>OU830604.1:41968913-43169479 GCA_917563855.2 Limnephilus lunatus
CAATACCAATACTAGGTGGCGATTCATCGGGACGATACTAAAAGTATCTACCATTCTTGAACGTGCCGCAAATATGTGTATTATACTTACATTATTTTTAATTGAATTGTGAAATAACACAATTTGATCAAGATAAAATTTAGTTTGTTTGGAGACCCGATCTATATTGCTACTTTCACCCTCCTACTCTTCACCCTTCTATTTTCTTCAGGATATTTTTAATACATATTCCCAAGAGAGGAAGTATTTATGCAGTTGGAGATGAAATACCAAAATTACTGTGATTAGTGTGATTAATTTTATGTACACCTTACAATTTTAGGACATCACGAAAAGACGTATGTAGATAGATTCATCCTAGATTTTAGGTTCAATCTATAAAAATACCGATATTAATGATAAGTGACATCACTGGGCATCTTTCGGGGTCAAATTATATTTTAACTTATAACCCCCCAACTTTCTTAAAAATAATACTTAATCTATTATGAGTCGTTGAAGAAGGGGCTAAGTTATTATGTGATTAAGTTATTACATGTCTATTACCTAATTTCACACCTGGACCATAATACGCGGAAGATGTAAAACTGCTTTATTTTACGGAGTGGTTAGAGTTGTTACATATTCTAAAATCGTGATGTCTGAAGACACGATGGGTTCAACATATTTTTGTTTATGTAAGAAATTGTACTACATGAGAACTGTTTAGCTCAATGGTGTTTAGTCTAACAGCCGACAGTCAATAAATATTAATTGACTACCTGGTGGAAGAGCGGAAAAAATATTAGCATTGGACCCAAGTTCATCTGGTATCATTCACAAAAAAACCTAAATATTTTGAAGCCCCAGATACTCAGTATTGCCACGTGCAAGGGGTTTGTGTAAATTAAATGAATCACGCAGATGATATGGTTCTTTTAGTTTGCACTAAAGAAATTACTTCAAATATGTGAAGATTTTGCTAAAAATCATAAGCTTATACTAGAATAAGTCCAAATCAATCGTCAAATGAAAAAATGAACTCATGCAAACACCATCAGTATGGCTAGACGAAAGGAAAATGGAAGTTAGTCGTAGCGTAAATAAACTTTCGGCATATCGTCACAGACGACCTGAAAGACATTGAGGATATGAAAAAAACAAAGAAGAGCGATATACGTTAGAGTATGTATGTTGTAAAGAATGTAAAGGCGTTTTCACTTAAGCAGTCCAAGTGTAGAAAAGAATACTGTTCAATGCCTTCTGCACATCGCTGTACACGTCAGAACTGTGTGTAGATTAAACTGCACCCCAATGGCATAAGCTAAAAGCCGCCTACAACAATGCTGATATTGCAGTGCTACGGAAATGTTTCTGGAGGGACGAGTGCACACTTTCAGAACACTTCTCAGCCACCACATGGTGCATGACGTAGACTACGCCATGACTGCCTGGATGGACTCCCCCCTGGTGGCCCCCTGGAGATGGAAAATATCCTCCATTAACGGCAGCTTGTCTTACATAATTTTGGTGTTTAGTATTTGTATATGTTTTTTGAAGTGAAACTTCTAAGCTCCCCGCTTTGATTTGCATTTCTGATGAAACGGAAATGATGATTACTGCACCTGCAACGCATCAACTGCGCTCATTGGCCGCTTTGATTATTATGTCACTTTTAAAGGCATCTCGTAAATTTAAAAACATCTCGTGAATTTAAAAAAAATACGATGATTTCTGGAATAGTTAAGGTTTTAGTTTGATATTTCGTAAATGTGCTGATGTACTTTTGTAGCGGAACTATTTTAGTATCATTTAAAAAAAAATCTTACGCATTTTTGCGTCTCTACAGCCCAGTATTTTTTACATAATTTAGTTACCGTAAAATTTGAGTGCCTCAGAAATTTTTTTTTTTTTCACAGGTTGGGTTTCAAAGGATTTTTTCTTACGACATAAGGAGTAATTTGATATAGTGATGAACTCAAAGTGCCAATAGATGGAAAAACGATTTTTATATTGGAAAAAAACTAATAAACTTATAAATTTCCTTATAGAAAGCTGTAAAAAGATTGCGGGCTTCAAATTTTGCTTTATAACAAGATGGACAATTGCTTTTCGAAATGAAGCTAGATTTTTGATAGAAAATAAAAAATAGCTTGAAACTCCGATTGGTTTTACATTGTTTGAGATTTCTCCTGAAAAACAGCACAGTCGCGGTCGCCCGGAAAACCAATTTGAACACAGTTCTGACCGATCCAAACGCTTGTAAACCAAAGATCTCCGGAAAAGTTCACTTCTTTCTCATTTGGCATTTGCAACAAAAACCTCTGGACCATCTGGAAAACCGATTGCATCAAAATTGGCAGGAAATATTATTAGTTCACCTAGGCGCGCATCTATGTACAGAAAAGCGTATAAGATATTTAATGATAATCGCTCTAGACGGATGTCTGGGGAGGAAGCCCTCTCAACCATGGTGGCAGCCAAGCTTATGAAGCACTAGTACAATGTCATAAGATTGAAAGATCCACAAAGGTTTCCACCGTGCAGTATAGTACTTGAGGCAAAAAAGCACCCTATCCAAAAAAGAAGATATAATAATAATTATATAAAATGTTCTCGTGAAAAATGTAATGAGGATGTTTTTAATTTAAAATTAGTTACATCTGACTCTGTCATAACTAGTTACAGGCAACTCCCAAAAAAACAATTAAAGCGTTTTCCTAAGTAAGTTTTTGATTTAATAATTCCTCCGGAGACTCATTCTTCAAATATCTTTAACACCGACGATGATCATGATTGTTCATGTTAAAAAGCAAAATTAAACGTTACTCGGCCGTTATTTTTGCATGGATATGGACAAAAATATTATTTTATTTTATTTTATTATCTTAAATTTTATATTTTTGTTAATAAAATACATAAATCGCAGAAAACCGAATATTTTTATTTTTTTAACCCATACCGAAATAAAATATCACTTTGTTCCCCTGTAAACCCTACCTGTGAATTGATTCCTACTTTTGGGGTATTTGGAACCACTGTGTGCTTGTTCGTTTTATTTTTATTTTCCGTATATATTGCTTTTACTTTTAGTTGTTATTTGTCCAATTTCTTCTTTTATTTTTTGAATGTAGCTATAACTTTGTGGTTATCCATTATAGATAAATTAAACAATGTTACTTTGTTTGAACCACTTGTATATTTGTTTGAAGCCGACCGGTTTCGGAACGACCGTTCCTTCCTCAGGGCATATATGTTTGGGCATATAGGTCGTTCCGAAAACCGGTCGGCTTCAAACAAATATACAAGTGGTTCAAACAATGAAACATTGTTTAATTTATCTTTTTTTATTCTTTTGAAATATGGAATGTATTGCATTGCACTACCCTGCGTTCATTCTGGAATAATCTATTATTATTATCATTGCACCGACGACTAACATTCAGAATTATCTGCTTCAAAAATTATATTTAGTGATCTGCATAATCACCAATCAGGTTCCTACCTACTTTCGAATCTTCTTTTGCCTGTTCACTCCTTTTATATTCCTATTTTTCCGGGAAGGGGAAAACCGAAACTCCACTGGACTCTTAAGGGGTATCCACTGAGGACTTACTCTGATAGAACTGTGTTGTGGAGGTTTCTGAATACCCAAAGTAAGGTCAATTTAACCTAACTTCTTTTTTATGTAAATAACGCACAAAATTTTATGCGCAAACCCATCTGCTCCCAATCGTCTGGAGACTATGGCATCACCAATTAGGGTATGTTGTGATGCTGAAGGTAGTTGGGAGTGGAAAGAGATGGGTAAGAGGAAGGTGTAAAAAAAATCTAGCTATTGAGATCTGGTCACCAAACACGGCTAAAGCTATTTTAAGCAATGTTTCAATTCTGAATAGTGGTCTTACACCTGGGCGATACTGAGAGTATCTTCCACTAATTCCATTAATTTCGAAATAAAACAAATCAATCAAATAATGCGCACGCCCGGATTTGAACTCGAGATATTCGGATTGCTAGTCTAGAGCCTTACCTCTCGACCACGGATAGCATCAAATTGAGGAAGCATTTCGAAACCGCGGAAATCTTTCCTGATTTAATAATCACTTCATTAGCCCGCTTAAGGCCTAAGATTACCTAATTTTTCTCATTTTTTCTCGTCTCTTTCAAATAGGGACAGATAACTCTTCCTAAAATTATCTATTTAATGCCGGTACCATGAAATGTATAAGAGTTTTTTTAATGTTTGATGAGAGATTTATTTTTAAATCGCACATAATTTCGTTTCACTGAATAGTTTACGAATCTTACATAAGAGTTATCTGAGATATGTAGGCCGTTAGTAGTATGTAAGAAATTATTATCTATGGGTCGTGTCTGTCAATCAATCTTCATATGGATAAACTTCATTAAAATTTAGTTTTGAATGGGATCTTGAACAAAGTGCAACGTCTACCATGACTGCTAATGAAAACACTTGGCCTAAAGATGTTTATAATAGCATATCGATTATAATGAACTTATATAATAACTAAATCTAATTGGCTGTATCACCAAATTATTGCCAATTACAGTAGAATCCGTTTACTGTGACTCCGCCTATATTGACCAACCGCTTAATTTGAAGTAATTATACGGCAAAGTTTGGTTTTTGTATATACAACAAAATCGGAAATTTTTTTTTTTTTTTTAATTTTCTTTATTTATTTTGTTTGTTACAGGTTGCAGGTTTGTTTTAAATGGTTTTTCGACTACCAAACTAGGCAAATGCCCATATTATGGTAGTCGAGATTCATGAGATATTTATTAAGTGTAATCATCTATATATGTAGATGAAAGTAAAAACATATGGGTACATGATCATATACAGGAAAGGAGTTAAAGTAGGTGAATCTTGTATCAATAAAAATAAAATAGAATAAAAAATAATAATATTTTTAAGATAATAGAAATAAAAATAAGAATAAATATATAAATCATCTATAATCTATATAGATGAACAATGATAATCTTTAACCCAAAAAAAAAGCAGGTGTTCCTATGCAGCGTATGAAATGGACAAACGATGGCATGTCAAAAAATACGAAAAAAAGCATCAGCGTAATATAATGTTTTGGTTGAAAATTAATTTAGAGATAAGTTTTTTTACTCGAGAAATATGAAAAAATTAGAACAGTTTTTGAGAGGAAAGGCATTCTTTATAATATTTCCTTCCCTGAATAAATAACCGGTTCTGTACATAAATGACATAAAGATCATCAGTTTTCGAAGTCTTAATATCAATATTCAGTAGGCCTAGCGCGCACCACGATTGTATTTTTTGCGACACTATTTTAAAATCGTGCTATAAGAAATCGCAAAAATAATACTGCGCGCATCGCGATGAAAAATTGCGATGAATTGTTCATTCTCAACATGGATTTCGTACAAATTGCTTGTATTGTTTTGCTTCTTCGGAAGAGGAGGAATAAAAGACTAATAAAGAGGAATAAATACTGGACTCATCCTTTTACAGCAGTACGATATGTTAAAGGTTTCTTTTATCTGAAATACAATGATCTTCGACAATATCCAAAAAAATTCTTTGGCTATTATAGAATGACGATTCAGACATTTGACAAACTATTAAGAATTGTTGGACCTCAAATTGCATACAATAATACTAGATGGCGGAATGCAATCTCAGTTGAAGAAAGGTTGTCAGTCACCCGTAGGTAGCGATTTTAAATCGCAGTGCGCGCGTGTCCATATGACTTCAAATGCTATAATTTTATTTTGCGACAATCGCGTCGCGCGCTGTCGCGGAAAAATGTGACAAATCACAATTTTAAAATAGCAACTATTTATTTGTCGTATATGCGCGCACATACTTACTAACTCATATGTTGCATTTCTGCGACAAAATTATCGTGGTACAGAAAATCGTGGTGCGCGCTAGGCCTAAGAGAACTGTCGTTGGGCGAAAGCTGTTTTTAAGGAATTTAGCATTTTTGGTGTGATGAATAGCGGGTGCAAATATTTTGTTGAGTTTTGAGTGTTAAATCATTTTTCCTTATGTGAATGAGAATTGTCTTAACGTATAATTGCCTAATGTTTAGGATTGCGAATTTTTTAAAAAGTGGCTCTGAGATGGGTGACATCATCATCATTACATGTATAAAATGAAGTCGCTCAAAATGTATATGCGCTTAGATCTTTTGAACTACGAAACGGATTTTCATGCGGTTTTCACCAATAGATAGAGTGATTCAAGAGAAAGGCTTATATGTATAAAAATGCTTACTATAGTAGAGAAAAGCCGAGAAATTTAAACATTCATCATCATTACATAGTATAAAATGAAGTCGCTCAAAATTGTCCCTATCAAAATTTATTGATTAAATTGCTTCCGAACATTTCATTCGAAATTTTTTTTTCCGAACATTTCATTTTAGTAGAAGAGTGTTTCTATATATAAAGGTAAGCTCTGGCATTATGAAATTTGTATTAAAAAATTGCTACAAGTGGTGCGCCAGTGGTTTTAAAATATGTGTATTTCATATATTTTAGCGGCAGGGAGTGAAGGCAGGAATAGACTTGAAAGGAGAAAATATTTCTTGAATGGCATTGCAACAAATGCCCGTACCAACTAGTCTTATATAAAGACAGCAGCCAATAAAAATATGCGTTAAGAAAATAAAGATTCTTAGTCGAAGAATGATACAGCCAAATACGACCGAAAGGGATAAGGTCCCATTAGTTCAGTGATAGAGCATAGCGCGAAAGGAAGGTCCTGGTATCAATTCCTACACATGACCTATGTTTTTCTGATTTTAAGGTTTAAAATTTATGCCTTTAGGCGCCGCGTCCGCGCTCAAAAAGAAGAAGATGCAGAGATATGTAATTATGAATGTTAGAGGAGCGCGCTAATATTTAAAGCGATAAAATCGATGCGAAAATTGTGAAAATGTTTAATAAAACATGACACATTTAAAATTGAGCCACAATCTCGTGAAAGACGTCTTAAGTATCATTTAAAGAAACATTGAATTTTTTTTTTTTGTAAAATAACTGAAACAAACGTGTTTATAATAATTATCGGATCATCTTTTGCGATTTTTTTTCTATTGAGGGAATTTCATATAATTTGCGTTTCGGCGTGAAACGCGACTAGATATTATCTTCACAATAACATATATTTTTTTAAGAGCTTAAAAACTTCAAATGTTTAAGAGAGATATATAAGAAATCGATAGAAATTCGGATAGCAGCGGCTTCCGAGTCACTCATATTGCCTTTAACGATTAACAAAATATATCAACAGTCCCGAAGAACATTGTCGGATCTGATACAAATTCCGTTGGATTATTTTGTTTAACAGAGTGTCAAATTTTTGATAAAATATAATGAAATGCCAATTATCAAAATAGATCTCAAAAACAGTAAAAACGTAGAAACGAAAATTTAAACAGTTCTACTGCAAAACTACAAAATCTCAAATTCGACATTGTTCTTCGGGACCGTCGATATATATCTTCCACTCGCGTGTTTTTGTTATAGTAGTTACTGTATTTCTGTGAATTGTTTATTATATATTATTATTAATATAATCATCATTTCGTCTAAAAAGTTAAATAATCTAACGACGCAGGAAATAATTATTTCCGGGCGAAAGTTATTACATGGACTAAATATCTAGACTTAAATATGTTAGCAACCTGTCACGAAGACTTCTCGTGTCGTGATTTGGGAAAGAAAGACAAGACTTTTCCATTTGGGTTAATGAGAACGGTTACGCAACGCGGAACGCGTAATAAAAAATAAAACTGGACTATAAAACGAACCTCCTCCACTCTTTAATGTGCGCTTGGTAAATTATTTGCATTTGTTAAGATGATGACAGCCGAGCCGGGATGATGTAATTTAGTGACGGGACGTTCACCCCGAAATTAAAAAAAAATGACAATTAACTATTTACTTACCACTAACACCGAATTATTCTATTGTGGTAAGTAAATACACAGTAATTACCATGGTAGTCACTCTATCAAGTCAATGGTCAAATGTTGGCAGTTTTGTTTAACTTTTTAGCATATTTAAATTGGCCTAATAAAAACTAATATAATTAAATTGATATTTTGACAAAACTCTTGTAGACACTTGATTAATATAACCTTTAAATATATATATAAATATATAAAAAAACGAATGTGCTTTAGACCACCTCTGCCATATTTTTCTTCTCAGTGTGCCCTATCCCTACCTTTTTCCTCCCCAGTCCATCCTCTCCCTCCTATCTTATATAAAAATACCCTTCAGATTTGGTTACCAAATGTGGCTAATTTCATTTCAAGCAACGTTTCTGTTGTGTATAATCAGGGCGATACTGAGAGCATTTTTTCTTTCTATTATGTACACATAATAAATTGGCAGTTTTTGGTATCATAGCTTTTGGTGGGCAAAATTATTTTCGAGGTGTCACTGAAAAAATAAAGAAATCAAAATAGATAAATCATTCAAAATCTTTTTCGATCATGGTTCCATAACAAAACTAATTTGATTTTTATGTCCAATTGAGAAAGTGGGCAAGGTGCGTAAGAGGTTTATTCGCAGCACCTGTGGTCTAAATAATATAAGAAGTAGTATTAGATAAAGAAGGTGAAGAAATGAATAGTAAGCAGGCGACATAAGACATAATAGAAGATCGTCGTGGCAGATAAGCTACAAAGAACAAACAACGCGTTGAGACATTGCGACTAGTACACCAATTGATTCCACACCAAGTTAAATCATGTCCTATCTGGGCTGAAGACCTTATTATGCATTTTAAGTAAGCGCCACAATAATAACATTGTTTTACATTGGCATGGACGTAAGTTTCTTAATCCTAATCGAGCTCAAAGGACCTAGTGCCAAAGTAGTTAAAGATTGGCAATTTGTTATTTGTTAGTGTATTTCGTGGTGTCCACTTTGAATGGTCTACTGTGCCTTACCATGTTCTGAGGTTTCAAAGTTTGCAAAGACGAATTTTCGTAATATATTAAAAATTTTGAACTAAAACTTCTTTACGCACGCTTGATTTGGAGGATAAGCTGGCGAATGCATGACGAGAGCGTTACGAAAAGCGAGGCGAACGCTTCGTATATCACTGTAGGAGCAAGAGAGCGTAGGAGCAGATATAAAATGCTTGGTTTTGTTCTTCGTGTCAGTAAAGAATTCAGTAACCCGCGTACAGTAGTAATGTTATGTTTTGCATTAGTCAGAAGTACACTGGATTATGCTTCACCAATTTGGAACCCGCAGTAGAAACTGTATATTGATAGCATAGAAAACATTCAACCAAATTTATAAAATATCTTGCATTCAAATACAACAATAACTTTGGACGCACATTTCAAACTTTGCAATAAAAGAAGAACAATAGCTGATGTAACATGTATACACAGAATTTTAAATAATAACATCGACTGTACTGAACTTCTTTCCCTAATTAATTTTAACACACCCTTAAGACTTACACGCCATACAGAATTTTTCCACACGCTTAATTATAAAACAAATGCAGCAACTAATTCGCCAATTAACCGTGCTCTTCATATGTTAAATAATGTTTGTCTAAATTCTAATATCGACATTTTCTCCGATTCACTTCCCAATTTTAAAAAGAGCATCATGTCAGTAATGTAAATTGTTCAAGGCGCATACATACATACATCACCACTTCTCACATCCCCAAACATACTCACACACTCACACACACACACACACACACCCTCCCATAACGCACATAGCCCGGTAAAAATTTAATATAAACAAGATACTTCAATGAAACATATCATAGGTACCTAACTTGAAATATACTTATTAACTGTAAACTTTTTTCACCAATGTAAATAATGTAGGTACTATTTGTTTCTGTTAATAAAATAAAAATAAAAAAATAAGAGAGAGCAGTGCGCGCGCACATTTTCTTTCTCTCTTCCTATCATGTAGATGGAGCAGAAGTTTTACTTGAGTTGTGTGGTCTAAAGCACACTAGTTTTTTTAAAATTTGATGTTTAATCATGTGTAAAGTATTTTAGTTACGTAGGACGTGATTTTAGCTGAGAATTCCATTAGAGAAATGTAATTAGAACCTTATACAATGAATTATTATGCCCTAGCAGGTTGCGCAAGGTTCTATTTTTTTTTTTTTTTTGCATTAACTCCACACAGGAGGCCCTGAGGAAAATAATTTCCCTCAGGGCCTATGTCATCTTTGAGGATGCTGTGTGGAGGGTCTTTTTGAGGAAAGGATAACATGGGTCTTGAAGAGACTCATGTTGTAGGAGGGAGGAAACACAGAGGCCGGTAAATCGTTCCACAGCCGAGCTGTTGAACTCAAGAACGAATCGTAAAAACGACCCGTTCTCATGTGACCAATATCAACTGTGTACAAATGTTGGGCGCGTGTTTGGCGTGTTTCCCGACTATGCACCGGTGCCGAGGGGATCAATGACGCTAGTTCCTCGGAGCATCTTCCATTGTAATACCGGTAGAACAAGGACAGCAATCCCACCTGACGCCTATGCTCTAAAGATTGCAATCCGTCTGTTAAGATGGGAGAATCTATCAAACGGACCGCCCGTTTCTGCACAGAGTCAAGGGTTTTTTTTTAGGTATTTTGGAGCTCCAGACCAGAGGTGGCTGCCAAATTCAACCGTGGGGCGCACTTGCGATTTGTACAGGGTTAGCAGTTGAGTACTATTAAAGTATCTGCGGGCCCTGTACAGTACGCCCAGTTTCTGAGAGGCTAACTTAACTCTGGTTTCGATGGAGCCCCCATACCTGAGCTGGTCACTAAGAGTTACACCAAGCATATCAATGGAGGTCCTGTTCGGGAGAATGCTTCCGTTGAAGGAGACTAGATTATCATTTCGATCCCTTTTAGACGTTATCAGACATGATTGGGTCTTTGAAACATCAAATTCGACGAGGTAATTCTTACCCCAAGAGAAAACACTCTCGAGGTAACCGTCCATTCTCTGCTTCAAAGCCCTCCGAGCTTTTGGGGTTTGTATGCTCTTTGGAGGCTTGTCAAACAAAAAGCTATCATGGACTGTACTGTCATCCGCGTAACAATGAATCGGTGCACATGACAAGAGGTCGTTGATGTGCAACAGAAACAAAGTCGGAGACAGAACCGATCCCTGTGGGACGCCAGCATTTATCGAATGCGAGGAAGAGGTGAAACCGTCAGCAACCGCCTGAATCGACCTCCCCCTCAAAAAGTCGGCAATCCACGCACACAAGGATGCGGGAAGTCCGTAAGAACGCAGTTTGTTGACAAGCGCTCGATGCCAAACCCGGTCAAAGGCCTTGGAAATGTCCAGTGAAACCGTTTGGGTCTCACCAAAACATTCCAGGCACCGTCCCCAAACATGCGTCACATACGCGAGAAGATCACCGCACGAGCGGTTCCGCCGGAATCCGTATTGACGGTCGTTAATAATTTTGTTCTTCTCGAGGTATGTGAGCAGTTTATCATTGATCACACGTTCCATCACTTTTGACAGAACAGATGTGATCGCTATGGGGCGGTAGTTGGCTGGGTTGGAGCGGTCACCCTTCTTTGGAATGGGGTGAATGATCGCTTTTTTCCAACCAGAGGGCACAGAGCCAGTCTTCAGGGACATTTTGAAAAGCTTCGTCAAAATTGGAGCTATTTCTACAGCACACCTCTGCAATACCAGGGCAGGTATTCCATCAGGCCCGCTAGCTTTATTAACATCAAGCCCTCGTAAGACTTGGAGTACATCCCGATGCCGGATCCTCAGCTTTTTCATACGAAAACTGCAATGAGGAACCGACGGCGGAGTAGCACCTTGATCATCGAGGGTCGAGTTTTCCGCGAACATTTTGCCTAATAAGTTAGCCTTTTCGGCGGCGGTATTTGCTAGAGAGCCATCGGGTCTGGTAAGAGGTGGCAGACTGGATTTGCAGAAATTGCGACCTATTGAGCCCGCAAGCGACCAGAACGCTCTGCTGCCGTGCGGGCAGGCAGCCAGCTTACTGCTGATCTGCAGGTCGTGCTCGAATTTTGACCTGTTAATGATCCTCCTGCATTTGCATATTTAGGTATGTTCTAAAGTGGTAAATATATGTCCTAATAAATTATTTTCCTTTAAAATATGTTGAATTAAAATACTTTACCCGAGACTTAACCAGAAATTGATAAATAGATTATGAGAAATCGTATTTTATTTTAATCGCAACTATTCATAGGCTCGAGGCTCGAGTAAATCGTAAATTGAAAATCGATAATAATACCTTACCAAACATATCAAGAATGGTTTTCGAGAGAACTTATCCGTATAAAGTATATTAATAAATAAACAGATTTTTTTTAAAGGTGTAAAACTCGGATAACTAAACCGATATACATTCTTCATTCATAGGTTCGACTATCAATGATCACAGGATGCTACAGGATACAGGATTACTAAGTTACAGGATAGTGAAATTCTCCTTAAGAATTACATTGGCCTAGAGGTTATAAAAATCAACTTGCCTACTTAACTTAAAAAAATGTTGAAAACATAATAATAATAATAATAATAATTGCCTTTTATAATTGCTTTGACATATATATGTTCTGTGACATATAACCTGTTAAAATTATATCTACTCATCACGGCAGTCACAACCGACTGATGCAGTATTACCCGTGTTTACCAGTCTGAAAAAAACTTTACCTACCTACGAAATCGTGCCTCCGAACTTTGACTAGCATTTTTTACGTCATTGTCTAATTACGTTCGTAATAGCAATAGTAGAAAATTGTTGAATGCTGTTATTTAATAAGAGAAAAACGCGACCCAGTAAGAAATTTTTGTGATGCAACATGGCGAATTTGTTTTGGTGAGATTTGGCACATGGAACAGCGTGGGAATATCCCACCCTTTCATGGCGAGCTCATGGAGAGAGTTTTGTGCATTTACTACGGTTGCAGATCCAAATGATGCGTTTATTATAAACGATTATAATGGTATTATTATACAAAACTTAATAATACCAAAACATTCGGAATACAACATTGTTTTTTTGTGGCACAGTTGCAGACCGTGTGATGCAAAATTCGTAGGAAACCATTTACGTGTTCAAAGTACAATGGGGTATTTAAAATGGACGGAATATTTAAATATCATTTTTATGATTTTAATCAGCCTACTAAAAATGTTTGGTTTTAATGTTTTCATTCAATATTATTGATTTTAAAAATCGCTCTAAAACTAAACAAAATCAAAACGGCCCGGCCACAAGCGTAGCTCAGCTGAACCAGCATAAATAAACACTGTCATTAAGCGTCCGCACTCATGACGTCACATGATAGCCACGCCCCAAAATATCGTTTTAGCGGTAATTCAAAAATGGGAAATTTTAACTTGCTGTAGAAAATTATTCGTCAACATAAAAATAAAATAAAAATGCTACAATCTTGGTAATTTTTTGCAAATTTTTTTTAAGCAATTAAAAAGCGTGGTAATACCCCATTATAAAAACCTTATCGACTCGAATGCAGATTCACTATTTAAAACCAGTCTTGTGTTGAGGATGCAATTATAAAATTTGAATTGTGGACTCGTCAGCTGACGCAATTCGAAGGAAACTTTCTCGTATTTCGAGTGCAATTATAAAAGCTTTTTATTACATTAGCTCTACACTGAGGCCCTGAGGAAAATAATTTCCCTCAGGGTCAGTGTTCATCCCTTCGCCTGTGGTGCATGGCGACGTTCCGAGAGAATACTGCTGGAGAAGTCAAAATGACTGTTGTCACAGTTGAAAGTCCCGGACAAACCTCACCCCATGAACCCGGGCACCCCTGCTAAGTCATTAAACGTAGCGAACAACTCCGGGTGACCTATGGCAGATGTGTTAGTTATTAAATAAATGGTTCACAGAGCGGCGGTACCGGCACCTGTTAAAACGAGTCTTCTGTTCCAAATGCGATTATAAAATTTGGGTTTCGGACTCATACGCTGATGAAATTTCAACTCTAAATTCTCTCTAATTCTAAGTGTTGTTATAATATTTTATTATAGACTCTTAAACTACTGTATCATTTAAGAACATGATGTTTGTTCTTGCATTATACTATTCCTTTATTTATTTATTTTGCAGAAACAAACAGTACATAATTACATGTTAGAAAGTAGCTACAAGTTGTAAAATTAATACAATAATTAGTACAAATGACATGTCGCTGTTATATAATATATGTTTTTATGTGACAAATTATAAATTTTACTTATATTAAATTAGTAAATTATTGAGGGAGAGGGGTGTGTGTGTGTCTGTGAGGGTGTGTGTGTGTGTGTATATGAGTGTATGTATGTATGTAAGTATGCGCATTAAACAATTTATATGATTGACATGATGCTCTTTTTAAATTTGGGCAGTGAATCGGAGAAAATGTCGATGTTATAATTTAGATTAATATTATTGAATATATGAAGACCACGATTGATTGGCGAATTAGTTGCTGCTTTATTCAAAGAATTCTCTTCAATTGAGCCTATTACCTACCTAGGGTAGTTTTCATGCATCTGCAACGGTTGTGGCATGTTCCGGAATTGTAGTGCCAATATTAAATCTAGATGGTGAGAACACGTATTTTATGTGACGAAGCGTTATATAAACTATCCACATAATCTTATCTGTAGATATGACCTACTATCTATGGAGGGATTTTCTGCAGCATAGTGTTCAGATTGGATATAAATCATGCATCTTTTGTTAGGAACCCGATACATTTGTCTACTCACTTACTAACTGTTCACACCACGGTGTCTACGAAACGTATATTATTTTCATATTTCAAGTGCTCCAAGCGCGCTTATTTTTGGTTACTCTGCGTGTTAAGTTGTATGGATACGTTAGGTAAAATTAATTACGCTTATATGAGATATATGATACATTACATCTTAGGTTATATACACTTCCAAGTAAGTAGACATACAGGCTTTGGAAAGCGTTAAAAAAAACGCATCATCTGAATAGGGTCAGACATGGCTCTTCCTACCGACCCTGGTGAACTCCGCGCTTCCTACGTCGCGTCACAGAATAATTACAGCCAGTTGCACAACGGACGAAATATCGGATACCGGTGGCGGGTGTACGGGGTATGGGGCCAGTATGCGGAAGCGATTAAACACATCTCACACAAACATGTGCGCTGTGCAGGTTGTTGCGTCACCGGGCGCAGGGCCACAAATCGTGCCAAATGGGATTTATCATGCATTGCCGTGTCTCACTGCGTACTATTTTTCACCGTGATTTGCAACCTGCGGTAGTCACAGTTTTGAATGAAATATGCCCTTAATGCTATGACTGTATTGTTAGCATCATGAACAGGTTGGTAAATTCAGCTTTTTAAGACAGATAGAAGATTAAGATAGTGTGGCCCCTAATTTGTCTTTTACATTAACTCCACACAGGAGGCCGTGAGGAAAATAATTTCCCTCAGGGCCTATGTCATCTTTGAGGATGCTGTGTGGAAGGTCTTTTTTGAGGAAAGGAAGGAGTGAACATGGGTCTTGAAGAGACCCATGTTGTAGGAGGGAGGAAACACAGAGGCCGGTAAATCGTTCCAAATCCGAGCTGTTGAACTCAAGAACCAGTCATAAAAACAACCCGTTCTCATGTGTTTGGCGCGTGTTTGGCGTGTTTCCCGACTATGCACCGGTGCCGAGGGGATCAACGACGCTAGTTCCTCGGAGCATTTTCCATTGTAATACCGGTAGAACAAGGACAGCATTCCCACCTGACGCCTGTGCTCTAAAGATTGCAATAAGATGGGAGAATCTATCAAACGGACCGCCCGTTTCTGCACAGAGTCAAGGGTTTTTTTTAAGGTATTTTGGAGCTCCAGACCAGAGGTGGCTGCCAAATTCAACCGTGGGGCGCACTTGCGATTTGTACAGGGTTAGCAGTTGTGTACTATTAAAGTACCTGCGGGCCCTGTACAGTACGCCCAGTTTCTGAGAGGCTAACTTAGAGTCTGTCAAATAAGAGTAGAAAATAAATAAAATGGAACTAAGAAATTTTTAGGCTGGCAACACCAATTTATCTGTCAAATATTCTTTAAAAGTGCAATGACACTGAAAATTCAAAACGCTGTATACGAATTTAAAAAAACATTTTTTTGTTCTAAAAAAAAAATTAAATCGAATAAGCACTATTGTGAAGGTACCTACTAAATAACATAAATTTGATTAAATTGTGTTTTACAAAGTGATTGGCTTTCATTTAATATAACATAGATTTTAATTTAACAGTAGGCGGAAAGGAAGAATCAATAATGGTGAGTTTAGTCACACTACTTTTAGATCTGAATGAGTTAAATATATTCAGATATAAAATTAGAGGCATGATCTAAAGCCCGGGCAACACTAGGTACTTAAGCTAGTATTAAATAAATGCGAGCAATTTCTAAAGTGTGCTTTATATTTTATTATAATATCGTTATTCTTCATTATGTTAACACAATATTGCAAATGTATAATAATAATATACCTAAATGCAATTCTAATTTTGAGATCAGTGGGTATCTATATAGCAGTGAAAAAATATTTTTTCACTTTAATTCCTCTTTAATTTTTAATAAAAATGTAGGTTACACAGCTTTAGATTAACACCATGGTTATATTTTTAGTATTGCCATTTGGGCAACGGTGGCGCCCTCATTTATTTTCTACTCTTATTTGACAAACTGTAACTCTGGTTTCGATGGAGCCCCCATACCTGAGCTGGTCACTTAGAGTTACACCAAGCATATGTCTAAAGTTCGAAAAAAAATTTCAATGTGAAGGATGATTTTTTTCATATTTTTGTCGTCGAATTCCAGTGCACTTTTTCCTATACATCTGATTTCCATTTGATCACCTTATTAGTATTGATTTTACAAAAAGAATTTTTTTTCGATTTCGAAAGATTCAATTCATGGTCCTCTGTCAGTTCGTCTCTCGTCAGGTCGTTACCTGGGACCATGGATTTGTTGCATTATACTGGAATAGAGTACCAGTGAAATAAATAGATATTTTTATGCTATCTCATTACCTCTCAGGCTAAATCCTATAGATGTATGTGTTTGGCCCTTTTTAGTGTCGCTCTCTTCCGGTTCATAAAGTTTCAAATCACAACGGTGCTAAAGAAGTTTTCAATTCAAGGAGGGCCTAGGAGTCGAAATGTCTAACGAATAAGCTTTCTGTAAAACTGCACTTGTGATTTTCTGTTCTGGGTATGTTTAATATCAACGTATAATCATAATTCTTATAATGATTGTATCATCAAGACACATCAGGTAATTCTTTCCTTTAATCAAAAAGAAAAAAAGGGAAATTATTTCCGCATGAACGTAATTAACACAGGTAAGTATTGGTTTTTAAAAATTTTAATGTTTGAATGTAAAAAGGGCGTTTTGTACAGGGTTAGTATATTCTTCAATATGACGAACTGCTAATCCTGTACAAATCTCAATTACGCCCAACAATTGAATTGGATGACACCTCTGGGCTGGAGCCCCACAATACTTGATAAACCTTCTTGATTGAAAGGAGGGCGGCCTAGAACATATTGCTTACCTTCATTTAAGGGAGACACAACGATTTCCATGAAACCTATACGCCTATACGAGTTGTTCCGAAAAGCGAACAAATTAACCCGAATGAAATCTTTACTAACTTACAAGTTTTTGTTGTGGTAAATAGCACAACACCATAGATAGGCATTCACCTGCATAATATGTATACAAAAAAACATAGACAACATGTAATCACGATCGCTCTTTAAAAACGTATATTCTTCGTTATTTGTAAAAAAAGGATTTGAAAATCGCCAAGGCGTCATAGTTAAGAGTTAAACTACACTCTGAGTTCAATGACCATCAAATATTATCGAGTCATCAATGTCATAAAATATAAATATAAAACCAATAAAGTTAAATATAAACGAATTGGGGAACATTTATATGCATATTATGAAATCTATGACGTCTTGATAGTAGTAATCGTTGATGGTCATTGAACTTAGGATTTTGTTTAACTCTTACAACGATGCTTTTGCGAATTTTGAATCCTTTTAATTAATTAACATAGGTGGAAGCGTGTCTAGTTAGATATTGTATTGATTAGTGTTAACGTAAATACAACATATGCGCATTTCGTTTATGACGGCAAATTTTGGAAAGTGGTTTATTTTTCGCACCTTCTTTATAACTATCCAACCTTAAGTATATTTTTTTATGACTTAAATATAGAAATGTATAAAAAATGTGTATAACGTATACATATACATGTATATATATATATATATACTTTTTTTTTTTATTTGAAATATACATATACATATATAACAGATTTACAGAAATAAAATATTTGGTAAAAAAACTAATTACAGATAAAGTTATTTCTTGTTAATGAATCTACCCAATTTAAAAGAGAAAACATTTCTCGTGTTTAAATTGGGGAGTTGTGCTATTATAGAAAAAGAAAAAGAAAAAATAATATACATATATATAATCTTTTTTTTAAATTGAGAAAATAAACTTATGAATGATAACAAATATCTAACACACTATATAAAGAGGAAAGATTTGTTTGTTTGTTTGTTTGTGTGTTTGTTTGCATCGAATAGGCTCCGAAACTACTGAACCGATTTGAAAAATTCTTTCACTGTTGGGAAGCTACACTATCCCCGGGTGACATGGGCTATATTATATTTTCAAAAAAATTAGGGATCTTTACTAAAACTTCAATAATTTAACCCAGGGTGTAAAAAAATTACCTAAAATATTCTTTAAATCGCGTGCGCTGCAAAAACTATTCATGATAGAATAAAATAATGTACTACGACTTTATAGAACACATCATTATTTACAAAAAAGATCGCGACAGCATATGTCTTACTATTATGGTTATGCCACAGTAAGTATTCTTTTATTTTAAAAATTTAATTTAAATGTCGCCGCTTTGAAAAGGCTCTTTATTTGTATCTTGGTTTTAATCCTTATCAAAATAAATTACTTCATATTCAAGACAGCTTCAATACCTTTATTTAACTTTTATAATTTTTTTATATTTAATTAGAAAGATATCACGAGTTTAAAATTGTTAGTATTAGAAAAAAGTTTCGGCTACGGGCCGGGCGGGAGAGGAGTCAAGAAATGCAGTGTCAGGGGGGTTGGCGGGACGGGAGAGCGGTTGTGGGGAAGGTGGAAGTGGAACGCTGGAGGGTAACGCACGGGAAAGGACATGTGAGGAGTAACATTTTATTTATTTGAATATGGCATATATTATAAAAGAAAGTCCAAAAAAACGTGCAGCTCGCAAAAACTCAGAAACGAGTCCCGGTTCGATCAAGGCAGTTATATGGTGTGGTAGATCTCTATCCCCCTAGGGAATAAGGGTATCCGTTTTTACCTAAAGAGTGTGCTTTTAAAGATATAAGGGCTGAAAGTTTCGCCCTCTTGAAATTTCTAGAACAGTCTTCCGGAAAGTTCTAGAAGGTTCCATAGAGCTGTAGAAAGTTGTGGAAGGAGTGGCGGAGTATGTCGCGGAATGATCAGGAATAAGGAATCGGTAACATCATTGTGCAACATTCCAGAACACTATCTTATTGTCCTGAGCGAAGCCGGGTAACCCAGCTAGTTGATTAATAAATTTACTAACATAGCAGTTACTAAATTAGATATACATGATACATGTAGTATAGATAATTAAAAGTAAAAATAAAATTATTACATTTCTCGTAATAGATAGGTGTTAGATGGTAAGTACATATAGTTGATTCTAACAATTGGATTAGCTGATAATAATTGCAGGAGTAGATACATCTTCTTCCCCTTGTCCTATTCGGGTCGGGGACGCATTGTCCCTGTCTTGTGCTGATTGTTCTGCCTCTGTCCATGGTAGACCCATCCTCTCCTCACACAGTTTCTGGAGTTGCCTCGCCCAACTGTGTCTGGGGCGGCCCACTGGACGTCTTCCCTCTGGAATCGCACTCAGTATTTTCCTCGGAATTCGGTCATCAGACATTCTTAGTACATGCCCAAGCCACCTCAATTGTGATTTTTCTATGAAGATTAGCAGTGGTTCAATGTTTAGATCATCTCGGATCGTCGAGTTTCTTATATGATCCCATTTCGTAATCCCTGCCACTCCTCTCAAGTATCTCATTTCGGCAAATTTATAACAAGTAAATTTTAAATTATTGTTTTGTGTTATTTCACAATTTAATCATCTCTACATATTATAAATTAAAGTCCTCCGCCGCGTCTGTTTGTCTGTCTCTTCGCGATAAGCTCAAAAATTACTGAACGGATTTTCATGCGTTTTTCACCAATAGATAGAGTGATTCATGAGTAAGGTTTAGGTATATAATTTGTCAAGGTTTTGTGTAAATTGGTTGAAATATATAATACATAAGTGAGAATGTCTGTATGTGGTGGACGAGCGGGTTGGCAAGCGGGCGGTGTGGATTTGATTTGTATACAAAGGAAGGTCACCGTCTACATTTGATTTCGAAAACTCTGTTTAAAGCCCGGGCATAGCCGTGGACTTCAGCTAGTTTAAAATAATATAAGGTATGTTTGTAACGCACGTTCCAAAGTGAAAGATACTATCAGTGTCGTCCTGGTCTAAGAACATTATTCGAAAATTTTGACCAGATCTGAACATCCAGATACTTGCCCACCTTCCTCTTCCCATCTTCTTCCCCTCCCACTATCTTCAACCTGACAACATACTTCAAATGGGGATGCCATGGTCTCCCTGACTCCAGGCGGTTGAGAGCACTTAGGACTCTTGTGCGGTATTCACATATATTTTTTTACATATATCGCATTAACGAGTTTCTATACTAAACTTTATGATTCCTCAACTTCATAGTCATTTCTAATCATGACTAACGGTCCAAACCCGAGAAAAGCCAACAATGTTTAATTAATTTTTTTACTGTCTTTGAATGTATTTTCTCAGTAGAAAAGAAAAGAAATTAGTAATTGAATGGAAGATTATTAAAGTACAATATTAATTTGTTTCGAAATTGTGTTTGTTCTTTTAAGCTTCCTATTATTTCTTTTTTCTGTGGATGTATTTTCCATGTGTTGAAAAGGTTTCCAGCGAACAACTTAAAAATATTACATCTTCTGAGTAATTTGACCATTTTCAAGAATAAGTAAAAAATAACGTAACTAATAACTGAAGATTCACTTTAAATAAGTGGCGAGAAAAGAGAAGCTACAAATAAAAATATGTAACTTTGTCAAGTCATTTATTTTCACCAAACGTAGATTGGTACTTGATTATGACTCTTTGCAATGAATTGACAGTTTCGGAAAAACCAAATTATATAATAATTATGAATTTTTTCAGAAATGTTCAGAAAAAACCTTAAAAATAATAAAACAATTGCGAGATTATTATTGTGATGGATACTAAAGAGTGGGGAGACTACAAAGCACTTTTTTTTAATCAAATCCAGTGAATTCCAGTGAACCTTTTCCTGTACATTTGGTCATCTTATTAGTATTTGTGTTATTTTCTTCGGAGTCGGTAGATGTCACTATATTTTATGTTTTCTTTCCCCTTTTGTTTTGGAGTGGTTCGATGATTGGATATTGATTTTACAAAAATTAAAATATTTATTTTTTGGATTTTGTAGGATTCGATCCTTGCTCCGCTGAATGTCTGGCCGCTAAGGCACTTTATACCACTAGACCAAAGGAGACTTGCGTGGGACCGTGGATTTATCGTATTATATTGGAACCTATCTCATTCTCTCGCAGGCTAAATCCTATAGATGTTTGTGTTTGTCTCTTTTTAGTGTCGCTCGCTTCCGTTTCATCGAGTTTAAAATAACAAGGGTTTTAAAGAAGTTTTCAATTGAAAATGAATATTGTAGGCTCATTCCCTATACCTTTGCAAAATGGACCTATTGTACTGGTGCTGTGATTCTGGGAATTTTTTTAAATCGAGTGTTATAAAAATCTATTTACAGCTGCCACGTCGGAACGAATATTGTATCAATCGGGTTTAAAACTAAAGAAATTCAACTGCCCAATTTAAAAATTGTCCATTTCAATGTAAAAAAGAAAGGCAACTATTTTTTATCGATTGTAATAATCTAAATAATATGCCGGTGAGAGACTTCAAGGGTTATCCATCTGAATGCGCGAATGCAAAAAGATTTCAAAGTTAGTAGGAAATGAGGGTAATCTTGAGAATCTCGTCTCGTTCATGAAACAATAGCTCGCCGAACGATTTTGACATCACAATGGCTCAAAAACATAAAGAAAAATTGATAATAAATAAACGTTTCCACCATTGCAGGTGTTTCATCTTCGCAATAAATAATCTCTATGCAAAAATAAAGAGTCTATTATGCGGTAGTAAAGATACTAAGTATACGAAAAACAAACTCAAACAAATCCGTAGATTGTTAACATTCGCAACAATCCGCAAAGGTGTGCTTTATTTGTTCTGAAGCCATATTCATACGAGAATAATATTAGTAACGATAATAATCAACACATTTCGATTATCCTTAAGCGTATCGAATTATTCGATCGGGCGAAAACGATTTTACTGTTTAATATAATGGTCGGTTGTTTCATTCGCGGAAAAGCTAAAGTAGTTGTAAAATGTATGGTCTTTCAGTTGTTTGATCAACGCTTACCACCTTTCAGTCAAATTTTTGAATGCAGGTGAAGTATTTCAAACCAGTTTAAAATTGTAGAATTCACGTGCTTGGCGGAATTTTCACACGTTTTAACTACCGCTTTTAATACCACGTGTAAAACAACCGGGCTTAAGCATAACATCCACAATGTTAATGCAATATTAGTGAACACAATTTGGTTTGGTCGAATGAATTTGAATAGATTACTTACGTATTTGTATGTAAGAAGATTGGAGCAAGTTGGAAAGGTCCCATGACAATTAGCCCAAAACTATGTATGGAGAAATAATATGTGTAGAAGGCCAAATTATATTCTGGTATGATGATGATGAAAATTTTTATTTAATGAATATTCGATTTTGACTACTACTGTTGTTAATAGTAAAAAAATAACATAAGATTCTATTCCGATCAACCTCTTTTAAAATAAGTAAAGTTGAAAATTAAAAAAAAAAAATTTAATGGCGCTACAGCCCATTTCGAGCTTCGGTTTCCTTCAAGATAAGCCTCCACCGTCCTCTGTCCTCGGCCGTCGTCGTCTTCCAATCTGCGACATGGAGTAGTCCTAGAAAAAAGATACTTACTAAATATTAAATAACTAACTAATCATCACGCCGTTTCCTCGCAGGGACAGGCAGATAGGACTTACCGCCAAACAACTCAGTCTTCATGTTCATACATCGTCTCATACATACGCTTCTATTATTCTGACTCTTAACATGGCCAAACTCAATTATCTGATTTAGTTGATAGTACCTCGAACCATGTCTTCCTCGGACGTCCCTGACTTCTTCTACCATCCACATTTGCGTCAAATATTTTCTTTACACTCCTTTCTTCGTTCGTTCGCTTTACATGTCCAAACCATCAAATATGAAAAGATGTCGTAAGAGTTCGAATAAAAAAGATATTGGAAGAATTAACCGTGTACTAGGATAAATTGTTATAATTTGTTTATCAAATTTCAATATCTGTAAGTTTGTTGAAAAGATTAATTATTATTTTTAATTGACAAACTAACGTTTAAACAAATTTGTATGCATAGAACAATGGGTAGATAACAAATATTATAATCAATAATTATCAGCCTAAAACACTCATCTACATTGAAAAAAATCTTCCGAGAAAAGATACTGGCCGCCAACGGGAATTGAGCTCAGTGGTCAGAGCTTCTGACCGGCAATCAGAGGGACACGGGTTCAATTCCCGTTGGCGGCCAGTATCTTTTCTCGGAAGATTTTTTCAATGTAGATGAGTGTTTCAGGCTGATAATTATTGATTATAATATTTGTTATCTAGTTGAAAAGATATGAAAGATATCTATTTATAATGTGTTAACAAAAAATACATTTGCGAAAGCTTACCAAACAGTTGAAAAAAACTCATTACTAAGCATGAACTTATCCCGGTAAAGTTGAAAGTTTAGTAATTTCAACTAAAGTCAGCTCTAAGGTAAATTACACAACTGTCTGTCCGTCACCCTTCCAACACGCCTGGTAATAGTGATGCCTAATAGATTAATGATTACTCAGCATTGCTGCAATAGGTCATACTCACCCAAAAACACCGAGTTCAAACGTAAGTGCTGTAAGACTAAACTTGCTTTGTAAGTGTACGCGTTTCTCTCTTCCTATTACAACTTTGCTCTTTCGCTGGGCATCATTCCATTGTCTAAATTGCTAACTATTTTAGTCTTATACTGCATGCAAAATCTAATAAGCACCCATATATCATTGAAATCGCAAATTCAATAATTCGTAATGCAAGAGCGATCATTGGCTGTATGCTTTGGTGGTCAAGGGATAAAAACCTGATGAAATTCAAATACGTCTTACTTGACGGATACCGGTATATTCACACAAACATTTTTTAAATGGAGTATAGCTTTATTTCGGATTTTAAGAGATTTTCACTATCGTCATTTAACTTGCGTGGTAATTTAATATTTCATCTTTCTCTTTAATTTTTCGGTCTTTTCCATTTCATTCTGACTTAAAAACATTCGACAAATGGAGTGTCATTAGTCCCACTAGCCATAGGCAGTGGTACCGACCTTTACGTGCTACTCAATTTGGGAGGCGGGTGCGAGTACCGCCACTCCGGGAATCATTTATTGGATAACCAACACCTCTGTCATAGGTCGTCCCAAGTAGTTAGGGGGCAAACATTAATTGTGTGTGCTCAAAAAGGGGGGGGGGGTCCAGAAAAATCTCACGTTACTTGAAAAGAATATACGAAATGGCCCAAATTTATCTCACCAGGGGGGGGATCTAGATAGGAAGAAAAACTGCACACGTAATTAATGTATGCCCCCTTAACTACTTTTGGCGACTTAGCAGTGGTGCCCAGGTTCATGAGGTGAGGTTTTAGTTAGATGGAGACTTTTTGACTTCTCCAGCATCACTTGCACCGCAGTGGGAGGGTCATTAATCATTTGAGATTCCATCCCTCATACATCGCATCTTCCTTTCCTAAAAATACCTTCCACAAAGCATCCCCAAAGAAGACATAGGCCCTGAGGGGATGGTATTTTCTTCAAAGTCTCCTGTATGGAGCTATTGAAGAAGCGGTTGTGAAGCGATTGAAGCGATTGTGAAGCGAAACTTTTACCAAAACAATCTCAACCTATGCTTGAAAAGTGAGATCATAATCAAAGCGACCAATGAGCGCAGACCAGCGTAATTTCCGTTTCATATCTCAACCAACAGGAGCATTTAAAAGTGACATCATAATCAAAGCGGCCAATGAGCAAAGTTGATGCATCGCAGGTGCAGTAATCGTCATTTCCGTTTCATCCGAAATCCAAATCATAAAGAAACTCAAAAGTGTTTAAGAAACTATTATATTATTAAAACAAGCCAATGCAAAATCACAGATTGACTTTAGATATATCTTGTGTCTCTTATATGGGATTATTGGGATTCACATATAAACAGAAAGGGTTCTAGCTATGAGTGATACCCGGAAAATATCCCAACTGTCTGAAGGTAGTAGAACTTTGGAATCTCTATTTGCGGAATGTTGTGTTGCTAAAGGAAACTAGAGATGGGAATGCAAAATACAAACGTTGGAAAGTTTGACCTCCACCCGTGGACTTTACCGTCGTTCTTGCAAGAATGTTAAGTTAAGTTAGGCTAGGTCTACCCCTAACCGATGCGTGGTGGCCCCTAGGCAGTGGCCTACACTGCAAATGGAAATGGTTCCAGCCTTTCTTTAGCAAACGGTCACCGTGGATACGATCCACTTGAAATGGTTCCAGTCTTTCTTTAGAAAATGGTCGCCAACGATACGGTCCACGTGAAATGGTTTCTGTCTTTCTTTATATTCCAGGGATAGGGATAGGGATAGGGATAGGGATAGGGATAGGGATAGGGATAGGGATAGGGATAGGGATAGGGATAGGGATAGGGATAGGGATAGGGATAGGGATAGGGATAGGGATAGGGATAGGGATAGGGATAGGGATAGGGATAGGGATAGGGATAGGGATAGGGATAGGGATAGGGATAGGGATAGGGATAGGGATAGGGATAGGGATAGGGATAGGGATAGGGATAGGGATAGGGATAGGGATAGGGATAGGGATAGGGATAGGGATAGGGATAGGGATAGGGATAGGGATAGGGATAGGGATAGGGATAGGGATAGGGATAGGGATAGGGATAGGGATAGGGATAGGGATAGGGATAGGGATAGGGATAGGGATAGGGATAGGGATAGGGATAGGGATAGGGATAGGGATAGGGATAGGGATAGGGATAGGGATAGGGATAGGGATAGGGATAGGGATAGGGATAGGGATAGGGATAGGGATAGGGATAGGGATAGGGATAGGGATAGGGATAGGGATAGGGATAGGGATAGGGATAGGGATAGGGATAGGGATAGGGATAGGGATAGGGATAGGGATAGGGATAGGGATAGGGATAGGGATAGGGATAGGGATAGGGATAGGGATAGGGATAGGGATAGGGATAGGGATAGGGATAGGGATAGGGATAGGGATAGGGATAGGGATAGGGATAGGGATAGGGATAGGGATAGGGATAGGGATAGGGATAGGGATAGGGATAGGGATAGGGATAGGGATAGGGATAGGGATAGGGATAGGGATAGGGATAGGGATAGGGATAGGGATAGGGATAGGGATAGGGATAGGGATAGGGATAGGGATAGGGATAGGGATAGGGATAGGGATAGGGATAGGGATAGGGATAGGGATAGGGATAGGGATAGGGATAGGGATAGGGATAGGGATAGGGATAGGGATAGGGATAGGGATAGGGATAGGGATAGGGATAGGGATAGGGATAGGGATAGGGATAGGGATAGGGATAGGGATAGGGATAGGGATAGGGATAGGGATAGGGATAGGGATAGGGATAGGGATAGGGATAGGGATAGGGATAGGGATAGGGATAGGGATAGGGATAGGGATAGGGATAGGGATAGGGATAGGGATAGGGATAGGGATAGGGATAGGGATAGGGATAGGGATAGGGATAGGGATAGGGATAGGGATAGGGATAGGGATAGGGATAGGGATAGGGATAGGGATAGGGATAGGGATAGGGATAGGGATAGGGATAGGGATAGGGATAGGGATAGGGATAGGGATAGGGATAGGGATAGGGATAGGGATAGGGATAGGGATAGGGATAGGGATAGGGATAGGGATAGGGATAGGGATAGGGATAGGGATAGGGATAGGGATAGGGATAGGGATAGGGATAGGGATAGGGATAGGGATAGGGATAGGGATAGGGATAGGGATAGGGATAGGGATAGGGATAGGGATAGGGATAGGGATAGGGATAGGGATAGGGATAGGGATAGGGATAGGGATAGGGATAGGGATAGGGATAGGGATAGGGATAGGGATAGGGATAGGGATAGGGATGTTACGAAGAGAACCCCGTTCAATTTATTGCTATTCGTGCGGAAAATGTTCTTTTTTTAAATGAATGTAATTATCGTTTTATCGCACCTATAAAATTATGGTCTGAATTTTCGGATTGAAATTTTCAAAAAGTCGCCAGGGTTTCATAAATACGATTTAAATATACAGAATGTCTTACAATATTTGCCTTAACCGGAAAAAAAAATTAAAAAATGTGATGCAAGTGGCCTATTTAATATACAAACTGCTTAAAACGGTTTCATATAAAATGCTGTATCTCCGTCAATTTTACGAATTATCTGAAAAAAATTATTGAAAGCATTATTAAGAAATGCATCTTCTAGAAAATAAAATTAAGAAAATGATATTTTTTTTACAGTGCCGTACCTGGTGCCTAAAAAGCCTTGTTTAGGAGTTGATCAAGGGTACATGGAAACGCTTAGAGGACCCCCCGAACAAGAAGTTCGAATATGTTCCAAAACTTGAAAACTTAATGGCCATGATTTAAAAAAAAAGCATGTCAGTAACTTTGCTTGGTCGTTTGCCACAACTATTGAAATTAATTTCACCATTATTACTGCAAAAATGTCTTACAAAACGCAATCCATAATCAGATGATTCAATCCATGCGAAACTTTGACTCCTCTTCTCTTTGTTAGTAATTATTACACCATGACATTTAAACATGATCATGTATTAAATAGCATAATACGTTCTTGATTGAAGATATTCGTAATTCGCAATCATTTCTTTGTCTATACGTATTATTGCGATTGAAAAAAAATATAAATATTTATCAGTAGCGTGGCAAGAAAACTTCCACACCTTATAAGAAACTAGCACTAATACCAATCATTTTAATCTTAGATTGCCCGGCGACGGTTCGTTAAGCTGAAAGTTCTTTCGGTAGGACGAGTTTTTTGTACAAAACGTCCTGCCGAAAGACTAACGCGAGTCCTGTGGGCAGTACGTGATTTGCATGGTAATACCTCCATGTTCTTCCAGCAGCATTGCGACATGACTTTTAGTGTAACCTGACTTTTTTATGTGAATACCTTACAAGAGTTCCAGCTGCTCCTGTCTGGATCCAGTGAGACTATGGCTTCCCCAACTGGGGTATGTTGTGAGGCTGAAGGTAGTGGGGAGGGGAAGAGGAAGATGGGGAAGTACCTGGCTATTCGGATCTGGACACCAAACACGGCTAACGCCATTTCAAGCAAGGTTTCAATTGTGAATGGTGGTCTTACACTAGAGCGATACTGGAAGTATTTTCCACTCTGGAACATGCCGCAAATACACTATGGATTAATTAAAATAACACAAATTAACAAAATAGTATGCAGAACGGTTTACAGGACAGAATGCTGAACCGCCAACCGAAAAATTATTATTCCGACGGCCCGACAAAGGGAATAATAATAATTCGACTGGCGGTTTTGCCTATAAACGATCCGATTTGCTTAGACTCCGCATGCAGTCCTGCAAGTAGTTCTGCAAGTAGTTCTGCAAGTAGTTCTGCAAATCGGATGTTGAGTAGATTGCAGCCTGCAGATTGTAGAACCAGCCTTCTTATTATATAGATACTTGTCATCATGGTTTTTGTTGAAAGAGTGAACATGTATCGTTTCTTTTATAAAAAAAAATTAGAGTGCAGTTTACACGCGGTAGAAGCGAAACTTCGAAAAGTGATGTCATAATCAAAGCGCCCAATGAGCACAGACTGGCGTAATTTCCGTTTCATATTTCAACCAAAAGGAGCATTTAAAAGTGACATCATAATCAAAGCGGGCAATGAGCGAAGTTGATGCGTCGCAGGTGCGGTAATCGTCATTTCGTTTCATCCGAAATCCAAATCACAGCGGGGCTACAGATGTTTCACTTCAAAAAGTATTTAAAACGATAGTTTTGGTGGCCTTTAAATAGATTTTGACTGCGCAATCTAATGTTTACTTAGACGCTTGCAAAACTTATAATTGTGATATGTATGGTTGTAAAATTAAATACAAACATAGCTTCATGGATGTGGTAAAAATCATTTATATATATATAAATCAAAAATTTAACAAATACACAAACTGACCATACTGAGCCGCCACTGGAAACTTTAACCATCTTCATCATAGAAGATAACGACTATGTACCTACTGTCCTCGAAAGAAATGATGGGATATGTAAGGAATTTATGAAATGCCCATGAATTGATTACTCGCATAAATTAAAGATTTTTTACTTCGACTGGCGCTCCCACATATAAAATAACATATAAAATTGTCCGCGTAAGATTAATAATGATAATATATTATGCATTACACTATGACAATACGTAGAATTATCGTGTGTCCTTGATTTGGAAAAAAAACAGAGGTCATCTACAAATGGGATGGTCCTGGAGAACCGCCAAGAAATGACAATATTTTAAAAAATTGTGGGAGGTCCGGTATAATAGATTATACCATAATTATTAACATATGGAGATGGAAGATAGGTCGATGTACGCGCAGACCCCAGATGGAGAAAGGTGGCAAATAAAGGTGGAGAACCATAAGTCTACTATATACACTTTATACACTATATAAAGAGGTAAGATTGGTTTGTTTGTTTGTTTGTTTGTTTGCATCGAATAGGCTCCGAAACTACTGAACCGATTTGAAAAATTCTTTCGCTGTTGAGAAGCTACACTATCTCCGAGTGACATAAGCTATATTATATTTTCAAAAAAATTAGGGATCTATACTAAAACTCCAATAATGCAACCCAAGGTGTAAAAAAATTACCTAAAATATTCTTTACATCGCGTGCGCTGCGAAAACTATTGATGATATAATAAAATAATGTACTACGACTTTGTAGAACACATCATTATTTACAAAAAAGGTCGAGACAGCATATGTCTAACTATTATGGTTATGCCACAATAAGTGTTCTTTTATTTTAAAAATTTAATTTAAATGTCGCCGCTTGAAAAGGCTCTTTATTTGTATCTTGGTTTTAATCCTTATCAAAATAAATTACTTCATATTCAAGATAACTTCAATACCTTTATTTAACTTTTTGAATTTTTCAATTCGGATATTTAATTAGAAAGATATCACGAGTTTAATAATGTTAGTATTAGAAAAAAGTTTCGGCTACGGGCCGGGCGGGAGAGGAGTCAAGAAATGAAGTGCCAGGGGGGTTGGCGGGACGGGGGAGCGGGATAGCGGTGGCGGGGAAGGTGGAAGTGGAACCCTGGAGGGAAACGCACGGGAAAGGACATGCAAGGAGTAACATTTTATTTATTTGAATATAGCATTGCAACGCAATACACATACAACAAGTTTTTCGTGTCTGGATTTGCATCATTCAAGGGGCCGGAACTGAACTACCATCTCATTTTCGTATTGTCCTACACCCCATCAAGGGGGTGGACTAGACCTATGTCTGTGCAACAACCGAGGAGATGACTCCCAAGGTAGCCGCTGTATAACCCGCCCGCGCCTCCCCCGTCGCCATGAGCGGGCCTGAAGACCAACCGTAGCAGACCGGTGCCCTTCCGCCCTGCCTCCGGTGACCCGATGCTCACTTTTATCCTTAGTGTCTTTAGGTATTTCCCGCTTAATCCCAACACTTTCTTCGAGGGCCTACCGGGAAGTCGGCTTAGGGGCGCGGACACCGAGTCTCGCTTGCAACTGGACTGAAGGCTCCGCTTATTCTTGGCGGGACCGCCGGACGACTGCAGCTCAGCTGCTTTGGTTAAGTCAAACAATCTCATCTTATATATTTTTTTTTCCTTATTCTATTAACTTTTCTTCCTACATAATAATAAACTTTTATTTCAGCTACATCAAGTGGCGGAGATGAGACGTGATACTGTGAAATAAATAACTAACAACATGTACGCACTCGCATACTGCCTGCTAACAATGTATGCCTGGACATTGGAGGTCTAGAATCATTTTAAATAAAAAGTAGCTTCTTTATAAAAAAAATTAGAGTCCTGAGGTGTACGGTGAAGGAGGAAACCATCTGTTTCCTTAGAACACCGTGGGAAAGTGGTTGAGCAACCTCCAATGCAACGCATGCCGGGAAACAGCTATATATTATAAAAGAAAATCCAAAAAAACGCGCGGACCGCAAAAACTCAGAAACAAGTCCCGGTACGATCAAGGGAGTTATAAGGTGTGGTAGATCTCTGTCCCCTCTCGGGAAAAAAGGTACCCGTTTTTACTTAAAGGGCGTGCTTTTGAAGATATAAGGGCTGGAAGTTTCGCCCTCTTGAAATTTTGGAAAGTTCAAGAAGGTTCTATAGAACTCTAAAAAGTTCTGGAAGGGGTGGCGGTGTATGTCGTGGAATGTTCGTGAATAGGGAATCGGGATCATCATTGTGAAACATTCCATAACACTCTCAAATGTTTTCCTGAGCGAAGCCGGGTAACCCAGCTAGTATAATATAAGTATTCTTCTTCCATGATATATATTACATAGATGGGAATAACCTACAAAAGTAGTTATTCTTATAAAAAAATTTAATATTCATTTAGACTTTTAGAAAAAGGGTCAATAGGTGGATCATATAAATAAAATCGGATATGTTTATCCGAGACACCATCTAGGTTACAAACTAGTGCTTTGAAGATTTGTTATCATTTAAACAGGAAGCTGCCAAAATTTGGGAAAAAAAATAGTCTAAGTCTAAGACAATGTTGTTAATTCTGAATAATATGTGATTTAAAAAATGACTCGAAAATGAGGGATCTCAGTGGCAGAATTAGTTAAGACGCTTGTGCCTGTAAGAAGAGAAATTTCACTTGCGACCGTTTGCTTTTTATTGAAGTAAAAACTTCTTTAGCACCGTTGTGATTTGGAACTCGATGAAACGGAAACGAGCGACACTATAAAGAGACAAAGACATACATATATAGGATTTAGCCTGCGCGAGAATGAGATAGCAATCAAAAATGTATTTAATTCCTTTGATAAATCCACAGTCCCACCCAAGTCTCCTTTGATTTAGTGGTATAAAGCGCCTGAAGAACCTTTGCAAACATTTAGCGAACCAAGGATCAAATCCTACAAAATCCAAAAATAAATATATTTTGTATTTGTAAAATCAATATCCAATCTCCAAAGCACTCCGAAGAAGAAAACACAAATACTAATAAGATGACCAAATGTATAGGAAAATATACTACAAAGGCACTGGAATTCGACAACAAAAATATGGAAAAAAATCATCTATCACATTGATGAAAAAAAAAGTGCTTCGTGGTCTCCCCACTCTTTGTCTACTTTAGTTTTCTGAAGGTTTTACTTGGTGAATTGCACACTTTCATTTTTTTCTGTGTCTTGTGAATTTCTTATTTTTCTTTAGATGTATAAGGATTATTCTCGTCTTCAGTGGTTTATCTAAGTATTCACTGAAGTAGAATCAAATGCCAAAACTTTAATTACATTATATAAACCATATTTCGACATCTATCCCTCAAAGTTCTGTTCTTATCATTTTGCGGTTTTCTACAACCAAAGGAGAAATTGATTTGAAATAAATTGCTCAGATGGGCTACTTTCGAGGAGGTAAAGGTATCCACTAATTATTTTACCTGGCCACATAAGAAGCCGCGATTTTATCGTATGTGTGTATGTGCTTATCTAGTTTTCTGGGAATGATATAACGCCATGAACATCATACGACGAGATTGAAATATACTCACAACAGTTAAATCATAATATTACACAGCGTGTTTTCGCTTTCTTTGAACTGAAGAACAGCATCCATCATTAACGAACCGGAAGCACCCACAGTTGTTTGTAAGCTGTATGAGATTTACCTCATAATCTTGAGAATTACAGTACTCAGTGACGAAGGCGTTCATTTAACTAGGGGGATCTTTACATAGTTAGTATAAAGCAAAGGCACTCCCGTTGTATGTAGGATTAGATCTTTTAAACTACGAAAGGGATTTTCATGCGGTTTTCACCAATAGATAGAGCTATTCATGAGGAAGGTTTTGGTATATAATTTGTCAAGGTTTTGTGTAAATTGGTTAATTTTTTAATATATAAAGGGAGCGGGATTTTATATGAATGCAAATTAACAGACGGCGTTGGTTATAAAGGTTGTTGGGTAATGGCGTTGTTAGTAGACGGCGTTGTGTTTCGTTAGCCACAGCAACGTGTGGCTGGTCTGCTAGTAATTAATAATTCTTTGGAGAAATCAGGGTGATATATAGGTGGCGACATAAGGTGCTTAGATTTTGTAAAAATAATTTTATTTACTTTTCAATTTGGAAATTTGAGCTAAAAATTACTCATAAAACTACTCTTGCGTATACGGCGAATATTAATAATATTAGATTGAATCACCAAAACACAATTCTATTTGTATGCCTTTCTTGGAAGAATTAAGTTTTCAAATAGACAAAACTATTTATTCATGTATTAATATTGCGTATGTACGTACGTACGCAAACAATTAATTCATCTTAATATTTTAAAGGGTAATTTGCAAAAAATATTTTTTCCTATAATAATTAAACTAGCGCCATCTGCAAAAAAGTAGATTTTCATTTTTTTGAAGTTTCACCTAAACGTCCCAAACCATCTTTCAGTTGATAAAAAAACGAGGAAAAGAAAAATAAATTCTGATAGATAATTAATAAAAATGGAACAAAAAGGCATTTTATAAAAAAAAAAAAACATAACATAAAATAATGAATCTTATAAACCTAACACAAAATGTCATAACTAAACACACATCACCATAAATAATCGTAACTCATAATAATAACTCCGGTTTATGCCGATTTTTTGTTCTTTGCTGAATTTGTACATTGCAATAAATTAATAAGTCACCAGAATATCAAAATGCAAATTATTGTTCCAAATAAATACCACATTCAATTGATTTTATTAATTTTTATTTATCATAATATACAATCTGATGATTCCGGCATACTTCCAGAGAAGAAGAAATGTACTATCAGTACCTACCGCTATGTGAGAGAAGTGCATTTAGAATATGTAGGCCACTTGCACGGATTTCATAACGACTTGGAAAAAATCGTGTGGATAGATTTTTTTGCTAAGATTACGAAAATGTTAGCAAAAATTTTTAGAAATGTATAGTTTTTTATTTTTAAATAAAAAGTGACGTCACTACATGAAAATGTCCCGTCTCCGAATATGTTCCTTTTATTTTGTAAAATTCAACACTGATTTTTTTTTTTATAAGGCAACACTTTGATTTCCGGCGAATATTTGAATTTGCGTTTAACTTTCACTAGATTTATTGTTTGTTCTATGCGAACTTATCCTTTGTTTTGATTTTTTGATAAAGATGGCGGTGTTTTTACAGATGTTACGAAGAGAACCCCGTACAATTTATTGCTATTTGTGTGGAAAACGTTATTTTTTTAAAAATGATTTTCAGCTATGTAAGTATCGTTTTTTCGCACCCATAAAATTATGTCCCGTGTTTCCGGTTTATGAAAAATGGTCTGATTTTTCGGATTGAAATTTTCAAAAAATTGCCAGGGCTTCAAAAATACGATTAAAAAAAAATACAGAACGTCTTAGAATATTTGGCTAAACTGGAAAAAAAATTTAAAAAATGTGATGCAAGTGGCCTATTTAGATCTACAATTAAGTTGAAAACGGCATTGGTCACTTTTAGTAACTGGATACACAATCACAACTAGATACACAATCCCCTACCAATTCCTTCTTTTCCTGTCAACTTCCTACTCGTTTCAATACCATCACCATCGTCATTGAGGATAAGTACTTACACAGATCCACTTGCCTCGGGCACTAATCTTGTGCGATGTGCATGTGAAAGTAAAAAGGCCTAGAAACTGGATCAACAATAAAACTTATAAAAAAATTTATACGCGGTAGAATTGAAACTTTCAGAAAAGTAAAGTAGACAACAGTGGGAAATCTACGAAGCGGCGCACCAAGAGGAGACCCATTATACTATGTCTTTCTCTCGCAGGCTAAAGGTATGTGTTTGACTCTGTTTAGTGTCGCTGTTTTTCGTTTTATCGAATTTCAAATCACAACGGTGCTAAATAATTTTTCACTTCAAAAATACAAGTGTGCAGTTATCACGCGGTTGAAGTGAAACTTTCAGAAAACTAAAGTAGACAAGAGTGAGGAGCCTACGAAACACCGCACAGAGGATAACTGTCATTCTATCTTATTCTCTTGCACGCTAAATCCTATAGATCCTAGATATCTATTTTTTTGTCGCTTAAGAAGTTTTCACATAAAAATTATCAGAGCGTACAGAAGTGAAACTTTCAGAAAACTAATGTACACAAGAGTGGGTAGTTTCAAATCCCAACGGTGCTAAAGAAGTTTGCACTTCGAAAAAAACCAAGTGCATTTCATATGCGGTAGAAGTGAACCCTTCGCCCACACAATCTCATATAAAAGGAACGTTGAACAGTGAGCTCATAATCAAAGGGGCCAATGCGGTACGGTTTCATTATTTCTCATTCTCTCGCAAACTAAATCCTATAGATGTACGCGTTTGTCTCTTTTTACTGTCGTTTAAGTTTCATCCAAGTTTCAAATCACAACAGTCCTAAAGAAGTTTTGACTTAAAAAAATATACGGGAAATCTTAATTTGAATGGTTTATTCACAGAAAATCTTTGACTTCAGAGCACGCCACTGTCAACTAACATTTCTCGATGAAGGGTGTGTTCAATTCTGCCGAAATACATTCAAACCGGCTTCAGTCTGCCAGGAATTATCACACGATGAAGATTACATCATGATGAAACCGTAAGTGGTACCCCGATCCAGGTCAGGACATACCTAAATAATTGTTATTGGTAAGTATCGATAAAACTCTCAATGATTTCTAATTATTATTGTAGCTTACATATATGGCTGGGAGATAAAAATAGACATGAATAAATACTGATAAATTTGCATACGTAATGGGCTTAGTTATTTATTTGATGTTTATGATCAATAATGGCTGACCGTTAATGGAATTGAAGTTTTTATTTCTTTCTTTAAGGGTTAACTGAGGTCTGGTGAAATTATAACGTCTTATCAACTTTTTAATTAGATGTGACAATGATACAAAAGAAGCCAGTATAAGACAAGGGGTGAGACAGGGATGCTCTCTGTCACCTGTTCTTTTTAACGTTTATATACAGAGTGCAATTGACGACTTGAGAGAGAGAATCAGTCACAGAAAAGGTGTAAAGATACACGGGCAAAAGGTGGATATGATAAGGTTTGCTGACGATATTGCTTTGGTTGCTGAAAGCGAAGAAGAACTGCAAGAGGCCTTAACAACCATGCAAAGCATTCTTCAAAACAACTACAACATGAAGATAAATAAAGACAAAACAAAGCTGCTGACTGTAGGCCGAACGCAACACCAGATGAGAGTAGAGATGGCAGGATTTCCACTAAAGAACACCAAGGAGTTTGTCTACCTCGGGAGCAAAATAACATGTGACGGTCGGTCTAAGAGCGAGGTCGACAGCCGTATACACCAGGCTAGGCTTGCATTCAATAAAAGGTCGAAAGTAATTGAATCAAATAATATAGACCTACAACTGCGAATACTCCTCATCAAGACCTATGTGTGGAGTATCTTGATGTACGGCTGCGAAACATGGTGCTTATCCGAAAGAGATAAACGGAGACTAGAGGCTTTTGAGATGTGGTCCTATAGAAGATTATTAGGAATTTCCTGAAGACCACATTACAAATGAGGAGGTTCTCCAAAGAATCGAAGGAGGAAGGCACCTGCTCAGGACCTTGTCCGAAAGGCGTGCAAGATGGATCGGCCATGTTATACGACAAGAAGGCCTCTTGCATGCCATAATGGAGGATATGACCGAGGGGACAAACTCTAGGGGACGCCCACGCCGAGAGTACCTGGACGACCTGCTGGTGGACGTGCGCTGCTCATCATATGCAGAATTCAAAAGAGTGGCACAAAACAGGGAAGAATGAAAGAGAAAATTAGAGGAAATTGCTGCAAACCAATCCCAGGATTGAAACAAGAGAGAGATCTACTTTTCAGATTAAATATTTCCTGTTTGGTCCTGTACTAAGCTTTGGCATAAAAATTGAGTTCTTTTTCGAAAAAGTGAATTACACAATCAACTAGGGGAGATTGGCACAATTCATACACGGGGTAGCTTCATACAGTCACTCTTAGAGCTTGTTAGTATTTATTTAGCTTTTCGCGTGTGGGTAGGCGCGGGCGACCGTCAGTTGTCCACGAAGTTAGCAGCCATTGCGGCCGCTGCGAGCATCACGAGAGGGTGTAATGTGTTATCGCAGTTAATATTTTGTCGATGTTGTTGGATGTTTCGTGCTTTAGTGAGGCGTCAAATTATATAGGACTAGCTGGGTCACCCGGCTTCGCTCAGGAAAACATTTGAGAGTGTTATGGAATGTTTCACAATGATGATCCCGATTCCCTATTCACGAACATTCCACGACATACACCGCCACCCCTTCCAGAACTTTTTAGAGTTCTATAGAACCTTCTTGAACTTTCCGAAATTTCAAGAGGGCGAAACTTCCAGCCCTTATATCTTCAAAAGCACGCCCTTTAGGTAAAAACGGGTACTTTTTTTCCCGAGAGGGGACAGAGATCTACCACACCTTATTACTCCCTTGATCGTACCGGGACTCGTTTCTGATTTTTTGCGGTCCGCGCGTTTTTTTGGATTTTCTTTTATAATATATAGCTGTTTCCCGGCATGCGTTGCAATGCCATATTCAAATAAATAAAATGTTACTCCTTGCATGTCCTTTCCCGTGCGTTCCCCTCCAGCGTTCCACTTCCACCTTCCCGGCCACCGCTCTCCCGCTCCCCCGTCCCGCCAACCCCCCTGGCACTTCATTTCTTGACTCCTCTCCCGCTCGGCCCGTAGCTGAAACTTTTTCTGATACTAACATTATTAAACTCGTGATATCTTTCTAATTAAATATCCGAATTGAAAAATTCAAAAAGTTAAATATAGGTATTGAAGTTGTCTTGAATATGAAGTAATTTATTTTGATAAGGATTAACACCAAGAGCCTTTTCAAGCGGCGACATATTAATTAAATTTTTAAAATAAAAGAATACTTATTGTGGCATAACCATAATAGTAAGACATATGCTGTTCTTACTTTTTTTGTAAATAATGATGTGTTCTACAAAGTCGTAGTACATTATTTTATTTATTATTTATTTATTATTTATTATTATTACACGCCCTGATGGGCTTTTACATTAAAGTTTATAAGTTGAGTATAAAAACAATGAAGAAAATATAATACAATGAGAAAAGAAAATACGTAATACAATATAAAAACAAAACCACATAATAAAATAAAAAGTACATATGTAAAAATATGATAAGAAGTCTCACATTCAATATAAACAAAAAACTGCAGAAATTATGTAAATCTATTTGTGTCTAGAAGAATAAAAGTGATAGAATATGCAACATTTATACTGATTGGTTTTAAGATGAAATATATCACCTAAATTAGAATATTTATTTTAAGTCTCGGAAACGGAGAATTTTGATAAGCTAGTGTCCTGGTGTTATTGAAGTAAAAGGGTAATAAATGTCGACATGATTTTTTGGGTACATGGATATTGATAAATTGAAGTAATTCTGGACAGTCAATTTTGTAATGCAGTATTTTATGTAACAGTATTAAATCTGTGCTTATTCTTCTTTCTGAAAGTTTCAACAGAGAAAATTTATCCAGGAGGTAATTATAATCAATGTTTAGTATAGGAATACGCAATTTATAGTTTATGAACCTTAGAAACTTCCGTTGTATCTTTTCAATGTTGTCTGAATGAATATTGAAAAAGGGAGACCATAACGTAGAGTTATATTCAAGTTGGCATCTGACAAGGGTTTTATATAACATAATAAATGTGCCTAAATCATTAAAATCTTTTGCAGCTCTTAAAACAAAGCCAAGAGTCTTTAGGGATTTGTTGATAATATTATTAATATGACATACAAAGGTGAGTTTACTGTCGAACATAATGCCTAGATCCATAATTTCATTAACACAATTTAAATTTTCATCATTTAATGAATACTGAAAATATATAGGATTATTTATTTTGGAAAAATGAATGAACTGACATTTATTTATGTTTAATGCTAGTTTGTTGATAGAGCACCATTCAAAAAGATATATCAAATTAGTTTGAAGTGTAATACAATCATTAATGTGGTTGATCTCTTTATAAAGTTTCATGTCATCAGCAAACAGTAGCACGTTTATGTTTGTGAATATATCAACAATATCATTTATAAATATAATGAACAAAATGGGCCCTAAATGGGAGCCTTGCGGCACTCCACTTGTTGCTATAAATTTGTACGAATGTGTGCCATTTATTTTCACACTAAGACTTCTTTTGGACAAATAACTAACAAACCAAATTAATAAGCTACCATAAACTCCAAGTGTCGCCAATTTATTGATTAATATTTTGTGACACACCTTGTCAAAGGCCTATTTATTCTATCATGAATAGTTTTCGCAGCGCACGCGATGTAAAGAATATTTTAGGTAATTTTTTTACACCTTGGGTTGCATTATTGGAGTTTTAGTAAGGATCCCTAATTTTTTTGAAAATATAATATAGCCTATGTCACTCGGGGATAGTGAAGCTTCCCAACAGCGAAAGAATTTTTCAAATCGGTTTAGTAGTTTCGGAGCCTATTCGATGCAAACAAACAAACAAACAAATCTTACCTCTTTATATAGTGTAGTAGATTATTGATCAATGGTAAGTGACTACAATCAAGATAACAATATTGTATCTATTTTGTGAATTTTTCTGCATGATTTATGTGTCGGTAAATTTTTTTTTATTTTTGACCTTCGGGGCACATTAGTACGCCTTCTCCAGGGGCACATTCATATTAACGAATTTCTTTTCATTTAAAAAAAATGGTCCGGAATTATAAGAAATAAGTGCACAATAACTAGGTGCATAATAATAAATGAAGAAAATATGTCTGCGGAAAAAAAAAATTTTTGAAATGAATATTATCTTACAGAAAGAGAGTCTCCTGGAGAGTCGGGAAAAGAAAATATAAGATAAACCTAATGATGATGGCACGAGCCGCAGTACATATGAGTCAAAATACACAAGTTACCAAGTATTTTCTACTGAAGAAGAGTCACAATTAATATTCCCCTACCCATGTACGAATATACCCCGTGAGTGGGGAAGATTCGAACATTTGTCGACTTTTGCTAAAATTCAATCCATTAATTTATTTAAAAAGTTATTTTTTATTTATATATTTTTTTTTTATTTAATGACAATATAAGATAAAGTAAAATTACACAATAAGTAAAAATACCAAGTTATGTGGTTTGTTTACAGTCCTCCTCACTAGGTTTTCCTGTTCCGAGGCGGACTGTATGTTGCTGAATGGGTGCTGATCTTTATTTCCTCATCTTCTAGTTTCTTGCTTATAGATAAACAAAATAAATAAAATAAAAGTATCGGTTTGTTGTCTGCAGGTTGCAGTGCGGTTACTTGATAAGTTTAATGATTTCCTCATCGTCCTGTTTACTTAACCATAATTTGATATCTTTTTTAAACTTTTGTATCTCCATGGTGTTCTTAGTTTCAATTGGAAGGGCATTATATAATTTTGTCGCATGGAAATTATGGTTTTTCTGGCCAAAAGATGTATTTAATTGCATGTATTGATTTCAAACTTTTTGAATAATGAACGGAACGAATGCTGTTATGTTACGAGTATAATAAATAATAACTGATTGAGTAATCTATCTTTAATTATCAATTTTTGAAAAATCAAAGTCTAAAAAGTGTACGAATGGTGCCAATCTTCCCCTAAGTATTAATGATTCAACAAATTAAAAAACCGAGTTTGATAAACAATTGGCTATCCATGATGAAAAGATAAACCGTTAGAAGCACATTTAAAAATAATCGAAACACTTCCTAGACCAGATAATTAATTTCATTGGTAAGGACTTACTAGCAGGCAAATGAACCTTTATTACGCTGACTTTACGAAAACCCAACAGCCAGCCTAGAATTGCGGTTATTTCTTCAATTACTCATTAAAAAGGTCTAACTTTACGGTTTGGCAAAACAGGCGAAAATGATTTTCGTTTCCAAGGTTGGGCCTTTAAAGTTGGGCAAAGAATATATATACGGCAAAATAAATATTTTAATATCTTTTAGTAATTTCTAATACAAAATGACTGCGCTTTAATAATAAATACTCATTTCCCTCAGGGCCTATGTCTTCTTAGGGTATGCTGTGCGGGGGGATTTTTTTAAAGGAAAGCGAAGAAGTTCTGTGAAGGAAATAGGTATGAGGGGTGGGTAGGAATCCGGGGGTTAGTGTGTTCAGGATTGACGGACGTACGAATTCATCCCTCCAACAGCGGTGCATGGCGAGGGATTCTGGCTGGAGAGGTCAAATACCTCCCTCAACCAATCTCTCTCGATCCGTACTGCGCACGCGTCAGTGCAGATGTCAATACGGTGGGCAGACGCCAAGACCTGGACAAACCTCACCACATGAACCCGGGCACTAAGTCATCAAACGTAGCGAACCACTTGGGGGTGACCTGTGGCGGAGGTGTTGGTTATCCAATATTTTTTTCCGGGGCGGCGGTACTCATATGCGTACTAGCAGTTAAAAACCCGCTCAGCAGGATTATGTTGCTAGGCCCTGCGGGCGGCTTTAAGTTCGGCTTCTCCTGGTTTGAGTGTTTGTGACCATTTTATAAATCCGATAGATAGGAACTGGTTTCTAAAATAGCCAGTTTCTCGGATCCACTGTGATCCAGTGACAGCTAGAAGCTAGACACCGTCGGTGACTCACCGAGACACACAATGACGTTATATGTAATTTAAAACAACTTCGTAATGCTACGGCCAGACCCTTGTGACAAGCTGCTTGTCGCAAGCACAGGCAAGCTCTGGCAAACGAATGGCTGGCGTCCCCAGTCCCCACACTTGCAAGCGCGCCAGTACATTCGCTGCGCGCGCAGCGCCCAAAGATGGCGGACGTCGAAGCAGCTGCATCAGCTGTCATTTTTGCGCTAACCTATTTCTATTTTAAAGTGAAACAAAACGAAAGAAAGCGAAGAATTCGAACGAGAAGATAGTGGATGATTAAAATCCATAGAAATCGTACCAGGTAATTCATTTAATATTATAATATTTTGTTTAATGTCCGTAAGTTGTACCAACGTGTGGATGCCACGCCAGGACGCCAGCGTTTGCCGCTTGTGGCCAAAATATCCGAACTCGATCGGATCGGCGGCAAGCTCTTGCAAGCCTACGCAAGCCAAGCCACACGCGCGCTCCAGACGCTGGGACTTGTGGACGCTTGCGGAGACTTGCCATGTGTTTGGAACCGGTATAAGCATTGCCGTCAATCTTTCCAAAACCGGAAGTAAACTTGACTTGAAGTTTAAAAATCCGTAGCACTTATACCTAGAGGGGAATTAATCACACGCGAGCTGTTGACAAAAGTAGTGACATCTTGTGACGAATTCTTGAATTTAAAACCAAACTATAACAGTGGCTCTGTGTGAAATTCCACGTACACAGATGTTATTTGAGGCGCGGCCGTTAAGCTTGACGTCCGACATGCACTCGTGGTTGGGTTCTGGAATTCAATCACACGCAGATCGTAGGCTATTAATACTATCAGATGCATTTACATGCACATATATATGTGTGTGTGTGTGTGTGTGTATGTGCAGCACACATTTTTACGATTTATCAACTTCAAATTACACAAATCAACACATAAACCATACATTCTTACTAAAAAGAGTTCTAAGATAAACAGTTCCTCATCGAGATTCACTACTTAAGACGCTTGACGTACCTACCTACGAGTACTTACCCAAATTCATAAAAAGCTTTGACGGCCCACCCTAATACGCAAAACAGCCTCCGTACTCCGTGAGATGGCCATTATTTAACTTGCTCGTGTGTACCAAAGGTAAAAACACGATTAATTATAACTTCGTTGCATTCAGACTTCTCTTGTGTTGGCACTTACTCATCGAGACAAGCTTTGACTTTTCATATAATGAATTCTCACTTCTCTGTTCACGGAAGAGGTATGTATTATTGTCTCGTGGAGGAGATACGACTCGACGAGCCTTTGCTGTTGTACTGGCAAAATTGCGACTCGACAGTTGTTAAATAATATAAATTAACTATATGAACTTTCTGTATTTGTCGTTGTCGTTGTTGAAATTTCTGTATCTGTATTTGTTGTTAAATTTTCATACTTCGCAGTGCAGTTGAGGGCGTCACAACTGTAGATATTGAGGCAATCGGTGCAAATAAAATTCTCGTTGGTTCAACTTTTGGCCGCCTGCGTCGGTAAATCTGGAAATAGGTACCTACTCGGTCGGAGTAAGAATCGAAGTCGTGATTTATTAATTACATCATTTAACGATATAATCTAAAGTGAGGGGTCATTAACTTTATTAGAAAATAGAGATAGAAAAAGGAAGAGATGAAAAAGATTACCGAAGATTTAAGCTGAATGATTTCCATATTTTTATTTCTTTTCATATTAACCCTATACCAGAAGCCTTGAAGGTCTAATATATATATATAAATAAGATATAAACCTACTGTACGTGTAGCTATTGCAAGCTGAGTTCTATCCAGCTTCATGTGCTTTGTCATTGTCTTCCCTATACTTATTATATAATATGTTTAATGTGGAACAGCCTTGGAATAATTTATTGGATAACGTGGCATAGATCATCCCGAAGGGGTTCGTTTGGTAACTTAGCAGGGGGGGCCGGATTCACGGGGCGAGGTTTTGAAAGGTCTTGGCGGCGGATACTCTTGCCATCTATGCGTGGCTGGCTGGATCAAGAGAAACCGTTTGAGAAAGACCTTTTTACCTGCCCAGCGAGACTCTCTCGACCCATTGCCTTGCACCGCGGTGGAAGGGATGGATTCATACGTCCGTCACTCCCGAACACATTGACCTCCAGATTCTTTCCTACCCCTCATACCTTTTTGCTTCCCAGAACTTCCTCTCCTTCATCCCCAAAGATGATATAAGCCATGGGGGATGTTTTTCCTCAGGGTCTTCTGTGTAAAATATTGTAAAAAAACGCGAATTTGATAACAATTTTTTTTCACAGACAAACATTCCCGGGTTACGAATAACCTGACAATATTTTAATTCCTTCTACTACTATCATTACACTTGTGAATGATGGAGGATTTAACAGGAATTAAATCCACGATGCCTGGGTGAGAACCAGACGCATTTGTCAACTTAGCCATTAACCGGTAATAATATATATCTATAATAATAAACGTTGTAAGCACGAAACGTAAAATCCGGTTCGGTGGACCAATGTTTCTATGGTTCCCTTCTAATCTACTAGAAATTAGGGTTTCCTGATATTCTTGCCACGTGATATACGTCATAGTTGATCAGTTGACACAGTTATACAGTTTTGCAGTTAACGCGGGCATAGCGTAGCATGCATAGCCGAGTGCCTAGCATGGTGATCGAAACATCCAAAAATTATGTAACCATCAAAGCAATGATAAAAAAACGAGTGTGCTTTAGACCACACGACTGAAGTAAATCTTCACTAACTTATAAAAGAAGAGAGAAAGAAAATGTGCACGCGCACTGCTCTCTCTTGCTCCTACAGCGTGATACAGACAATAGGCCTGCACTGTGTCGATATACGAAACGTAACTGGCTACGCGAGAAAGAGAGAAAGAAAATGTGTGCTGGCACCTCTCTCTCTTGCACCTAGAGTAATATACGAAACGTAAACACTCTCTTTCTATCTTCACTAACTTATATCTCCCTCTCAAATTCCGTTCGCCTCGCCCGATAACAATTTTCGTAACGCTCTCGTCACACATTCACCAGCTTACTTCCCAAATCAAACGTGCGTAAAGAAGTTTTACTTCAACAAAAAAGTTGAAAGTGTAACTGATTAACAAAAATTCCATGGACCCACATGCACATATAAAAACCCGTATAATATCTAAAAAATAATCCTTCTCCAAGAAAAAAAAAACTATTAGGTAACATCGTTTATCATTTAAAAGGAATCAATTATGTACAAAAAAAGAGAAAATAATTAAATTCGTCGAACAACATCAGATTTTTAGAGAAAACAAGATGACTACCGCCGAAATTTCAATATAAATTTCGCAATCCCCGCAATGACTAATAACGGCAATTAAAAAAAATACAACTCATTTTATTTCATACGGAGACATGATGTATTAATCATCTGATAATGAAATTAACCTTATGGGACTAACAAGTGACCAGATATTCGTATGTAAACAGAAACATGTGCGTGTCCAAAACGCTTTGTAAAATGATGAAAATCACTGTAATCTTGTGATGCCATTATAACTTGACTGGCGCAACCCAAAAACTATGTAGGTTCCATTCTAAACACCATATAAAGCGGTCAAAGCCAGACTTTTAGCCAAAACGAATAACTTTGACGTAAGAATTAAAATAATTTTACCCCACGCTATTTTATGCACATCTGTTTCAAACTTTCACACGGTTGATATCTCACGCATTCATACCATCACCAATAATGGTATTATTATATTGGAGAAAAGATGATTGTATGATTATATCAGAGAAATGCGTAATAGTTAAGGACTAAGGATGCGTAATAGTTAAGGACTAAGGACTAAGGACTTAAGGACAAGACTTTGAGGGAGTAGATTCGGTGTTCGATTTCGAATGCTTAAAAATATCTTCTTGTTTTATGTACCTATGATGATGACATGCCGCAAATATTAACGTTGTTAGTCAAATTGTTGTTTGGTCTTAAAAGCTGCTCTAGGAAATTCTAAGTTTGCAGAATACGATCAGAAATTAATACTGATATGTCAATAGTCTGGGGATGGATTGTCAATATTGGGCGGGTACTAATTTTTTAAAAGTGAAAGCTTTGTGATTTGAAACTCGATGAAACGAAAAACAGCGACACTAAAAAGAGACAAAACCATGCAACTATACTACCTATAGGATTTAACCTGAGAGAGAATGAGATATTTTAATCAGTCTCTTCTTTGTGCGGTGCTTCGTAGCTTATCGGTCTCCTCTTTGTGCAGTGCTTCGTAGCCCCCTACTCTTGTCTACTTTAGTTTCCTGAAGGTTTCAATTTTACCGATTTTTTATTTGTGAATTTCACACTCTGTATTTTTTTTACAATCACTTCACAAAGGAGGCCCTTCGGAAAATTATTTCCCTCAGGGCTTGTATCATCTTTGAAGATGCTGTGAGGAGGGTCTTTTTGTGGAGAGGAAAGAATCAACACGGTCCTGAAGGGACCTCATGTTGTAGGAACGAGGAAACACAGAGCCGAGCTGTTGAACTTAAGAACGACCCGTTTTCACCTGACAAAAAATGTCAACCGTGCAAATATGTTAGGCGCGCATTTGGCGTGTTTCCATGTGCGCACCGCTGCGGAGGGGATCAACGACATTAGTTCTTCGGAGCGTCTTCTATTGAAATACCGGGAGAACAAGGATAGCATTGCCAGCCGACGCGTGTGCTCTAAGGATTATAACCCGTTTGTTAAGTTTGGAAAATCAATCAAACGAACAGCTATGAAGGTACTTAATTTACAGGGAGAATAGGATTGACTTAAAAACTGAAAATCCACCTGAATGGTGTGCTCTTTTGTTAAAATATTGGGTAGCTTTTACTGTCCAATTATTTGTAGGACCGCGTGGTCCTATCTAATAAACATGCATAATTATATCTTTGAGCTTTCAAAATTCCAAATTTCTGTAAAAAAATTGAATATTTCTCAACTCTACACTCAATATTTTTACCTACCAATAACTCAATTATTGCAAAAAAAAATCTGTGTTTTTCGTTAAAATGTGAAAAAATTAATAAAGAAAAACAACTGTAAAAGAAAATGGTTTCTATTAGTACATCACACAAAACAACAATTTATTACACATTGCTGAAAGTCCAACTCCATATACGAAAACATGAAGATATTGCAGATGTTTAATGTTATGTCCGCGGTGCACAAAAACAACCAATGATGAATACAACGTCGTCAGAAGGAGTTATTCAATGGTCATCAACATCATTTTGAAATGCAACAAGTACTGTGGGTACCTATACTTTATACCGTACTGTACATTTATATGTATGAATAGTGGTAACTTTCCCTTGCCGGCAGATGCGTCTTGGTCCATTTATTCAGGTACCCAGAGGTCAGATTCCTGGCGGACACACCTCGTGACATAATCGATCCAACGGCCGGTACTGTAGTGGGTACAGTACCGACCACATGAACGGTGCTCGGTGTAGCGAGTTACTCGGTGCATAATGCGCTCGATCTAACGGCCAGTACTGTAGCAGGTACAGGAAACTAGGAACTTTTACTAACCAAGCGATGAACGGTACTCGGTGTAGCGAATTACTCGGTACATAATATGCGCTTGATTCTTCGATCAATTAAGTGGCTTGTACTGTAGTATGTACAGTGCCGACCACGGGCTTTAACTCACCAAGCGATGAAGGTTACTCAGTGAAGTACACCAGGCCAAAAAGCAAAGCAATTTCGTTACCACCATTTGAGAGTTTTTTTTCTGGTCCATACGAACATATTCATCGGATATTTTCATACATTTTCATAATAAATAATTACTTGAATCGTTTTTTGTCATTCTTCTACTCCTCCACAAGGTATAATAGAAAAAGATGTATAGAATATCAGTCATTGAGAAATTCCACGCACACGCCAGGAAAGTAATCACAATTAAATAATGGTTTATTTTTATTTCTTTTTAATATCCAATTGTGTTCATAAAATCGTTATTAGCGATCGGACGATATGCACAATGCACACGTCTCTAAGGCAAGCCTTGAAGTGGGTTTAAATTTGTTTGTTTGCGGGGTAGGTAATAAAAATGCACTTAAAACACTTGGAGGATGGCGAAAACGATGTCTTAAAATATATTTATAGAATCTTTTTTATTTCTGTATTTGGTTCGTTAATTCGAGGTATTTCGCTAAATAGATGTTTAGCAGTGAAGCAATTATCAAGTGTGACATTTCGCATTGCAAGGATTGCATCGCTATCTCTGCTGCAACCTATTGCCTGATCACAATATTTTAATTTCTGCTTTAATTGTGATAATTGCTGTGGGCGTAAATCTTTTATTTTATTTTTTTTATTAACACAATAACATTTTTATATGTATTTAACGCCCGTGGATATTTTACAAACAAAATACAAGCGATGAATAGAATAGAATAGATAAAGCAGAAATACACGTACGTAAATGTACGTATAATAAATTCTTTTGGCACATTGAATACTTTCCGTGTTTTTGTAGAAGATGATTTTATTGAAGAATTAACGCAATCATTAAATAGTTTGGTTGTTAACCCAGTGCTGAAAAAATATGTAAATATACACTTTTGTTGTAGACCTGATGCTGAAAAGTGTATAAACCATAAATTTTGTTGTAGACCTAACGCAGAAAACTATAAATAAGTAATAAATATATTGGCGTAGAAATTGGCACAAATCTACAATTTTATATTAAAAAAATTCACTACTCTTAAATGCACTTTAAGAAAAAAAAATTAAAAAATGGAAGAATTAGCAGATTTACTAGATAACTCAACACCAATCCCATTTACATCAACTAATGATTCTGAAGTAGTTCGTCATTTATTACTAGGTAACTCTGCGCCTACAATATTCTCTATGAATATAAGAAGTATTAACAAAAACTTTGATGAACTACTAATTCTTCTTACTGATCTTGCCTTAGATTTCGATGTAATTATCTTGACCGAATGTTGGATTAAAAAATGTTACATTCCTAAAACGTTAAGAAACTGCAATCACTATAACACTCTTTATAACCAAACTCAAAACGATGGCGTCATTGTTTACATTAAAAACCACATCGCACACTCAGTCAAAGAGGTCAGAATTCAAAACGCAAACTGTCTTCAAATTCAACTAGATAGTCTCATAACAATTCTTACCATATACAGATCTCCAACAACACACAATATAACCCCATTTTTACATTCACTACAAGAAACATTATCAAACATAGAACACTGCCAAAACACCTACATAATAGGTGACCTGAACATAAACATAATCAACAAAATGCATCCTCAAGCCAATGAATACCTAAATGTATTAACTTTATTAGGATACTTCCCTGCTGTCACCGCTCCAACACGAGAACCAGACTCAAAAAACGGCAGTTGTATAGATCATGTATTTGTTAAGAGTAAACTAGACAATAAATCAATTATATTTCAATCAACTATTACAGATCACTATGCAATTATCACTTCCATCACCAAAAAAAAAACATAAACCGCCCCAAAACACTCAACCCCAAGAACACATTTCTTATGAAATTCTTCTAAATCATGTCTCGGAGGAAAACTGGGAACTTACCTATTCATGTACTGATCCCACCTCTGCATGCGATGTTTTTATAAATACTTTACAAAACCACTTGGCCAATGCAACATCTTATACAAAATGTAAAAAAAAACGATCGGAAACAAAACTGAAACCATGGATCACTGCTGGTATTCTCCATTGTATTAGAAAACGTGATAAAATACATAACTTCTGCAGGAAAAACCCCAATGATTATAATTCTCTCATATTCTACAAACGTTATAGAAACCATTGCAAAAAAATAATTGAAAAGGTTAAAACAGACTACTACAAAAAAAAAATCAGTGAAGCTACCGATGATAAAAAAAAAATTTGGAACATCATAAAAGATATAACTAATATTAATAAAACCGACACACCTATTGTTAAGGTTGATATCGAAGACCGAACAATACATGTAAATTCTGAACCTAAAAAAATATCTAACCATTTCAATAAATTTTTTTCCAATATCGGACCCAACTTAGCAAAAAATATTTTGAACAGAAACTTCGTCTCAGAGAAAGACCTGGCCAACAATATACCTATCGATACTCTGAGTTATAACCCATTTCATTTTACTCCCACCACTGAACCTGAAATAATAGAACTAATAGCATCTCTTAAAAATAGTAACTCCACCGGTATAGATCACATCTCGGCAAAAATTATTAAAAACATCCAAAAATATATCGTCTCCCCTCTTAAACACATTATCAATTTAAGTTTCAAAACTGGCATTTTTCCAGACTCCTTGAAACAGGCCACGATAATCCCAATCTTCAAAGCAGGTGACAAATTATCTGTAAATAACTACCGACCGATATCCCTACTAAGCACGATATCTAAAATTGTAGAAAAAGCGGTAAAACGTAGACTCTGTAAATTCCTCGAAGATAACAAAATACTGTCGGATAACCAATATGGCTTTCGCAAAGGTAGGAGCACTTCAGATGCAATAGCCGTCCTCACAAAGATTGTTTCCCTTAATCTTGACATTGGTCGCAAACCACTTGCTGTTTTTCTTGATCTGGCAAAAGCATTCGATACGGTATCCCATCCCTTACTGCTAAAAAAACTACAGCAGATTGGAATAACAGGAATAGCCTACAGATGGTTTGAAAGCTATCTTATAAACCGAACACAACAAACTCTCATCCAATCTGATAAAATACATATAAGCAATAAATTACCTGCCTCATATGGTGTACCCCAAGGCAGTATACTAGGACCAATTTTATTTCTCATATATATAAACTCACTATGTGCCATGAATATTGGAGGTAAGATATTATCATTTGCCGACGACACGGTCCTAATATTCGAAGACGAAACATGGCAATCCGTCATTAAAAAAACTAATAATGCCCTAATAATAGTAAAGCATTGGCTAGACACTAACCTCCTCACTCTTAACATCGACAAAACCCAATATATGACATTTTCCATACGTCAACATATTTTACCTAACAACTGTCCTAAACCTATCATTCATTCATGCTCACTTAATTTACACAATCCCGTAACCACACCTAATATTAATTGCACTTGTTCTGTCCTTAAATCATCAAAGGTAGTTAAATATCTGGGGCTAATCATAGACAATCAACTACGTTGGGAAGCCCATATCAGTGACACAGTTAAAAAACTCCGTAAACTCTGCCATATATTCTGCTCCCTTAGGTCTATCTTAGATTTACAGACCATAAGAAGCGTATACTTTGCCCTCTTCCAATCCATAGCAACATATGGTATTGTGGGATGGGGTGGTTGTGCTGAATCCATCATCAATCCAATTATTAAAGTTCAAAAACTAATTTTGAGAATCATATTTAAATGCAAACCTACCCATCCCTCAAAGGAACTCTTCGCTAAACTCAAGGTCTTAGATATTCGACAGTTATTTACTCAGATTAGCGTATGTTACACATGGCAAAAAAACCAACTGATTGCTCCACAACATCAAGCACACACTCGTTTCTCATCAAACCTGGGCTGCGTGGTCCCTAAAACTAAAACCTCATTCGCTCAAAGACAATTCTGGTTCATCGCTCCTAAAATATATAATGCTTTGAGTGCCGACATAAAGTCACATAATTCTAAATCTCTTTTCAAATCCCATTTAAAACTTTGGATATCTGAAAAAGGAAGAGATTTCTTCAAAAAACACATAAGAGCTTAACATTATATTTAAAAAAAAAACTACTCTGGCGCATATATTCTCCTATTTCTTTCGCAGAAAGAACTTCAAAACTGAACATAAACATAATCATCGACCAAGATATCATACGTCAATGGGAAGAATACTTGACAAATTTTATTTCTATCTTTTATTTCAATCTTTTTTTTAAATATCTTTATACACTTTTTTCTCAGCTTTCTTCTAATTCTTATATTTTTATCTGTATTAGTATTTATATTTAATTTTATTTATCCCTAAATATGTTCTTTTTTTCTTTCCTTTTTATATATTTTATTACATGTTTATTTAAAATAATGTATCATATATGACTACCACAGCACGGGCAATAGCCTAGTATGGTAGTTTAAAAAATTGGCTGTATTATGTAACTTATAAAAATTTATGAAATAATAAAAAAAAAAAAAAAAAAAAAAAAAAAAAAAAAAACTTTACATATTCATTTGTGTATTTTATAAAATATATTTATGGACATAAAAGAGAAAGATTTTTTTTTTTTATTAATATTTTATCAGGCATCAACCAATGTTCTATTTCACATCCAGAGTTAAACAATTTAACAATGTAAGTTATCTCTATTCGATGATTAAATAAGGTATAAAAGCCAATATTGTTGACCTAAAAATATTTATTTTTAACTTTATGAGTAAAATCTCATTTTATTATATTTAATTAAATGAAGATAATATAAGACTCTTGAATTTTGTTGAATCTTGCAATCATAAATAATATGTGCGTTAAGAAAATCAAGATAATGTTGGTAGTTCTTAGTCGAAGTATGATACAGTTAAAAGTGACCGAATTGGAAATGGGTTCCATGGCTCAGTTGGTAGAGCTCTTGTCATGTCAACAAAGGACCCTGGGTTCGAGTCCCAGTGGAACCAATATCTTTTTCTGAGTTTTCTGTCTCCAGGTTTTCGATTAAGTTTGGCTAATATTGTCTTCATTTAATTAAATAAACATATATACATCATCATTATTTTACATAAATTTTTTTGGTAACATGCGAGGTTCTGTGTATTGTAAAGCATTGGCATTGGCAATTAGACTATATTAATATGAATTGTTTCTGTAATTTATTTTAAGAGTTCTCTCTGACTCTCTCAACTCCCTCCAAAAACTTAAATCCTGTCTTCTTCATCCTGATGATCACTTTATATGCCTTATTAGAGTGCTGATAGCCTCCATTCAAAGCTCTTGAAAACCCGTAAATCTTGTTTGGATCCCTGGACATGTTGGCATAGTGGGTAGCGATATTGCGGATTCTTTGGCAAAACCAGGAGCGTCCAACCCTATTGTTACCCTCATAAACCATATTCCCCTATCTGCTATTTTTTCCATAATCAAAGATAGATCCGGCAATGTTTGGAAAGAGTATTGTAACATTGCTAGTCAATCCAAGGGAGCCCACTACGCCTCAATACAAAGGACTATCCCATCAAAACCGTGGTTTCAAAAATTCCCCCATTTTTCCAAAAAAGAAATTTCCTCACTTATTCGAATGAGAATCGGACATTGTTCCGTTCTTTCTCACCTTTCTAAAATTCACATCCTTGACTCCCCAGATTGTACATTATGTGGTCTAGATGTGGGCACTTTAGATCACATATTTTTTGGTTGTCCCTCTCTAAATAAATATCCTCTCTTCTATCAAGCGTTATCTAAAATTGCCTCCCCTCCATTCAAAATTTCATCTCTTCTAAGTCTGAACTCGACTCCAATCTTCCATATAATTCTGAAATTTGTACATGTAAATAAAATTAATATATAAATTCTCCTTTCCTTCCTCTGTAATTTTAAATGATGGCCTAGAACACCCTTGAAGGGTGAAAGCCAGAAATAATTGAAAAAAAAACTGTGTTTTAAATTTTGAGAAAATATGTTTATTTTTAGAACAATAAGGCTTTGCAGTAGGTCGTTGGCAGATTTGTTAAATTTTCAAACAAAATTTTGTATTATTCAACACACATTTCAAATCATATATAATCATGCAGTAAAATAAATCAATTAATTATCTAGGAAAACTGTGTTTCAGGATTATTTTAATTTTAGTTTAAATAAAATCATTTAAAAAAAGATCCGCGCACGTGTTTAGTGACGAAAATACTTCAATTTGTTTATTTATTTACGGTCTTACAAACTAATTATATTTAAGTTTTTTTTACATTCTTATTTAACTCGGACATTATTGAAAATTATAAATACTTATGATATAAAAAAATTACAAAAAGTACAAAATTTGAATAGTTTTATAATCATGCCTTTCAGCATTTTCGAACTTAGGTATAAATTAAAGCAAATTTTGAATAAAATGAGTTAATATTTAAAAAAACTGGTACGGAAAATATTTATTCTTTCTCATTGAAACCGCCCTGTACGATCGTAAGAACATCTTTCGACGAAATATGAATTAATTTTTCGAAGAAAACTTCTTCGGAAAGGTTTTCACTTAAAATATTACATACAGGCTATAAGGCATCACAGATAAATAATTTGGAGATTTTAGAAATTAGAAAAAATGTAAATAATAAAGCAGACATAATTAATAAGCAGCAAATTTTTATAAACCCTCTTTTGAACCTCTTCCCACTTAACCGGTCTTTCCCTGCTAATGGCTTTGAAATCCCTAATTGATAAACTTTCCCCACTCTTACCCCTCCCCCTCCCTCCTACCCTTTCCTTCCATGTGTCATCTATATTTAATTTTTAAGTTTAGTATACGTTTGATCCTGATGAAGTAAACATTGTTTACGAAACACGTTGATTGTGTACCAATAAAAGTGATGTAAACAAAGTTATTTGTCTTTTTATTAAAATATGAATTCTCGGCCGCTGGCTAGTTAATGGCCCTTAAATATATTTAAAATGCAATAACCCTTAAACACAGAATAAAACTCTTTTTACAAAAACTTTTTACGGCATTGCGACGCATACCGGGAACCAGCCAGTAGTTTATATTTTTAATATTAGTTTTAAGTTTATAATCTATATATCTTAAAAATTTGCGCTCTATTATTTTCGATTGAACCTTATAATGAATGCGGTGACCAAATAGGAGACCAATGAAGAAATACAAAGTATATACTTTAATGTACATATACAAGGTATTTTATTACTGTCGTGCTTTTTTTTATTCACGCCTTAAGGATAAACGAAGTCGAAAGAGCCAAAGTATTGGAACATAACGTTTGACAAACCTCTCGGATGACTTCCCGCCAACGATTTTTAACGTCTTTTGGTTTTTGATTGTCCGAGTTCCACAATGCTTTTTGAGTCAAGGTGGTCGTCTTCTTCACCAATCAAAGATTGATTATCATCAGGGCGATCTTCAATCTGGAGGCGCAAACCTGGAATAATTTAAAACTACATGAAGAAAGTTCCTATAAAATAGGCCACTTGCATCACATTCATTAAAAAAAAAATAACGTTTTCCACACGAATAGCAATAAATTGTACGGGGTTCTCTTCGCAACATCTGTATAAACACCGCCATCTTTATCAAAAAATCAAACCACAGGATAAGTTCGCATAGAACAAACAATAAATCTGGTGAACGTTAAACGCCAATTCAAAAATTCTCCGGAAATCAAAGTGTTGCCACATAAAAAAAATTAATCAGTGTGGAATTTTACAAAATTAAGGGAACATAATCGGAGACGGGACATTTTCATGTAGTGACGTCACGAGCTCAAATATTGGATTCATTCATTTAAAAATTAAAAAAGTATACATTTCTAAAAAAATTTACTAACATTTTCGTAATCTTAGTAAAAAAATCCAAGTTTTTTTCAAGTCATTATGAAATCCATGCAAGTGGCCTATTCTTACGTCCATTCCTTCGATTTCACCCCTCCTCTTGTGTTCAAGACATCGCCCCATCTCTGGCTTGGTATCCCTGGTATATATTTATGATCTAGTAGATATTATTGAATTGAAGAAGAAGATAACACTAATAATCTAAATGAAAAAATTAAATAGAACAAGACGGAGAAAAATTAAAAAAAATAACGGTTGAAACTGGGACTCGAACACAGAATCTCTCGTCTTACCGAAACAAACCCATTACCAATTCGGCTACTGTCACGTCTTATTTGAATATCATATCATATTTCAAATGAAAGAATTAACAATTAACAATCTTCGACTATTTTTTCCATATTATTGGCAACTACCTTTTTCATTGGAAACAAGTATACAAAGAACTGGTTCATAACCTAGATAGTGTCTCGGCTAAATATTTCCGATTTTTTTATATGGACCGTAATCTTTTTAATTTTCTGTGTTCATATTTTAGTTTAGATTATTAGTATTATATTCTTCTTACATTGATGGAAATAACCTTAAAAGTTATAAAAAGAAAGGTGTTCTAATAAAAATTTCGTAGATATTAATTAATCTGTATTTTCGGTCACCATTTATAAGTTTGAACGTGGTCGCTTGAAAAATAGTATCGTCGCATGGGCAAATTATTTTCGTCATTATTTCTTTGAAGTGAAATATTTTATCAATGGTATTATCTGATCTATGCCTTTTTATTTCAGCGTGGTTATTTCAATCAATTATTATCGATGCAAACTTTGCAGATGTCACCATGTGACGAGATTTGCGCGGAATTGATATTGTCAACACCATTACCGATCAATTAAAACTCTCTACGATTTCGCCCAGAGTTAATATCTGTTTTCCGATCACACGCGCGGACATCTCCATACAAAGTGCTTGTACTTTGCTGCTACGTGTCGTCGAGGAGTGTGTCCCGCATGGGTAATACCGCATTACCCTTTCTACACTTGTTCCCGACGGGTCGAATTGTGTAAGTTGGCCGAACCGCGCTAATCATAATATTGAGGTAACGTTTCTGCATCGGTGATAAAGTGCAGAGACGCGGGTGGCATATGTGCACAGTACGCGGTGCACACCTTGTCTTTGTTTATTTTATCGCAATAAAGAAACGCCGATGGCCCTATTCGCACCTACCATATAGATAAATGCTGAAAAGAATAAGTATCCATTATGATTATTGCAACAACTTTACTGGTGGAGTAGGAAATCGAGTAGATGGACAAGTTATTACCCATTACGCACCACACCTATCGCTATCTTCTTATTGAAGTGGAACAAGGAGGCAAGGTACCTACTTATTACGCATTGTATACTTAACATCTACCATTAAAATAATTACTGTGTTCAATTTCAATTATTATTCACTAGCTGAAGTCCCCGGTGTTGCCCGGGCTTTATGGGGAGTTTTTCAAAATCGGGTGTAAACAGTATTTTTGTCCTTATTTTGAATGTCGTTTGTGCAAAATTTCATCAAGAGTGTCAAAATTAAAGGGGTGGGAAAAGGGGATGGAAGCCCAAGACATATCCCACCAATCAGTTATTTCAAGAAACCGAAATTATGGAACTAAGGCGGATCTACTGTACCCAATGTCTCAAATATATATTTACTCGTCCTAACAATTTCACTAAAAACACAAATCGCTCTAGCCAGAGACATAACACGTGAGTATTCACAGTGCCTTACTGCAAAACCAGGCCGGCCCAAAGATACATTAATTATATTGCCCCAAAATTGTTCAATTCCCTACCCCACTCCACCAACATGTGTCAAAATGTGAACGAATATAAAAAAAATGTTAAAATCTTGGTAAAAAATAATTTACTGAGTAATTTTTTTCTGTAATTCCAACTAACAGTTTCCAAATTACTAAAATATTCCATATCTTTCTGAATATTTAGAATAAAAAGAGGAAATGTCAATGTATATATGTAAATGTAAATGTATTTTTGTAAGGGGGTAAATGTGTATATATGTATATATTCAAATATAAAAAAAATTAAACTCCAGTAAAATCAATCATGGTGATTGATCTCTATAGCCTCTATACATATATATTTTTTAAATTTTATTTTAACTACCACTGTTATCCACCTAATATAATACCCACACACAGACGTCGCCTTCGTGGGATTTTTTTTGTTACTTATATATATTTTTTTGTTTTATGTATTTACCTGTTAAATGTACCAAAAAACTTTGCTAATTAAAAAAAAAAAAAAAATTTTCAGGCAATCAGCTTCTTCTTGTGTTATAGGTCAAGTGTTCAAAATATCATCAATCTTGGAATAGAACTGTAGGTCTTTATAATAAACTTAGTTACGCCGCTGCTACGCCATTTAATGGACAGGTGATTACGGGTAAATATTCTCAAATATCCTCAATAAACTCAATGCGAGTAAGTTTTTGTAAAGGTGCCAAACATCCCGGGAGGGACATATTGTAAAATTAAGGAACAAATAAAACTCCTACAATAGGAGGTACACATTACAACAAGGTTATAAACGGTTGCTCGGGAGCAGTTGGGATTCTTGTGCGGAATTCACTTAAAAAAATATATAGTTAAGGTTTATTCACAGCTAAATGTCTTTATTTATTATAAATGTAATTTTGATCTCGCTACTTAATGTCAACTCTAAATAAATATTTCATTATTATTATGACTTTCGATTACAACCTTAAACTGTCAATTTGCCACTCAGTAAACACCTTCAATACAGTGAAAGTAAAAATCATTAAAAATAACGTGTCCAACCGGTAACCATCAACATATCAAGAATTTCATAAAAACACATGAAATTTCTCAAATATATTATACACGCGTGAACTTTCAGTATACAACAGAATACAACTGTTAAAATGTGCACAAATAACACGTACCAAAGGTGCAACATAAAAATAAAAATTGTATATATATTGAAATAAAATAAAAATCAGAGCGTGCAATTCACATGTGGTAGAAGTGAAACCTTCAGAAAACTTAAGTAGACAAGAGTAGGGTTATGAAGCACCGCACAAAGAGGAGACCATTAGTCTATCTCATTCTCTAGCAGGCTAAATCTCATTGATGTATGCCTTTGTCTCTTTTCAGTGTCGCTATTTTTCGTCTCATCGAGTTTCAAATCACAACGGTGTTAAAGAAGTTTTTACTTCACAAAGTAAGTATTATAAGGAAGTATTTGGTAAGTTAATTTGTAACGAAATAACGAGTTTTTTCAATCATATTTATTTATTTAGTATTTATTGCTTCTTCACAATTTAAACATTTTTAACATGTATTTATTAACTCCAATAGGGTTCGCCTGTATCGGGGTTAATAATTTCATAATTTATTAAAAGTAACATGCATAAATATCAGTCATTTCCAAACCGTTAAGTACAAAAAAAATAATAAAATTTAAAAAGAAATTAAAATGACAGTGAAATAAGCAAAAAATTTAACAAAACAAAAAACCACTTAAAAAAATACACTAAAAAGTAAAATAATAATTTCGTACGATTGTTATTTTTGGAGTCGGTGTCAGCCAAGGTAACTGCATATATAGGTAGTTATAGGTGAGATGTGGAGATCTTGGCTGACACCGACTCCAAAAATAACAATCGTACGAAATTATTTTTTTACTTTTTAGTGCATTTTTGGAAGTCGTTTTTTGTTTTGTTAAAAAAAAAAAATATTTTTTTATTTTTAGTGACGAGAGTGCGTAAAGAAGTTTTACTTCAAAAAAAGAATCATCGAAATCTGTTGGCGTAATATTGAGTTATTCGTCCATTTGTCGTGCACATACTCATTGCAAATTTAAGACGTATATGGTTTTCTCATGGATCCCATTGTCAGAACTGGAACAAATTAAAATGGGACCACACGGAAAGCACCAGCTTTCTAATAAAAAAAGAATAATCAAAGAAAGTTCTGAAAAAACAAACATAAAAAAAACATAACCTCCTCCTTTTCGAAGTCGTTTAAAAAAGGAGCAAATTTGTAGAAAAAATAATATATGAATTAGCAACCATTTTCAACAATGGAGAAAATTAAAAAATATACTCGGTTTTCCTTATGGTTTTTAAAAATATAAATAAAAATAACATAATAAAAGAACAAAGATTCATAAGCTATTAAATTAATGTTAACAAACAATATTAAAGTGAGTATACACTATATTATCTATTTATCATCTTTTTTACCTACCCATTTAACACTGACAACATTGATTTATTTACCAAATTTATCATAAATCAATTTGTATGGATCATACTCGCAAAATTTATTAATGGTCTTAAAATGTAAATCGACTCGTCTGAAATTACTCAAGTTTGACACAATCCATTGAATAATGTCCCAAAGCTTTAGTTGTTATCCGAAACAAGTTGTTATCGGTAACTCGATGAAACAGAACACCAGCAAACAATCGGTTCAACTAAACTAGGTTAAGTTAGGTGAGATGAGGTTAGGTTAGTTACACGTTACGGTCTCCGTGGTTGAGGGGCAAGGCTCTCGATTTGCGATCCGGAGGTTGGAGGTTCAAATCTTCGAAAATTGTTTTATATAGCTTTTACCGTGTTTGGTAACTAGATCCGAATTTATTTTATTTTTTACGCCCTAGTGGGCATTAAGTGAAAATTTTACAAATTGATTACAATAATTAAGTGTAAAAAGATAAATGCAGTTGTAGTAATTGTAAGAAAACAACACATATGTATATAATAAAATTTAGTATTATATATGCGTATATAATAATTTATTGCATTGCACACTCCTGCATACATTATGGAATAAAATACGGTTGTTATTATCATTATTAGTGCAAATTAGCAAAATATGTGTAAAATATACTATAACATATGAAATTATAACATAAACAAAATAAGCTTAAACGATATTAATGGTGTGTGTGGTACAAAATCAATAAAACGGAATAAATAATAATGTAATTAACTCGTAAGGTATACATACAAGTGTAGTATAATAGCCAGGTACCTACTTCCTCACCTTCCTCTTCCCCATCTCCTTCCCCTCCCCACTTACCTTCAGCCTCACAAAATACCCCAATTGGGGATGCCGTAGTCTCAATGGCCGCAGACGGGAGTAGTTGGTACTCTTGTGAAGTATTCACATAAAAAAAGTTATGATTTTTTTCTTCACTCTTTAAATGTTTTCTTCAATGATCTCTTTTGTCACTAATCTGTTTTGGCGCTGTTCTATTTAGTCACTGAAAATGTTATATCAATGTTCTGTTTAGTCACAATTCTGTTTTGGTCACTGTTATGTTTTGCCATGGAACTTTACGAAAGGAAAGCTCGGGTTATGATTTATTGTGATGTGCGATACATTTGTTATTTTATAACAAAAGCAATGTAATTTTAACAGTGGTAGATGGCCCTAAATTCAATGGTGGAAAGAAATTATTTATTCAGGTTTCTTTTTTACCATTTGTTAAAACAGCGCTATCTACATTATACTCAAGCTGATCATAATTTTAGACAAACAATAATAAGATTCAAGACAGACCACATAAGAAAATCGTAAAACAAACCCAGAATCTTCTGTAAAGCAGAAATCTGATAGCACGAAGCAGTAAAAAATCTCGAATTACGAGCTTCGTTCAAATCCCCCGTGTGCAATATTTGTATTATTTCATAATTTATTATAACAATAGTAGACCCGGCCACACGTTGCTGTTGCTAACGAAACTAAACGCCACTACCCAACATTTATAAAATCCACACCACCCGCTTGCCAGCTGCCCGCTGCCCTCTGCCCGCTGCCTGAATTGACTATTTTAATTTCTCGGCTTTTCTCTACTATAATAAGAATGTATTACATATAAACCTTCCTCTTGAATGACCCTATTCATTGGTGAAAACCGCATGAAAATCCGTTGCATAGTTTAAAAGATCTAAGCGTACATACATTTTGAGCGACTTCATACCTACTATGTATGTAAAGAAGATATTTTCGTTGAATTTCTCGGCTTTTCTCTACTATAATATCCATGTATTATATATACAAAACATTCCTCTTGAATGACCCTATCTATTGGTGAAAACCGCATGGAAACCCGTTGCGTACATACGTTTTGAGCGACTTCATTTTATACTATGTAAAGAAGATGATGATAATGATTATATCTAGGGTTGCCATCCGTCCGGGTTTCCCCGGATTTGTCCTAATTTAGAGCGTCCGGGGAGCGTCCGGGCGGGGCTTTATTTGTAGTCCGGGTTTAAAAATTTTAAATATTTTAACCTGTTTTTTATTATAATTACTATGTTTAGAAAAACGTGTTGACATGTCCGGGTTCTGGGCTCTAAAATCCGGGGTTTTCACGCGTCTTGTCCTGGTTGCCAAATTTTAGAGATGGCAACCCTAATTATATCCCTCCTAATTAGCGAAGAATAATGAGACCGACCTTCAGGCTGCTTCGAGAGCCCGACTTTTCTCCAAATTATCCAAAGAAGCGAAGCTGGCAGTCCACAATGTAATGCTGATACTTACCCCGTTGTATGGCAGGGAAGCATGGAACTGGCGGAGGGAGGACGAAAGTAGACTGAATGCTATAGAAATGAAATCCCTGAGGCTCGTACACGGTAAAACCGTATATGATCGTGTGAGTAACGCGGACTTCCTCAAAAAATGCAAAGCAGAATAAGATTAAGAAAGGAACGCTCAAGCGTTTTGGACATGTAGAGCGAATGAACGAAAAAAAGAGGGTTAGGAGAATATATGACGCAAACGTAAATGGTAGAAGAAGTCGTGGACCCCCGAGGTAGACATGGTATGGAATTGATTCAGATACTTGCGTCGGGCCATGTCAGGAGTCCGAATAATAGAAGAGTATGTATGAGACGATGTATCTTTAGACTGGAAACGTTACTTAAATTGGCTTTAGACGTGTTAGGTGACCGCCCCCGATCGATAAGGATTGATAGGTTCCTTAACTTCGTATCTTTCCCAAGCGAGACTGCACGTCGCTAACGAATAAGTAACAGTTCACAATGACGAAGTGTTCTTAATATATTCGACGTCAACTGTTGTTTGTACATGAGCAAATCTGCAGTGTCCTAGGGAACCTATCCTATCAACCCTTATCGGTCAACGTTGCTAGTTGACCAGATCTGATTTCCGATTAGACCAGCCTTCCCCTCACCATTACCTTCAGTCTTAGAACATATTGGGGATGCCATAGCCTCGATGGCTCTAAATGTTTGGGAGCAGTAGGGACTCTGTTTTTAAATACCCTAGCTCATGATGGAATTTATGAAAACTGGAAATGAAATGAGGAAATGATGAAAATCATCAACACAACCAGTCGCCTGCAGTTCCTTATATTTATAACTAGCCGACCCGACGAAGTTCGTACCGCCTCAGAATCAATAACTGATGTATTAACTTATTAGCAGAATTGAATTCAGTTTTTTTATTAAGTTAAAAATTACACAATGAAGCAATTATAGATGCGCAACTGTCCGTGTTTAGTTTTTGTCAGTATCAGAGGTGGCGTTGTGTACTGATTAATATTGTTTGTGATTTTCTCACTTTTCCACTAATTTACGGGAATTGCGTTTCATTTTATTTATACGTGTGAGAGAGATTTATTATAATTATTGTAATTTTCCTTTGGAGGGGTGCGGACATACGTTCACCGGTTGTCTTATTTTAGACTATTGACATTTAGTGTGTAAGAAAGAGGGGCAGCATTACATGTTTAAGAACAAAAGCAAAACAATCAGCGCATTTACACTTGAAGTTTTTGAATGTTTGGAAATCACTCACTATTCAATATTATATTTATCACAATATTGCTGCAGCTCTTTCAAAAGATGAGAATTCATTCTATGCAAAATGTATATGTATGACGAAAAGAATTTTTTTTCGATGTTTTTAGCTATTCTGCTATTCGGGGCGGAGACAAATCCAACAAATCAAAGATCATAAAAATCGGTCCAGCCGTTTATTAAGAACTGCAGGGGACAACACGAAACTGGTTGTACTGCAATAGCTACAATATTGACTGGATTTGATGATGGATGTTCCTGCGTGGATCTTCATAATTCCAATGCAAATTTCATGACGCCAAAAACCCACCGTTCAGTAGTTTTAATGAATTGTCTACATTTTAACGTTACGAAAAAATAATATAAAAATAGTGTTTTATTTCAAACCCACTGTTACTAAATAACATTGTAACAAAGTGAAATAAATGTTGGGCAAAAGATAGCAACGTGCAGCAAAGCTTTTATAACAGAAAAGCGTGGATCTCATTTTATTATTCTCATCCCATTCCAAACCGTGAAATAATTAACTAGGTAGATACCCATTGTGGTCCAATGAACAGAAAATACCAAGAACAGTGAAATAATTTACTGGTCTGAAAGAAACTCATGTCGCCAATATATATAAATAAGACCTTCATAAAAAGAACTTATAGACTGGTGAATTTAAAAAAAATGTGTGTTAATAGAATTTGTCAATATAAAAGCAAAGGCAACTCTATCAAAAAAATGGTTGTTTTGACTTTTTTCAAGAGTTTCAAGGTTGTTTTAAGGCTCCGCAACCGGGCCCGAAAAGAAGAAGATGGAGAGATACAAAATTTCGAATGTTAGAGGAGAGCGCCAAAAATCTCTTGGGGAGCATCTTAAGTATCATTTAAAGAAACATTGTGAATTTTTTCACAAATATAATTTATAAGATAATAGAAACAGACTTGCTTTTAATAATTTTTGGAGCATACTTTGCGATTTTTTTCTATCGAGGAAATTTCATATAATTTGCGTTTCGACTTGGGCAACATCTAGACATTATCGTCAAAAATAAGAAAAAAAATTTAAGAGCTTAAAAACTTCAAATGTTTAAGGGAGATATGTAAGAAATCGGTAGAAATTCGAGTTGCGGCCCCTTAAGCCTAAGCCATCAATTAAAATTAAATAGAGATGGGAAGTGAATTTACATATTAATTTTAGTTGGTGAATTTTTTGAAGATTTATTAATTTAAGGTTGAATTTTCCCCTAGAACAAATAAACTATATTATTAAATACCGTACATACACTTGAGAATCAACGAAGGTTAAACGACTTATGCTTCTTTTTTAAACGACTTCGAAAAGGAGGAGGTTATCAATTCGACAGAATTTTTTTTTTTTTTATGTTTGTTACCTCAGAACTTTCGATTGTATGAACCGATATTGATGATTCTTTTTTTATTAGAAAGCTGGTGCTTTCCGTGTGGTCTTATTTTAATTTGGTCCAGTTTTGACTATGGTATCCATGATAAAACCATATATGTCTTAAATTTGCAATAAGTATGTGCACGACAAATGGACGAATAACTCAATATTACGCCAACAGACTTCGATGATTCTTTTTTTGAGGTAAAACTTCTTTACGCACGCTTGTCACTAAAAATCAAAAAATAAACAAAAATTTTAACAAAACAAAAAACGACTCTAAAAATGCACTAAAAAGGAAAAAAAATAATTTCGTACGATTGTAATTTTTGGAGTTGGTGTCAGCCAAGATCTCCACATCTCACCTATAACTACCTATGTATGTAGTTACCTTGGCTGACACCGACTCCAAAAATAAAAATCGTACGAAATTATTTTTTTTTACTTTTTAGTGCATTTTTTGAAGTCGTTTCTTGTTTGGTTAAAAATTTTATTTTTTAAATTGTTAATTCGGAGCTCGAGTGTTGCGAAATCGAGTGTATGTACGATTGTTATTTTTGGAGTCGGTGTCAGCCAAGGTAACTACATACATAGGTAGTTATAGGTGAGATGTGGAGATCTTGGCTGACACCGACTCCAAAAATAACAATCGTACGAAATTATTTTTTTACGTTTTAGTGCATTTTTTAAGTCGTTTTTTGTTTAGTTAAATTTTTTGTTTATTTTTTGATTTTTAGTGACGAGCGTGCGTAAAGAAGCTTTACTTCCAAAAAAAGAATCATCGAAATCTGTTGGCGTAATATTGAGTTATTCGTCCATTTGTCAATTTAAGACATTATGGTTTTCTCATGGATCCCATTGTCAGACCACACGGGAAGCACCAGCTTTCTAATAAAAAAAGAATCATCAAATCGGTTCACCCAATTGAAAGTTCTGAGGTAACAAACATAAAGAAAAAAAAATACCGTCGAATTGATAACCTCCTCCTTTTCGAAGTCGTTTAAAAATCAAACAAATTCTGATTCAAATACGCCTCTCTTCCGTTTTTTAGAGCAACATGGGAAAGCTCCAAAACAGTTTTTTGCTTTCTTTCCCAATATACAGTGTATTTGCCTTTGCTTTTATACAATGTACGACAGATTCAGACGATAAAAAAATTCGGCAATTATGTTAGGTAAAACGTTAGGTCAATTGCGTTAGAAAGAAAAAAAAATCATGAGTGTAAATTCCACATGAAAATTAAGAGTGCTCAAATAAGACTTTTCGACCTCTTGGTCCCAGACCGGCAAAAATATTTGATCAATTTCTGGTAACATTTCTTTGGGCACACATGTAAGCCCACAACCCACTTCTATCGGGTTATCTCTACGCGGTAGACAGCCACACCAAATTTAATGGCTACGAGCAGTGAGTCTAATGAGTGTTTTTTTGTGGTCGTCCTATTTTACCATAAAAACAGATTCACAATAATAAAATCTCGCGGAAATATTGCCATTGTGCCACGTCCTAATGCGGGCTTCTAAAGACGTTCACACTTATACGCGAACGTCACAATAAAGCAGTTATTGTTGTGTGAATTAATAATAGTAGTAAATCGCAACAATCCGTGTTTAAGTCGGGTGATGCAACTGAATGCTTTATTGTGGGTTAAAAAAAATCCTACCTTAATGACAATAATATTCGGCTGAAAAGAACACTGACCTGAATAGTGTGAATTATGAATGACGTCGGCAGACATTGAAATTGTGCCAGCCGCTGAGAGGACTTAAGAAAAAATGTTTTTATACTTTCAAAGGACTTGGTTCACTCCGTTTCGCAATCGGAAGACGCAACGGATAAGTCACTGTTTGGAGTCATTAGATGTGAGACTGTTATTAAAAGGTTCTAACTGCGCAAAGCCATTCTTGAGATAGAAAGCGGTAAGCTTTTAAACTCTAGAGCGGTCTCCGTTATTTCTGTTGATGTAAATAAAGAGGAAGTTATTTCCAATAGAATGCGATGATACGCTTTAATACAATCGTTGAAACATTGCCAGCACAATATGGTTTCATATTTTGGTTAGTTGTTCAAAGAATACAAATGTAAACAGGATATATTTAGGCTCTGAAATTTTCTACCAACATTACTTTTTATCACTCCCATGGCAGAGTGGGAACCTCATTGGTTCTAGTGCGGATGTCTGAGGTTCTTTTTTAATTACATTTTCTTCACATTAGTCGAGGCGTCAAATTCTCTAATGGATCTTGATGCAGCGATGCAACTGTTGCCTGTGAGCACCTGGACGTGAGCGCCTTAAAATCGCTCGTGAGCGCCTGGACTAAAAATAAAAATATTTTAACTTTGCCTCGGAATTATTGTAGTCCTGTTGAGAGTTTACGCTTCTAAGCGTCACTTAACCCTTCAAAAATTTGTCATTTTTTTTAGATGGTCAAAATATTTTCGCTTTCAATATAATGAAAATTTTTTGGATATTTCTGAGCACATTCAAAAACTAAAACTATTTTAGGAAGGTGATGAAATACGCTTTCAAATTATATAATTCAAAATAAACATTTGTTTTTTTAATTATAAAATTTTTGCGTACAATCATAAAAAGTTTGAAAAATGGTTCACCTTACGTTTTTTCTAACTAAAGTTACTGATAATGCATAGAGGACTAAAGATGTATGATGAAATGCCTGAAAGTATGAAGAATGAAGAAATAATGAACGTTTTTAAATAGAAATGTTATGCTTAATGTAAAAATATTTAAATTTATCAAATGAAATGTTACATTGTGCTTATTAGTTTAGTAGTATAAAATAACTCAATAAATAATAAAAAAAAAAAACACATACATATTTTATTAGATAAACGTATAAAAACACATATTATTATCTCACTTTTTTGTCACTCTATGTAAAAATAATTTATAAAAAATTCCCGAAGTTTCATTTTTTTTTATATTTGCCATTCAAAACTTTGTATCCATAAACGAGTACATTTTACTTTTTTGGTGGCTATTTTTTAGATTGGAATATCTATCTATTGGTTTTCCTTTTCTAACACCGTTTAGAACATATTACTCACTATGATAGTAAGGGAGTTAAAGCGTTTTATGCGTGCGTTGGGACAAATATGGCCTCCTGCTATTTAAAGGGTTAAAACAGAAATAGACTTAGCACTGTGGTTAAATGGTGACTAGATCGGAAGAGTACAGTTCTTCTTAGACTATCCATTTGATCCTCGCCTCACTTTTTCCAGACTCACAACATTCCCATATTAAGCATTCTATAGCTCTGCGGGATCGAGGAAGTTGGAAGTTGTGAAAATTATAAAAAAATGCTATTTTTTATGATTCACGAGTTCTTGCGGCAGATAGAACCCCGTCATTAAATTTATGAGATATCTTTCTTTATTTTTTAATCAGGTTCATTGAGCAACCTTAGACTGGACACTCGATATGTTATGATTACATGGCGAAATCTCAAATATTCAACGAAAATATAATGAGAATTGAAATAAATCAACCTTGGCGTATCATAAAATCAAATAATTTTTTCTTCGTAATCAATTCATTATACGAGTGAATCGAAGTTTTTATGGACGGAGAATGTATGGTGAATTTGATTAAGTCATTCAATCGATAAAACTCGAGTTGAGAGTGTGTAAATAGAAGATTAAATTGTTTAAACTCATGAGTTTATTGTACGAGCCGCGACCTTGAAGAGCTCTCTCCCGCGGCAGGGGTTCTCAAGTTCTCCAGCGTAACTATTTGTTCTTGCGCGTTGCTATAGTCAAATAGATACCAACTGAATTCTCAAAATTTCGCGCTGGGATTTTAGAACTTACTGAACTACTTAAAATCAAACATGAAAAACACTCGACCGACGTATATAATTTTGTCATTTTTGAAGTAAAATTTCTTTACGCATGCTTGACTTGGGCAGTAAGCTGGCGAGTAAGTTACGAAAAGCGAGGCGAACGCTTCGTTTATCACTGTAGGAGCAATAGAGAGCAGTGCGCGCGAACATTTTCTTTCTCTCTTCCTATCATATAGATGGAAAACCACACTCGTTTTTTTTATTATTTATTCCTTTGAAATTTTAATTGTAGACAAAAAATTAAGTGAACTGGGTTATCAGACCATTTTTTCAGACAATACCTGTCAATACAATCCGCCATAAAACTTCTTTCTGAAATTTTAATTGCGATTATTTCCATCAATTAAGCTATTGAATCGCACGGTAATTTTTGTTGTTGTTATATCTATCGTGTTTCTACAAAGCAAACAAAAAAATTATTAAATGAAAACAAAGATGAGACATTATTACTCCTTACGAGATGTAGACATTTTCAACCATGACTTGAAATCATATAAAATGCAGCTTAATATATTAATAACTTAAAATACTTTTTTTCATTTTTGTGAAAATTTATAATATTATTATTCGTAGTAAATAGTATAACTATGTTTGTTAATGACTTTACTTTTTTTCTTTATTAAGTTTTATGTTTTTCTTTTTTATGTTTATTTTTTTGTCACATAAGTTGAGTAGGTAAAAAAAAACTATATCAAAATTTTAACTTAATGGAACTTAATTGGTCTACAACATATGAATGTTCAATGTTATATTATCATTTTGTATGACTGTTTATTTCCTAAATAAAAAAATTTAAAAAAATATATAAATAAAAAAAATAAAATAAAAAAATCAGTTTGTACACCACTTATTTAATCAAATTATTGAGTGTCAGCCTTACTAAAAAACCCCGTGAAAATTTTATTCAATTCACTAACGGCTGCGCATGTGAATTTACAAGTTAAAAAATTGTTGATTTAACACGGATGTGTCGAAACCGGTTGCAGAAAAAAAAATTTACATGGAAAGTAAATCTCTTCAAACAAAATGTTAAAGAGGAAAGTTCAAATTAATCAAAAAATCAAAATTGCACTCATCATGGTCCTCAGTTTGTGACCACTATTTGTTTTCGCCTACGAATTACTTTTATCTTTCTTTTTTCAAACATAATATTTTAAATATTTTACTTTTATGCTACGGTTTTATAATTTTTTGTGAGAAATATTATTTTTTACTGAAAAAGCTAGGGGTCGCTTGCTTTTCTTTTACGTGTTTATTTTGAAGTGGTTTGAAGAATGGATATTGATTATACAAAAAATAAAAATGTTGATTTTTTTTTGGATTTGGTAGGTTTCGAACCTCCGTTCGCTGGATTTCTCTCTGGGCGCTGAGAGTCTGGCGCTTCATACCACGGCGCTATTGGAAGCCCGTGCGTATTCGTGAATTTATCGCATTATATTAGAACCGAGGACCGTCAAATAATTAATTTTTGTGACGTATTTCGATAACGGAGCTAAAGAAGTTTCACTTTAAAAAATATAAGCGCTCATCGCTTTATGCCCCCGGTTACACAACATTTGAGAGCCCCAGTCCGCACGAAGCACTTTGCTAAAACTGTCAGAATAAGTAAGTTGGTCTCAATACACGAATTACGTAGCAAGAAGTAGTCCATCCTTTCTTTAAAGCGAAATTTCGGCCGCACAGTGGTCAGTGTGGTCACGTCTCGTCGGTCTTATAAAGTAACTACAATAATACAATAGTGAATTAAATGTATCTTAGCGTAATAAATTATTGTTTAAAATAAACAGTAATTATTTAACAGCAGCCACGCTCGCCAACCACGGCCATGCTGCTTTCTTTTCGGACGCACCAAAACACACGCATTTCGTATCAGCTCATCAGAATGCAGCTAATTTACTTCTGCGCGAATCGGGGAATTAAGCAAATTTTACTTTTTTGAAGTGAAACTTCTTTAGCCACGTTAGTGATTTGAAATTCAGATGAAACGGAAGTGCGTCACTAAAATTAATTATTTGACGGCTCGTCAGTTCCAATATAATGCGGTAAATTCGCATATCGCCGCGAGCCTCCCACAGCGCAGTGGACAAGGTACTTGACAAGTCTCAGCGGCCAGAGAGACAGACATCAAGCGAACGGAGGTTAAAATCCTACGAAATCCAAAAAAAATAAACATTTTTATTTTTGTAAATCAATATCCAAACTTCAAACCACTTGAAAATAAAAAGGCAAAAGAAAAGACAGCGACATCTAGCGACTTTCTAGTTTCACTTCTACCGCGTGTGAATTACTGTGAATTGCACACTCCGATTTTTTTTAAAATTATGTTTAACACATTAACGAAGTTACCTTATTTGATTCTACAATGCATTATTTGCAGAAGTCGGTACCAGTTCGTTTAATTTTTTCATATTATTTTTTTTTACATTTTCACTTTTATCACGTGCCTTGATGAGAGATTTGCCAATAAAACTTACATTTGAACCTACTTGCGCTCGTAACCACTTTATATAAATTACGTTACTTGAGATGTCTTTGGCCGTGTCGTACCTACTGCCCGACCTTCCCCTTTCCCACCCCCTTCCACTGCACTATTCACTCTGTTCAGCTCTCAGATTCTTGAGCAGTTTTCTCATAAAAATATGCACAAACTACCATCACAGCGAAATGCTTTGGAAAAATACTAATTGGTGAAACTATGAACAATTCGTGTAACGAACGCAGGACTTTTCCAACTGCAATTAGGCTAATTTCACAAAGGAGCCATTACGTTTTAAACTTTTTTGTTTTGTAATTACAGTATTCAACTAACGAACACAAGGTTCGTACGCAATGTGAACATAAATTTGTTCTCTTCTTTTTAGTATGTTTAGATGCTGAAAGATAGATGATATATTAGATGTTGAAAAATTCAACATAAATTTTATTTTGTTTCTTTCTGTAGGTTTTTGAAGAGAAACTTCTTTAGCACTGTTGTGATTTGAAACTCGATGAAACCGAAACCAGTGACACTAAAAAGAGACAAACACATACATATTTGGATTTAACCTGAGAGAGAATGAGATTGTATAATCGGTCTCCTCTTTGTGGGGTGCTTCATAATCTCCCCACTCTTGTCTACTTTAGTTTTCTGAAGGTTTCACTTCTACCGCGTGTGAATCGCGCATGGGATGCTGTGTGGAGGGTATTTTTAAGAAAAGGAAGGAGATTAAGTTCTGGAAAGAAAAAAAAACGATTGTGCTTTAGACCACACGACTGAAGTAAAAACTTATGCCGTCCATTAACAATATAACAATAACAGGAATAAAAATATCCCCATCCCCTCAACATCCCAATCAACTAAACTCAACTCAACTCAACTTAACTCAACTCCAACTCCAACTCCAACTCCAACTCCAACTCCAACTCCAACTCCAACTCCAACTCCAACTCCAACTCCAACTCCAACTCCAACTCCAACTCCAACTCCAACTCCAACTCCAACTCCAACTCCAACTCCAACTCCAACTCCAACTCCAACTCCATCTCCAACTCCAACTCCAACCCCAACTCCAACTCCAACTCCAACTCCAACTCCAACTCCAACTCCAACTACAACTCCAACTCCAACTCCAACTCCAATTACAAATCCAACTCCAACTCCAACTCCAACTCCAACTCCAACTCCAACTCCAACTCCAACTACAACTCCAACTCCAACTCCAACTACAACTCCAACTCCAACTACAACTACAACTACAACTCCAACTCCAACTCCAACTCCAACTCCAACTCCAACTCCAACTCCAACTCTACTCAACTCAACTCGATATTCAACGTTTCATATCGATTAGCGTTTCACTTTCATTAGCGTTCGCTTTAATTAGCGTTCGCATTGATTAGCGTTTCACATTGATTAGCGTTTCACATTGATTAGCGTTTGATGTTTTTTCTAAACTTTCATATTTTTTCGTAACGTATTCATCATTTTACCCCCCAAGTGTCGAGCGTGCGTAAAGAAGTTTTACTTAAAAAGGTTTAAGGGTGGGTACGAATCTGGGATTCAGTGTGTCCAGGTCGTGCGCCGCCAAAACCTGAACAAACCTTACCCCAAGAACTGGGACACCCTTGCTAAGTCACCAAACGTAGCGAACCACTTAGAGTGACCTATGGCAGAAGTATTGGTTATTCAATAAATGGTTACCGGGGCGGCGGTACCCATCCCGCTTCCCAAATTATATAATAATAATTATACATAATAAGTAAAATCAGTGCCATTGGAAAAAAGACAACAAAATTGTTCTAGTGATCACATTTCTGTATACTTCTGTATTAACGTGGCTATTGTTCATTGCCTAGGTTGTTTTCCTGCATAAACACGTGTGCACATACTTACGTAGGTTGATGAACGCTTACAAATTTTATAATTTAAAATTTTATATCTTTATGGTATGACATTATTATTCAAATGAATTCTATAAATACACCACTCTTCTATACACTCTTTTAGTGTTTGTATACGTAAAGATTGAATTATACATCAGGATAAAGCACATAAAATTATTTAAATTTGATAGTTTGATACGTCGCTTAGTATTCTAATTTGTATTTTACCATATAGACATCTATGCAAATAGTCACGCTTACTTTAAAAAGCAAATTAACAGTAGACTAACCTAACAAGTAATTGAGAATTGAAAATACTTATATTTGATCTTGAACTTGAATGTGAATGGCAGTTTCTTACTCTATTTGTACCTTACTTTTTTGTTTTTGTTTTTCGGTTTTTTACATCGTATGTCGATCTTTCTTTTTTTTGTTTTATCTTTGTCATCTCTGTATTTTATCATTACTATTTTTGTTATCTCTTTTTATACCTCTATATAGACATATATGCAAATAGTCACGCTTACTTTAAAAAGCAAATTAAAAATAATAATAATAATAATAATAATAATAATCTTTATTTGGAAAACAAACAGCTTTACAAAGATGCATAAAAATAAAGAGTGCTAAAATAAAACAGTAAGCCTAAAAACATGTTTTCGCTGATAAAATTTGTTTTTTTTTTCGCTGACAAGAAAAACATAAAGAAAAACTAAGAAAAAAATAGTTAAGAGAAGCTAAATTAAACATAAAGAAAAACTAAGAAAAAAAAAATAGTAAGGAGAAGCTAAATACTTAAATAATGCATGATAAAATATAGAAAAACACAATAAAGGGTAAGCTTATGATCTTATAGGAGTATATGGATGATTTTTATGTAATTAGGGAATATGAAAATATATTGCAAATTAGGAAAAGGAATCTGATTAATAATATAATAAATAAATATAAATATGTATGTTAAGTGGTGTGTTGTGATGCATTACATTTATCTGATAGTGTTGCTTTGAATTTGTTGAAAGTTATATTGAAGATGTCTGTATATGTGAGGTGTGTGTTATGATAGTGGCAGGCTCGATGTATGAATTCATTTTGTAAGTAGTTGGTGTTGGAGCGGCTGTTATAAAAAATGGATACGTTTCTGCCATTGCGACCAGGAACTCTAATATCTATTAACAGTAGACTAACCTAACAAGTAATTGAGAATTGAAAATACTTATATTTGATCTTGAACTTGAATGTGAATGGCTGTTTCTTACTCTATTTGTACCCTACTTTTTTGTTTTTGTTTTTCGGTTTTTTACTTAGCTTTTCTTTTTTTTTGTTTTATCTTTGTCATCTCTGTATTTTATCATTACTATTTTTGTTATCTCTTTTTATACCTCTGTTTATATTTTGCGTTCTAATTTCTGTTAACTTCTATGTATACATAGCGAAAAACAACTATTAAACTGTGCATTCTGTGAACATTTTTAAGTGGACTATTAACATCTACGCTTTTTACAATGCTAATCTTATTGACTTTTTATGATAATACTCTGTAAATGTTCCAAAACAATAAATAAATAAAGTAAGTATGGTTTTTATACTATATACCCTGAAGAAGGCACGATTTGTATATGGTTGAAAACATTTAATGACGTTAACTGACTTAGGTATATAAAGTGGTGACTAGAAATTAAATGTGACGCGTATAATACGCGAAATGTGTTCTATTCAAATTTTAAAAAACATTCCTAACGATGCATATTTTTCAGGGGACCGAGTGGTTCAGCTCCCCATTAAATGAGCGGTGGATGCAGATGATACGGCGACCGCCCTGATGGACGATCCTATATTTTATATTTTATTGAATTGTTTATCAACACCTCGTATTTAATTTTTATTTAATGTTACCATAAAACCTCCCAAAAGTACCTAATACTTTTTTTAACATTTTATTTCTATTTTTTATTTTTCTTTGTGCAATAGTTGCGTGTGTAATAAGAAAGACTGGGATTTCACCATCCTTCCAGTCTTGCTGGAGTAAAAACTTAAATAAATAATCTAAATAAATTAAAATGAATCGCCGAAACGTATGTACGCGCATAACTTCCGAACGACTGCACCAAATTGGATATCTTTTTTTGTATTCGTTATTATCAGGACAAGGTTTGTATAAAACTACTGATGAGCTCTGGCATTATGAAATTTGTATAAAAAAATTGTAATAGGTGGCACGCGAGCTGTTTGAAAACTGAATGTACCAGGACTGAATGTATGGAATGCAGAAGTTGGGGGGGGTTCACGGGGGGGGGGTAGGTTGGAGTGAAGTGGGGAGAGGGAAGGTGAAGGAAGCGGAGTGGGAACGCGAGAGGGGAAGGGGACGCGGGAGAGAAAGGGTAGGCGGAAGTGGAACGGGACGAATGGGAAAGGACACCCAGAGAGAAACAATCTTTATTAAATGGCATAGCAATGCATGCCGGGTACCAGCTAGTTAAATATAAAATTAACCTGATTAAGCTATTTCACATTATGCAATTTAAAAAAAACTTCTCCAATAACCGCAAATTCACTATGGGGAGCCATTTTAATTCCGTGAACCAATAGTTACTTCGTCAGGATGAACGTTTACTGAAAATAAAATTCCGTTCCCGGCCCCAAAAAGAAGAAGACGGAGAGATATGAAATTACGAATGTTAGAAGAGCGCGCTAACATTTACAACGATAAAATCGATGCAAAAATCATGAAAATCTTTAATAAAACACGACTCGTTTAAAATAGAGCAAAAATCTCGCGATAATTCTCTTAAACAGCATTTAAAGAAACGCTGTGAATTTTTTCATACTAACGTGTTTATAATAATTTTTGGAGCATACTTAGCGATTTTTTTCTATCGAGGGAATTTTATATAATTTGCGTTTGGGCGCGACTAATTTCTAGATATTATTTTCAAGAATAACGTATATTTTTTTAAGAGCTTAAAAACTCAAATGTTTAAGGGAGGCTTGCAAGAAATCGGTAGAAATTCAAATACCGAGATATAAGAATAGAAAAATAAGTAGGTACTGAAAAAAATTCAATGAGTGGTGATTATTTTATTACTGTTATTTAAAAAATATGTATATGTTTATATGAAATAATAAAATTATTATAAAATATATAATTATTGTATTGAAAACATTTATTAAAAAAAAACAGGTTCAAGGAGTAATTAAGAAGTTTAAATAACAAAAAAAAATATTTTGAATATACTAGATAATATATAACAGATTATTATTTTTTTTATTTTGTAAAATAATATATTTAAAAATTTTCAGAATACATTTATCCTGAGAAAAAACTATTTGTTTTTAAGCATGTCGATTATTTTGAATAATATTATAATAATATTTCGGAGAAAATAAAGTGTTTTATTTTCATCAAATTTAAAAATTATTATTTTTTTCTGTATATTTAACGAATGAGTAGGGTAAAGAAGGATACAAAGGTAAGTAATAAAAAAGTTTGTTTTACCAAACTACACGTATTTTTATTGCGCAGTGAAGCACGGTCTACACATCGAACGGCACGACCTTGTTGCGCCATAATTTCATCCAATTTCAGAGAAACGCGTGTGGGCCCGCTTGTACGTTTGATAAAAGTTGATAAAATGCATTGTCATCGACAACGCACTATTGTTGTATCTGCCGAGTTTCAGAAGCTCGATCGAATATCGGAAAGTGGATTTATTTACACTTTTTTTCATTTGGACAAATTTGCATTCATTCAAGAAAAGAAAATCAACATTCAAATAAATGTACTCGTATGTGTAATAAGATCAACACACAGAACAGTTTTATTCACAAGTGATTAGGGTGTCGTAAATTCGTTCGTAATCTTCGTTCTTACTTCATAGCAGCGTAAGGCTGAAGAATAATTATAGCACCTACTTTGTTTTTTTTCCATATCTAATCTTATTTAATGGGATGTAATAATAAATTGAAATAGGTCTCTTTATTTCAACAAAACAATTTATTTATGTTTATTTCGCCTGGACTTGCATACGTCTTATAATTTAACTATTGCAGTGAGTTGTGGCATTGTTTTGATGTGATTACAAGAGTCCCAACTGCCTGGACCCAGTGGATTATTGCAACCCCATTGTTAGGGGATGTTGGAAGGCTGAAGGAATACTTAGTAATAGCTCACGTCCGTAATAGATATTAGCTATCACTGAGATTTAAAAAAAAATCAGTTGGGTTCTTTTAGTTTCCTATTAAAACCTGTTGCAAAAACCTAAACCCATATTTAGAGGGTATTTCACCATCCTCCTGATCGCAACAGGTAAAAAAATCTATCTATTTATATATAGGCAATATTTAAATACCGTATAGTAAACTCAGAATTTTTTAAATGAATAAATGGTATTTACGTTATCGAATGAATAATCCATGAGGAGGATGGTGAAATACCCCCCCTATTGTAATTTGTAATACCTATATGAAAATCTTAATATAAATGTGAATCTGCTATTTCTGGTTCTTCCTCAATCTTCTCATTTTTGTCTTATTTTTCCCGTCCCGTGCAAAACCGGTTCCTTTTTTTAATAAAAATTTAGCATTATAATTTTTTTAATGATCTTGCCTATCCTGTGAATTTATTTAATGCATTGGGAACGTAATATTATGTCATGGAATGTTTTTGCAATAAAATGTCTTTTAATCTATTTTTTATGCAAATAAAACACTTAGAAAACACAAATTAATATTATATTCCTGAATACAAATTGCTATAATTTCGCTGCACGAGGAATTCAAGTAATTATTGGTCTTTATAAACGACTTTGAAAAGGAGGAGGTTATCAATTCGACGGTTTTTTTTTTTTTTTTTTTAATGTTTGTTTCCTCAGAACTTTTGATTGGGTGAACCGATATTGATGATTCTTTTTTATTAGAAAGCTGGTTCTTCCCTTATGGTTTCATTTTAATTAAGTCCAGTTCTGACAATGCGATCCATGAGAAAACCATATATGTCTTAAATTTGCAATAAGTATGTGCGCGACAAATGGACGAATAACTCAATATTACGCCAACAGATTTTTTTAAAAGTAAAACTTCTTTACTCAAGCTCATCACCAAAAATCAAAAAATACACTCCAAAACTCACCTCCACTACCTATGTATGAAGTTACCTTGGCTGACACCGACTCCAAAAATAACAATCGTACGAAATTATTTTTTTACCTTTGAGTGCATTTTTTGAAGTCGTTTTTTGTTTTGTTAAAATTTTTGTTTATGTGATGATAAGGTACAGCGTACGAGTTCCAAACGCCAGTAGGAATATGTTTCATGTTGGAAGTAAGTATGCTGTGAGGATAGAGGAATCGGGGAAGGGAAGGATATGAAAATTAGTAAATTGGGAAGGAGTGCCAGGCTTTTTAATTTTGAATTTTTGTCATTCACCAGGGCGATGATAAGAGTATTTACCACTCTGAAATGTGGTGCATATAAATATATGTAGATACCAAATATTATTTTATTAAGTCATGCGTGAAAGAAAAACGTTATTTAAAAATTTAAAAAATCTCTCGAGCTCAGTGGTTCGAACAGGGACCGATCTGCCATAGAGCCTACCCTGCTAAAACGAGAACACTTTTCAAATCAGTTAGGATTAAAATGCGCTACTTTGGTTGGCATCGTCTTGAAACCACATACATCTTCATTACCAAATAAGTGGAATGAAAAAATTGTATAGTATGTTGTTTTATTATTTTACAGTTTTATAGATATTTCATAACCCATGGCGAACTTTTCGGAGAGATATTAATAGTTACATTGATCTATTATTTCCCGATAGAGATTAGGTTCTGTGCAAATTTTATGGCGCCAGATCACCCTGATTCAAAGTCATTCAAGGGAAGCAGAATAGTTCTTTAAGTCAATTTAAACTTTTATTTTAATTTTTATGGAAGTCCATGTATGTATATGGGAGGGGGTTTGACCCCCCATAGAAAATACAATAATATCCTTTCCACCTTTTTATCAATGTTACGTAAATAATTAGTTGTTGGTAGAGGTCCCAAAAACTTTATAATACTCGTTATCTTCCCCCCCCCCCCCCCCCCCCGGACAAGGGTCAACACCCCTGCCCTCTCCGTGTGAATGCTATAGTTACGTCCTTGAAATTATGCAGTCGATGCAAAAATATTCATTTTTGCCGATATAAAGTTAAATAATCTTCTAGAGCAGTGGTATTGAAAGCGTGGGTCGCAAGTCACAGGGTCGGATTAATAAAATTAAAAAAAAAGAGATTAAGAAAAATAAATATGAGAAGTGCATACCATTTCACAATGTTGAGCAACCCGCGGCCGGCAAGCTCACTTCGTGCGCCTCGGGCTTCGACTCAACAAAATATTTGAAAAATTGTGGTTAGAATAATATTCAAAAGTTTTAGTTCTTTTTAGCTAAACCATTTAGCGGAAAACTTTAGTCTTTCGTCGAAGTTGTGAATCAGTCGTACAAAATAAGAATTTCATGGTTACTTAAAATAGGTTGAATTTGACCTTGAACAATGTAACATTTTAGCCTGTACTTTTATTGAAGTAAAACTTCTTTACGCACGCTTGACTTGGGGAGTAAGCTGGTGAATGCGTGACGAGAGCGTTATGTAAAGTGTGATCGGGCAAGGCGAACGGTCGGGTGAGGCGAAGTTGAGAGAGAGAGATATAAGTTAGTGAAATTTTACTTCAGTCGTGTGGTCTAAAGCACACTGGTTTTTTTTTTAAATTTATTTTCTTATGTTAGTATTTATAGTATTATTGTTTTGACTTTGGGAATATAAATTTTTCGCTTTATTTTGGATTTCTTTGATAGTTTTATTAATAAATACCGTTTTAGAAAATGCAAATGGGTTTGCGACACCACCGACTACACAGTTAAGCACGTCAAGCTGTATGTACCCTCCCACTTACGGTCCACATACACACTGAAAATTGATAAATGGGCTCTCCGGCTAAAAAGGTTAAACATCACTGATTTACAAATAAAAAGGCCTGGGATCGCGAGGTGGTGAATTGAAGATTGTAGACAATGGGGAAAGAAACAACCTCAGGTTTAGTGTTATTCATAGATATACTAAATAAACATATACGAAGGTCAGTCAAAAAAGTAATGCCTCCTATTTTGAAAGAAAGAACCTCAGGTTTACTGTTTTACATAGGCATACTAAGTACTAAGTAGTGATATATACGAGGGTCAGTCAAAAAAGTAATGCCTTATATTTTAAAAGAAAGAACCTCAGGTTTAGTGTTTTACATAGTGATATATACGAGGTCAGTCAAAAAAGAAATGCCTTCTTTTTTTTCTCCTTTAATTGTCAAGAAATAAAAAATTCAAATACATGGGTTGAAAACCACACAATTGATGTTTAATTTATTACTTTTCAATATTCCGTCCATTTCTACAGCTTTGGTCTATCTTTTAACGAGGGCATGTATCACAGTGTTATAAAAATCTCGGTCACATCCAGAGCACCATCGCCGTAACTTTTCCACATAGTTTTGAATTTTTTTGTCCTCAGTGAGTTTGTGTGATGCCATAACATTGACTGCCTTTTTGATTCAGGTTAAAAAAAATGAACCCATTATTCGTCTCGGGTCACATTTTTTCCAGAAACCAAGTGTTGTGAGGCTATTGTTTTTCTTGTTTCTTTGTTCTGACCGGTTAACTTTCTTGGTCCCCACCTTGCAAAAACTTTTGTTTAATAATCAGTTGTCGAATAATCGTCATCACACTGCCTTTACTGGGGGAGAGAATACGACATCTGTGGTTATCTGGGGTCACCACGAATGACGTCTTCAACTCACTCAAGGTTGCGTAGGGTCACAGCAATCAACGGCCTGCCGCTCCGCCAGTGGTGTCTGTTTTAGAAGTGCTGACATCTACATTTTCAGTCTTTCGTAAATGCGAATGGGCGTTTCAACTTCTACAGTCAAGAATCAATCACAGAACTCTGTCTAATACGAACATCGATGTCGGCCATTTTGCAAGCGACCGCAGTGCTGCCACTTGACGCAAAAAACTGTAGCGGACCATAGAAGAAGGTTTCAGGAATACCACCAAATTAAAAAATTTCACTTAACTAACTTTGTTTAAGTAGAAAAAAATAAGAGGCATTACTTTTTGACTGACCCCAAGTACAACGGTTTCATGAAAAAATAACAATGACAATACAGAATTTTTTATATCATTTTAGGTTTTCACGCCCAAAAGTATTTTCGTTTTTTTAGGTGTTATGCCGTTTTGCGCTACTTCCTTCTTCAGCCAACGTTTCGGATAAAATTACATGTCCATCATCAGGCATCTGCACTGATGATGGACACTGTAATGCTGGAATGGACACTGTAATCACAAACATCCGCCCTGATGATGGACACTGTAATACTGTCCAAAACGTTGGCTTAAGAAGGACGTAGCGCAACACGGCATAACACCCCAAAAATATATAACGATTGTTTTATTTATCAAATTTTTATTATGTTCTGTTTACTGAAGTCATGGACTTGGAATTCCTACACCTGCGTGCACTTTGTGGTCGTTTAAAGTTTATTCAAACGCGAAACCGTCGTTATGTCATATTGTTAAAAAAATGTTGAAACCAGGAAAAATCTTAAGTATAAATTAAGAAATCTGTATGCCGAAGCAGCAAAAATCTCAAATTCTGAGCTCTGACGTCGTCGCGCAGTTTAACTAATTTTTAAATAAATCTATTTCGACCTCCGTAGTCCAGTGGCTAAGACTCTTGACTCACATCACAATCCGAAGTTCGCGGGTTCGAACCCGGCGTGCGCAAATAAATTTTATTTGATTAATTTGTGTTATTTCACAATTAATTCATTAAAAATAATATATAGTAGATATATTTGCGACACGTTCCAGAGTGGAAGATACTATCAGAATCGCCCTGGTGTAAGACCACCATTCAGAATATAAACGTTGCTTGAAAATGGCTTTAGCCGTGTTTGGTGACCAGATCTGAATAGCCAGGTACTTCCTAACCTTCCTCTCCCCCACCTCCTTCCCCTCCCCACTACCTTCAGTCAGTCTCAAAACATACCCCAACTGGGTAAAAAAAAAAACAAATAAATAAATAAAAAAAAAAATTTAAAAAAAAAAATTTAAAAAAAAATTAAAAAAATAAAAAAAACAAAAAAAAACAAAACAAAAAAAAATAAAAAATAAATTTCGATTTTGTTTTCTTGGATGAATGTAAATCTTGCAAGTGGAAATTAAAGCAGTTCCCGACATCCGATTCAGTTGAAATTCGGCAGAAAAACACTCTATCGGTGACAAAGTATCTTATTTGTTTATTTCAAAACATACGGCACAACATGTGTCATTAACATAATTATATTTATATATGTCATAATACAACAACACACAGAAAATGATAATATAAATGTACTATAGTTAAATCTAAAAATAATAGGTAAAAAAAAAGAGTTCAGGTAATAAGTATTAATTAAAAATAAGATATATAAAATGAAAGTATAAAGTAAAAGCACATAGACTATAAGATACCTTTAAAAATAATAATATCAACTTTTGGTAAAAATTGAATATTATACGAGATGAATTACAGCAAAAAAAACGGCTTTTTTAAATTGGTTTGTAGTCAGTTAACTTCAACTTCTTAACTTCTTTCTAAACGAGCTCTGAAAAAATATTTATATTTACAAAAATAAGGCAAACTTTATTTATTGTTTAAAAGCTTTATAAACCAATTTTTTATTATACGAGATGAATTACAGCAAAAAAAAACGGCTTTTTTAAATTGGTTTGTAGTCAGTTAACTTCAACTTCTTAACTTCTTTCTAAACGAGCTCTGAAAAAAATATTTATATTTACAAAAATAAGGCAAACTTTATTTATTGTTTAAAAGCTTTATAAACCAATATACTATTATTCAACAAAATATAGGGGCCACTGTCCTAGAACGGGAGACTCCTAGTTGGACAGTCAAAGCTTCTTTGTATTGATGTATTCTTTGCAACAAAAACAAATAAATAAATAAAAAAATAAACTGTACCGTGATCGGGACCTTTCAGATAAAAAAAAACCAAAGCCAGGCTGATTTGCCATTTGATGACAATGTTACATTTGTTTTTCTACGAAACACCACAACATCAGCGGTTGACGGGACACGGTGCATAACACAGAGAACGATTTACTGTATAAATTATCTGATCTTATTATCTTAGCGTTTCTTCCAATCTAGTGCAATCTCTGCCAATGTTCGCATGTTACACATAGCAGAAGGAACTAGGGAAATGTCATGATCATTATGTGTTATTTACGCCAGAAACCAGTTGATGATATTGATAATGAGTAGGAAGAGGTCGATCAAACAGTTAGTCAATACAGAAGAAGAATAAACCGGTTATATATAAATCCGATCATGATGACAGATGCAATTGTGCAATATTTATTTATACATTTTGAGAAAAACAGCGACCGAAATGCAGTTTGGTGCATTCTTGCATAATTTATTGGAAGATTTATTAGCATACGCATATTTTTTGCTCGCTTAATATCTAAAATGCATTAGCTGTCTAAAATATTTCCTTAAGTGTTTTTTTGTCACGTTTACAAAGTATTATGTAAATGATCAATGGAATAATTACTACAAGCTGGTGGTTCTGTGAACAGTTGTAATCACAGCGTCCAAAAGAGAATGCAATTTATTTTTCTTATTTAATAAACCAATACCAAAATTTCTTCAGAAATCTGTAATTTTATAAGTAGTAACTTAAATACTTAGCTACTTAATTATAATTATCTTACTAATATTATAAATGCGAAAGTTTGTATGGATGATTGGTTGGATGGTTGGATGGTCCTTACTCTTTCACGCAATAAATGTCGAATAGAATTTAAAAATTCTTTCACTAATCGAAAGCTACATTATTTGCGAGTAACAGCGGCTTTATATATTGGTAAGCTCTGGCGTTATGAATGAGCTGTGGCGTTATGAAATTATGTGTCATACGTTTTCTGTCCTTAAGGCGGTACACAATCCTAATAATTTTTGCTTGCTCAAAACTCACTTTTTAATCATTTCCGGCGAATTCGTAACTATATTAACTTTTTTATTCAGATGTTGTCCTGGAGATGTAAGTTCTTCGTATTTAAGAATAATAAAAACAATACCTTACCGTTAATATACTTTACGTACAACGCCTTTGAATAATTGTAATACGTTGTACAACTAAAGTTAGCGGTAAGCACAAGATTTTATTTTTCTAGACGATAAATTAATAACTTCGGCGGTGCGACATCATCCCACATTTTCAATATTTGTAACACGTTCTTCAGAATTAATTAAATTGAACGCGGTGAAAAGGTCTAATCTCCATGCCTGCTAGGGTGAATTCCGCCGTACGTTCATCCAGTACGCCGTGCGGCGGGCGCATATTTGTTTACACGCTTTCTTCACTTACGTCGTTAAGATTCCCACATTATTTGTCTTCTTCTTCTTTTCTTTGATAACGCAAATTCGACAGTAGGTCCGTGCAATACACGGGTCGCGAGACTCTATTTGTATACACGGCTTCTTTACTTACGACGTTAAGATTCTGAATATATTTTAGGGTATATTGTCATCTTAACAAAATCGAGTTATTGCAAACGTCAAACAAATTGTTGCCTTGGAAACAATGTGTTTTTTTTTTTTAATTTTAGGCTTAAAAAGAGTGCTTTGTTGTGATTAAAAAGAGTACTTTTTTGGCGTCGTAGTTAATATCTACATGTCTCTAAAAATGTTTATTCTCCGAACAAAAAGCATTACGTTGCTATAAAGCATAGCGTTTGAAGTGGACTGTCATTTTCTTATTTTTTTTAGGTTACTCTGGATTCAAATATGAATAAAATACAAATGAAGGGAGTAGGTACTTAAAATAAATTTCTATTTCTATTATTTAAATATTTTCTAAAATAGAATTTTTATTGCGAATTGTCATTCTCAAATTTTGAAATTTTCTATTAAACAATAATTATTTTCTATTAGACAAAATAGCAATAATAATAACAATTATGCCAGTAATTTCCCACTAATATTATGCGAGCGAAGCCGTGGGTAAAAGCCAGTATTCAATAGTGAGTGAATTTACAAATATTTAAAAACGTCAAATGTCAATGCGCTGATTGTTTTGCTTTTGTTCTTAAACATGTAATGCTGCCCCTCTTTCTAACACACTAAATGTCAATAGTCGAAAATAAGACAAACGGCGAACGTACGTCTGAACTCCTCCAAAGGTAAAATACAATATTGATAAAAAATCTCCCTCATACGTGTAAAGAAAATGAAACGCATATTCCGTAAGTGGAAAAGTAAGAAAATCATAAAAAATATAAATCCGTACACAACGCCATCTCTGAAACTGACAAAAACAAAACGGACAGTTAATTGCGCATCGATAATTACTTAATTGTGTAATTTTTAACTTAATAAAAAAACTGAATTTAATTCAGGCAAAAAGTAAACACAACATTTATTGATTCCGAGGCGGTACGAAGTTCCCCTGGTCAGCTAGTACAACATATTTTCCAAATTTTAAATGAGGAATTTTACAATATGTCTAAAGAAATGTCACTATCGCAGTTACCATAATGTTGATTTTCCTAATTTGATAGCTTTTTGAAGAAACTACGATCATAAAAAAGGTAGTATCCAACTCGGCCACCACCTTGAACCGGAACTGGAACGTAACTACCAAATTTGCTGACAGATGAAATGTCACATGGAAGGGTGAAAAGGATTTCACTCATAATATCGAATATATAATAAAATAAATTGAAAGTGAGGGAGGAATAGGAAGAAGAGAAGAGAGCAGAAAAAGGAAGGGAGTTAGGAAAGCAGAAAGTTTGGAAAAAAACATAAAAATTTCAGCAGTTTTAATAAACGCATTTTTAATTTTAAAAGACTCTCTCTAAAGCGATGGGCATATTTTCCGACTCTCTGAAACGAACAAAAAAACGTACGTGAAAAAGTGTATAGGTAAAAGATTTTAAAGAGACCCTTGCCTGTTTAGTGGTACGGGACGATCCAAAAATAATTTTAAATAATAATAATATGGATTTGGTTAGGAAGCTGAATAATGAAACAAAAAAAAATTGTATCCTGACAACGAATTGAATAACGAGTTTAAATTTTTGATGAAATTATTAAACATCACCACACACCAATAAACCAGTATTTTTGAGCAATTGCGGGGTAAGAGGTAACTGCGGGCGGGTGTCACAAACTAATTCTTTTGAATTTTTCGATACTATCGGTGTGCAAAAGAAAATTTAAATGTGTTCTCCGTAAAATTATTTGCCCATACGTATTATTTTTTATTAGACTCCGTGTGATAAAATAAAATATCAATAATTGCACTCGCCGGAATTTGAACGATAAGTGCTCCTACCTATACTAATAATGCAATGCTTATTTTCGACAGCTTTTGTTCCAAACCATTTCTGCGGCATTTATTGTTACCAAACTCACACCAACCATCAAACGGACGTAATAATAAATCTGTATCCGACTCCCATTTGTAATTAATCTATTCATCAGAAGAACGCGCAACAATAATCGTAACATAGTTAGCTTATGCATAGTTACGAGTTATTATGAGAATCAATCGTTTAGAATAAATTAAGTTGGTATCTCGGTGTGTTGAAACGAACATGACCGGTTGTTGGTTGCCCGCGTTAAATTTGAACCAATAAATAACAACGGGTTTCTGAAATAAAATTCTTGAATCGGACGACTTTTTCCGCGTCGAGAGTAATTTAATGGCCTTGAGCGAAATTTCTCCCAGACGCAATGGGATTTTCTAGGTTTTTCTCCCATGGGTAATGAAAGTTGAAGCGCTATTTTGGCGTGGGTGTTACAACATAGTAAATTATTGCGTAGCTGAAAAATAGAATACTATTTACCATGCGGTGTGGCAGGTTTGCGAGTTGGTTAATTGGATGTTTATAGGCAGTAATTCAATGGGAATGACACGTTATTATGTAATGTAATAGTTATGTTATAATAGAGTCATTAGATAATAAAAATATTAAAATAAAAGTGAACCATTTTGTTGTTTTATGCACTAAACAATAGTAGTACAGACATTTTAGGTAGATAGGGACACCTGAAGACATATATGTTATTAGTTATTAGCTACCTAAACGTTTTGCAAACGGGAATTTTATAATAGGCCACTTGCACCACATTTAAAAAAAAATCCGGTTTAGGCAAATATTCTAAGACATTCGGTTTTTTTATCGTATTTTTGAAACCCTGGCCATTTGAAGAAAATTTCAATCTGAAAAATCAGACCATTTTTTATAAACCGGAAAGACGGGATATAATTTTATGGGTGCGAAAAAACGATAATTACATAGCCGAAAATCATTTTAAAAAAATAACGTTTTCCACACGAATAGGAATAAGTTGTATGGTGTTCTCTTCGTAACATCTATAAAAACACCGCCATCTTTATAAAAAAATCAACCTTAAGGATAAGTTCGCATAGAACAAACAATAAATCTAGTGAACGTTAAACGCAAATTCAAAAATCCGCTTGAAATCAAAGTGTTGTCATATACAAAAAAAAAATAATCAGTGTGGAATTTTACAAAATTAAGGGAACATAATCGGAGACGGGACATTTTCATGTAGTGACGTCAAAAGTTAAAATAATGGATTTATTTATTTAAAAATTAAAAAAACGGTACATTTCTAAAAATTTTTACTAACATTTTCGTAATCTTATTAAAAAAAATCTATCCACATGATTTTTTCCAAGTCATTATGAAATCCATGCAAGTGGCCTATTTACGGGAATTAGTGATGCGAAGCATTGATTATGTTACTAATAATGTTTTTTCTTAAATTACGGCAACGAGTCAAAAAATAATAATATGTCTAGAGTTGAGTTGGGAAAAGGATTTTTGAATTTGTGGAGAGCACGGGAAATTGATGAATTTGCTGCAGCGTTTGTTTTGTTGTTAAAAGTACCCACGGAGTGCATTTCAGATTTCATCGATGTTTTATTTGGGTATTCATGGGCACTTTAGATCACATATTTTTTGGTTGTCCCTCTCTAAATAAATATTCTCTCTTCTATCAAGCATTATCTAAAATTGCCTCCCCTCCATTCAACATTTCATCTCTGAACTCGACTCCAATCTTCCATATAATTCTGAAATTTGTACATTTAAATAAAATTAATATATGAATTGCATTTCCTTTCTCTGTAATTTTAAACGATGGCCTAGAACACTCTTTAATGGTGAAAGCCAGAAATAATTGAAAAAAAAAGAAGTATTGATTATTTATTATTGTGAACAAGTCGCGATAAGCAGTATTTGTTTAAATGACTTATATCTAGGTACGTTTAGTATATACCGTGATCGGTACGTATAAAACTAACTTTTGCCCATTTCCACCATCATCTCCTCTCTTGCCTCAAAATATTCCATACATCGGAAAGTCATACATAATAACCCAAAGCCATTGCGATTCTGATGCTGTGTGAGATATCACATAAAAACAAAAACGAAAAACTATACTCCAATCAAGCAGACTTACTAAACGACTCGTGCCGTCTGTCTTATCATATTTTGTAATAAATTGATTCAGTAATGCAGATTTGAATTATGCAGATTTGATAACCGAAAGCCAAATCAATGCATACGATGACGGTGAGGAATTTTGAAGAGGATAATTGAGCGCGCGCATGTGTCATTAAGAACACACGAACGGCCTTGACTCTCTAGAATGTTCCTTCTACAATGCCGGCCAAATGTCTTCAACTTGATGATTTGTCAATATTATTGATGGATTTCAAGGGTCCTTGAGACTTTTGGTCATCGCGCCGGTCAATGTTCAAATTGTTCAATGCTGGAATCTTTCTCTTTTTAAATACATCTATTTTAATTTTGATTTTTGAACGCAAATCTTGGAAGTGGAAATTAACCCTTTTCCCGACTTCCGTTTGAGCTGAAACTCGGCAGATAGTCTCTTTGTCGATAATAATGCACCCTATCAATTACATGCACCCTCACGTGCAGACACACGTATTTATCTGAAATCGCCTACAAAATAAAATAGTTTTTACGGGTTGATTTTTTAAGGTCTTCCACAAGTGAGCACTTGCATACTTGTTTCCTAGGTCAAAAGCTGTACACTTTCAATGCTGCCTCATGAGCTTCTTGAACGAGTTTTATTTTGCTTTAACTATTATTTTTGCTTGAATTACTAACCTGATTTGCGGTACTATATTTTTTTCCTTTTAATCACTTGCATACTGCTTTCTAACAACGTATGCAGGGACACTGGAGGTCTAGATTCATCCAAAATAAATAAATGTAGCTTCATTTAATGAAAAAAATAGAATCTTGCGAGAGCCTTGAAGGAGTAACCATCTGTTACTTATACCAGGGCGGGAAAGTGGTGGATAACCTCCAATATACACTTTTACTCTCTGATGATTTTGATGATTGCAGACGACCTGCATGGCGGAGTGGTAAGAGCGCTAATGGTTCTAAACCCTGAAGTCAGGAGTCGAAAATCTTGATGCACACTGGAAAATACTCTCAGTATGGCCTTGGTGGGAGACCGCTCTTGGCTTTAATGAAGTCAGCCAGACTTTATTAGCCAGACTTCCTAAACTTCTTCATCATCGTCTCTTTCCCCTGCCCTACTTCCGACTACCGAGTCATAGTCCCATCGTCTTCTGGCAGTTGGAACTCTTATGAACTGCAAAAAATACGTTAGTGCAAACAAATACTTTAATTGAGGCATTTCAAATGATATTTTTATCACAAAATTTTTCGCCCCACGTTTATTTATTTGTATAAGTATGCAACACATACTTTGAATATTAGATACTGTTTCGGCTTCGTCTAGTAAACTATTCGGGTGAACCAATCTATGGACAGGAAAAGAAAACATCTAAAGAATAAACAAAACAAACAAAAAATAAACAACAAAATAAACAAAACAAACATAAACAGAAACGAAAAACATTTACACAGAATTTTACATGAATAGGAACAGGGGAGAAAAAGAGAACCGAAAACAAGTTTAACGTTAGTAAGTGAAACTGTCCAGTTTATTGTTGATATTAGAAGTCAACGTAAGTAATTCCTTTAACATGTTGACCGCTAACCGGCCATAAAAAAACTAATTTTAATAATGTAACTTTCCAAAGTAAAGAACTGTTTCGGCAAAAAACGTTGAATTATAGTGTTTTATTATACACAAGAATGTGTAATATGTACATGTGTAAAATTAATGTATGTTTGTAAGTAGGTACCTTCTACATATCGATCTATGGTAATTAATTGGCGGACACTCTCATATACACGATATTTCAGATATTTATACCATCATTAGGGTGATGTATTGAAAAGATGTGATATGCGTGATGGAACATCTGGAAATCTCTAATCCTAAAGGTGCTCGTGATATAATAATTTTAACTAGCAGTTAAAAACCCGCTCCACAGGTTTTTGCTGCTAGGCCCTGCGGGCGGCTCTTAGTTCGGCTTCACCCGGTTTCAGCGTTCGTGACAATTTTATAAATCCGATAGGAACTGGTTCCTAAAATGGCCAGTTCCTCGGATCCACTGTAACCCAGTGACAGCTAGACATCGTCGATGACTCACCGAGACAAAGTAACAGTGACAAAATAATCGAGACACGCAAACGCAATGACGTTATTTGTAATTTAGAACAACTTCGTCAAGTATTGCCGACGATCTCTCCAAATTCGGAAGTAAACTTGAAATATAAAATCCGTAGCACTTATACCTAGGGGGTAAATAATCACACGCGAGCTGTTGACGGAAGTAGTAACATTTTGTGAAGAATTTTTGAATTTTAAACCAAACTATAACAGTAGCTCTGTGTCAAATTCCACGTACACAGATGTTATTTGAGGCGCGGCCGTTAAGCTTGACGTCCGACATGCACTCGTGGTTGGGTTCTGAAATTCAATCACGCAGACGCTAACGTATTAATACGCTCCGATTTAAAAAAAAAAACATTTTTTTGATAATAGATTGTCGCATACCTATGTATACGCGGTATTTTCTTTGATTTTATTGTTTCTATTAATAAAAGGGTCGATGCACAGCTGTACATGTATATTCCGGATTTCTCCCGGAACGCAGCTCGTTTCCAGTAGTGCATCTAATATAAATAAAAAAATTGAAATTAAACCGTTTAATCAAAATTCAAATTAAAGCATTAAAATTAAATAATATGCTCGTAATAACAAACCCAAGTGGGTATCCCTTTCATTGGGCATTTATAAATTCAACCAACTATGATTTTGTGGGGTTAACTGTGCAGTCGGCAACCATTCGTTGCAGAACTTCTTGAAGCACTAAGATTGGATATTCGAATAGACAGTGGAATTTCATTCCAAAGTTTTGATGAGGAATAGCTAAAACTACCCTCAAAATAATGCAATTTGATGTCTGTGGAGAACATGTAAATGGACGGTAGATGATCTATTTTCCATTTATTGCATGTATAGAGTCACGGGACCACTGCAGTCGGTCAAACTAAAATTTGACTTTTAAAACTAAACATTTGACAATTTTAATGTAACTTCCTTCGGTTCCACACATTCAGAATCCTATGCCGATACAGGTTAGCCAAGATATGCTTTATAAAATATAGAATAAGTACATTACTTATTTATTTGTTTTGTTGTACAAATACATTTAAATACAGAATAAAACATGTGATTTAACCCTTCGAATAATAAGAAAATAATATCTGTAACCTTTTGCCTGTCAAGGTTCGCGCGCAAAATTCCTGGTTCTTGCCATGCATCTTAAATTTTCCTATTTATGGGTTATTTTTTAACACTTTTGCAAAAACAAAAATTGTTCTAAAATCTAGATAAAATAATCTTTCCGATGTGTTTATTAGAAATCAACTTTTTTTTTCTAAATATTAAAATTTTGATATTGGAAATGTAAATTAGCTAAAAAATGCATACCTGCGAATATTGGAATTAAAGTACTTAAAATAGAATAAACTTAAAATTTTAAATACAGATTCCTTTTTTTAACAAAATTTTTAATAAAACTGTCACCTCACTTTTTATCACTTTCATACAATTTTATTTTAAAATTAAATGTTTGTTACGTCAAAAATTGGCTCGAAATAAAACCGTCACTTATGATCGGGTTTGTAAAATATCTCAACAACATAGCTCATATAATCCTACAATGAGAAGCATTATTTCTTTGGCTCTCTAACATAAAAGAAATCACAAATATTCGCATGACAGGAAGAGAGATATATAACTTTTAATAATGCACGGTCGCTCTGGGACAATCTGGGTCTCTTGTTATTATAACGGCATATGATGTTTTGGGACAACTTGGGTCTCCTGTGATTAGAAGGGTTAAATTAACTAAATTTTATAATTTTGAAAACAAAATTTAAACTAATAACTGTTTTAAAAAATTCATAAATTTTTTTTTTTGAGATCTTTCGAATTGTTTTATTGAATATATCTGCTACCTCTGAATATTGGTTACCTAAGCTTAGTGGTAAAGGAGTACATAAACGAAGTGGTAGGTATTTTATGTTTTATTTTTAGTTTATGTGACTAAATTAGTCACACGAACTAAAATATATTAGTAACATGAAATGAAATCAATTGCAATAATGCAGGTCTGTCAATATACTCGTAGGTATAAAAATACGTTTTTTAATACATATTGTTTTTCAGTGCAGTACCGCAAACCTTCAGTTTTCATTTTTTTTTACATGAGCTCCACACAGGAGGCCCTGAGGTAAATAATTTCCCTCAGGGCCTATGTCATCTTTAGGGATGCTGTGTGGAGGGTTTTTTTAAGGAAAGGAAGGAGAGGAGAGTTCTGGGAAGGAAAAGATTTTAAGGGGTGGATCTAGGGTTCAGTGTGTCCTGGTCATCCGCCTCCAAGACCTAGACGAACCTTTCCCCATGAAGCCGGGCACCCCTGCTAAATCACCAAACGTAGCGAACCACTTGGGGTGACCTATGGCATAGGTGTTGGTTATCCAGTAAAGGTTCCCGGGGCGGCGGTACCCATTCCCGCCTACCAAATTGACGCCCTTCATGTTCACGATTTTCTATAAAACAATCGTAAAGGATCGCTTCTACAATCCAAAAAAAATTATACGTCTTTTGAAAGTTGTATCGTATCGTGCTTGTAACTTTATTATACGCAGTTTTCTAGTTTATAATTTATTGTTTTTTTTTTTTTCTTATTCATTTAATTTTTTATTACATAAATTGGGCATTTTTCGACCACCATGCTAGGCACATGCATGTGTTGTTCAGGAATAGGTATACGATGTATACTTGTATACTATACATGTGTACCTGGAAACCAAAATAAAAGCTCATCATACCGTTGCGTCAACGAGAGTCTTCTCGAACGTCGATTCACAGGCAACATTAAATGAATCAAGTACTAGAAAATTTAAATATTCGACTGTTATGAAATGCGCGGCAGACAATACAAAATACCGGCCGAAGGTAGGCCAAAGTTTATGTTTGCGTATAACAAGTTTGGAATTATTTTTAAAGTGAGAGTGAAATGCGATTACGTAAGGCGGATCGTCGGAACCGAGCCCGCGGCTCAGAACCGAGCGCGACCGGAGGAACGGTATCAGAATTTCGAGGTATCGACGCTTCGACGATACTTCCAAGTATTTATGTTGTAAGTTACAAACCTAATATAATATTTGCGGCTATTTACGTGGAGCAAACTGGAGTTCTGACGCGCCTACTGTTATGGCCACAGTACCAAAATAACCTACATATTTATGGTTATCTAACGCCTTAGTTTTAAACAACAAACGTCTACATATGTATTAAGTATCATTTTATACATAACTTTACTAACTAGATTTACACAGCTGCGCCAGATGTCCGAATAGAAAAATGAAGAGAAATTATATTAACTTATTAATGTTATTTTTTTCAAAGTTTCGCAACTTAACTTACTTAACTTTCGCAACTTGCAAATAATGTTGATAACCGGAAATATATTTTCACATTTAAATTACAAACCGAAACAATGCAGCGCAATGTCAGAACTTAATTTTAGTTCAGAGTTTGTGATTAGTTTTTTTGTTGCTAGATGTGCAAGTATCTGCTTTATATTAACAAATATCGACTGAAGGTCATTGAACTGTAGAGCTTTATATTAATGCTGTACGTATGTTCGAAAGAACACAATACATACAAAACCACATGAATGTTACGATACATACAGTGATATACAATGAAATAAAAATAATCTAAATGAGAACTATTTATTACAGGGATGAGGATGAGGATGAGGATGAGGATGAGGATGAGGATGAGGATGAGGGTGAGGATGAGGATGAGGATGAGGATGATGATGAGGATGAGGATGAGGATGAGGATGAGGATGAGGATGAGGATGAGGATGAGGATGAGGATGAGGATGAGGATGAGGATGAGGATGAGGATGAGGATGAGGATGAGGATGAGGATGAGGATGAGGATGAGGATGAGGATGAGGATGAGGATGAGGATGAGGATGAGGATGAGGATGAGGATGAGGATGAGGATGAGGATGAGGATGAGGATGAGGATGAGGATGAGGATGAGGATGAGGATGAGGATGAGGATGAGGATGAGGATGAGGATGAGGATGAGGATGAGGATGAGGATGAGGATGAGGATGAGGATGAGGATGAGGATGAGGATGAGGATGAGGATGAGGATGAGGATGAGGATGAGGATGAGGATGAGGATGAGGATGAGGATGAGGATGAGGATGAGGATGAGGATGAGGATGAGGATGAGGATGAGGATGAGGATGAGGATGAGGATGAGGATGAGGATGAGGATGAGGATGAGGATGAGGATGAGGATGAGGATGAGGATGAGGATGAGGATGAGGATGAGGATGAGGATGAGGATGAGGATGAGGATGAGGATGAGGATGAGGAGGATAAGAGGGAGATGTAAGTTGGTGAAGTACTTCAGTCGTGTGGTCTAAAGCACACTAGTTTTTATTAATAATTCTAAAAATATTTTTTTTGTAATTGAAAAAAAAGTTTGAGGGGAACATAAAATGACTTCTTTATATATTTTTTTAATTTATGGTCTTGTCAGAGGAACTGAACCAGAAAAGATGCCCCTTGTCTTTAATGGACTGTAACTGTTGATGTGTTGATGCTTACCTCCGTTCAGTTCAAGTGTCATAGAAGGTTAACAAATATTATTATTCATTCGAGGATTATCCACTTAGTAATTTCAACTGACTCGGTTATGGTTTTTGCGTTTTTATTAGATAACAATCAAAATATATGTATTTAAATAAAAATGACGAAGGTTCTCGCTTACGGAAACTCCCAAGGACGTCTGGCCGATGGGGACGGATAACGAAAATGCATTAAGTGCTTAACTTATGGGAAAACTAATGCGTTTATGTTGAAAAACACATGAAGCGAAAAATTTATGTCACAGTGAAAAATCTGTGGAGACTGAAATATAAACAATACCGAAAAGAATATTTCTCGGTAGGTAAAAATCTACGTTTATTGACCTGTTAGTTCAGAATCAAAACGTTGCTTGAAATTACTTTAGGCCCTGTTTGGTGACAAAAATCGTGAGGCGCTTTCCCAGTCGTGTTTAGTGACCAGATTTACCGATCATTGTTTTATTCATGTCCTTTCCTTCCCTACTTTCTTTATACTCAAAACATAGCCCATTTATTGGGTATACCATGGTAATTCATAACAGTCAGGAGTATTAAAAGGTATTTATAGTTAATCATTGAAAAATTATCACAAATTAACTTTACCTACATAGGTATGTATATACAAATTAAATACATATAACAGGAATGGATTAAAAGCTACCTTTTCAAATGCCCTCAAGTCGTAAAAATAAACAATATTCTTGGCCAAAAAAATCGAGCAACAAGGGATACAGTACAATATGATACAGTACAATCGGCATACAGTACCATCGGCATACCTCAAGGTGCAGTCCTGGAACCGTTACTGTTTATCATCTACGTTAATGACATATTCACACAAATAATAAAAGGAAAAATATTATCTTGTGCTGACGACACTGTGATAATAATTGAATATGCTGATTGGAATTCTGTTAATAACCTAGCAAATACTGATATTAAAACACTGAAAAACTGATTCGATAAAAACTGTAAATTTAAATCTCCTTACTTCAATCATCTATGTCTAATATCTACTGATGCCTAATTTTTTTATGTTTTAATTTGAAAAAGAAATACTTCCCCAATGCAATTCTTATCCAATTTAAAAATTACAAAATTCTAAACGTGATTTATATAAGACCACAAGGGACCATAAGCGCTCCGAAGGCTAAAATTTAATTTGCATGTTTTATTACAAATTATTTAAATAATTATTAATTACTCATTTATTTGTTATTCATGTTATCCGTTAAACGGTTATAAGCAAATATTTGTTTATTAAGTTATACACAGTACATTATAATACAAATTATAAGGTGAGTTAAATTACATGGTTAAGTACCTATTACGCAAGTCCATAGAATGTCATTTGGTAGTTGCGCTTGAGATATGAACGGGTCTTAAAATTTAATTAGTGAATGAAGGAGTAATAATAATAAAAAGGAAGAAAGAGGGAGAGATAAAGAGACATTTTAAAATCAAAAGTTATATGCTCACTAAATGTAATTGACCGATTAATGTTTAATGAAAAGTTATGTGTAAGTAGTTTTAAAACAATTTATATCACGCTAAGAAATTTAATAAATTAGTTTTGTATGTTTGCAAGAAAAAAAGGGTAGTAATTTTTCGTAGTTGGTATAAGTTTTGATTGCGCGAGTAATTGGTGAGTTTTTTGCTGCATTAGTGTTGTTAGATTCTATATAAAAAGGGGAAGTGTGCCTGGTACGCCTCTTTGGGACATTTAAACCAATGTGTGTAATATATCATGGAGAAGATTACAAATTAAAAACGGCGTGGGGAAGTTTTTCTATATTGTGACATTCGTCAACAGATCGTTGCTTCTATAAGAGAATCACTGGTTATAGTAAATCAAGTACGCACATTAACAACCTGTATGTGTTTGCACGTATGTTTGTTTGGAACGCGTATATTAATCACTGTTTGTTATCTTGTTCTCAACAATATTGATTTTCCGCGATTCGTGCAATGAAAAAAGCCAAAATTTCAATATGTTGTGCAAATAATTCACACAAATGACATTGCATCTCTAATAGGCAGTTAATTGCCAGAATGCAATCGTGACACCCGAATAATATTTCCTTACGAAATCAAAATTTCGACGAAAATAATTTTATGCTAAATTTGTGGATATTCATATTAAATAGTTGCATAACGATCGCAATAGCCTCCAAGGTGACAGAGTTGAAATTTCTTCATATCATTAGCATATTGCCTATTTACTAATTTGCCGTATTTAAGTTAAAGGCACGACATTGAAATTTCACTGTCACTGTCAGAGAAAATACCACAGACGTTTTATTAATCACGTGCGAAATAATAGTATGGTTACGATAGATTGGCGGCTACCAAGTTCGAGGCCATCTTAGGTAGGAGTTGACAGTAAATTTACTCGATTTTAGTGAAATATTAATTTATGTATTTGTTAGCTTATTGTAAATTTCTTTACATCATTTTTTATTTTGGCCCCAAAGTGACAAAAAAGTCATTTTATATTAGAGTAAATTACGATGTTATTTGTATCTACCAACTAGAAACCTTTTAAACAGTCGTTTCAATGATTATTCACTATTAATAAATGATAAGAAATCTAACTAACCAACCATCCAGCCGTTTCTCCGTAAGAGTAAGCAGAGAGGGCGGACCGCTAAACAACTCGGTCTTGGTATACACTCCTGGCCTCATACTCACTATTTTTGACTCAAGTATCTTTTTTTTCATTTTTTTTCTTTTATTTATTACATAAGATAAAGCAAAAATAACATATAAAATATAATATTTATATTTCAAAATAACCTTTTTCGATTCAAATAAACTACATAATAAATTTTCACAGATTTTTTTTTTGTATGATATTTCTCTTCTATAGAAGCAGACGCTTGTGATTAGAAGAGGGACGAGTATCGGGATGAGAAAATATTTAAAATATATTAACAAAATATATTTTGTATCTTTTAATTTAATTGTGGAAGATACTTAAAAAAAACAAATTTACAAGTTTTATAAGTAATGATGATAAATTTTATCAATTTGTTGTTTTTACTTTAAATTGCTCTTTAATTGCTTTATCGTCTTCGATTGTTCTTATTTTTTCAGGTAGGCTATTGAAGTATTTTTTTCCTAGATATGTGTAATGATGTTGTGCAAATGAGGTGTTACATTTTTGTGTTGGAAATATATGTTTTTGACGAGTACGACTTTCAGTTAAAAAGCTATGATTTTGTTTTTCTTTTATTATTTGGATTATTATATTTTTTCGAACTAGATCAATAAATTTTAATACTTTAAATTCTTCAAAAATAAGGTGAGCTGGATAATCTCTTCGTTTTTTCAATATAATTTTTACAATTAGACGTTGCACAATTTCAACAGGGAGTAGATTTGTTTTGTATGCAGCTCCCCAGCTTACTACAGAGTATTGGAGATTTGACTGTACTATAGCACGGTTATATTGCTTTGGTTGCTGAAAGCGAAGAAGAAATGCAAAAGGCCTTAACAACCATGCAAAGCATTCTTCAAAACAACTACAACATGAAGATAAATAAAGACAAAACAAAGCTGCTGACTGTAGGCCGAACGCAACACCAGATGAGAGTAGAGATGGCAGGAGTTCCACTAAAGAACACCAAGGAGTTTGTCTACCTCGGGAGCAAAATAACATGGGACGGTCGGTCTAAGAGCGAGGTCGACAGCCGTATACACCAGGCTAGGCTTTCATTCAATAAAAGGTCGAAAGTAATTGAATCAAATAATATAGACCTAAAACTGCGAATACTCCTCATCAAGACCTATGTGTGGAGTATCTTGATGTACGGCTGCGAAACATGGTGCCTATCCGAAAGAGATAAACGGAGACTAGAGGCTTTTGAGATGTGGTCCTATAGAAGATTATTAGGAATTTCCTGGAGAAACCACATTACAAATGAGGAGGTTCTCCAAAGCATCGAAGGAGGAAGGCACCTGCTCAGGACCTTGTCCGAAAGGCGTGCAAGATGGATCGGACATGTTATACGACAAGAAGGCCTCTTGCATACCATAATGGAAGGTATGACCGAGGGGACAAACTCTAGGGGACGCCCACGCCGAGAGTACCTGGACGACCTGCTGGTGGACGTGCGCTGCTCATCATATGCAGAATTCAAAAGAGCCGCACAAGACAGGAAAGAATGGAAGAGAAAATTAGAGGAAATTGCTGCAAACCAATCCCAGGATTGAAACCAGAGAGAGAGATAGCACGGTAGACTGTTGTTAGATTTTCTAATGAGAGAAAGTTTCGGATTTTTTAAAATATCTAAATTAATTTCCTTGTTTTGTTAACGGTAAGGTTGATTTGATCTTTCCAGTTCAGGTTTTTGTCTATTGTTATTCCTAAGTATTTAATTTTATTCGAAATTTTTAATGTGGAACAGTTTATTTTACAGTTATTTTTTTTGTGATCTTTAGAATTGTCATGTATCTGATACTCTTGATCATCCCATGTCTTCCTCGGGCATCCCCGACTTCATCTACCATTTATATTTGCGTCATATATTCTCTTAATCCTTTCTTCATTCATTCGCAATACACGCCCAAAACATCTAAGCGTCCCTTTCTTAATCTTACTTATTACGCTTTTTTAGCCTTGCATTTTTTGTGTCCATATTTCTCACATGATCATGCGTGGTTTTATCATTCATACGCTTCAGGGATCTCAATTCTACAGCGTAAGCTCTACTTTAATCTGTTCTCTGCCAGTTCAATGCTTTACTGCCATACATCAGAGTGGAAGATACTCTCTGTATCGCCCTGGTGTAAGACCACCATTCAGAATTGAAACGTTGCTTGAAACGGCATTAGCCGTGTTTGGTGACCAGATCTGAATAGCCAGGTACTTCCCCACCTTCCTCTTCCCTATCTCCTTCCCCTCCCCACTACCCTAAGCCTCACAACATACTCCAATTGGGGATGCCATAGTGTCACTGGCTTCAGACGGGAGCAGTTGGGACTCTTGTGAGGTATTCATGTAAAAAAAAAAAAAAAAAACATCAGGATATACTACTCCATTGTGGATAGATAAATAAAATCCCTAATTTATCAGTTACCTACATATCTAGAAACTTTCCATCAAAATCCACAAAGCCTGTGCTTGGGTATTATAATAATTTTGAACACATTTCTATGATTTGAAGCAACGTTTCGTACCTGATATCCTTTCACCAGGGCGATACTAGGAATATCTAACACCCCGGAAACGTTAAGAGTAAAGGAGCCTGATTCATTGGGGTGATTGGAGTAGGTGACGCCCTCTGTATCCTCGGCAATAAGGGAACGACTACAAAAGAAGAACTCTCTTATACTTTCAATCTACATCCTACCAACATTTTACCTCCCTCTTTTACTTGCATCTAAAAACATTCCCTAAATTTATTTTTTTTAAATCAGAGTGCGCAATTTACACTTGGAAGAGGTAAAACCTTCAGAAAACCAAAGTATTCAAGAGTGGGAAGACTACGAAGCACTTTTTTTTATCAATGTGAAAGATGATTTTTTCCATATTTTTGTCTTCGAATTCCAGTGTACCTCTTCCTATACATTTGGTTATCTTATTAGTATTTACGTTTTCTTCTTCGGAGTCGCTTGATGTCGCTTTCATTTGTGTTTTCTTTTGCCTGTTCATTTTGGAGTGGTTTGTAGATTGGATATTGATTTTACAAAAATAAAAATACCTATATCTTCTTCTAACACAACAAACTTATTTTATGGCGCCATTTTAATTCAAATTAATAAAGTACTTGGTTTTTACCACTTTTATTGTTTATAAAAACCGACATGTTTCGTGAGCAACGCTCACTTCTTCAGGGTTTAAATAATACCAATTTAAAATAATAGACATAGACAATGGTGTCAATGGAAAAAATAAAAGACATAGACAATGGTAACAATGGAAAGATGAGAATGGGTAGGGGACGAGGGGAAATATGGAACAATTTACAAAGGAAATAGGTTTAATATTTAATTTAAAAATATTTTTTGATTATTAATAATATTCAAATTCGTATTCACACTCTTTCTGATCTCTAAAATTTCTAGTTTATCCAACTGAATGCCATTGACATTAATTAATTATATTCCACTGTTGAAATTAAAGGTGTTAATAGTTTCCAACAAATGGTTGAAAAACTCCGAGAAACTGTTATTGTTTAAAGATTTCATATGCTCTTTAATCCTTGTTTTTAAGTTAAACAAGCAGTGGAATAGAATTAATACATTGTAATGTCAATGACATTCAATCGGATAAACTAGAAATTTTAGAGATCAGAAAGAGTGTGAATGCGAATTTGAATATTATCAATAATCAACAATTGTTTTTAAATGATCCAATATTAAACCTATTTCCTTTGTAAATTGTTCCATATTGCCCCTCGTCCCCTACCCTTCTCATCTTTCCATTGTTACCATTGTCAATGTCTATTATTTTTCCATTGACACCATTGCCTATGTCTATTATTTAAATATAGTATTATTAAAACCCTGAAGAAGTGAGCGTTGCTCACGAAACATGTTGGTTTTTATAGACAATAAAAGTAGTAAAAATTAAGAACTTTATTAATTTGAATACCTATTATCTTTTGGATTTCGTAGAATTCGATCATTTGTTCGCTAAATGTCTGGCTGCGTCAGGTGCTTTATATCACTACACCAAAGAAGACTTGCGTGCACTGTAGATTAATCATCTTTTTTTTTTGAAATTTTATTAAAATTAAATTGGAAAATGTTATTATCGAGTTCTGCAAGTATTTTAGGACGTATTTGATTATTTTATGGATGTATTTTATTATTTTACTAGCTGGGTTACCCGGCTTCGCTCAGGACAATAAGATAGTGTTCTGGAATGTTGCACAATGATGTTCCCGATTCCCTATTCCTGATCATTCCACGACATACTCCGCCACTCCTTCCACAACTTTCTACAGCTCTATGGAACCTTCTAGAACTTTCCGGAAGACTGTTCTAGAAATTTCAAGAGGGCGAAACTTTCAGCCCTTATATCTTTAAAAGCACGTCCTTAAGGTAAAAACGGATACCCTTATTCCCTAGGGGGGATAGAGATCTACCACACCATATAACTCCCTTGATCGAACCGGGACTCGTTTCTGAGTTTTTGCGAGCTGCACGTTTTTTTGGACTTTCTTTTATAATATATGCCATATTCAAATAAATAAAATTTTACTCCTCACATGTCCTTTACCGTGCGTTCCCCTCCAGCGTTCCACTTCTACCTTCCCCACCACCGCTCTCACGCTCTCCCGTCCCGCCAACCCCCCTGGTACTGCATTTCTTGACTCCTCTCCCGCTCGGCCCGTAGCCGAAACTTTTTTCTAATACTAACAATTTTAAACTCGTGATATCTTTCTAATTAAATATCCGAATTGAAAAATTCAAAAAGTTAAATAAAGGAATTGAAGCTGTCTTGAATATGAAGTAATTTATTTTGGTAAGGATTAAAACCAAGATACAAATATAGAGCCTTTTCAATCGGCGACATTTAAATTAAATTTTTAAAATAAAAGAATACTTATTGTGGCATAACCATAATAGTTAGACATATGCTGTGGCGACCTTTTTTGTAAATAATGATGTGTTCTATAAAGTCGTAGTACATTATTTTATTCTATCATCAATAGTTTTCGCAGCGCACGCGATTTAAAGAATATTTTAGGTAATTTTTTTACACCCTGGGTTACATTATTGAAGTTTTAGTAAGGATCCCTAATTTTTTTTAAAATATAATATAGCCTATGTCACCCGGGGATAGTGTAGCTTCCCAACAGTGAAAGAATTTTTCAAATCGGTTCAGTAGTTTCGGAGCCTATTCGATGCAAACAAACACACAAACAAACAAACAAACAAATATTACCTCTTTATATAGTGTGTTAGATGACAGTTTGAAAATAACCTTACAAGTTGAAACAGCTGTAACTAAAATACATCCTAAAATACTTGCAGAACTCGATAATAACATTATCAAATTTAATTTTAATTAAATTTCTAAAATATTAAAATGGAGTTCTTTGAATTAAACTCAAAAACAATTAATATGTAGATCTATCGTATTATGTTGGAACCAAGTACCCGTGAATTTAATACATATTTTATTTTTTTATAAGAAAATTTAATTTTTTATAACTTTCGAAGGTTATTCCCATCATTGAAAAAGAAGACAACAAAAATAATCTAAACGAAAATATTAAGGAGAAAAAAACTCAGAAAAATAAAAAATGATAATAGTTTTCGTTTAGATTACCTATTATTATTATCTTCTTCAATAAAATATTTCATTGCTACCTCATCCTCTCGCAGGCTAAATCCTATAGATTTTAGATGTATGTGTTTGCCTCTTGTTAATGTCGCTGGCTTCCCTGTCCATCGAGTTTTAAAATACAACGGTGCTAAAGAAGTTTTCACTTTAAGAATATTTATTTTTGTCATAGATTAGGTAAGTAAGTGAAAATTTGAGCATAGTGTTTTAGAGTTACATTTACAAAATCGGTGTTGATAATGTAATATTAAAACAAAACTCCTTTTTTGTTGGTGTGGAAAATCAAATAAATCTAAAAAAAATTATCTAAACGCCATTGAGGCGAAATCGCGATACGACAAAGTAAAACTTAATTAAAATTACAGTTGAAGAGAACCCAGTACAACAGGTTAATGTAATTTTAAGAAACATCGCGATGTAAAACGTAATGCTATCCATCATAATCATTTATTTTGAACGCGTGTTTGACCTCTCCGCGAGTCTTTCTGTTTTCTTTTAAAATCAGGTTTTTCTATAAATGCACACTCATAATTATTATTGGCTGGAAAAACATGGCTCTAATAATATACATAAAATGTCAAACAAAAATTTATCGCTAAATTAAATATATTTTATACACAAATTTATTTTCAAAACACAACATATATCATTCAAATACCCACTAAAACCATCAACGTAATCATTATTTTAGTATTTTTCCGAACAGTTAAGCAGCGGTTTTATGTTTTAACAACATTCATTTTAATTGGAGATTTCGCGTATCTGAATATGGTATGACATTCTTTCTAACAAAATTGGTGGTATTTTATTCGGGGATACTTTTAACACACCACAACTAGTAGTGGCTAGTAACTTGCCCAGATGATGGACACTGTAATACCATACGAAAAGCTAGATTAACACAAAGTTAAGTTAAGTTAAATGGACCAATTTTATAATGTCCTAGATGGTACCCGGCATGCATTGCAATGCCATTCAAACGACCTGCAGATCAGCAGAAAGCTGGCTGCCTGCCCGCACGGCAGCAGAGCGTTCTGGTCGCTTGCGGGCTCAATAGGTCGCAATTTCTTCAAACCCAGTTTGCCACCTCTTAGCAGACCTGTCGGCTCTCGAGCAAATACCGCCGCCGAAAAGGCTAACTTATTAGGCAAAATGTTCGCGGAAAACTCGACCCTCGATGATCAAGGTGCTACCCCGCCGTCGGTTCCTCATTGCGGTTTTCATATGAAAAAGCTGAAGATCCGACATCGGGATGTACTCCTAGTCTTACGAGGGCTTGATGTTAATAAAGCTAGCGGGCCTGACGGAATACCTGCCCTGGTATTACAGAGGTGCGCTGTAGAAATAGCTCCAATTTTGACGAAGCTTTTCAAAATGTCCCTGAAGTCTGGCTCTGTGCCCTCTGGTTGGAAAAAAGCGATCATTTACCCTATTCCAAAGAAGGGTGACCGCTCCAACCCAGCCAACTACCGCCCCATAGCGATCACATCTGTTCTGTCAAAAGTGATGGAACGTGTGATCAATGACAAACTGCTCACATACCTCGAGAAGAACAAAATTATTAACGACCGTCAATATGGATTCCGGCGGAACCGCTCGTGCGGTGATCTAGTCGCGTATGTGACGCATGTTTGGGAACGTTGCATGGAACGTTTCGGTGAGACCCAAACGGTTGGACTGGATATTTAAAAGGCCTTTGACCGGGTTTGGCATCGAGCGCTTGTCAACAAACTGCGTTCTTACGGACTTCCCGCATCCTTGTGTGCGTGGATTGCCGACTTTTTGAGGGGGAGATCGATTCAGGCGGTTGCTGACGGTTTCACCTCTTCCTCGCATTCAATAAATTCTGGCTTCCACAGGGATCGGTTCTGTCTACGACTTTATTTCTGTTGCACATCAACGACCTCTTGTCATGTGCACCGATTCATTGTTACGCGGATGACAGTACTGTCCATGATAGCTTTTTGTTTGTCAAGCCTCCAAAGAGCACACAAACCCCAATAGCTCGGAGGGCTTTGAAGCAAAGAATGGACGGTTACCTCGAGAGTGTTTTCTCTTGGGGTAAGAATAACCTCGTCGAATTTAATGTTTCCAAGACCCAATCCTGTTTGATAACGTCTAAAAGGGATCGAAATAATAATTTAGTCTCCTTCAACGGAAGCATTCTTCCGAACAGGACCTCCATTGATATGCTTGGTGTAACTCTAAGAGACCAGCTCAGGTATGGGGGCTCCATCGAAATCAGAGTTAAGTTAGCCTCTCAGAAATTGGGCATACTGTACAGGGCCCTCAGATACTTTAATAGTACACAACTGCTAACCCTGTACAAATCACAAGTGCGCCCCACGGTTAAATTTGGCAGCCACCTCTGGTCTCGAGCTCCAAAATACCTAAAAAAAACCCTTGACTCTGTGCAGAAACGGGCGGTCCGTTTGATAGATTCTCCTATCTTAACAGACGGATTGCAACCTTTAGAGCACAGGCGTCAGGTGGGAATGCTGTCCTTGTTCTACCGATATTACAATGGAAGATGCTCCTCGGCACCGGTGCATAGTCGGGAAACTGGCTAAACACGTGCCCAACATTTGTACACTGTTGACATTAGTCACATGAGAACGGGTCGTTTTTACGACTCGTTCTTGAGTTCAGCAGCTCGGCTGTGGAATGATTTACCGGCCTCTGTGTTTCCCCCCTCCTACAACATGGGTATCTTCAAGACCCATGTTCACTCCTTCCTTTCCTCAAAAATACCCTCCACACAGCATCCACAAAGATGAATTAGGCCCTGAGGGAAATTATTTTCCTCCTGTGTGGAGTTAATGTAAAAAAAAAAAAAATGTTTCTCTCGGCATGTCCATTTCTCCTCCCGCGTCCCCTTCCCCTCCTGCGTTCCCCTTCCACCTTCACCGCCTTCCCCCTACCTCATCAACCTTCCCGCGAACGCCCCTTATACCCTCCCCCTCCCCCTCCTGCCGCTAAAATATATGAAATACACACATTTTCCAACCACTCGCGCATCACCTGGAGCAATTTTTGAAGTAAAACTTTTTACGCACGCTTGACTTGTTACGAAAATCGAGGAGAACGGTAGTTGAGAGGGAGATATAAGTTAGTGAAGATAGAAAGAGAGAGACTGTAGGGGCAAAAGAGAGAGAGAGGTGCGCGCCCACATTTTCTTTCTCTCTTCCTATCATATAGATGGAGCAGAAGATTTACTTCAGTTGAGTGGTCTAAATCACACTCGTTTTTTAATACAAATTTCATAACGCCAAAGCGTACTATTATATATAGAAACATTTTTCTGCTAAAATTCAATGTTCTGTAAAAAAATTAAGTCAATCCATCGATTACTTTCCGAGATTTGCGGATACAAACATACGGAACCTATGTAGTATGTTGGATAGATAAGGTAACTAGCCACTATGTTTTTAGGATGAAGATGCCAATTCAAACATCACATCGTATCAATTCCTGGTGGTCTTTGAGAGTATCATCCCCTGATATAATTTTCAATTGATATAAGACATTAAGAAAGCATAATAAAAACCACTATAAATATTTAAAAAAAACCTGCAAATTTTTAGTGTGAAAGCAATTATTTCATTTCCGAATAAACGGTAATTTATAATAGCCTATTAGATTATTCTAATTCTCTACCCGACGTATTCGATATTAATTTTATGTTGATATGTTTGATGAACGTCATAATCAGTCTATTTTAATAGTGATGTCATCCGCATGATGTATTATTGTTGGGGCCTAATATTTGATTCACATCAACATCCATGAATTCGCAATTTTAATAAACTAATAATTTTCATATTAACTGATTACTGATTAGCATTTCAACTAGTTTTAACGCGGTGTGTGATATGATATACACCATGATTGGAGTTAAAAAATAAAACGAATGACTTGTTGCATAATATCTTAGCGTCCCGTAGACAAAGTCAAAACCATTTGCATTTTTTATAATAATTAAAAAATTTCCTTTTTCTCTGCTATATTGCTCATTTAATTCACATAAGAGTGCCCAAAGTTAAAAAGGATTAAAAACTTGTTATTTAAATAGTATAAAAATAAATATTTATAAGATGTTAGACAAATAAGTATATATATATTTAAAAAAATGTATATTAATGGAACAGAAAAAAAAAATTGTTATTAGCGCGACCAGCCATTGGGTTTGAAAATAAATAATAAACTAAGATATTGAAAGAAGGGAAAATGCATGTAACTCCATTAATGGAGGGCTGCACGCCGTTAACGCTGACAAAAAAATTAAAAGTGTAAGCAGGATCAAAATGTTCTACCTATATTCGACTCTTCTTCCGAAATTATATCTGGGTGTGATCATTGATCGAAAGTTAATAAAGATAATAAGAAAATTTAGCCATGCTATATTTTTATTCGTTACGTTAGGTAAGGATAAGAAATATTTCTAGGAATGCGATAATAATTTTAAAAAATGTGTAGTATATCCTCATTATTTTTTATTTATTGATAAACTAATGTTTAAGACAAGATTTTTATGCATAGCATAAAGGGTAGCAATTGATAGTATCTCTTTAATCACAATTTGTTCATCAACGTGGTTGAAGATTAAGGAGAATCTTATAAAACATAAATTCAGTAAAAGTTTCACAAAGAATTATCATAAAAGAAAAAAAAAATTATTCTACTTTCTTAAAAAATCACATTCAGTTCCATTGTTGACGATATATAAGTTTATATTTAAAAAATGTAAACAAAAAAAAATTCTAAGAAAATCAGGAATATTACAAATTTATGAGATATGGAAACCAATTTATAACAACTGCTTTTAATACAACCCAGAAGCAAAACATAGCAACCCATAAAATCTTCTTCCCTATTTATTTGAGCTGTATTACTCTATCTATCAGATCACATAAGTAAAATTGAACTTTATTAAAATACCTTTACCCAGCAGCACTGGTGTCATAGGTGTGTGGTAAGAGCAGATTAGGTCTACAGAAGGTCCTAAGTTAATGCTTAACCTATTAATTATAACCGTTTTAACACTGATTTTATTTTTCAGTTACTGTAGGGTGGCTGCGCGTGTGTGAAAATTAGACCTAAAGGATTCTGAAATGTGTGAATACAGACAAAATAAAACCACATAATATATTATGGACTATTGTAGTCTTCACCACTTCTCCCGGGTACAGATTAAAATGCCTCACCATCAGCATCCCACTTTGACCTCATCCAACTTTCCTCAAAAGTGCAAAGAACAGAAAAAGATAAGTAGAGAAAAAGAAGAATAATAACGTCCACTCATTTTATAGACCCCACACTGCATCTACAATGACATAGCTTGAATCCTGCGTGAAGTTAAAAACAACATTTCATCACCTCCATAGATTCCTGGATAACCGACATGAAAATGATTACCAGAGAATTACAGTTCAGACGGACTGACTAATAAATTAGGAAAACACTCGAAAATGAATTGAATAATATTTTTTAGTAACTGACCGGCGCCGACGCTTTAACAGTGAACACACATTATTAAAAATTATTTTAGCTTTACAAAAGCTTATTACGTTATCATTGGCTAATAAAAGGTCGTTAATAATCACACATGACAAGTGTGTTCTTAAGCCATGACCCAAAACTCGCGAGGAGTTTAAAAAAATACAAGTGTCACTAAAATTTCTGTAAGGTTATCTTTTGTATGGCATCTTTCTGATTATGCGCCCATAATCGGTGGTCAAGAATGACCAGACATAATCGATAATGATCTCTTACTAAAATTACCATAAATTAATCGATTGTATTGTAGGTAAGTAAAAATTATCTTATTTTCAACGACGGATTTTGCAACGGGCAATATAATAGTTCATATTATATATATTAAATTATGTTTTTATGAAGTTGAGATGATACCATCTGTTAGGTGACGCGATTTTTTTAACAGCTTTTCTGGCTGAATAAATTCTTTATACACGACACGGCTAAGGAATTTATTTCAATTCTCAACTCTATTTTAGGAACTCATTATTGGTGATAGAATTATAATATAGTTATTGATATTTTATGATAATCAGAGGATCTTTATTTTTAATCAGACGGGTTAAAGAATAAAGTCGTTAAATTATGTAATCTGAATAACATACCAATGAAAAAAAAAATGTCCATAAATACAAAATGTTTATCGTTTTGGTCGGACGTTGAATGGAAGTAAATTATTTTATGTCAATAAAAAATAAAAATGTACAATTTTGTCGTTACAACAAGCTACCAACGAAAGAATTGTGACAATAGGACTCTCGTATTGTTTAGAAGTAATTAATTTTATATTACTGGACGATTTTTTTAATTTTTTTTTTAAACTTTATTTATTCCTATTTCTTTGTTCATATAATGCATAATAGCATATAGTATATAATAACATAATATATAATAACAAATAGTATCAACAAGAAATGAAAACCCAATAAGGCACTGCCTGAGTGTGGGTAATATTAAAACAAAATACTATATTTCCAAGTATCCAAAGTGTAAAATAGACTTAAAAAAACTTATAATATAAAGTTAGTATAAAAAGTTAGTTTTGCATAAGTAGAATAAGTGAAAAAGGTTTTTTTCAGCTATTATAAAAACAAAATAAAAAATATGGAGAAAAACATACTGATTTTTATTTTTTTTTTATAGTTATTATAAAAAAATAAATAAACAGAAAACATAATGTACTACAGTTTAGAAAGTTATAGAAAGTGAGTTAGAAGGATGGATAAATTTATGGAAAACGCGTTTCAATATCTACATTATACAACCATAATTTTGATAAGTTTTTAGATTTTCACGGCCAAAAGCATTTTCGTTGTTAGTTTTTGGGGTGTTATGCCGTGTTGCGCTACCTCCTACTAAAGCCGACGTTTCGGACAGCGTTGCAGTGTCCATCATCAGGGCAGATCTGGTAGATCCGACGATGATCCGAAACTTCGGCTTTAGTAGGAGGTAGCGCAACACGGCATAACACCCCAAAAACTAACAACGAAAAAAACCATAATTTTACCCCTTTTACATATTTGATCATTTGAGTTTGTAGTGGTAGAAGGTTAGAAGTTTAAATTAGAAATTTTTAGATTAGATTTTTTATTTTTTATTTATTTGTTTTTTTTTTATTTTTTTTTTTTTAGATTAGAAGTTTAATAAGGTCGCTGGCATTGTAACATCGCATATTTCAAATATACGATTTTTTTAAGAATTTATTTTAAAACTACGCATGCAGTTTGAATCGAAAAACATTTTTTTTCACCAATCACCGTTCCTTTTATACAATATTTGGTTAAAAATAAAATACAAACGCGCAGTTCACACGCTATAGAAGTTCAGAAAACTAAAGTAGACAAGAGTGGGGAGGCTACGCAGCACCACACAAAGAGGGAACCGATTATTCTATCCAATTCTCTCGCAGGCTAAATCCTATAGATGTATGTATCTGTCTCTTTTTAGGGTAGTTTTTTCGTTTCATCGAGTTTAAAATCACAACGGGCTAAAGAAGTTTTCACTTCAATATTTGGTAATTATTACCTGTGATTAGAGTCAAAAGTTTTAAAGAAAATCACACCCTTTATAGATGCAAATCTTAAGCATATTCTGCAAAAGGCAACATTACATTTGCTAACACTGCACCAGAGTTCAAGCTTCCGGTCAACTGTAAGCTATGCAAAATTAGTATTACGACGCAATAGGCCACTTGCATGGACTTCGTAACGACTTGGAAAAAATCGTGTGGATAGATTTTTTTACTAAGATTACGATAATGTTTAAAAATTTTTAGAAATGTATAATTTTTTATTTATTTTTAAATAAATAAATCCATTATTAGAGCTCGTGACGTCACTACATGAAAATGTCCCGTCTCCGAATTTGTTCCTGTAATTTTGTAAAATTCCACACTGATTATTTTTTTTTCATATGGCAACACTTTGATTTCCGGCGAATTTTTGAATTTGCGTTTAACGTTCACTAGATTTTTTGTTTGTTCTATGCGAACTTATCCTTTGGTTTGATTTTGTGATAAAGATGGCGGTGTTTTTACAGATGTTACGAAGAGAACCCCGTACAATTTATTGCTATTCGTGTGGAAAACGTTATTTTTTAAAAATAATTTTCGGCTATGTAATTATCGTTTTTTCGCACCCATAAAATTATGTCCCGTCTTTCCGGTTTATAAAAAATGGTCTGATTTTTCGGATTGAAATTTTAAAAAAATCGCCAGGGTTTCAAAAATACGATTAAAAAAAAACTACAGAATGTCTTAGAATATTTGCCTAAACCGGATTTTTTTTTTAAATGTGATGCAAGTGGCTTATTGCGATTGGTCTAAACAAAAAGGAACTAACCATAGGCATACAAATATAGACGTCCGTGGAACTAACTAATGGTATTCAGAGACAGAGACAGAGACGAACTAGAATAATAAATTACACATTCTGTTACTCACTAAGTGTGCTATCTACAAAAATAACACTTCGATATAGTTTAAATAAAGGCAGCTTAAGGGCCCTCGGTATTAAATGTTTCCAGCTCGAATTCGAATATCGAACTAGCTGCACGTGCAGCTGGCCGGTGCGTTCCATTCAAAATCAAGACACGCACAGAGCAAAACCAATTATTATTAATTAAAAATATTGTGTTGTATAAAAAAAATTTTAAAATACGTTTTAGAATGTTATGCAATATAACGGTAGCTTGATTCATGGAGGAGGTTGTCAGTAACTTAAAACATTTAATGTAACTTTTTATTTGGATTTTTTTTGATACATACATAGATGAAAAATGTACACATAGTAATACAATTATAAACATTGACAAAAGGCTTGGCCTTTGTTCCAGCCTGGTTTCGCAGTGCGGCGGGGCACTGTTAATATTAAATTGTCTAGTTTGATTTGAGGTCACGGGTTCAAAAGCCGGCGAGGAAAAATCAAATTTAATTTAATTTATATGAGTAAATCGTATTGTAGAATTAAAATAAAATGTATATAGGTACATTTAATGAATCTGTACCTTGTCCCAAAGTGTAATATACATTCAGTATCGCCCTGGTGAGAGACCATAATTCAGAATTGAAAGTTGCTTGAGAACGGCGTAGATATGTTTAGTGACTAGGTCTGAATGGCCAGGAACTTTCCAACCCTCCTCTTCCCTATCTCTAAATATATTTCCCTGTCTCTAAATATATTTTTTTAAGTTTCCAAAAAGTAATTTTTTGGGTTTTTACTGCTTCATATATGAGAATGCTGCGTGCTGTGAAAATACATTTAAATTCAATCACGGTGTCTTCAGAAAAAATTCCATCTAGGGTCGCACCCATATACGGATACGATATTCATCTACGAAAAGACCACACTTTTCTATGGTAATGCTTTCTTGTTCTGCAAGCTCCTTCAGGACATTGTATTCATGTTTTTGTCCGTGTCAAATTGAAGGAATATTTGATTAGGATTGCTGGTAAAGTATATTTTTGACTAATGGAGCGCAACTGATATTTTGCCGCCGTTTGCACACTTTTCCAAACCACGATGCAGTTATCATGTTGCAGCGCATCTCAATCCACTTTCCACTAGATGCATGAAGTACCTACTGTCGCCCTTTCAATTGCTTGCCTATCTTTGGCTATGGTGAAAAGCCTTTATTTTATTTTATTTTATTTTATTTGGGAGACCAACAGTTTACATTCATAACAGAGCATAATAGTAATTTCCTAAAAATCACCTTTAGCTGCCTCATACGATGCTTGGTCCATATCAGGTTTTTCTGCATTGGGACCATAATGCTGATCTTTTGCTGAAGCGAGCTGCAGAATTTTTCCTTTTCTTTTTTTTTTACTTATAACTTTTTGATTATTTTTCTGCAATCTTTTTAATTCTAATTGCTTTATGAGTTTTTTATACCATATAGTCCAGTTAAATTAAACATTTCCACTTGCATCAAATGGGGTGGTTCTGATTTTCTTTACATATTCTATATGATGAAGGACTAATGAAAAATCTAAATTTTCAATCTCGTCAGATCTCCGGATCTTGCCAAAAATCGTTTTTGTCACTTTGACCCCAAACAACACAATTTTCTCCAAATATCATTCTTTATGTTTTTATAGTAGACTAAATTTACTACAATTTGATATATTATTAGTCACAGTATACCCTATAGTGTCTGAGATATAGGTGTTAGAAAAAAATGATTTTAAGGCCGATTGTATATATGTATATATATACATATATATATACGAGATGTATACAATCGGCCTTAAAATAATTTTTTCTAACACCTATATACACACGAGACACACATATAGACACGAGATATATATGTAATTAAAAAAATAATATAAAAACATATATGTATATAAAATATAAATGTATATAATAAAATCCAATACTATATATATACATACAGTATATAGTAATATATCTTAAAATCATAGCCATTTGATGCAAGTGAACTCCCTTAAATCCATTCTTAGTCATGCGATTCAAAAGATCTCCCCTGGCGCACTACCGGTTGAAGCGAAGAACTTTCCTTTTCTAGAGCATGGATATTTACTTTTTTTTAGTGGCCATTTCCATACTTTTATATTTTCAAAATATCAAATTATTTATTTCCTAGAAACCCGAAAAAATGTTAATAATAAATTAATTCTTAATAATATCTACTCTTTGACACTATACAGCTTCGACGGAAACTCACAGACGAAGCATAAAAAGGCTACACACCATTATAGTCCCTACGCTCAACGCATAGAGTGTAATATTGTTGAAACGTCGCATGGAAGCATAATAATTACGCGGAATTTCGAACTTTGAAAAAAGATTGACACGACGGACCGTAGGAAGCGTGCGTTCACGGCCACCTCTTAGAGCCGAATGAGTAGGAGAATTTTTAGATGTTCATTATATAGTATTTAACGAAAATAAATTGTTAATAAAAGCATATATCTCGATAGAAAAATGTATTTATGATAGCTTATCGTGGCTACATCATCGATATTTTGACGATTAATAACTTAGATTGTCGTTTTAATCTGAGAATTCATGATACTCCATACAACGATTGAGATCGCTAGTAAGGAAGGCCCTTAACCGTGGTTATTTATTGTTGACATTATTGTTCATCAAAAAAGACACACATTTAAGCCAAAATTTTTGGTTATTTATTGTGTTTATTCTGGAACTTTGTTAGTAAATAGTACAAATATTCGATTCCATTTTTCAGTTAACTTAATAAAGAGATTGCCAACATCGTGGTTAGTTTTAGGTTGATTATGCGGTTTTGCGCTTCCTAATTGCTTATCCAATGATTCAGACCGCGTTACAGTGTCCGTCTTCAAGGCAGATGTTGACATAAACGCTGTCCGAAATAATTAAAGAAAGCGGAAGTGTGCATCATGAGGGCAGATGTTGACGTTAACACTGTCCGAAATTATTAAAGAAATAGGAAGGGCAACACGATTAAGTAAAAGTTTGCATCATGAGGGTAGATGTTGACATTAAGGCAGTCCGAAATAGTTACAGAAAGAGGAAGTGCATCACGTTTAAACGTTACGGTGAGCATCATGAGGGCAGATGTTGACGTTAACGCTATCCGAAATGATTAAAGAAATAGGAAGGGCAACACGTTTAAGTTAAAGTGTGCATCATGAGGGCAGATGTAGACATTAACGCTGTCCGAAATGGTTAAAGAAAGAGGAGGTGCAACACAGTTAACCAAAAATGATTAACTTTTGGCCTTGAAAATCTTGAAACTGTCACTATCATAACTGAAACGTACGAGATAAGCATTAAAATAAACAAAAAATTTCCAAAATAACTTTTTTTTGTTTTATAGTGCTTGTATTATTGAAGTATTGAAATCCATATGAAGTATTCCAAATCTGGAAGTCTAAACATTAACTTTAGGAATTGAATATAATTAATGTGCCTATCAAAATTAAAAGGTCGTTAATGTAAAAAGCAAATCATTAATATATTACACATTATATTTAAATTTAATATAACAATAATTTAACGTTCAAAAATAATACATTGCAATACACATTCAATTATTATACATACTGTATTTTCGAATATATTATATTTTACATATAATATATTTTAATACAGTATATCATATTTTATTTTAATATATATTATATAACTATTTTATAATATACTAGCTGACCCGGCCACGCGTTGCTGTGGCTAACGAAACACAACGCCCATTTATATATTTTTATGTATGTAAATTTCATAACGCCAGAGCTTACCATTATACACAGCTTGTGTTACTTGCTGATAATGTAGCTTTCTATTGGTGAAAGAATTTTTCGAATCGGTTTAGTAGTTTCGGAGCCCATTCAAATCAAATCTATTATATTGTGTTAGATATTCTTTTATATTATGAATACACATTCACTGATTCATGTATTATCCAATATTTGTAATATTTTGGTATTTCATTGGAAAAATTTTGTCACTATATTTACTATTTTTTTATCAATTATATCGTTTTTTAGCATATTATGTCTCTACTAACTGGGTAATTAAAGTACTTAATTAAGAATGCTATGTAACATATTACTAATTTGTGTATTTGCTTAATAATTTCAAAAAAAATGTAATTTACTTACCACAAGCCCAGCGTAGCTAAGAGTAATTTAAAAACACACTTTATTTTAGAAAAAGCTTCATTAAAACAAGCAATTTAATGTGTTTTAGAAAGTTGACCACGATATACTTTATAATATTACGAGTTTTATACATATCTACAATTACTTTTATCTGCCCTTTTCTTAAGAGTTCATTGTTATTTATTTTGTTTAGTTATATGTTAAAGTGACAAGAAAAACCCCTTTTTACGAATTTACAAAAGCATTTTACAAATTGATTTCGTATTATTACGTAAATACTCATAACTGCGGAACGATCACAACACAGCAAATCTTTGTATTCAAATGCCCGGATCTGCAATTATTGAGACTTCATTAAAAATTCTTCTCAGAGAGTCCGAGATTTGACCTCTGGAGGCTGCGCATCCGTAAAACCTCGCAAGCTGGCTATTAGTGTTGGTGTTGAGATCTGACTACGATTCCCGACCTCGCGATTCAGTCGCAGTATCAACCTAATGCATAACAACAACACTATAGATACGATATAGGGTTCCACGAAAAAACAGGTAAGGTAAAATAATTAAAAAGTGATATAAAGTTCAGAAAGGTGATGAATGTCCAATCCAATCTACAACCTATCATTACCTAATCAAACATAACATCATCGAACCCATAGGTTCTCAATGTGGGCGATAACGTCCCCTTGTAGGCGTTTGAGACTTTCAGAGGGGGCAGTAGAAGACCCAGATAAAATTAGGGGCGTTAAGGTGGCACTGTGAGGACGTGGGCATGTAAAATAAGTTTGAGAACCTAGGATCTAACCTATCCTAATCTAACCAAAATTAAATTAATCTTTAATTAATAATTAACCTAACTATTTATATAATTAATATGGTTAGTAAGATTATAATTAACCTAATAGGTTATTATAACCTAACCTATTTACTCATTTACAAATATTTTATTATGCTCTGTTTTGTCCCTGCTATATTTGGGATCTTAGTTCGGCATATATAATTTTTAGTATAAAAAAAAACTCCTGTCACCTAAACATTAAAATTCATTAAAACAAATGCTCATCAAAAATATTAACTTGCCAAAATAATGAATGTTTATAAAAATGAAATAAAATATTTAGGTATAATAAAAGATAGTAACCTTATGTGGAAAACTGACATTACTAATATTTTAAATATATTAAGAAACCTCATTTACATTTTTATTAATCTAAGAAACATACTTAACTTGAAAATCCTTAAAAAATATATATTACGCTCTAGCCCATTTAATAATACAATATGGTATCGTTGAATGGGGGGGGAGCATATAAAACATCAATTTTACCGCTGGAGATTGCTCAAAGGCTAATAATCAAAATTATAAATAAAAAAAACCACCTGATTATTCAACCTCGCACTTTTCCAAGATTTTCAAGTTCCACCGCTAAAAAATACATATATTAAAAATACATTCTTTCAGATACACAAAGATATTACAAAAAAATCGCACCATGCGATATTACGTGTTGAAAGCGGTAGACAAAACATAAAAGGTCGCTTATGCACTCCATTAATGTATACCAGTTTTGCACAACATTACTACACTAAACACTGGAATGATGTGGTTCAATCAACTAGCGATAGAGCTTAGTTTAGAACTTGATCATAATAAATTTAAAAATAAAATAAATAATATAGCTAATTAGAATCAATTGACATCCAATTTTTCTAATTGTATTACTTTTTAGTGTATTTACTAGTACTTTTTTTTTATTTTAAATAATTTGTTTTGAATATTTCACTTTACATACAAAAAGTTCTTTTCACTGTTATATGTACAAACATTTTTTTTTTCTTCACACTGGATGTTAAGTTATAATTTTTATTTTTTCCCCTTTACACACGAGTTTTTAACTCTCGTAAAGGTAAACATGTCTAGTTTATAATTTGAAATATACATTTTCATGTTAATTTAGGTACCTTTATGATTGCAATAAATAATTTAAATTAAAAAAAAATAAATAATAACGATCCAGTAGTTTATCCGAATGGTATTAGGTATTCAATTTATTAATAACTAGCTGGTTCCCGGCATGCGGTGCAAGGCCATATTCAAATAAATATATTTTTCTCCTGGAATCACCTTCCCGTGCGTTCCCGTTCCCCTCCCGCGTTTAATACTTTCTTACGTTTCTAATACTTACATTTTTAAACTCGTGATATCTTTCGAATGGTATGTACGAATTAAATAATTCAAAAAGTTACATTAAGGTATTGAAGCATTCTTGAATATGAAGTAATTTATTTTAATAAGGACTCAAACCAAGATATAAATAAAGAGCCTTTTCAAGCGGCGATATTTTATTTTAATTTTTAAAATAAAATAACACTTGTGGCATAACTATAATAGTTAGACATATGCTGTCGCGAAACTTTTTGTGAATAATGATGTGATCTGCAAAGTTGTATTACATTATTTTATTCTATCATCAATAGTTTTCGCAGCGCACGCGATGTATAGAATATTTAAGGTATTTTTTTTACACCTTGGTTACATTATTGGAGTTTTAGTAAGGATCCCTATTTTTTTTTAATATATTATAGCCCATGTCACCCGGAGATAGTGTAGCTTCCCAACAGTGAAAGAAGTTTTAAAATCGGTTCAGTAGTTTCGGAGCCTATTCAATGCAAACAAACAAACAAACAAATCTTACCTCTTTATATAGTGTATAGTAGATAGACTAGCTGACTAAGTGCTCATACATTTTGAGCGACTTCATACTATGTAAATAAGATGTTTTCTTTGTATTTCTCGGCTTTTCTCTACTATAATATCCACGTACAATACATACAAACCTTTCTCTGGAATGACCCTATATATTTTTGAAAACCGCATGAAAATCCGTTGCATTATATAAACATAGTATCCATGTATTATACATACAAACCTTTTATTATACATACAAACCTTCTTCTGGAATGACTCTATCTATTGGTGAAAACCGCATAAAAATCCGTTGCATAGTTGAAAAGATCTAAGCGCGCATACATTTTGAGCGGCTTCATTTTATACTATGTAAAGATTACTATAGCAATAACAAACTATCCACTTAATAATTTTAATTTTTTCTTCACATTCCAGTCTTTGTAAACAAACATCAACGCCCAAAAGAAAACGGCATAACTCAATGTAGTTCAACTTTTCTTCATTAATTTGAAATTTCGATCTGATAATTTGATTTTATTTACTTTTTTTAATAAAAGATGTCTATCTGTTACGTGAACTTCAGAAATACATAAAAATTGTCTTTTTATTCATTGTCTTCCTTGCAAAGCGTTAAAATAATACAAAAAAATTTAACCAAATTATCTTAGAATATGAAGTAGAACCATCTCCTTTCGGAATGTAGATACCAATAATATCTGAACACCGTTTAGTACTAAAAATTGTGTTCTTGGCCCATTGCATTTTTTTAACTTACATGCATTTTTCGATGAGACATCTCTTCATAAATAAATTAAATGATCGCAGCACTCTCAATTAAACGAACATTTAAATAACAAAAATACCAACGTACCTACCCAAAACATTTTCAGCACATCAAAGTTTTTTAAGTCTGTTCACTCTGAATTATGTTGCTATGTTTCTTTTTCCCCTTCTGGGGGTGAGCTAGACCTCGTCCCTGCATCAACAGGAGTCGGTCGACGACGGCACGGTGCCTTCTAAAATCATTTGCGCCACCCCCAGCAACATGTGCAGGATTGAGATTTGGGGGAGCGACCTCGACTCTCATTCGCCTTGCCTCCGGCTACTCGACGCTGAATTCCTTAGAGTCGTCGGGCATTCCCCCCCCAATCTCCCATTTACTTTTCTTTGAGACATCACTGAGGAACCGGCTAAGGGGCGCGGAAGCTGAGTGTGGTTCAAGGCTAGACCGAACGTCATGCGCATTCTTGCTGGGACTGCCAATCGATTGGAAAGAACTTTCAACCGTTTTCCATGCCCTTATTATTTATATACTGTGTCTTCTTCACAAACAGGTGCTTGTAGGATATGCTGGATATACCAGCGCTTGCCACCTCGGGGACTTTCACAAACCTTTCTCATTTTCTTGTCTATATTTTGTATCTATATGTCATACTAACACAAATTGTATCTTGTATTTCCCGCTAAGCACTTGCATACTGCTTACTAACAACGTATGCGGGGAGATTGGAGGTCTTAATTCGTTCTATACTAAATGTATCTTCGTTCTTTCAAAAAAATTAGAGTCCTCGCGAGAGCCTTGAAGGATTAACCATCTCTTACTTACACCAGGGCGGTGTACAAACTCCAATGTTCACTCTGATTCCTGAAACTAAGATCGTCGTCACACGCGCCGGCTCGGTTACGGTTGGGGTAGGGAATCGACAAAAACCGGAAACCCAGCGCAGAAAAGTTCCACGATGGCCGCGCTGAAAACCGTCGTGACCTTTACTTTTCTACACAGGGTCTTCAGATTTTGACGATTCCTTGCCTTTAACCAGCCAGTGGGACTTCGGTCTACGACCATAAATAAATGCTTATTTTTAGTAAAAGTGTTGTTTTATTAACATTATTTTATACTAATTCAACTATTTTCTACTCTTCCCTTTATTATTTATTGATATATAGTCGACTGCCGGGACTTTTTCGTTGTTAATTAGCTATTCACCCAGCTAATTGTTAATCATTACGCAATGATTTTTTTATATTTAAATCGTAATCACGCAGTCACTTGGCCAAAGTGATGTACACAGATTGTGTCGAAATTCACACTGCTTTTATATAAGAAAGTGAATATAGTAAGTCTATGAAACCACATACCTAATTTGTTCATTTCAATTGCCTCATTTCAGTGCGTAATAAACAATATATTAGTATTAATTTGTTGTAATCAAATACCTTCTAAACACATCAATTATGGTAATTAAGTACTTTCTGTTTTTATAACATTTTCAATTAATTCTAAAAAAAAAAATTGTGACAATAATTTAAATTTTAATCTACTTGTATATATTCTAATGTCTTACAACCTCTGCGGTAGAGTTGTAAGCTCCCTGTCTCTGAATTCGGTGTTTTCTGGTTCGAAACCCGGCGTGGATTCATAAATAATGTATTTTTTCCAACAAACGCAATTCACAATTTAATAATAAATCATTTTATTAATCTAATCTAAGACACTATATACAGAGGTAAAATTTGTTTGTTTGTTTGCATTGAATAGGCTCCGAAACTACTAAACCGATTTGAAAAATTCTCTCACTGGTGGGAAGCTACACTATCCCCGGGTGACATAGGCTATAATATATTTTCAAAAAAAAATTAGGGATCCTTACTAAAACTCCCATAATGTAACCCAAGGTGTAAAAAAATTACCTAAAGTATTCTTTGCATCGCGTGCGCTGCGATAACTATTGATGATAGAATAAAATAATGTACTACGACTTTGCAGAACACATAATTATTTACAAAAAGTGTAACGACAGCATATGTCTAACTATTATAATTATGGCACAAAAAGTGTTGTTTTATTTTAAAAATTTAATTGAAATGCCACCGCTAGAAAAGGCTCTTTATTTGTAACTTGGTATTATTCCTTATCACAATAAATTATTTCATATTCAAGACTGCTTCAATACCTTTATATAAATTTTTGATTTATTCAATTCGAACATCCCATTCGAAAGATATCACGAGTTTAAAAATGTAAGTATTAGAAAAAATTGCGTGGTCGCCGGTCACCACGCTCGGCTAGCTAGGCAACATCTTATGCGATCTAGGCGTCACTGACTGGGATTCGGGCCGCACGGGAGAGGAGTCAATGTCAAAAAGATGGAAGGGGAACGTAGGAGGGAAAAAGGGACGCATGAGAATATCCATTTATTTATTTATATATTAACGCTAAACATTTAGGGATAAAAAAAATATTTCTTTTAATGGCATAGCAACGCATGCCGGGAACCAGCTAGTAATAACATATTTTTGTTATTTTGACATCTTGGATACTCTTTGATTATTTTTCCTTAATTTATAAATTTTTTTAACATATACATAAATGCAAATGTCACCAATTACAAAATAAATATTATTTTTCATATTTGTTTTTTCCTTAAATAATACAGACACACAAAATAATCACTAATCTTTGACGACGGCGTGGCTTTTGACTCGCAATCCGAAGGTCGCGGGATCGGATCCTGGCGTGGGCAAATATATTTTATTTGATTAATGTGTGTTATTTCACAATTAATACATTTCAAAATATTATATAGTATATTTGTGGCACGTTCCAGAGTGGAAGATACTCGCAGTATCGCCCTGGTGTAAGACCATCATTCAGAATTGAAACATTGCTTGAAATATCTTTAGCCGAATTTGGTGACCAGATCTGAATAGCCAGTTACTTCCCCACCTTTCTCCTCCGCATCTTCTTTCCCTCACTGTCTTCAGACGATAATCTCACTGGCTTCAGACGGGAGCAGCTGGGACTCTTGTGAGGTATACACATTAAAAATATATATTTATAATATTTTTTTCCTACAAATACTAATTTGTTAAACCTTATTTGTCGATTGTCATTTTTTGTTATTTTTCAATTTATCCTGACAAAGAAAACTATTGTTTTCATAATTTCATAATTTTGATTGAATAAGTGGTGTAAGAAAAGTATTTTTTTTTTTAGATTTAATTTCAAAATAACTTAATACACTTAGTAATAATATACAACCAGTTACCCTACATTAATGATTTTTTATCAGTTGTATACATTTGATAGACATTTATTAGCAAGACCCCGATGAGAGTTAATTCGTCATACATAATTTAAATAAATAAATTAATGAATGCAATATTTCCACTAAGTTGTGACTTGGCTAAAACTTACAAACCACCATTCAAAAACAAAACAGTTATTGGTATGGTTCTTCTATGTTTTGTGACTGATCTGAATATATCTATCGACCACCGTAACGCCGGCATGTGCCTTGCATGGTGATCGAAAAATCCACAAATTATGTAACCATCAAAGCAAATAATAAAGATTAAAAAAAAAACCTTCTCTTTCTCTTTTCCTTTTCCTCTTCGACATTCTTCAGCTTCGGAACATTACCCTAAATTGAGATGCCAAGGCCATTTAAAATATGGTAGATACTAAAAAAATATCACCAAACACCAAAATAGTTATTTATGATAATTATTTGCTGTGGGTATGTAAATAGCTTATATCAGTATCAATTAATTATGAGTATTGTTATAATATTTTTTAATTTGGATTTTGTGTCGTAATATTAATAATAATCGTTATAAAGGCGCTTTGCTGTCGATCTATTGTACTGAAATATGCGTAATATTCGGCGTCTCGTGTTTTTCGAGTTCCGTCTGACACGGATTACTAAAAAAATAGTTGTTTTTACTACATGATCCGAACATAATAAGTTAATGGCCGCAGAGGATAGGGTTGCCAAGTTTCAATTTATGTAAATTTTAATATTTCGCATTTTCTAAACTTTTCTTTAACTATTAAATTCCGAGTTTTCGGTCTGATTGATTTATTGGAAAATATAGAGCAGTTTTCCGGAACAAGATACGAGTATATAAGGCGGAATGCTACAAATAAAAAAATTATGGGCGATTAACCAGCGGCCGAGAACTCAAATTTCGTCGAAAGACGGTCTTGCGATTGTACCCTTGCGACTGTACAGGGCGGTCCCGATGTGATAGATTAATTATTCTCCGTACCAGCATTTTTAATTAATAACTCAATATCGGTTTTGTTTCAATACGAATTTGCTTTGTATCCATCGATCATGATATGATACATCAATGTTTGTACCTATATACCTTTATTCAAAAATTCTCAAACGTGTGATGATAAAACTGTTTAAAAGGACCATTAACCAGCCAGCGGGCGAGAATTCTTATTTCGTCGAAAGATGTTCTTACGATTGTACAGGGCGGTTCCAATGAGGAAGATTAATTATTCTCAGTACCAGCTTTTTTAAATAATAATTCAATATCGATTTTATATCATTTAAAATTTGCTTTAATTTATACCTACATTCAAAAATGCTGAAAGGCGTGATGATAAAACCATTTAATTATGTAAGTATTTTTTGTAATTATTTTTTTATCGTAAATATTTATAATTTTTCGATAACGTCCAAGCAAAATAAAAAAGTGAAAAAGCTGATCTTAATTGAACTAAAATTAAAATTCTAAAAAATTGTTTTCTTAAATAATATGTTGATTTATTTTACTGTATGATTATATGATTTAAAATGTGTGTTGTTTAATACAAAATTTGGTTAGAAAATTTAACAAATCGGTATTACCTTATTATTCAAAAAAATATATTCTTAAAATTTAAAACATACCTTTACTAAATATTGATTTTTTACTATTTTGTGAAATAATGTCAATACGTCTAGAATTTTATTTAAAAACGACATATTTCCAGTTGTGTCTGGTTATTCCCTCTTAATTAGATAAATAAATAAAAATAAATAATACATTAAGTGAACCCAAAACATCATCATTTGGTATACCACAAGGAACTGTCATCGGTCCAATCCTTTTTATTATATATGCAAATCAAATGTTCACTCTTCCCATTGTTGGAGATATCATATCTTATGCAGATGACACTGTTGTTATCACTAAAGGAAAAACATGGGAGGAAACAATGAGTATACCTAATATCAATATAAACATTCTCAAAACATGGTTTGACCTAAATTGTCTCTCACTAAATACAGAGAAAACTCATTTTATTCCATTCTCTTTGAAAGAAAAAAATGTCGAGATCAATTTAACTATTAAAATCCATTCAGCACAATGTGAAAATAAAAAGGAATGCAACGATGGCAATTGCTTACCAATAACATGCAAAAATAGTATAAAGTATCTTGGTGTCATTGTAGACAGACACTTAAAATGGAACGAACAAGTCGAAAATACGGTAACCAGAGTAAGAAAACTTATTTACATATTCATTAGATTGAGAAACATCCTATTTATTTCTCTCTTGCTCAATCTATTCTACAATATAATATAATCGGGTGGGGGGGAACTTTTAAAACTAACCTTCAACCTGTAGAAAGGGTACATAGGTTGATTCTAAAAGTCATTACACGAAAACCATCTATATTTCCAACAATACAGCTGTTTGACTCTTTTAGGGTTCTTAGTCTTAACAAAATTTTCAAAAAGATCTCACTGTTGCAAATCCACAAAGATCATTTCAATACTACAACAAAAATCACAAAAATAAGTAACCGATCAAGATCACGTGGCAACCTAGATATCCCTAAAATTAAAACTAGTGCTTTTCAACACCACTATACCTATCAAGGTATAAAAATTTTTAATGCCCTTCCATATAAAATCAAATCTGAAGAAAATTATAAAGCCTTTAAATCACAAATAAAACAACTACTAGATCAACCCAGCACAAATTATAAATTTTAATTTCACAGAACGAATTTGTACCGATTAGTAGTAATTGATCAAGTCTTAATTATGATATTTGATAATTTAGTTCAAAATTAATCATTTAATTCCTTCATTAATTAACAAAAAAAAAAAAAAAATTATAAATTAATGTATTCTTCTCATTTGCACATATCCTCTTAAAATATTTCATCAGCATTTGAACTGAAATGTAGCGATTATTGTTGTAACTTAACATTATGTACATACTCCTGCAATTATTATCAGCTAATCCAATTGTTAGAATCAACTATATGTACTTACCATCTAACACCTACCTATTACGAGAAATGTAATAATATTATTTTTACTTTTAATTATCTATACTACATGTATCATGTATATCTATTTTAGTAACTGCTATGTCAGTTAATTTATTAATCAATATTTGTTATCATTCATAACTTTATTTCCTTAATTTAAAAAAAAGATTATATATTTGTATATTATTTTTTCTTTATCTTTTTCTATAATAGCACAACTCCCCAATTCAAACACGAGAAATTTTTTCTCTTTTAAATTGGGTAGATTCATTAACAAGAAATAACTTTATCTGTAATTAGTTTTTTTATGAACCAAATATTTTCTTTCTGTAAATCTGTTATATATATGTATATTTCAAATAAAAATAAAAAATTTAAAAAAAATGTGTGGGTATCAAAAATACCTTAACAAAACTACCAAAAATTGTCGAAATGTGGAATTTATGAGTGATAGATTAAAAAAAAACAAAATGAGTAAAAAAAAGAATGCTGTGTAAAATTATAATGTTGTACTGGATCACACAATTTATTAAAGCCTTATTTAAAATTCAAATTGCTTGTCTAAAATATTGAAAAATGTACTAAAAAAACAAGACTTTAGGAAAAACTTAAGTAATGCCGACGCCATAGACGGTATCATAATCGAAATAGATCTTTGGCAATTTTTATAGACCTGCAAAAGGCCCGTGATACGACATATCTCAAAGCCCATTGGGAAACACTAAACCTGTTTGTAAGTTATAGTTATAATTCACAGTGTGTCTTGTTCACCCAATAAAATGTGGTGTACCGCAAGGAAGTGTCTTGGAACTTTTTTCTGTTAAATATATATATATCAATGATGTCTTTAATTTTCATACCAAAGGAAAAATCATTATTTTTTCCGAAGACCATGTCATTTATTTCATGAAAGAGATAACCACATGGAAAGAAGCTGAACATAGGATTGTCCTTCTGCAAAAAATGGCTTAAGCAAAACTGACTTACACTTATTGACAAAATGAAATATTTGACGTTTTCCATAACAGACAGAAGACAGCCAGCTGATGATTATCCTCTCAAATTACATGAGTGTCAAGGGGAAAACTTAATGCCACTGCCCCACTATAACAGACTCTAAAACTCTTAATGGATGAAATTCAAATTGTAAATAACATTACTAAGAAACTCATGAAGGTTATTTACCATGCAATATTTTAAGTAAAAATGATCTGCTTGAAGTCTACTTTGCTCTTTTCCAATCATGTACGTAATATGGGATTATTGGATGGGGGGTCTGACACAAACGCTGAATGTAATAATAAACATAATCCTGAAAGATAAGGGCTCCATAACAATTTTTTTTTTAATTTTCCTGTTTTTAGTGGTAAAAAACTCTACTCTTCTCAAATTTAAAGAAAAAATTGAGTACCTTGCTGAACAAAATACATACACTACATAGATGAAAACCTCAAATCTACTGAGCATCCCAAAATTAAATACATCTTTTAGCCAGAAAAACCATAAATTCCATGCTACCACATTATACAATGCCCTCCCAAATGAATCTATCACCATGAAATTTTTTTTATCGAAATGAAATTATAACCAAGGAGATAAAAATAGTTTAAAAACGACATCAAAATGTGCTTAAGTGAACATAAAACGAGGAAATCGAAGGAAATACACCACACAGTCAACACATTTTTTGTTGTTGTGGAAAAAACATATTTATCGTTAGATGAGGAAATGTAAGACCCATAAAAGTACCTACATACCTCCAGTCCGCCTCGGAACAGGAATCCCTAGTAAGAAGATCTGTGAATACACTAGTTTTCTTTGAATGTTTTTTTAAATAACTGAGGGAAATCTTCGATCAATGTTATATTTTTAAGTGTTGTAAAATGCATTGACATAATAATGTAATGTTATTTTTAAATAAATCTTTTCGTAACATCATCATACTACAACCACGCAAAATTTTTGTTTTTAAAGTAAAATTGTAACCGTGTTAAATACATACACGAAAATCAATTATGATGGTTAAATATTTCGTAAAATAGATTTAAAATCTGCGATATATTTCAAAGCGGCAACAAAGATGCCAAACTATTAAATTTCTAAAGCACATTTAAAAAAAAATGCATAACAGCAAATACAAATAGAAATATCATAAAATAAATAAAGATATCCTCTGGCGATAAGAACGGCTACTATTATGTTGAAAAATTAATAAAAAGTTATAATAATGTACACATAAGGTAAATTTAAAAGAACTAACCGAAGACCAAAAAGACTGCGGGTGAAATTCTGAAACATGGTTACCCTATTTTGCTGTCGTTATTTGACTCCTAGACCCTGGCTGAGCACCAAATTTAATACAAATGAACGCACTTCTCTTGAACAAAGCTTTCCGTTTCAAAACCAGCGATTAAAACAATTTTATGAGTGTAACGTAAGACGAATCCCAAACAATATCGCGTTTAACATAATTTTTAGATAAATTTAATTGTTTTATTTTCCTTGGCTGATCATTGATCAGAGGCTGTGTTACATGTCTACTCGGACTGTGTTGCCTGGAACAATAGCGCGGAAATACCAAAAATTATAATTAACACAACTTTTACTGTCAAGATGTTAAAGTAGGTAATGAATTATATTTTTAAAAAAAACATATTATTTTATTCGAGAGATTACGCGGAGGCCTTTTTGTATGAATATTTTATTGTTTTTACTCGTTGACAATGGGACAATTTTATATCAAATATTTAAAATATTTAACGGCCTATGTGGTTGAGGGGTGAAATCCTTGCCTATAAATATGGAGGTGGCTGCGCTCTAATCCCGGCAAGCTTAAGTAATTTTTGAAGTGAAAACTTCTTTAGCATAATTGTGATTTGAAGCTCGATGAAACGATCGAGCGACATATTATATATTCGGTTCCGATATAATACGATAAATCCACGGTCCGACGCAAGCCTCCTTCTAGTGGTATGAAGCGCCTGACGAACTTCAACGGTCAGACATTCAGCGGACCAATGGTCAAATCCTATGAAATCCCAAAAAATATATATTTTTAAAATCAATATTCAATATTCATACCACCCCAAATGATGGGTAAACACCCCAGATGTTAGGCAAAAAAAAAACACAAAAGAAAGCGTCATCTAGCAACTCCGAAGAACCAAACACAAATACCAATAAGATGACCAAATATATAGGAAAAGGTGAACTGTAAATCGACGAAAAAAATATGGAAAAAATCATCCTTCAAATTGATTGAAAAAAAGTGCTTCGTAGTCTCCCCACTCTTGTCTACTTTAGTTTTTTGAAGAATTCACTTCTTCACTCTTATTTTTCCTTTATTTTTACATAGGCTAGTTTTTTTGTTAAATTCATAAAATTATAAAATATATTATTTCCGTTTCATATCTCAACCAATAGAAGTCTTTAAAAGTGACATCACAATCAAAGCGGCCAATGAGCGCAGTTGATGCGTCGCAGGTGCAGTAATCGTCATTTCCGTTTCATCCGAAATCCAAATCATAGCAAGGTCATAGAAGTTTCACTTCAAAAATTGTGTGTAGTTCACACGCAGAAAAAGTGAAACCTTCAGAAAACTAAGGTAGACAAGAGTGGGGAGGCTACGAAGCACTGCACAAAGAGGAGACCGATGGGTTACGAAGCAATGCACAAAGAGGAGAAGGATTATTCTATCTCATTATCTTCCAGGTTAAATCCTGTAGATGTATGTGTTTTTCCCTTTTAAGTGCCGCAATTTTTCGTTTCATCTAGTTGCAAAACACGACAGTGCTAAAGAAGTTACCACTTCAAAAACTCGTTTCCATGGAAAATAAAAGCAACCTTTAATATATACACCTACCGTTAAAAATATCTCCTTTGAATTTGGCAAAAATGAAATTCCGTCTTTGAACAGTTTCAAATCAAATATGATTTGAGATTTTTACGTCCAAAAGTATCATCATGATTTATTTTTAAACGACTTCGAAAAGGAGAAGGTTATCAATTCGACGGTATTTTTTTTTATGTTTGTTACCTCAGAACTTTCGATTGGGTGAACCGATATTGATGATTCTTTTTTTATTAGAAAGCTGGTGCTTTCCGTATGGTCTCATTTTAATTTGGTCCAGTTCTGACAATGGGATCCATGAGAAAACCATATATGTCTTAAATTTGCAATAAGTATGAGCGCGACAAATGGACGAATAACTCAATATTACGCCAACAGATTTCAATGATTCTTTTTTTGAAATAAAACTTCGTTACGCACGCTCGTCACTAAAAATAAAAAAATAAACAAAAATTTTAACAAAACAAAAAACGACTTAAAAAAATTCACTAAAAGGTAAAAAAATAATTTCGTACGATTGTTATTTTTGGAGTCGGTGTCAGCCAATAGCTCCACATCTCACCTATAACTACCTATGTATGTAGTTACCTTGGCTGACACCGACTCCAAAAATAACAATCGTACGAAATTATTTTTTTACTTTTTAGTGCATTTTTAGAAGTCGTTTTTTGTTTTGTTAAAATGTTTGTTTATTGAGATATTATACCGTATTGCGCCACCTCCTTATTTCGCTGATGTTTCGGATACTGTAATGCTGGCCGAAACGTTGGCTAAACAAAGACGTAGCGTAACGCGGCATAATAATCGAAAAATAAATCACTATGATTTTAAATCAAAATAATACCAATTTTTGATCCGAGTTATTTGTTTTGGTATGTCGCAAAAATTATACTAAAAAAATTCATGCTTTAATATAAACCACCGACTTGGTGGGTATATTCCGCGGTTCAAAATAATCAGTTTAAACGTAAAGAACATTTTCGTTTTCAGATCCAGTCACCAGATCACTTTCTGACAAAATGTAGAAATACTAGTAACGGCTTATCTTCTCTAATAAACAATTTAATAAATTACCTTGCAAGTGAGCAGCGAAATTATAAATCCTAATTTATTAACTAAACTATAACTTTCCCATTTATGGTATGTTTATTACGAATGTATTTACCTTGTCTTTATGCGATTTAACATAACAAAAAACTTTAATTTTTAAGTAGTAGATAACAAAATGTACATAAATTAATAAATTAAGATATGTTGGTTTTTTTTTTAAATGAGCATCGTTGCGGAAAATTAACACTTTCATGAATCGCAAAATATTTTTTCAATCCTCATTCTGAACCAAAATATTTTATCTTCTATATAAATAAAAATGAATCGCTGAAATGTATGTACGCGCATAACTTCCGAACGACTACACCAAATTGGATTTTTTTTGTTCGTTATTTTCAAAACAAGGTTCGTATAAAACTACTGATGAGCTCTGGCATTATAAAATTTGGATAAAAAAAATTGCAAAAAATTAATGATAAAAAGTGGCACGCGATATGTTTGAAAACTGAATGTACCGGGGCTGAATGTATGGAATGCGGGAGGGGGTATGGTATCCTGGGAGGGGGAGGGGAACTCGGGAGGGGGGTTTTCGCAGGACGGGGGAAGGGGGGGAGTGGAGTGGGGAGCGGGAAGGTGGAGGAGGCGAAGTGAGAACGCGAGAGGGGAAGGGGACGAGGGAGAGGAAGGGTAGGCGGAAGCCGAACGTGACGAATGGGAAAGGACACGCAAGAAGAAACAATTTCTTTATTAAATGGCATAACAACGCATGCCGGGTACCAGCTAGTAGTTAAATATTATTAATTTATCGAAGCAAAACTCTTCAAGACCCGCATTAATAAATGTCTTACTACAGCCCCTACCTTAACCGGCCTCACAATGTTGCCGCACATGGCCACATTGTTCCCCTGTCTTCACACTGTACAGACACGGGAGCTATTTTTAGATGTAACATAATAAAAATTCTTGTTCGTTTTTTTTTCATTTTATGTAACATTCCTTGTGATGCCTCAAGGGCTAGCTTATTGGTAGTTGTTTCAGCTAATTTATAACGAGTAAGTAGATGGTCTTTTAAAATACGCATATTTATTACTCATTGTAGTTATTAACAAATTACGTAAATTGCTATAATTATAATATTACAAATTACATGGAATTACATCAACTCATTAGATATTAGATTATAATAAACAACGTACATAGATGCTTAGGTAATGTGTTAATAACTATACCGAGTGTAAACTAAGTTTGTTTTATAAGGCACCAATTATTAAATAATTAATTAATTTACTGCCTATTATCGTTTTCATATTACTAAAAATATAATTCTATGAATTGCTCTCATTTATCATTCTTTAGAATCACTGAGGTGAACATTTTATCCATCTTTAGACAAAACTGACACTATTAGAGTTATTATGCACTAACACTAAACAATAAAGTCCAGTTCGATACCCTCACTTTTTTGGACTATCTTATCTTAATATATAAAACAAAGTCGGGTTAGTTACACAATTTATAACTCAAGAACGGCTAGACCGACTTTTATGATCTTTGATTTGTTGGATTTGTCTCCTCCCGAATAGCAAAATAGCTACTTACATAGGAAAAATTCACGAAAAAAAAAAAATTAGGAAGAAAATTATTTTCCTCATACATTTTGTATGGAGCGAAATTTTGTCATCTTTTGAAAGAGCTGCAGCAATATTGTGATGATAAGTAAAATATTGAATAGTGAGTGAATTTCAAAAATTCAAAAACGTCAAATATCAATACGCTGATTTTGTTCTTAAACATATAATGCTGCCCCTCTTTCTTACACACTAAATGTCAACAGTCGAAAATGGGACAAACGGTGAACGTATGTCTGCACCCCTTCACAGGAAACACAAAATATATTTATAATAAATCTCCCTCACACGTTTAAGAAAATGAAACGCAATTCCCGTAAGAAAAATCACAAAAATTATATATCCATACTCAACGCCATCTCTGATACTAACAAAAACAAAATACGGGCAGTTGCGTATCGATAATTGCTTCACTGTGTAATTTTTAACTTAATAAAAAAACGAATTTAATTCAGCTAAAAAGTTAACGCAATAGTTATTGATTCTGAGGCGGTACGAAGTTAAAGGTCAGCTAGTCAAGAATAAAAAAAAAATATGTTTTTTCATCAATTTTCATGTTCTCTAAATTTTTTAAAGGGCAACAATCTTTTTTTGTCACCAATAATTCACTATCCTCCTTTCATAATATGTAAATCTTAAATAATTAAGAACAAAGATAACCATACGATGTTGGGCGAAAAATATACAAAATTACGATAGTCTGAACGTTGACTTTAATAATGTATTTTATAGATACTTATATTATTACGAGGTACATAAAAAAGATAATTTTGGTGGACGCCTACCGCAAAAAAGAGGTATACCAGTGAGTTGGTAGAATTTCTTCAGTAAAAAATGTTAAGTTAATCAAACTACAAAAGTATAAAAACAAAGCTTGTCTTGGGGAGTAAGCTGGTGACGAGAGCGTTACGAAAAGTGTGATCGGGCGAGGCGAACGGAAGTTGAGAGGGAGATATATAAGTTAATGAAGATAGAAAGAGAGAAAGTTACCTTTCGTATATTACTGTAGGGGCTCTCTTCTTTTATAAGTTAGTGAAGTTTTACTTCAGTCGTGTGGTTTAAAGCTCATTCGTTTTTTTAAATTTTATTTTGAATTTAAAAAACATTTTACCATTCCCATTTTACGTTACATTTTACGATTATCCCCGGTGTACTTATATTTATTTATTTATTAAATGAATATAAAAACAATATGCTGTCGATTTAGTGAAAACGCGGATAACCTACTTACACAAAATATAACTAAGCAGAGGATGTATTGCCGAATAACAAAATTATAAAACATATTGTCATTCAAATGCATCAACGAAAAACTACTGATCTATATACTGTATGTACCAGCGTATCAGAACAAAAAACGACACTGTATTCGTTTGATTTCCATTTTGTAGTCGATTTTGGGTTTAAAATAGGTAAATAATGCCCAAAAATTAAAATAATAATTTAGGGGGCCAACTGCCGGGGGATCAACTGTCTGGCCACTTTATTATTATTATTTTGAAGATGTAGGTACATTAAAGCATATAATTATAAAAATCAATAAAAATAGTTATACCAATTTAGTTTTATGAAAACCATAAGAAAAATAAACATGTTGGTTTATAAAGAGCATGAAAATAAGTTACCTACATTCAGTAAAAATAATTAATCATATCATAATTTTATTAATCAGAAATAGGGAAAGGCTAAGTACGTACTTGTATTAATTAGGTTTGAGTGAAGAATCTTAAATTAAAAGAGAAAGTCATGATAGGGACAGTCCCTCAATTTAACAGAAATTGCTCATCTCGCGGTCAATTTTATGTCACGAACGTACCATTTACATATTTGCAACATCTACGAGGAGAGGTCAATAAATTCGCGGAATTGGGCAGATGAAGTGATCTGAATGGCCGACCAAGAACATCTCGTCTTATCATCTTTTCAAATAGCCGCTTGTAATTTTTCAGCAATATTGCATCAGTTATTCATTGTATTGAACGGAAGAGTCCAATCAAGTCGGAGTGAACAAACAAAAATGAATCGAAATTTTGCAGAAAATGTTTGTAAATTTCACAAGGAATGCACAAGGTAGCAAGGAAAGACACCCGAAATAATAAATAATTTGTAAACTTAATGGTAAGTAACTAAAATAATCATAAAACATCACTTTCATCCAAAAAATTACGCCTGTGTTTAAAGATCATACTTTTTTCTACAGGTGGCATAATATGTTATTAAAACATGTTTGAGAGATTTTAAAAGAGTTTTTAAGTGATGATATCTCTAAAAAAGCCCGGTTGACGGAACAACTTTTGAAAACATTAAAATATCGGAAAATGGATATCGGAAAGCACCAATTGTCAAAAAAATAATAATAAGAATTATATTATGTTTCAGGGTTTTTAAAGTTCTACATGATCAATTTGGGGTGCCAAAAACGAGTGCGTGATGAGAACCGAGATGACACTTCGGAGTGACACTTACATTTTTTTTGAAACGTGGGTCCATTTCTATGTTTCCGAATTATAACAAGAATCCATGCAATGGCATAAAAAATACTCATCACTTCCAAAATAAACCTTAAAATATGTCACCGGACATCAAAATTTCATTACCATTTTTACTACAAATAATGTAAGGATTCAGTGTTAAAGTAAATCAAGAACGTCCCTTAACACTAAACTTTTTTTTTGTATTTAATTCGTAGAACTCCGTAATTAAAAAAAAAAAAAATTTAATAATGTTGTTATGTTCTGCAAGTATTTTGTCACAAAAAAACGAAAAAAAAACTAAAATATGTACAAATAAATTAAACTTAAATTTAAAATTTAAATTTAAAAAATAAATAAATACATTTTTTTAAAATTCCTCAACACCCTTTATAAATTTTATTAAGAAGTGGTAAAAAGTTTTTTGATAATAAATACGATTATATTTTAAACTAATCTTTTCCATGGCCTTCTTCCTCCTGATTCCGCGAACTTATGAACACCCCCTCATATGGGTACTGGGTACGTAGGTACTCTGTCGGGTGAAATTAATTTAATAAAAAACGAGTGTGCTTTAGAGTCTTTAGATCACACAACTGAAGTAAAACTTCACTAGCTTATAAAAGAAGAGAGAAAGGAAATGCTCTCTCTTGCTCCTACAGTGATATAAGCGTTCGCATCACTTTTCCTAACGCTCTCGTCACGCATTCGCTAGCTTACTGCCCAAGTCAATCGTGCGTAAAGAAGTTTTACTTCAAAAACATCATTATTATTATGGTGCTCCAGATTTTATGTCCGGGTTAAATCTTTCCCAAATGAAAGACTAAACCCTTCCACACACTTTTCCACAAATGAATATCTAGTAAATTCACGCAATGTAAGTGCACTATATAAGTATAATAAATACAAAACAATACAAGAACAATACGTCAATCCACCAGAAACATAATGGGAAAATATTTCACCGACTCCAGATATTTTCACATCAGAGGGTTCGGCTCTGATGAAATCCTAACTGGTCCGATAAATCCTACTGATCCCTCAATATAAATATTACATGTATTTAAAATGACCGACTTTTGCATTTTTATGTACAAATTTTTTGACAAATCTAATACGCCTAAATTTTGAATGAGAGAGCTAGGTATAATGCCAGTAGCCGAAATAACAAATGGTAATATTTTTATAGTCTGAGAATGCCAAATTCTTTTCATCTCATTTCCTAAATCTGTATATTTTCTTATTTTTTCAGAAACAGTTTTCTGAATATTACAAGAATTTGGAATAGCGACATCAATGATATAAGTTATTTTTTTTAATTTTGTCATGTAAAACGATATCGGGTCTATTATGACTAATTGTTCTGTCTGTTAGAATAGTTTTATCATAATAAATTTTATATAATTCATTTTCTAAAAATGAATTTGGTTCATATTCATAATATGGTACATTACGGCAGTCAATCAAGTTATGTTTAGTTACCAAACTTTGGTGAATTATTTTTAAAACTTGATTGTGCCTAAATGTATACTCGGACGGCGCTTATACAGAACATCCCGATATAATATGTTCTATAGTTGACGGAAAAGCCAAATATTTTCTTCATAAATCATCAATTTGATATGCATCTTTGATGATATGCTTCCTATAATTTTTAGTATTATTGACTCTATCTTGAATGGCAAGCATAAAGCCTTCTATTTCTGCGCTCAACTCTCCAATACTCAACCATTTGTTTGACGAAAATTTGTCAACAAATGTTTGGTTGAGATAATTGAAGTGTTTTGCGTGAAGAATTTTATTTGACCAGGAATCTAATAATTCCTGGTTTGTATTTATAAGAATGCTGGCATTCTCGTCGTGTAAATTTAATGGCGAAATATTTCTATCTGCCTTGCAAATTATTTTGTGCATTTCTGGACCATCAGCTTTCCTATGGAAAAAAATTCTTAGCATTTCTACCTGATTATGTTTTAAAGATGTTATTTTGACTATACCTCTACCTCCTAAATTTCTAGGTAAATTAATTCGTTCTATAGCTGAATTTGGATGATGTCTATAGCTGAATTTGGATGATGTAACAATATTAGTACGATTATTAGTACGATTATTAGTATGATTGGGAGCGAAACCGGGAGCGAAATCTATTTTATTTTTTCAACTGAATGAGTTGCTAATACAATTTAAGCCATCATACATATTTTTAATCAGAATTTTTTGAATGCTAATTTTACAATAGGATATTACCAGACTCCAAAATGACACCTTGGCATTAGTGTAAGCTTTGAATCTCAATTGGATGCGGTGATTGTATTTTCAGATTATCCGAATTGATAACTTTCTTTTGCGGAGATGTTGAGCTCTCATTACAATGATCTGAACATCAGCGACATTCTGCTTAGGTACCTAATCAATGGGTGAGAAACACAACAACGAAACACTTCTACCAAAACACATCTACTAAAACACAAAAGTTCCATAATGACGTGCGTACGAGCTCTGGGATTACTTTTATAGATTACCCCAGCATTGCTAGGGATTTACACAGTTTTTCAAAACCAGACTTAAACAATTAAGAGCGTATAACCAGCCAGCGACCGAAAATCTACATTTCGTTGAAAGAGTGTTTTTTACGATCGTACAGGGCGGTTCCAATGAGAAATATTAATTACTCTCCATCATACCAGCTTTTTAAAATTATAACCCAATAACGATTTTATTTCATTCCAAATTTGCTTTAATTTATACCCACATCCAAAAATGATGAAAGGCGTGTTGATAAAACTATTAAAATTATGTACTTTTTGTAATTATTTTTTGATAATAAATATTTATCACTTTTCAATAAAGTCTCCGCAAAATAAGAATGTAAAATTTTTTTAAATATATTGGTCTGTAAGTGCGCAAATAAATACACAAACGGACCAATTTTCGTCAAGAAACACATGTACTTATATATTTTTTTATGATTTTATTTAAACTAAAATTAAAATTCTGTTACATACGTTTACCAGATAATGTATTGATTTATTTTACTGCATGATTATATGATTTGAAATGAGTGTTGTATAATAAATGTACTTTTTTGAAAATTTAACAAATCCGCCGACGACCCATGGTATAACTTTATTATACTAAAAATTATCATTTTTTTCTGAAAATATAAAACATACGTTTACTAGATAAAAGAACAATCTTTCGAAACCAATTTATAATTTTTCGTGGAAAATAGTTAATACGTCTGAACACTGATTTAAAAATATTATATTTCTGGTGTTCCCTGGTTATGAGCTCTTAAGGCGGTACACAATCCTAATAATTTTTGTTTGCTCAAAACTCACTATTTAATCATTTCCAGCGAATTCGTTCCTATTTTAACTTTTTTATTCAAATCTTGTCCTGGGGATGTTAGTTCTTGGTATTTCAGATTAATAAAAAACAACACCTTACCATTAATATATTTTACGTACGACGATTTTAAAACTTTATAACCTGTGTTTCAACTATAAAGTTAGCGGGTACCACCAGATTTTATTTTTCTAGACGTTAAATTAATAACTTCGGCAGTGCGATATCATAGCACATTTTGAATATTTGTATCACGTTCTTCAGAATTAATTAAATTGAACGCGGTGGAAAGGTCTAATCTCCATGCCTGCTAGAGTGAATTCCACCGCACGTTCGTCCAGAACGCCGTGCAGTGGGCGCATATTTGTTTACACTATTTGTATACACGGCTTCTTTAATTACTACGTTAAGATTCTGAATATTTTTAGGGTACCTATATTGTAATCCTAAGTTCTTCTTTTTTTTCTCTTTTTACAGTAGCTCTACGCTGGGAGCCCTGTGGAAAATATTTTTTTGCTCAAGGCCAACGTAATCTTTGGGGATGGTGCGTGCAGGGTATTTTAAGGAAAGGAAGGAGACGAAGATATAGAAAGGTAAAGGTATGAGGGATATGGTAGGAATCTGGGTTCAGTGTGTCCAGGAGAGACGGACGTTTGAATCCAAACCTCCCTTTGCGGTGCAAGTTGATGGGTTGAGAGAGTCCAGCTTGAGAGTTAAAAGGTCTTCATCATTATTGGCCAATTGCTTCATAAAACTGGAATAATCGCAGAATTTTTTTTTTTTTAAATTTAAAATATAAATAAATATATAATAAAAAAAATGTATACTTTAAATGTTAATGGGTTTTTATCGACAATTTAAAGGTCTTGCCGCTGAGAGCTGCGGGTTTACATATCTTTCTAATAATAAGGAAAGAGAAGCAGGTACAAACAATTTGCATAAATACATTAAGTTTTGTTTTTTTTTAAAAAGTAATTTGTGACCAGGATCTTCTTGAAATAGTTACCATAGAATAGTCGACTTGCACCGCCCTCGAGTTTCACCCACCTCAAGGTTCACTTTCGCGTGAAGATCGTTTTTAAGGAAAAACATATAATTAGGTACTCTTTTTTCTTCTGCGGGTTAAATGTAATTTAAAAGCAGTTCTATGCACGTCATTTGAAAATTTAAATACAAGTATTGCATAAAATAGCACTATTACTACACCTACGTATAAATTTGACACAAGTCCGTTAATAAATTAAATAAATACCTTATGTTATATCACAAAGATCGCGGAAAAAAATCCAATAATGGTTCATTTAATTTTTTTTACGGACTGGAATTTTGATATAAAATTTGGAAATAAAATTAATAATCGTCGAAAACATTTAAAACCAGACATACTAAAAGATACCTTAATGAACTATTTTTTAACGACTTCTAAAAGGAGGAGGTTATCAATTCGACGGTATTTTTTTTTTTTTTTTTATGTTTGTTACCTCAGAACTTTCGATTGGGTGAATCCATATTGATGATTCTTTTTTATTAGAAAGCTGGTGCTTCCCTTATGGTTCCATTTTAATTTAGTCCAGTTCTGACAATGGGATCCATTAGAAAACCATATATGTCTTAAATTTGCAATAAGTATGTGCGCGACAAATGTACGAATAACTCAATATTACGCCAACAGATTTCGATGATTTTTTTTTAAAAGTAAAACTTCTTTACGCACGCTCGCTAAAGATCAAAAAATTAGCAAAAATTTTAACAAAACAAAAAACGACTTCAAAAAATGCACTAAAAAGTAAAAAAATAATTTCGTACGATTGTTATTTTTGGAGTCGGTGTCAGCCAAGATCTCCACATCTCACCTATAACTAACTACCTATGTAGTATGTAGTTAGACACCGACTCCAAAAATAACAATCGTACGAAATTATTTTTTTACTTTTTAGTGCATTCTTTTAAGTCGTTTTTTGTTTTGTTAAAATTTTTGTTTATCTATTTCCACATACCTACTTAGGTTTGAATTTATGGTTGGTTAATATCGTTCCATTTTTGAAGTGAAACTTCTTTAGCCCCGTTGTGATTTGAAATTAGGATGAAACGGAAATGACGCATTACAGTACCTACCAAGCGTCAGACTGCACCCATTGGCCGCTTTGATTATGACGTCACTCTTCTAGGCTCCAATTGGTTGAGATATAAAACGGAAATGACGCATTGCAGTACCTACGAAACGTCAAAAAAATTTGTGGGTTCCTACCATAGAGCGAAATATAAAAAAAAACATGCCAAATTTCAAAAAAATTGGTCAATTAGAACTTGGGATTTTGTGATTAACGTTTTGGAAAAAAGTAGTTTCGAGAAAAAGGCGTTTAAAAATTTGTTCTATTTAGATTCTAGTCAGATTCCGTATAACGGTGAGCGTCCATCTGTCCGCGCTATTTGCCAATGGTCGGTGCACGCAACGGTTTTTTTCTATATTATAGAGATATAGAAAAATCCGTTGCGTGCCGTGCGTGCGTTGCGACCGGCGCGGGCAGATGGACGCTCTCCATAAACCGGTCGAATTGCCCCAAACCCTAAAATGGCTATAACTTTTGAAATAATTCGAATTTCGAAAAATCCTTTTAAAAGCCTTTAACCAGCCAGCGGCCGAGAATTCAAATTTCATCGAGAGATGTTCTTACGGTCGTACAGGGCGGTTCCAATGATAAAGATTAATTATTCTCCGTAATAAAGCTTTCAAAATTATAACTCAATATCGATTTTATTTCATTAAAAATTTGCTTTAATTTATATCTACATTCAAAAATGCTGAAAGGCGTGATGTAAAACTATTAAAAATATGTACTTCTTCTAATTATTTTTTTATCATAACTATTTATAATTTTTAATTATGTCTCTGCAAAATAAAAATGTAAAAAAAAGTATATGTTTACTTTTTGAAGACCTTAAATAAATGGACAAACTGAAGTATTTTTGTCACAAAACACGTGCGCGGATCTTTTTTATAATTATTTTATTAAAATGAAATAATAGGTAATTTTGAAACATAGCTTTCCCATTATTTTACTGTGTGATTTGAAGGGTGTGTTGTATAATACAAAATTTGGTTTGAAAATTTAACAAATCTGCCAACGATATATAACCGTATTATGCTAAAAATAAACATATTTTCTCATAAATAAAAGCATAACTTTACTATACAAAATAACGATCCTTCGAAATCAATTTATACTTTTTTGTGGAAAAGGGTAAATACGTGTAGAATTTTATTTAAAAATGACATATTTTCGGTTTAGTCTGGTTATTCCCTCTTAAAAAGATATTCTTGAATATATTTTTTTTCTAGACCCCCTCAGATTCAGTCATGGTCATGAAGATATTATTTATGTCGAAACAATCAATTAAAATTCTTTCTTCAAATGAATTATTATCGAATTAATCTACCTGACACGTTATACGCGTTGTTGGAATACAGTGCGTTGTCTAATGAAGGTCGATGAATTCGACCTCGTTGTTTTGGGCAAAATTAAATTCGTATCGTTTATACATATCCATCAAGTGAGTTATTCGATTTATAAAGACTCTTATATTTGGGAGGCGGGTATGGGTACCACTGCCCCGGAAACCATTTATTGGATAACCAACACCCCAACCATAGCAGGGCTGCTCGGGTTCATGGGTGAGGCTTGTCTAGGTTTTGGTGGCGGATACGTTTGCCCATGTGCTGCGTGGCGGGCCGAATTAGGTGAGACTGGTTGTGGGAGACCTATTGATTTCTCTAGACGGATACTTTTTACCCATCGCCTTGCACCGCAATGGAAAGAATGGATTCGTACATCCGTAACTACTAGACACACCGACCCTCAGATTCTTACCCCCCCTTATACCTTTTTCCATACCAAAACTTCCTCTCCTTATTTTCCATAAGAAGACTCTCCACACAGCATCCCCAGAGATGATATAGGCCCCTAGGGAAATTGAATTCCTCGCGGCCTCTTGTGAAGCTCTTGTAAAAAAAAATATATCTTTTTCAATTTATCTCCTATCTCCTCACTATCTCCTCCTATCTCATCACTATCTCCTTTCGGACGTTAGTAATTATAAGGGCAACCTTAACTCTTTCATTATCATTTTAGCAATACTTTCATAACTCAACCAATAGGAGCCTTGAAAAGTGACATCATAACCAATGAGCGCAGTTTGATGCTTCGCAGGTGCAGTAATGCGTCATTTCCGTTTCATCCGAATTCCAAATCACAGCGGGGCTAAAGAAGTTTCACTTCAAAAATAAATAAACACCTTTGGGCACAACGGTCTGTTACATTAGTAGTATGACGTTTTTAAATTTCCTACTAGTTTCCTAGAAAACATTTTGTTTAATTCACTGAAATTTTTTCTGCATTATAATTGGTTTAGTGGTGTTTATGAGCAATCTGAGTATTGTACCAGACAGAGGGTACACTTTACATACTACCGCATACTCAACTCCTGCTGCCTAGCTAGCCGAGCGGGGTGACCGGCGACTACGCACTAATACTTTTTAAACTCGTGATATTTTTCGAATGGGATGTCCGAATTGAATAATTCAAAAAGTTATATAAAGGCATTGAAGCAGTCTTGAATATGAAGTAATTTATTGTGATAAGGATTAATACCAAGATACAAATAAAGAGCCTTTTCTAGCGGCGGCATTAAATTTTTAAAATAAAAGAACACTTATTGTGGCATAACTATAATAGTTAGACATATGCTATTGTGACACTTTTTGTAAATAATAATGTGTTCTGCAAAGTCTTAGTACATTATTTTATTCTATCATAAATAGTTTTCGCAGCGCACGCGATGCAAAGAATATATTAGGTATTTTTTTTACACCTTGGGTTACATTATGGGAGTTTTAGTAAAGATCCCTAATTTTTTAGAAAATATAATATAGCCTATATCACACGGGAATAGTGCAGCTTCCCACCAGTGAAAGAATTTTTAAATCGGTTCAGTAGTTTCGGATTCTATTCAATGCAAACAAACAAACAAATCTTACCTCTTTATATAGTGTCTTAGAAATTCATTTCGGTGAATGCAGTGTGACGCATAATAATTGATGAGGTCCGCAGGTGACGCCTGAAGACCTACACTGTCTCAGAGGCCTTGATGTTCCCCTTTAACCTCCACCATACAAAAAAAGAAGAATTTCACCTATAACTGCCCCAGGATCGACTGACACAGTTGCTTGTGCTATGATGAAGGACACATTTTGGAAATAAATTAATAACAAGATGTTCTGAAGCACCAGAGACACCGTGTTTGTTGCTTATAAGATGTAATATTTAAGAGGCTTCGATGGCCACGCAACCAATTCCGCGTGCTTTGATGGATGTCCCCCATACATCTTTTACTTAAGCCGACGTGATTTTACGATAAGCCTAAGCCACGAAGAACATCTAAAATGTGAATTTATTTTTCTTCTCGACTAGATTGATTAATTAATATTATCAACCAATAAATTGAAATGGCCACTTAATGTGTTGCCTAATAGCTTAATATCTTGTGTGCAGGTATCTACAATGTAACTCTTTATCACGGTTGTAGTACCTAAGAAATTGTGTGTTTTAAAATATTCCTTCGTGATGGTCTGCATATTACTCTCAATAAATATATTTCCTTATTTTAATGAATCGATCTATATTATGAAATTTTTACATAAGACGAAGAATTTGGGGTGTGCAACAGAGGCACGCCATAATTAATACGAAGGTACGGTTACTATAATTTTTTTAACATCAATGAGTACAATCCGAGGGTTTGTTGAAATGAAAACGTCTTTCACCGTTGTTATTTGAAACTCGATGCAACGAAAACGAGCGACACTAAAAAGAGACAAACACTTTCATCTGTAGGATTTGCGGCACATTCACATTTACAGACACATTCATCTGCGAGAGAATGAGATAGACTATTCGGTGTATTCTTTGTGCGGTGCTTCGTAGCCTATCAGCCTCTTATTTGTCCGGTGTTTCGTAGAATAAAATGTAAAATAATTTTTAAATTTATTAACATTATTATATAAATAAACCAAACAATTATCCTACTCTTGGTACTCTGCATTCATCTCATTCTCTCAAAGTTAATTTACTGATGGATTCACTTCTACCGAGTGTGAGCTGCACGCATATTTTAATTTTTTCTTCATTATTTTTTTTTAACGCCATAACTATAATTAAAATTGTATTATTATTTATCGCTATAATTTATTTTTCAGTCAGACAAGTCAAAACTCAAACAACAAATTGGAAATAAATTCGCTGAAAATCAGAGATTAAATTATTAAAACGTAATACCTATTGCAAAAAACAATGATGCGTATCTCTACCATACAATGCTGAAAAGCTGCATTCCAGGGGAAATCTTGAATTGTAGCTGAGCAGTGATCTTTTCGTCAATAGAATCAATGAAAAAAGAACAAAATATGTAACTTTGTAAAAAAAGCTATTGATGAATAAACATTTTTATAATAATTATTATTATACATGTATTATAGCTTTACATATACGTACCTTCTACTGCACGCCTCTGGTAATAGGTACAAGCTCCTTGCCAATATATTATTTTATCTTATTAAAACCTCCTATGTTTTCAATCATATGTGTTTGGTTCAAAATTTTCCACGATTATACCTACATAATTTTTTCGCAAGAATTATTATAAAAACATTTGAAAAAAGCAAATTAATAATGTATATTAATGTTGCGCTAATTAAAAAAAATAAGAGTGTGCATTTCACACGCGGTAGAAGAGAAACCTTCAGAAAACTAAAGTAGAAGACTACGAAGCACTTTTTTTATCAATGAGAAGGTTGATTTTTTCCACATTTTTGTCGTCGAATTCCAGAGCGCCTGTTCCTATACATTTAGTAATCTTAGTAGTATTTGTTTTCTTTTACCTGTTCATTTTGGAGTGGTTTGAAGATTGCATATTGATTTTACTAAAATAAAAATATTTTTATTTTTTTAGATTTCGTGGGATTCGATCCTTGGTTGGCTGAATGTCTGCAAAGGTTCGTCAGGTGCTTTATACTTCTGCGCCAAAGGAGACTTTCGCGAGACAGTGGATTTATCGTATTATATTGGAACCGAGTACTTGTGAAATAAATAAATATTGTATTGCTATCTCATTCTCTCGTAGGCTAAATCCTGTAGATGAATGTGTTTGTCTCTTTTCAGTGTCGCAATTTTTCGTTTCATCGAGTTTCAAATCACAAAAAGTGCTAAAGAATTTTTCACTTCAAAAATAATTGTACTAGGACGTGGCCACCAAGGCGTGAAATTATTATATAATAACACATTCACCGCAGGAACGTGATGCCTTTTTCTAGTGATAAAAAGCGCAGGTCGCAATTAGTTAACATGTAACAAAGAGTGCCCACCGTTATCATTCCGAGATTGTGAAACTACCTTAAGAGCGTATAACCAGAGAACACCAGAAATATGTCATTTTTAATTCAGTTTTTGGACGTATTGACTCTTTTCCATAAAAAATTATACATTATCTTCGAAAGATTGTTCTTTTATCTAGTAAACGTATGTTTTAAATTTTCAGAAAAAAAAAAAATTTTAGTATAGTAAAGTTATACCATAGGTCGTTGGCGGATTTGTTAAATTTTCAAAAAAGTATATTTATTTAACATCACCCATTTCAAATAATATAAACATGCAATAAAATAAATCAATACATTATCTGGTAAACGTATGTATCAGAATTTTAATTTTAGTTTAAATAAAATCATAAAAAAATATATAAGTACATGTGTTTCTTGATGAAAATTGGTGCGTTTGTGTATTTATTTGCGCACTTACAGACAAATATATTTCATTTTTTTTTTTTTACATTCTTAACTTGCTGAGACATTATTGAAAAACGATAAATACTTATGATCAATAAATAATTACAAAAAGTACATAATTTTAATAGTTTTATCAACACGCTTTTCAGCATTTTTGGATGTAGGTATAAATTACAGCAAATTTGAAATGAAATAAAATCGATTTTGAGTTATAATTTTAAAAAGCTGTAATTAATCTTTCTCATTGGAACCGCCCTGTACGATCGTAAGAACCTCTTTCGACGAAATGTGAATTTTCGGCCGCTGGCTGGTTATACGCTCTTAACCGAGTTCCGTTTGATTCGCCGCACAAAACCGAGGCCCATTGTTTGGCTCAGCCCGCAGACCGTCCTTACTGATGAAATGATGATGATGACAAGAGTTAGACACGTGGTCTCTGATGCAAACGAGACTAAATCGCCGGGTGATGAAAGTTTGAGAGCGACGAGGGAATAAAAAATAGAAATGCAGGTGGATTCCTTTGGTCTTAACTCCTAACGTAAGGATGAGGATCAAATTTTGGAAAGAGAGGATTTAGGTTGAACTTTAAAGATTTGTGCATCACATGTATATTTTTGGAAAAGCATTTACAAAAAGTCCCAAGATTGAGTCTCGCAAATTAATGCCGAAATTTGAGAGTAAGAAGGATTTTGCTGGTATTTGAATACACTGCAATGAGATAATTTGAATTACATTAATATATTTTTTAATAAATAAATCAAAATTTTCCCTCCTTTTGGTGTTTTATTAAAAACTAGCGACCCGCCCCGGCTTCGCACGGGTGCAATGTAGATAATAATGTGGGGCAGTGTGGAGTGATTTAATAAGACTATGATTATGATTAGTCTATACTACAGGATATCTTTATATACAATATTTACAGCTGTTTTTTCATGAGATAGTATAAACATGTTTTCTTTAGAAGTTACTCTCGAAAGCTCTATATACATACAATCCTTCCTCTTGAATGACTCTATTTATTGGTTAAAACCGCATGAAAGTCCGTTGCATAGTTTAAAAGATCTAAGCGTACATATGTACATTTTGAGCAACTTCATACTATGTAAAAAAGATATTTTCTTTGAATTTCTCGGCTTTTTTCTAATATAATATACATTTATTATACATACAAACCTTCCTCTTGAATGACCCTACCGATTGGTGAAAACCGCATGAAAATCCGTTGCATAGTTTAAAAGATCTAAGCGTACATACATTTTGAGCGACTTCATTTTGTACTAGGTATGTAAAGAGTAAAGATTTAAAATTCATTTTTAATGGTTTATCTAACATTTATTCAAAGTCAATCCGAAGGAAGACGATGATATCCAAATATTATTAAAAACATTACGTGATTTTATATCTCCATTTAACACCCATTTTTCACTATTAGACAAATCAAAACAAGATTATTTTTTTCCCATACAGTCGTGACTCACTATTATACAATAACAAAAAATGTTAAATATTTTTGAAGTGAAAACTTCTTTAGCACCGTTATGATTTGAAACTCGCTGAAACGAAAAATAGCGACACTAAAAAGAGACAAGATAGATTTAGCCTGCGAGAGAATGAGATAGCATAATCGGTCTCCTCTTTGTGTGGTGCTTCGTAGCCCATTGGTCTCTTCTTTGTGCAGTGCTTCGTAGATTGCCCACTCTTATCTAGTTAAGTTTTCTGAAGATTTCACTTCTACCGCGTGTGAATTGCACACTCTGTTTTTTTTTTCACAGGTCATTTGACAACAAAAATTAAAATACCTATATGTAAACAACTTACAATGTAAAGATTAACGTAGATTCCTGGATTGTGCCAAAACCCCCAATTTACAATATTAAATTGCACTTGCATGGCACTTCCTACCGGGCGCTATTGGAGGTCGTGCATAGTCGTGAATTTACCGCATTACATTTGAACCGGGGACCGTCAAATAATATTTTTTGTGACGCATTTCCGTTTCATCCATATTTCAAATCACTAACGTGGCTAAAGAAGTTTCACTTTAAAAAAAAAAAACAACCCGTAAAAAACGAAGTTTTCAACTATAATTCATCTGTTTTCAATGATCGACCTAGTTGCGCCAACTTTTGGGCCGGATTAGTTCATAGAAATGTGTGTTGAAAAAAAAAAGACAGAAGAACTAGAACGATGACGTCCCACGCGATCTCTCGCTAAGACTAGTATACCTAAATTTAGTAACCCTAGTTTTCCTCTGACGTCTTAGACGTCCCGGGCTTGCTCCTTTGACCTACGTTTTGCACACAACGCTAAAGTAAACATTCTACGGTAAATCAAAGCGTAGTTCAAAGGTTTCTTGGCTACCGACAGACTCTAATTCGATTCCGTGCCGTGGCTGAATTATTGATTTTAAATTGAGTTCACGATTGAGTTATCTGCAAAATTCGCCCTTTCCGATATTTCTACTTCCGTGATTTTTCCCCCGAAGGCTTCTCTTTTGTTTTTATTTTCTTTGTTCTTAAACAGTCAGATAATTATTTTTAATTAATTTTTCAGATATTCAATCTCATCTGCATGCTTAAGCCCAATTCGTTAATCAATAACTTCTTAGGTTATACTGCAAACGTTGCAGAGGAGAGCACTCCACCTTTCATGGCTTTGGTAGAGTGTTCCGCTTAGAGTTATTCCGGGCAGCAAGTTGAAGGTTGAAGATTGCTTGATTGATAGCTAACCTAACCTAACCTAATATTTTTTGAAGTAAAACTTCTTTACGCACGCTTGACTTGGGGAGTAAGCTGGTGAATGACGACACAGTGCAGGCCTATTGTCTGTATCACACTGTAGGAGCAAGAGAGAGCAGTGTGTGAAGTTTAACTTCAGTCGTGTGGTCTGAAGCACACTCGTTTTTTGTGTGATATTAAAAATGACCCCTTTTCACATGAAATTTCCACTACATTTACCTAAGCGTTTAATCTTTCTATCTATTTCCCTTTATTTGCAGAATAGGCTTAAATATATATTATATCGTATTATTATATATGTAAGTAACCACCATATACTTTGTTGCAATTATATCTACCTACATAATAGTCTTTTGAACTGCATTCCCTGGATCAGGGGTTCCAAACCGATGGTCCGTGAACCACAAGTGTTATAACCAAATTAATTTTGTGAATATTAAATATTAATATCTTAAATATATTTCCATTGTGATTTTGTCTATGATCTTCTAAGCAACCCCCTCCCCCCTGTCCATCTTCTAAGCTCCTCCTCTTTCCACCACTCTTCCCCCCCTCAACTACTTCCATTTCCACCCACGCCTGTCTTTCAATGCTTGATAATTTAGTTTTTAGTACATATAATGTCCTGATGAAGAGAACATCGTTCTCGAAACATGTCGACTTATTAAATAAAGATTATTGTGGTAAAAACAAAGTGTTTTTAATTATTTAATTAAGAAAATGTATTTTTATTTTTTTATTTGTTTGGTTAGGTTGGTACTTTTTTAGTAGGACGCTGCGTTTTTTTTGTGTTTCTCGCCTCCACGACAAATTCTTGCTACTGTGGATACAAAATAGCGATCCAAATCAACGGTTACGAAGAACAATCTTGGATGCAGAGCTGTTTAAAGTGTCGTTTAATCATTTTATTAGGTTTTTGGGATCAAGAAATACATTACATTAAAAATTCAGAAAAACAGACTTTTAAATCATCAAAAGAAAATTAAAATAAGCCAATAAAAATATTTCGAATCTTTAGCAGATCCGATATTGTTCTCGGGACGGTCGAAATAATGACGACAAAATTAAAATAGGAATAATAACAATAAGGAAAAAAAAAAAATTAAAAAAAATAATCCTGACAAAACCATTTCCCTCAGGGCCTATGTCATCTTAGGAGATGCTGTGTGGAGGGTTTTTTAAGGAAAAAAAGGAGAGGAAATTCTGGGAATGAAATACGTACGAGGAGTGGGGAAGAATCTAGTGCTTAGTATGTCCAGGAGTGACGGACTTGTGAATCCAACCTCCAAATGCGGTGCAAGGCGATGGGTCGAGGAATCAGGCTGGAGAGGTCAAAAAACCTCCCTAACTGATCCGGCCCGCCACGCAGAAGGTGGGCAGACGCATCGGCCGTCAAAACCTGGACTTCGCATCCCTGCTAAGTCAACAAACGTAGCGAACAACTTAGGGTGACCTATGGTATAAATGTTGGTTATCCATTAACGATTCCCGGAGCGGCGGTACCCACAACCGCCTCCCAAAATGAAAACATTAGCGCCACTTACATTACCTAACTCATCGCTTTCAATATTAATACCTTCCCACTCAGAAACAATGAACTGCTTTCCCTAAATCAGCACTTGACTAATAATGGATATTTTTCACCTGTCCCAGAACGTGTAGACTGGTAAACTCATGTCAAGATCTTGACTTTTTTGATATACATTATAATATTTTATAATGTACTAGCTGGGTTACCCGGCTTCGCTCAGGACAATAAGATAGTGTTCTGGAATGTTGCACAATGATGTTCCCGATTTCCTATTCCTGATCATTCTACGACATACTCCGCCACTCCTTCCACAACTTTCTACAGCTCTATGGAACCTTCTAGAACTTTCCGGAAGACTGTTCTAGAAATTTCAAGAGGGTGAAATTTTCAGCCCTTATATCTTTAAAAGCACGCCCTTTAGGTAAAAACGGATACCCTTATTCCCAAGGTAAGATAGAGATCTACCACACCATATAACTCCCTTGATCGAACCGGGACTCGTTTCTGAGTTTATGCGAGCTGCACGTTTTTTTGGACTTTCTTTTATAATGTATGCCATATTCAAATAAATAAAATGTTACTCATTACATGTCCTTTCCCGTGCGTTCCCCTCCAGCGTTCCACTTCCACCTTCCCCGCCACCGCTCTCCCGCTCCCCCGTCCCACCAACCCCCCAGGCACTGCATTTCTTGACTCCTCTCCCGCCCGGCCCGTAGCCGAAACTTTTTTCTAATACTAATAATTTTAAACTCGTGATATCTTTCTAATTAAATATCCGAATTAAAAAATTCAAAAAGTTAAATAAAGGTATTGAAACTGTCTTGAATATGAAGTAATTTGTTTTGATAAGGATTAAAACCAAGATACAAATAAAGAGCCTTTTCCAGCGGCGACATTTAAATTAAATTTTAAACAAAAAAAGAATACTTATTGTGGCATAACCATAATAGTTAGACATATGCTGTTGCGACTTTTTTTGTAAATAAAGTCGTAGTACATTATTTTATTCTATCATCAATAGTTTTCATCTTATATAGCCTATGTCACCCAGGGATAGTGTAGCTTCCTAACAGCGAAAGAATTTTTCAAATCGGTTCAGCAGTTTCGGAGCCTATTCGATGCAAACAAACACACAAACAAACAAACAAATATTACCTCTTTATACATATTTAATAATTAATAATTTATACATATAAGATTTTAGACGGTCACTAAACAATTGATCATATTTTATAACTCTATATTTTGATTTCTGGCTAAGACTTCTATTTTCTAATGTTTATCTCTGATTTTGTCTTTGCTTACATTTACTATCATTTAATCTTATAATAGGCCACTTGCATGGATTTCATAACGACTTGGAAAAAATCGTGTGGATAGATTTTTTTACTAAGATTACGAAAATGTTAGTTATTTTTTTTAGAAATGTATAGTTGCTTTTTTTTTAATAAAATAATTCCATTATTTGAGCTCGTGACGTCACTACATGAAAATGTCCCGTCTCCGATTATGTTCCCTTAATTTTGTAAAATTCCACACTGATTAATATTTTTATATGGCAACACTTTGATTTCCGGCGAATTTTTGAATTTGCGTTTAATGTTCACTAGATTTATTGTTTGTTCTATGCGAACTTATCCTTTTGTTTGATTTTTTGATAAAGATGGCGGTATTTTTACAGGTGTTACAAAGAACCCCGTACAATTTATTGCTATTCGTGTGGAAAACATTTTTTTTTTTAATTATTTTCGGCTATGTATTTATCGTTTTTTCGTACCCATAAAATTATGTCCCGTCTTTCCGGTATATAAAAAATGGTCTGATTTTTTTGATTGAAATTTTAAAAAAATCACCAGGGTTTCAAAAATACGATTAAATAAAAATGTCTTAGAATATTTGTCTAAACCGGAAAATTTTTAAAAAAATATTTAATGCAAGTGGCCTATTTAAACGTTTTTGACATTCATATTGTTATACTTATTGTATATTGGACGTAAGCCTGCTTAAATCTATATATATAAAAATCAAAATATGTTTTTTTCTAGGTTCGTATGTTTGTACGAGGCATTGGTGTTGCTAAACCATTCTTCCGGTTTATGTATTTATTAATTTTTTTTAAATCCTTTATTATTCCCAAATTTTACATTTTAAATTTACATATTTTGAAAATCATAAGAGTTATGGGACCCACTAAGGCGCAGCCTGTACGTGGATTGCAATGAAACTTTGGGGAATGGATGTGTGCATGACCGCGATAGTTTCTGTATACAATTATGAGTTCTGGCATCATGAAATTATGCATTGCTAAACCGTTCATCCGAATGCGATGAAACTTTGGTGAGTTGTTGTGAGCACGTCAACGAAGGTTTCTATAAGTATACTGGGGAGCTCGGGCATTATGTAACTTGTCTAAAAAATTGCAATAGGTGGCACGCGAGATGTTTGAAAACCGAATCTACAGGGATTTAATGTGTGGAATGCGGAAGGCGGGAGGGGAAATCAGGGGAGGGATTCGTGGGACGGGGGAAGCGGGAGTGGGGAATGGGGAAAGGGAAAGAGGAGAAGGCAGAATGGGAACGCGTGAGAGGAAGGGGATGCGGAAAAAGAGTAGGAGGCGGTTAGAAGAATGGGACGAAGGGAAAGGACACGCAATGAGAAACAATATCTTTAAGTGGCATAGAACGCATTCCGGGAACTTCAAACCCACAAGCTGGCATATTTTGATTTATATATAGATTTCACCCTAAAACCGTGCGAGCGAAGCCGCGGGTAAAAACTAGTAAATAAATAAATCCATAAAAAATATTAAAATAATAAAAATTATTTAGTGAATATGCATTTTAAGAAAACGAATGATGAGGTCTTATTTTTTTGGAATGAACTTGTTTTTGGATTGGCTAACGGCTAAAATTCCCAACTAAAGTATACCATCACCTTAAAACCAAATGGTATGACGTAATCAAGTATGATTTCAGCTATTTTAATTTATAAAATGTTAGTCATATAATAATATTAAATTTATAAATTTTTAATGATATTAGAAGCAAATTTTGAATATTATTTGTCACAAAATGAAAATTACTATTTAAAAATGTATATATTTAGTAATTTGATATATGAAATAGAATAATTAACCAAAAGAATATATAATTTTTATTGAAACCACTTTTTAAAAAACTTTTGAAGGTTATACCCATCAATGTAATGTGTAATTGAAGAAGAAGCCAATAGTAACCAAGGCACACTTGAGGAGATCCAATCGCTCTCCCGCCCTGATACAAGTAACATATTATGGTTACTCCTTCAGGGCTCTCACAAGGACTCTATTTTTTGTATATAAACAAGGCTACTTTTATTATGTACGAAGCTACACCCTCAATTAAAGACAAATATATATTTTTTAACCTAACAAAAAACGACTTAGAAAAATGGACTAAAAAGTAAAAATCCACATCTCACCTATTACTACCATGTATGTAGTTACCTTGGCTGACACCGACTCAAAAAATGACAATCGTACGAAATTATTTTTTTTACTTTTTAGTGCATTTTTTAAGTTGTTTTTTGTTTTGTTAAATTTTTTGTTTATTTTTTGATTTTTAGTGACGAGCGTGCGTAAAGAAGTTTTACTTCAAAAAAAGAATTATCGAAATCTGTTGGCCTAATATTGAGTTATTCGACCATTTGTCAAATTTAAGACATGTATGGTTTTCTCATGGATCCCATTGTCAGAACTGTACCAAATTAAAATGGGACCACACGGGAAGCACCAGCTTTCTAATAAATAAGAATCATCAATATCGGTTGACCCAATCGAAAGTTCTGAGGTAACAAACATAAAAATAAAAAAATACCGTCGAATTGATAACCTCCTCCTTTTCGAAGTCGTTTAAAAAGACGAGTAAAAGTGAATCTAATAGAACTCAAATTTTTTTCGAACTATACTACTGGTCAATATTACGTAACCCTTTTCAACACACGACGCGTTCGTCAACGCACATGCGCATTGATCAAGTAAGTACCAAGTTATTGAGTGAATGTCCGAATTATTAATTTGTTTTGCAATAATTACCTGATTTGTGTATACTCACTTAATTACATGTACGTGCGCATTATTTTAAATACTTAGGTAGGTACTTAAAAGATGTTTTCGGAATAGTAAATGTTAAAATCACGCGAAGATCAAAATTTGCATCTTCAATTCACCTATGGGTATGATCATATTATAAATTTGGAAAGAATTCTATTCATTTTTGACCTTCCAGAATCTCTATGACGGTTATGTCAACATTTCTAAATATAGTTGTGAATGCACCTACATATTATGCATTTAATAACTTCAGTTTGGTGTGACGAAATCTTGGTCGTTAAAGTCCACAATATTTCATGAAATAGGATGTGTGCGAATTATACGGGGGCGAAATATTTCAAAAAAGTTTAGATTTATAAAATTTTACTAAAATTTATAAAATTTTACTAAGTTATTTATTTTACAAATTGTTTGCATCACTGTTATTGTAAATATTTAAAAATGATAACAATAAATTAAATAAATAATTGAATCAGGCGTCGCATATTCGATTCATCGGCTGGCTAAGTCCTCCATCACAACACAAGCATCATTTTCCGCTTACTTAAAGTGGTGTAGAAGATTTTCAAATATTGTAACCCGGAAATGTTTGTCTTTCTTTTAAAAACATTTAATTTTTGAAGTGAAACATCTTTAGCTTCGTTATGATTTGGAATTCGCATGATACGGAAATGACGCTTCACAGCACCTGCGAAGCATCAAACTGCGCTCATTGGCCACTTTGATTATATTGGTTGAGATATGAAATGGAAATGACGCTAGGTCTGCGCTCATGGGCTGCTTGAATATGACCATAATTTTAAAGGCTCCTATTGGTTGAGATGGTTTTTGGTAAAGTTTCGCTTCTACCGCGTATGAGCCGTAATCGGATTTTTTTAAATAATATAATTTAAAAAGGTATAAAACGTAAACTAGATAAAATTGGTAAAAATGTGAACAGATACTAAGAAGCCTCACTTTAAAAGATTTTCAATATAACAAAAAAAAAATTTTTAACAAAACAAAAAACGACTTAAAAAAATGCACTAAAAAGTAAAAAAATAATTTCGTACTACATACATAGGTAGTTATAGGTGAGATGTGGAGATCTTGGCTGACACCGACTCCAAAAATAACAATCGTACGAAATTATTTTTATACTTTTTAGTGCATTTTTTTTAGTCGTTTTTTGTTTTCTTAAAAATTTTGTAAATTTTTTTTATTTTTAGTGACGAGCGTGCGTAAAGAAGTTTTAATTCAAAAAAAGAATCATTTAAATCTGTTGGCGTAATATTGAGCTATTCGTCCATTTGTCGCGCACATACTTATTGCAAATTTAAGACATATATGGTTTTCTCATAGATCCCATTATCAGAACTGGACCAAATTAAAATGGGACCACACGGGAAGCACCAGCTTTCTAATAAAAAAAATAATAATCAATATCGGTTCACCCAATCGAAAGTTCTGAGGTAACAAACATAAAAAAAAATATATATATATACCGCCGAATTGATAACCTCCTCCTTTTCGAAGTCGTTTAAAAAATAGTAGAAAGTACGTTCGCTTACTTGTGACTAGATAAATAAAAGTATTTTAATAAACATAATTAATGTTGATTGTTTTTCGGATGAAATGTACCTCCCAGATCAGAATATACAAATTTCCGAGACGGTATTTTCCGAAGTGTATATATTTCCGAGATTGTGAAGTCTCGGAATCGGGGAATTTTGATAAGCCAGTGTCCTGGTGTTGTTAAAGTAGTATGTTAATAAATGTCGGCTAGATCTTTTGGATATAATTGAAGCAATTCATGAATGTTAATTAATTGAAGCGATTCAGGACAGCTTACTTTGTACTGCAGTATTTTATGTGATAGTAAATCTGTTTAAAGTTTCAATGGGGACATTTTATCCAGGAGATAATTATTATCAATGTTATAACTTAGCAATAACTTATTACTTCTTCGGAAACCCATCCTTGTGGAATTTATAATATCATGAATGCTTACAGTATGTAGGTTTATATGCCTTTTCTTAGTTTGGATTCATAAGGTAGATCTGCCATGTCAGGTAAAACATGTAAATATAACTCATATACCTACATCATGTCAATTACGGCCTCCGTGGTTGGGGTGTAAGGCTCGCAGGTTCCAATCCAGTAAATTTTATATAATTGTTGTCAACTTGTGTTGTTTCGCAAATTCATTCAATAAAAATAACGTAATAGTTTGAGCGGCCCGTTCCAGAGTGGAAGACACTCTCAGTATCGCCCTTATGAAAGACCACCATTCAGAATTGAAACGTTGCTTGAAATGGCTTTAGCCGTGTTTGGTGACCAGATCTGAATAGCCAGATACGTTTACACTTTACTCTTCCTCATTTTCTTCCCCTTTCTACTACTTACAGTCTCGCAGGATCCCCATTTGGGTATGCCAGTCTCAATGGCTCCAAATTGTTGGGAGCAGTTGGGAATCTTATGTGCTAAACACGTAAAATATTGGTAACACAAAATACTATAGAATTTATACAAAAAAATAAAAATGAAAAAAAATTAAGGAAAAATGTAAAAACAAAATTATGAAAATAAAAACTATTATCATTGAAAAAAGTTTACAAATACTTCAAATAAAATATATAAATGACGTAAATTAATAATAATATAATCGATACCTTTTTATAAAATATATTTATATATATTTGATAGATAGATATTTAAAGAAATAGTAATATAATCGAATATTTATACGATCGATAGCTATGTATAAAATTATATATAATCGATAGCTTTAATAAAATATTAATATAATCGATAACTATATTATAAAATAATAATATAACCGAAATCGCTGAATTGTGAATCTAAGGGCGCTCTTCGTGCAACATTAATGATAAAGGTGCAATCGACAATGATAAAGTCAAGTTTACTCTTACTTACGTATAAACCTATTCCAAAGAATATTAATTATTAGATACGTTTGTTAGTGGATATTTTTTTTTAAATTGCCCAATCACGAATCAGTTAATATATGATAGCTTCAACAATACTCATTAAAATTTCGCGATGTTGAATTTTGGTAAAGATATTTATAAAATTAATTTAAGTAACATCGAAGATTGTGAAATGTAATGTACATGTTATAAAGTGCAAGTGTTAATTACAAGCCAAGGAAAGCTTGCACAAGTATTAATAACAATCGAAGTAAGTGTCATTACTAATGATGTATCGTTTCCGCAAACATAGTTAATTGAGGGAAATAAAATGTTCACCTGTAATGTGTAGTATGTAGGTTGTTTAGTTGGTTCGTTTGTTTGCGGACGAATCGAGCGAGTGCACACTGCACGGTGAGTGTGAATGTAAAGGCCGGCGGCCGGCAGATAGCGCGGGTTGCGGGACGGTGCGGGCTCCCTCCAGCCGCCACCGGCTGATGGTGGGGCGCGTACCCTTAGCTGCAGCCCGCCTATATAACCTTCCTCTTGGTCATCAGTCGGCAGTGAGACCTGCACGGTCCAAACACAACCACTACTATCAGTCCTAGACCCGACACCGGAGTTAAGATGAAGTCGCTTACGCTTCTGGTTAGTTTTCGATGTTTTTATTTTTGTCATTAATACCTATCAGGGCAGTGAGCAGTGCGCATGTTTCGTGTAATGTGATATTTGTCCAGTGAAATTAAAAGTGCCATCAGTGAATTTATTAATGCATGCTAAGCGCGCCCGCCACGAACATGGATTATAAATTTAAAATAAAAATAAATAAGTTTTCCCCAGTTATAATTAAGTAATAATAATAAATTAATTTGTTTTCAGGTAACTCTCGGATGCGTCCTCGTCGCAACGTTCGCCGGGCCCGTGGAGGTGGCCAAGCAGGAGGTTCAGGTGCAGGAGCCGGTGAAGCAGGAACCGCAGGACCTGATCACCGCGGAGGACGCTAACAGGGAGAAGCGCTCGCACGGTTGGCACGAGCCCGAAGGTGTCTGGAAGAAGAAACTCGTCTGGAAAGAGGACTGGAAGCAAATCTGGAAAACCGACAAGAAATTAATATGGAAATCCGAATGGAAGAAAACTCAAGTTCCAATCTGGAAAGAAATTCAAGTCCCTGTTTGGAAGGAAATTCAAGTTCCAGCCTGGAAAGTCGTACAAAAACCTATCTGGAAGGAAGTACAAGTTCCAAGTTGGAAGGAAATTCAAGTACCGGATTGGAAAAAGGTTTCCAAACCCGTGTGGAAGGAAGTACAAGTCCCCGCATGGAAAGAAGTTCAAGTCGCAGACTGGAAACAAATTTGGGTCCCAGAATGGGTTAAAGAAGGAGTTCCCGGAGAAAAATTTCTAGGAAAGGATCCTCACGGATGGGAATACACATCTCATGATCTCTGGAGGAAAAAGATGGTATGGAAGGCACATTGGAAAAAGATCTGGAAAACTGAAAAGAAGCAAATTTGGAACACCGAAAAGAAGCTGGAATGGAAGGAGGAATGGCAGCAGGTCTGGAGAACGGAGAAAAAACAAGTTTGGCTAACTGAGAAGAAGCAGGAATGGGTTGAGGAGAAGGTCCAGATCTGGAAGACAGAGAAAAAGCAAGAATGGGCTTCGGAGAAGAAGCTGATATGGAAGGATGAGTGGAAGCAGATCTCCGTGCCGATCTGGAAGGAGATCCAGGTCCCTGCCTGGAAGAAGGTGTGGAAGCCCGTCTGGGAGAAGGTGTGGGTGCAGATCCACCACGAGCACCACGAGCACCATGATCACCACGGCTGGGACTAGGTGGGTGAAAACCTTACTTAAATTAATTGCGCGAACCTTATCCACTTCCCAGCAACTCTTCGCTTTTAATATTTTCGTATCACCTATCCACAAAGTGATCTGAATAAAAATTGACCCACGGTGTGACATTCCACTGGAGTACCGTTTTGTTTATAAAAACGTACTTATATTATTTTGCCATTTTCTGTATATAAAATAATGTTAGTTAATAATGGTGTTTTGTATGCTAGTACAAAACGTTGACTTCTTCTTGAGGGTTACATATATTATGGAAATCTCAGAAGGTTAATCTATAATAAGGACGAATACATGCGACTGATAATGAAATAACATATTTACTGTAAAAAGTAAATCAAGATTAATTACCAAACACTCTCCATAGAAAGCGTTTGGTAAATTATTCTTCCGTCAATTGGGTTTAAATACTCATAAAACACACTGAATTCCCATCACAGCGATTCTTTACCCGCGTCAATAAAATATAAAAGACTTCTTTACAATGCTTTAATCATCTCTAAATGATAATTTAATAACGAAGTTTATTTATAATTAAGTATGGCTCTCAAAGCATTTGAGGCACATTTAACATTCCATTTACATAATATATAATATTAGTCGAGATTTTTTACGCTCTCATAAATAATTTATTTATGTAAATTGAATGTCTCGTGCGAAAATTTCTTCTTTTTGGGTGCGCTCTGTGAGCAAACTCTTAAACTCATTTTTAATGCTTCAGATTTATATAGATGATTATTTGCATTGTAAAATAGTCGAATGTTACCATTAATTACATTAGTCTAATAATAGCGATGTGTATTTTACCACCATGTTTTGCTTGTATATTCGCATTGTATTTTTATAATTGTTGTGTTCTGTTTTTTTTTGTTAATTTTATAAGAAATAAAATAATTATTATAAAATTGTGTAATTTTCACTCCAATAACTCACTTTCCTTACACAATATCATCGACCATAAATATAATGAAGAAAAAAAATACAGATGTACACTAATTCAACACTAAATTAAACCATTTCTCTAATATATGCATTAGTCATAAAAGCAGCGAAAAAATATACAAATTTCTTCTGATATGCATCTTTTAATAAGTGTTTAATATTTTATGGTTCGCAATCAGACTTGAAATAAAATCTTTGTATTTTCACTTGGGAGTTTAATTGGCCGTGTTTGATGTTTCTTTACAACAATTTAAACAAGTATTTTCTTAAACAGGTCCATCAACAAATTGGTAGAATAATCATGTGTAAGGACCCGGAGCTCACAGCGAGAACGTGTCGACAGATTATCGATTCTTTCTGCTGACAACAATGCCACAGTCGTCTACAAAAATATCAACATCGTCAATTGGTGTTAAAAGCAATACCTAAGTGTTTTTGTTAGATTGGGTATAAAACACCAGGCCATATTATATTTGTTTAAAAATATATTGTTTTAAAGTTACCAGAACAGACGATGAGTTTTATATCATTGAATGAAAAAGTGTATGAAATAGGAAATGTGTAAATATATTTGTATATACCTAATATAATTGTTCTTGGTTGTTAGACTAATTGAAAAAAAAACATAATAATTTAGTTCATAAAGGACTTGTTAACCCAAAATTTTGCGTATTTATTGATGATTTTTCTACATTTATGATACCATTTATTTATCTATAGTTAATAAATCAACGCTGATGAGATAAACAGGTAAGAGAGAGACCACGGGTAAGACTTTCTAGATAACTTTTTTATTTCAATAAACCACACGGACATGAGATATGTACCTACATATACAACGCGATACGGAATTGGCGATTAATGATAATTTATGGATTCAAATTGGTGTCATAAAGCTTTCGATAGAGCACTGTGCGGTGTCTACTTTCAGAGAAGTGCGATGGCGAAATGTGGCGCCAAAGTTTTTTTTTAGTAACCAAAGTACGAAGATGACCTAACGCTGGAACTTGGCCAAAATGCTGTTGTTTCACGAAGGCGCAACGTAACTTTCTTTATATTGCACAACGCGGTCAATCGGGCCTCTTATCTCGCGGGGCATTGTCTAGATTAGACGAGTTCCTAGTTAAATCCACGTGCGGCGTCCGACAACACGCCGGATATGATGGAACCATCCGCGCAGTCTTCCGTGCCGTGTCGTGTCGCGTCGTGCCATGGTCGTGATTGTTCATCTTCTACCAGGAAGCTTACGGAAACTACACGCACACACTCCCGTTTGTAGGTAAAATGATATATTGTAAGATTCGATCAATGCTCTAGAAGAAATATGGACAAAAAACAATACACTTTAGTTCAATTTTCGCACAGATGCCGTTTTTAAATGTGAATACCTTCATATATAGAACATTTTCAATTGCAAAAAGAGTATATATCTGATGTTTCCTGGATAATGTTATGTTTCTATTGTTAACATTTTCATAATTCTGTTATGATTTGATTTTTATGTTCACCTGTCTTTTTATGGTCACCAATGTATTGATAGTTTTTGGTTTAATAAAAATTTTGTATTCATATTTCTTTCTAATAAATTGTATTATTTCTTGTTACGCCTTGTTATTAAATGTAAAGTCAGAAGGCGGATATCCATAATTAGTTTTATTTGGACTTTAGTACACATTTACAAACTGGAAAAACGTAAATAAATAAGGCACATAAGTCCCAGCTGCTCGTTACCAGTGATACTACGGCATCTCTAACTGTTGGGGTACATTGTTTGGCAGAACACGGGGTGATAAATAGTGAAGTTGGAAATAACATTGCTATTGAGATCTTTTCGTCAAACACGGCTTATACCATGTCAAGCAAAATTTCGTGATTCTGAGAGTATCTACCATCACTCTGAAACGTGCATGAAATGTACCATAATTATTTGTAAGAATCGATAGAGATCAAGAAGAGAAGATCTTTTAACCCGTAAGTTTGATTTCCGCGTAGGTGCCTGCCATCTGGTTCCTAGTTCCTAGACAACAGGTACAAACATAATATAATACTATCTACAGCATACAAGCATATCTGCACACGATCAACGCTTCTCCGCATTGTTATGTAAACAAGCTTACTACACTCTGGTTTTAACAGGACATTAGATAATAATAATAATAATAATATTTGGACGATTTATATAGCGTCGTTTTTGTGAAAAATCACCTCAAGGGCGCTGTACAAACTTACCATACATGCCTAAATCTAGAAAGACTACAAACTAGACAAACAATTAAAAACAACTTTTGGCTAAAAATTGCATACGCCGGTTCATTGATCACCGATACGAAAATATATGTACAATATTTTAACCAATGAACGCGATGCTGTCTAAAAATGAATTAATACAGGACTACACACACCTGTGAAATTAACACTGTTGATTGTCTATTTAAAGAAATTTAGATAGAGTTCGCACGCAGAGGACATAATTGTGAACACATGTTGTTTAATCCTGAAAATATATTAATATGTAATATATTCTTTAATGAGTGTATTTTGGAAAGTAAAAGCAACATTTAATGGTGGGCGGTGCAGTAGTACAAGGATTTGATCTTCCTAGAGATTGATGTGTAAGGATTCGAGTAATTTTAATTCAGTAAGAAAAGTGTGATTAAGACATATTATAGGCAATACAAGTATGATACTCTCAGATAGGTATATTTAAATTAAGTTAAGGGTATGAGAGCCCGAAAAGGTAGGTTTTTAGTTTGGACCTAAACTCTGTTGGGCTTTTTATGCATCTTAATTCCGGAGGGAGTATATTCCAAGCCTTAGGCCCAGATACTCCGAAAGCACGATCTCCGAACTTAGTATTTGGCTTTTGTTTGGGTTCTATTAGTCTGCCTATAGCAAATGAAGTTGCCGATCTAAGGGTTAATTGCCTCGGACCGGTATTTTCCGAGAGATGTAAGGTGGGGCCATTTCGTTGATTGATTTAAACACCATCCAGCACAATTTTTACTGGATTCTTTCAGAGCACTTGAGCCAGTGAAGGTTACGAAGATATTGATTATCCACTAACAATATTGTTCTAATTGATGCTCAGTTAAAAATATTTTGCCACATTTTAAAGCGTAATTTGCAAGTTACAGAAGTTGGTGTATTTTAATATTTTATTTAAATGGGTTTCTATTCTAGTTATTTTGAGATCTAAAGTGAACTCTCATTTGCATGGTTGCGTGAACCTCAAATAATTTTCATTTGATAAACAAGTATGTCTGGGAGATTCAAATATTAAAATACTTTTAACTAAATTTATTGGAGTCAACCATCTTTTTAAATTGAAACAATTTGAAAAATGTTCAAATAATATTTTTAATTAGAAAGCCTACAGAAAAGAAATAAAATTGAATTTGGGTGCCACCGCGGATTCTAATTTGGAATTGCCCCTTGAAAGTTGAATACATTCAATCAATATTTAATTACACATCAATTGTACAATTAAATAAATCTATTCGAAAGTCGGAGGACTCACGAAATTTAAAAAAGAACAGGTAATGGGTTCTTACTTCCCACCCAAAATGTTTAGGTACCTATTTACCTAAGAACCTGCTTAATTTTATTCATAATGTAAGAACTCGAAAAATACTATTGTGTAGAAACTAATAATAAAACATAAGAAAAAAGAAAATAAAAACATATTCAAGGATAAATAAAACTAAATAGAAATATAAGAATTAAAAGTAAATTAAGTAATAAAAAAATATTTTAAGAAGATAGAAATAAAAATTAAAAATATTAAAAAGTGAGATTAGAATATAATTAAAAATATATCAATTATTTTATAAAAGATAAATATTTTTACGCAGGTTAATAATTATGGTAGGTATTCATCTAGAAGAGTACATATTTTTATGGTCACATTTCAAGTCCGGCGTATAATTTTATAGGTAGGTACTTAAAGTATGTATAATATTTTTTTAGGTATTTTGTAAAGGACGTAAATAAATGATTTACAAATATTGACTAAATTTTTAAAATTTTATATGTGTTTAAAAGTGTATAATAATTTTTTAGGCATTGTGTAAAGTGAATAAATAAATAAATTACAAATGTTGATTAGCTTTTGAACCACCCTGAAATTTATTTCAGACGCCCTACATAGTAAGAAATATTTAAAGCAATTTTAAGTGAAAGGCGGTCGTCTTTATCAATCTAATCTGGTGCTTGTCAGACCACGGAATGTTACATGTTTAATTTTGGTGATATAATTAAAACGTATTCTTAATAAAGAAAAATTCAGAGATGAAAGATGTTTTTAATGATAATTTTTGTAGAAATCGGGTCAGAAAATAACGCATTTACATTTATTTAATATAACTTTAGTTAAAAATTATTGCTGTTGCTTGTCATGATACCTACAAGTAAACTATAAAAAATGGGTTACGGAATTTTGTAAAGGGATCTAAAAGGTAAAATGTTAAAACTTTTATCTATAAGAGGATTGATCTAACGAAACAGGGTAGTAGATCTATGCATTAGATAAAACGGAACTTATTAAGAAAGCGTAGATTTATCATATTCGTATGGCGCTGACATGTCATAATCAGAACAAAACAAACAATGGAAGTGAGTTTCAAGGAAGAACACAATGTCAGAAGCAAGCACACGTGCGAAACTAAATATATTTCCTAATAATACGTCACTTTAGTCGGACAGGGTTCTAACTTCACTTTTCCTTGTTCTGAAATATAAGGTGTCGATTAATGTCGCAAAGGCAATTGTATTTGCAAAGACGATTTATCATAATCTTTTAACTGATTTCTGATTTTGAGGTTAGATCTTGTATAAATTATTTTAGATTACATATTTTTAAATATTTAAATAGGACGTATACTTACTATGCAGAGAGCTAGATGCAACAAGCTAGGGCATAAGAATTCATTGGAGCTTACAATTTATAAGGTTCTAACTACATTTTCCTAATGTTATTTCAAGATTGGGCCACGTTCTAAATAAATATTTTCGTTTTAAATACCCACATTTTTTTATTTGGTCTACCCACAATTTTGGCCACATTCTGATTAAATATTTTCATGTTAAACTAAAATACATAACGCAAGATCTAACCTCAAAATCAGAAATCGGTAAATTGATTATGAGAAATCGTCTTTGCAAACTGTGACACGTGACACCTTAGAACATGGTAAGGCGATGTTAGAACCATATTCAACTAAAGTGACGAACTACACTGCGCTTCGTAAAAACGATCAATTGTCAGATAAAAACAAAAAAGTAAAAGATTTAAAGTGATATTAGAACCTTGTACAATAAATGGAAGCTTTAAAAACTTGATGTCAGAATATTAGAACGTCTTGCAAGTATCTACGGAAACACAAAAAAGATCGGTCTGAAAAATATTTTGGTTGTAGAAATGAACAAAAAAATGGTTTTTCATTTAAGTCATTTTTGAAAAAAATCAGAGTATGCAATTCACACGCGGTAAAAGTAAAACCTTCAGAAAACTAAAGCAGACAAGAGTGGGGAGACTACGAAGCACTTTTTTTTATCAATGTTAAGGATGATTTTTTCCATATTTTTGTCGTCGATTTCCAGTTCACCTTTTCCTATACATTTAGTCATCTTATTAATTTTTGAATTTTTTTCTTCGGAGTCGCTAGATGTTGCTTTATTTTATGTTTTTTTGCTTGTTCATTTTTGAGTGGTTTATAGATTGGATATTGATTTTACAAAAATAAAGTAATTTTTTTTATTTTGATTTCTTAGGATTCGATCCTTGGTCAGCTGAATGTATGTATGGCCGCTGAGATTCGCCAGGCACTTTATACCACTAGAACAAAGAAGACTAGGAACGTGGCTTTATCGTATTATATTGGAACCTCGTACCCATGAAATAAATAGATTTTTGATCACATTCTCTCGCACGCTAAATTCTAAAGATGTATGTTGTGTTTGTCTCTTTTGAATGTCGCTCGTTTCCGTTACATCGAGTTTCAAATCACAACGGTGCTAAAGAAGTTTTCACTTCAAGAACTTTGTCCAAATAAGGTGAAGAGAACCTACACCTACATATAATTATCACAGTTTACTCATCGGCAAGTTCCTACGCTGTGGGGTCATAGAATGAGCGGTTTCCTCGTCGTGAAAAGGTTAAATTCGTGTCACTGCCGTTTTGGACCATCACTCTATTCCGACCTCAGAGACACCTCGCTATGTTAGACAGTATTTAGAAAATGAATGATTAAAAAAATCACTGAATGAAATTAAAAAAAAACCCTAAATGTATGATCTACGAAAATACCGATATGAAATTGCACAAGATCTTTCGATTCCTAAGATAGATGGGCTATTATATCAACTTGTTTCGCAGAATAAATTATTTTAATATTCACCTTTGTTTCACCAGAAATAAAATAAAATTTAGCTCACTTCGGAAATACGAACTTGCCCACAGCACCACTATTTAGTGATAAAAATATTGAGCATTTATAACTAAACCTACCTATTATCTTGGAAATAAAAATTATCAGTGAAAATTGTAGGTATTAGCAAAGACATTAATACTGGACGCGGGGTAGAAATCTCAAAGTGGGAAGCCAAACACAATACGATTGTAGCTGTCTCTATTCCTAGTACTTTAGTACTAAACTGCTACGCGTCGAGTGAGGTCGTTTCTTACCAGTAAGTAAATTTTATTGCAAAGCGCTCCTGCGTGATGAGAAAATGCTTCAATTAAACGGCAAATAGTCGAAAAGGAGACAGTAAGTCGGTTCACACAGCGTCCCGCATTCGTTTTATTCCATTGGGAAAGATGGGGTAAAACGTACAAAGGGTAACGCGTTCATTAATTTAATAATGTCGTTGATGAAAATTGTAAATAGTAACGGTCCTAGGTGTTATTAATCTGTATAGATTTATATAATCATTTGAACCTATAACCTGTACTGTATAATAAAATATGTACTTTAAAATACTAATATAATAGTACCAATATTGTATTACTAATGAAAACTCATATAATAAATATAAAAATATTTGCCCGTGTGTCACGTTTTACCCGCCTTTACCCTTCCCTGTCATATTGTGTAACCGAATAAGAGTATCTTGTTATCTCAGTCACACCCATAGGTCACACCCGTGATGTGACAGTAGTATTCGGCGAAGAAACTAATAAGCCGCCCTACCATGAATCTATGACATTCACTCACGTACATTATTTGATTGTCTGTCTTTATCACACAGGAATGAACTTTTGAATTTAGAAATTATACTGAAAACCGCTGAAAACAAAAGAGTGTTGCTTGCTTTCCACATTATATTGTGAGTATGTGAGACTATGGCGAGTATATTTATAATATAACGTCATTGGGTATTAGATTATTTTTATAAACCGAAATTCAATTTTAACCCGTTTAATCAAAGGAGTCCAAATTTTTCACAGCTTAAGTAGGTGTAATATAAAAAATTGTATCTCCCTTACTGTCATGGTGAGGAATATGATCTAAGCCAAAGGTTCTCAACGTTAGCGATAACGCCCCCTTAGGGGCGTTTCATACCTTCATGGGGGCGGTAGAACACCAAGAGAACATTGGGGGGCGTTTCAGACTTGTAGGGGGGCCGAGTCAGACTCAGAGAAACCCATCCTATCTTGTCTCATTCCATCCCATTTCCCTATCTCATTACGCCCCCTCCGCTGTAGCAAATGTTACGCCACCACGGTATCCCATTACGCCCCCTTCATCATGGTATCCCGTCTCGCCACCACCGTTGTAGCAAATTTAACCCCACCACGGTATCCCATTACGCCCCCCCCTTCTTCGTGGTATCCCGTCTCGCCCCCTCTGTTGTGACAAATGTAACCCTATCGTGGTATCCCATTATGCCCCCTTCGTTAGAGGGGGTGGGCAAAAAAAGGTTGAGAATCTATGATCTAAACGGTGTAAGAAAGAGAAAACTCCACGCTTTATATTTATTTTTAGCCATAGAAAAATTTAAAAGTGCTCCCCTATGAAACCAAAGACTCCAGTAGCAATTTGAGAAAAAACGTTTGAAATCTAGAGAATTTTTTTATTAATTATTGTGAGTGTGAGTGAGGTGATAATAAGATTTATAGTTGCACGCTTGCCTAGTGAAATAAATGTGTTTTTTTTCGTTAACAGTAATTTTAAATGGAAATTTTTATTTCTAATTATAACATTTGTTTACGTATTAAACGTAACGCCGTTTTTTTTGTTTTCGAATACGTTCAGAAATATTCCGATTGATTGGATTTTATTGTAATGCGACAAAATACACCCAATCTCTGAAGAGGTTAATTTTTTCAAAAGTTGATGTACACAGTTAAAGAATAACCCCTATGAGATTACATTAAAAAAAAAAATTGTGTTTAGGGGCCATCCATAAATTACGTCACACGAATTTCATGATTTTAAATTGTCATAATGTATTTTATTTACGCACCTACATACACACAACATGAAAACGGTTAAAGCTAACGGCATCAGTTGTAGCGATGTACTGTACACCTAACGACTGCCTACATACATTACTCCCTTTCGATTTCCTATGAACAATAATTAGAGTTCAGCCTACATGGCAGTGCATGCTGACAAATGACGATGTTTATAGGCCACTTGCATGGATTTCATAACGACTTGGAAAAAATCGTGTGGATAGATTTTTTTACTAAGACTACGAAAATGTTAGTAAAAAATTTTAGAAATGTATAGTTTTTTTATTTTTAAATAAATAAATCCATTATTTGAGCTCGTGACGTCACTACATGAAAATATCCCGTCTCAGATTATGTTCCCTTAATTTTGTAAAATTCAACACTGATTATTTTTTTTTGATAATAATAATAATAATAATACTTGGCTGATTTATAAAGCGCCGTTTTTGTGAAAAATCACCTCAAGGGCGCTGTACATATAAGCATACAATAAAATAAAATTAATACGATAGACTTACAACTAAAATTCAAAATTATAACTAGGTACTTACATTTAAGACTTATATATTATGTACATAGCTAGTGACTTACGACTAAGACTTATTACTACTGACTGAAAACTAGTCGCATACATATATATTTACAAATGTGACTTAAAATTAGAGATTTACAATTAAAATAGTTGTTTACATATAACAATAAATATTTTTTAGTTTTGCGAGGTGTCTAATATTACCAAGTGATCAACAAAACTCTACCGATATAGGTACAGACAGAGAAGAAAGTTATTGCTGCAAGTCGAAGCAGTTTGATGATTTTATATATACATACATACATATTTTATTCTACACATTTTACAAAATATTTTATACCCTTTTTTAATATTAATATTGTTAGCGCCAGAAGAAGAAGGAAGTTCGTACATAATATTACAATATTTTATAACACGGTTTTGAAAATGATTTTAATGGGTTAACTGTATTTAAAGGAAAGCATAGGTATCTTAAATGAATGAATGACTAATCGTCGATCTCAACCGCAATAAGATAATTCATCGCTCAACAACAGATTGGATAGCAATATTTGAATGGAATAGCGAATTTATGGAAATGAGTGTTTAAATAGGTGAGTTTTAAGTTTGGATCTAAATTCTGTTGGGCTGGTTATGCATCTTAATTCCATAGGAAGTTTATTCCAAGCCTCAAGGCCGGATACTCCGAATGCACGATCACCAAAATTAGTGTTCGGATTTCGCTTAAGTTCTTTCAACCTTCCGATTGCAGATGATGTCGCTGATCTAAGAGTTGACTGCCTTAGACCAATATTTTCCGGAATGCATAATTCAGAGATATAGGGTGGAGCCATTTCATTGAGAGCTTTAAACACCATCCAGCATAACTTGTATTGGATCCTTTCAGGACACTTCAGCCAGTGAAGATTTCGAAGGTGTTCCGAAATGTGCGAAAACTTGGGTACCCCAGTAATTAGCCGTGCTGCGGCGTTGAACACTGATTGTAGTTTATCAGTTTGGCATTTAGGAAGTTTTGCATAAATGCCATTACAATAATCAAGACGTGAAACTATGTATGAGTTCACAAGAAGCTTAGTTGCCTCCGTTGAGAGGTTCCTACGAACTGATTTAAGTTGTCTTAGATAGAAAAACCCAGTACTGACGGTCCTATTTACTTGACTTTTTAGCGAAAGGTCTGAATCCAGATAAACGCCTAGAAGTTTGACGGTTGTTTTTGCAATTACGTCGCTACCGGAAATAGAAATAGGTGAGTTGTCTATTAAATGTTGGCGTCTATTCGTGGCTGCCCAGAGAAACTCGGTCTTTGTGGGATTTAACTTAAGTTTGTTCGAGGACATCCAAAGACTGATCGCTTCTAGACACTCAGTTGTGCGAATTTTAAGGCCGTTGATCTCATTTGGTGTGCAGTAAAAATATACTTGCTGATCGTCAGCATAACAGTGAGATAATAGACCAAATGACTCGATAATTTTTGCGACATCATTTGTGAAGATAATGAAAAGAAGTGGACCCAAAACGGATCCCTGAGGTACCCCTGAAGAGAGTTTTGTGAAGTTGGACTGTTTGTTTCCGACTTTCACTGCTTGAGAGCGATTGGATAGATAAGATTGTAGCCATTTTTTTATGTTAGAGTGTAAACCAAAAGTCGTGGTCAATGGTGTCAAATGCGGCGCTCATATCTAAAAGTGAAAGAAGGGCTAACTTACCTGATTCTATGGCAAGGGTTATATCTGAGAGGACACGAAGTAATCCGGTTTCTGTTGAGTGGAACTTTCTATATGCGGATTGATGATCAGTAAATAATTTATTCACGTTTAAGTGGGAAGTTATTTGAGACGCAACAATTTTTTCAAGTAGTTTCGCTACGAAAGGCAGATTTGACACAGGTCGGTAGTTACTCAAATTGTCGGCATCAAGCTGCGGTTTTTTAATGATTGGGGTGACTACTGCAGACTTAAGTGGCTCTGGAAAGTCACCTGTACTTAAGGACTTATTAAAAACGTGAACCAGGAAGGGAGCCAACACGTTGCTACATTTCTTAAGAAGCCAAGTTGGGATAGGGTCAAGAACACATTGTTTATTAGGCGAACTTAAAATTAACTTTCCTACTTCTTCTAGCGTTGTAGGTTTAAATGATGACAGGGAACATTTGGGATTGGGTGTAAATATTGGTGGGGGGGCAGAAGATGTGGAGGAGCGAATGGATTCAATTTTTTCATAGAAAAACTTAGAAAAGGCCTGCGGTGTAATGTCTGTAGAGGTTTGCACGGTATTGTTAGCAAGGACAGTTTTAACGGAGTTCCAGAGACGTCGTGGATTTTTCCGCTCAGAGTCAATTTTATTGATCCAGTATTCAGATCTTTTTTCACTTATTCTCGTCCTGTACTCTATTTGAGCATTAATCCACTCGTCTCGTGGAGTAACATCGGGGTTTTTTCGGTATAACCTCTCCAGTTTCCGCATAAGCCTCTTTTGACTCCGACACTCTTCATCGAACCAGCCGTCAGATTTTCGAACCTTCCGTATTTTCGAGGTGGTTGGAGCATATTTATTTAGTAAAGCTGACAAAATTTTATTATACTCCTCGACGAGTTCGGTCGGTGTCTTAATTCCCCAGTGACTTTCTATGCATAAAGTAGAATTTTTAATATGGTATGGCAACACTTTGATTTCCGGCGAATTTTTGAATTTGCGTTTGACGTTCACTAGATTTATTGTTTGTTCTATGCAAACTTATCCTTTGTTTTGATTTTTTTTAAAGATGGCGGTGTTTTTACAGATGTTACGAAGAGAACCCCGTACAATTTATTGCCATTCGTGTGGGTAACGTTCTTTTTTTAAAAATGATTTTCGGCTATGTAATTATCGTTTTTTCGCATCCATATAAATTATGTCCCGTGTTTTCGGTTTTTTTTTTCAAAAAATTTTCAAAAAAACGCCAAGGTTTCAAAAATACGATTTAAAAAAAAAAAATACTGAATGTCTTAGAATATTTGCCTAAACCGGAAAAAAAATTTAAAAAATGTGATGCAAGTGGCCTATTCATTAAAAACTGTTAGAAACGTTTTAGACTTTATTTCCAAAGAATTTATGTATTACTTATGTAGGTATTACTCGTATTTCAGAAGATGTCCAGCCAACAAAGGTTTAGTTTTAGATATCTTAATTATTAATATTGTTTTCTTGAACTCATTGTAAAAATTGACATCTGTAGGATTTAGCCTGCGAGAGAATGAGATAAACTTATCGGTCTCCTCTTTGTGCGGTGCTTCGTAGCCCACCCACTCTTGTCTACATTAGTTTTCTGAAGGTTTCACTCCTACCACGTTTAAACTGCACACTTGTATTTTTGAAGTGAAAACTCATTCAGTACCGTTGTAATTTGAAACTCGATGAAACTAAAAATAGCGACACTAAAATGAGACAAACACATACATCTATAGGATTTAGCCTGAGAGAGAATGAAATAGTATAATCTGTCTCCTCTTTGTGCGGTGCTTCGTAGCCTATCGTTCTCCTTTTTGTGCGGTGCTTCATAGCCTCCCCACTCTTAGCTACTTTAGCTTTCTCGAGGTTTCAGTTCTACCGAGTGTGAATTGCACATCTGTTTATTTTTAAGTGAAACTTCTTATCACTATTGTGATTTGAAATTGAAATGACGCTAAAAAGAGACAAACACATACATTTATAGAAGTTAGCCTGCGAGAGAATGAGGTAGAATGAAACCATACAGCATTGGCCCCTTTGATGTGAGCTCACTTTTCAAGTTTGGTTGAGATTGCGTGGGGAAGGGTGAAGGTTTCATCACGTGTGAACTGCACTCTTTTTTATTTAATCATTTTTGAAGTAAAACTTCTTTACGCACGCTCAACTTGGGGAGTAAGCTGGTGAATGCGTGACGATAACGTGATCGGGCGAGGCGAACGGAAGTTGAGCGGGAGATATACGTTAGTGAATATAGAAATAAAGAGAGTTACGTTTCGTATATTACTGTAGGGGCAAGAGATAGAGGAGCGAGCACACATTTTCTTTCTCTCTTTCTCTCATAGCCAGTAACGTTTCGTATATCTAAGACACAGTGCAGGCCTATTGTCTATATCACACTGTGGGAACAAGAGAGAGCAGTGCGCGCGTACATTGTTCTTAAGCACACTCGTTTTTTTAAATTCATTAATGACATAATTGATGAATTTTTCGACCCCCATGCCAGACTACGCCCGTGTTATTGCGTCATCATTGATAACGGTGCGTTCAAAGTTGGACGTCCTGCTACAATGACGAATGAATGTCCACTATGAATTACACTGAACCGACACGGAATAGAATTTATTAGAATTTGCATTAATTATTATCGCGGTCCTGCCGAGTCCGGCCATGACAATATTATCACAGGACGATCTAGTTTAATTTGCTAGAGGGAAAATTACATGCTGGACCAAATTTGGTCTAATTCCCTTTGTAGTGTATGTTAAAGGATAGGGATGTATAAAGAAAGCACTTACGTGCACGCTTACAAAGGTGTGCAGTTTCCCAAGTAGGTACTACGTGTTATAACAGTATTCAGTCGAAGCTACCTCACGTAAATTCAATGGTTATTACAATTTTTTTAAATGTTTGTAGGTACTGAACTGAAATCGTGAATCTGATTATTACCTAATTTTTCTTTTTCCAAGTTGACAACAAAAGGAAGTTTTAATTTGGATACTGCACAAGCAACTTTTCCCAACTATCCGGAGCCGTTGGGATACGGCAACTTTAATTGCTGTAGGTTATGAGACTGAAGGGAGTGGGAAAAGGTAGAAAATTTGAGAAGGTAAAGGTTAGAATGTACCTGGCTGCTTAGATATGTATCAAAGGCTTTTTTTAAATTTATGAACTGTTTTTTTTTTCGTCGACGTTCCATCGAATGTTTCTTCGAATATTTATTAATTTATTTAAACGCCATAGAATGGCTTTTACATTCCAGTGATGGCTACATGATATCATACGCATACAGTAGTACACAGGAGATTATCAGTACTACAATAATAACAAAATATGAATGTACATTTAACAAAGTATGAGTGATAAAAGCAAGTATTTAGATATTAATTTATTTATTTATTTTATTTATTTATTTATTTATACTGGGTTTTACAGATGTTTACACTTACATGAGAACAATCCAGTTATAAAACTCAGTTATTACACAATTATAAAAATCTACAATTACATACAATTAAATACAAATAAATACAATTAGAAAAACAAAAACATCACAAATAAAAATACAGAATTATATACAAGGTCACTCAAGTAACACATTGCAATGAGTGGTAAAAGACATATGAAATACGCGAGTATGCATAGAAAGACAATTAGATAGATATAGGATACTAGTATATGTTACTAAACTAATAATCAATGTTATAATAAGAGAGATCATATTATTTAGGATTATTTAGAATAAAAAATATGTAAATAAAGGGGACTTGTCAGAAAAGTATATTGCCTCAAAGCTGACTAGAGTAGGAAGCCTGAACGATTTTGAGGTGTAAAGTGATCATGCTTTTAAAGCAACGACAGTTTGCAAATGGCGGCGGTTGTTGTTTTACTCGTTGCTATTGTTGATTTGTTTGTTGTTTTATCGCAAGCATATAAATAAACGTATAATATATAATATAAATAAAAGAGTGACTATTTTAGATAATAAAGTTTACTTAGCGACAGCACTGACATATTAATTTAGCTGTTGTACCTGTACTCTAATCGACCTTGCTTTCTCCAATGACCCAAAACGTTAGGGCGAAAAACAATAGTATTATTAATAAAAATAAGTAATTCAAGTACATTTACAAATGAAATGTTATCCCTTGGCTTTTACTGGTGTTTTGCGAGTAATGAAAATATCTTCTCATCCCACACGATTTTACCACTTTTACGTAAATGTCTGTGTAAATATCTATGTAAATGTCTATGTAAATGTCTATGTAAATGTCTATGTAAATTTCTATGTAAATGTCTATGTAAATGTCTATGTAAATGTCTTAATTATGTATCATGTGTTTTATAAATAAAAAAAAGAGTGTGCTTTAGACCAACACAACTGAAGTAAAACTTCTGCTCCATCTATATGATAGGAAGAGAGAAAGGAAATGTGCGCGTGCACTGCTCTCTCTTGCTCCTACAGTGATATACGAAGCGTTCGCCTCGCTTTTCATAACGCTCTCGTCACGCATTCGCTAGCTTACTGCCCAAGTCAAAAGTGCGTAAAGAAGTTTTACTTCAATAAATATTTTGTTGAAAATTCTAACTAACACTCTATTATAAAATCTTTATCAGATGGATAGACGGGATTTTTTCATCTTCAAGCGGTGGTTTATCTAAAATTAAGTTTTAAACACAGCTTAAATTATATTAAAACAATTATTTTTATCTATATGGAGTTCAAAACAAAAAACAAAGTTTTGGACACAAATTATTTTGCCGACATTACTAAAACAGGAAACAGCCCGGAATTTCGTCTATCGAGAAGTCAGCCAGCACCCGCCATAGAAGATATTATCTTATATATATATACCAATATAAATGTAAAATTATTTGGAATAACGTCTACGCAACAATATTCTTACGCATCAAATCGACAATGAACAATAAAACTAGGTAATTACCTCTAAAGAGATTGCTTATTAATGAAGATAAGATAAAATTATATTATCTAATATTAGGTTTTAGAAAGCAATGGGAAAATTCTCAAGTGCACACTAATGGTTATGTAAGCTCATGACGAAAGTTAATTAATAAATTCAATTTATAAATAGGTATCATTTTTATGAACGCAAATAGTGATTCCTGTAAAAAAATACGAATAAATTAAGGAATACAGTTATTTTTTAAGTAAAACTTCTTTACGCACGATTGACTTGGGGAATAAGCTGGTGAATGCGTGACGAGAGCGTTATGAAAGGTGAGATCGGGCGAGGCGAACGGAAGTTGAGAGGGAGATATAATTTAGTGAAGATAAAAAGAGAGCGAGTTACGTTTCGTATATTACTGAAGGGGCAAGAAAGGAAGGCGGGAATGGGTACCGCTGCCCCGGGAACCTTTATTGGATAACCAACACCTCTGCCATAGGTCACCCTAAGTGGTTCGCTACGTTTGGTGATTTAGCTGGGGTACCCGCCGTACCCGGGTTCACGGGGTGAGGTTTGTCTAGGTCTTGGAGGTGGATGACCAGGACACACTGAATCCCAGACTCCTACCCACCCTTTAAACCCTTTTCCTTCCCAGAACTCTCCTTTCCTTCCTTTCCTTAAAAACCCTCCACACATCAACCTCAAAGGTGACATGGGCCCTAAGGGAAATTATTTTCCTCGGGGCCTCCTGAGTGGAGCTTATGTAAAAAAAAAAAGAATTAAAGGTGCAAGCACACCTTTTCTTTCTCTCATAGCCAGTTACGTTTCGTATATCTAAGACACAGTGCAGGCCTATTGTCTGTATCACACTGTAGGAGCAAGAGAGAGCAGTGCGCGCGCACATTTTCTTTCTCTCTTCTTTTATAAGTTAGTGAAGTTTTACTTCAGTCGTGTGGTCTAAAGCACACTCCTTTTTTTAAAATATTATGCATCTCCCCTTTTCAGCATCTACCGGTGAATAAATCACGGGAAATTTCTAAGAAATTAGAAACATATTTTATTTTTTAATCTAAGGTTTCCAATACCTACAAATAGAGAGCTATGTATAATTATATTATAGGGACGCAATTGACTCACTTTAACAGCGATTCTTGTCATTATGTGGAGTAAAAATTTTAATAAAATTTTGGTTTGGTTTAAAGGTTTTTTGTTCGACAAAAACCTAAAAAATCTGTAGGTGTTGGACGGTTTGGGTCAGGGTAAGGGGTTGATATCTCGACTGAGTGACATGTGGAGGTTTTTTCAAAAATTCTTCCACGTTTCGCCACTGCCCATTCAGATTCAATCCTCTTCTAGCTATATCCTCCATCGTTACACAAGCAATATTAGGCTTTTTACAAATACGTCACATTTGTAATTATTGGAGAATGCTGAAGACAGAACATATTGATTTTTTTTTGTAAATATCTAAGATTTAAGCCGTCAAAATGTTGCCGACTGAATAGCGTGTGACGTTACGGGACACATTTGCACACATTTTACTAATGTTTACTTTAAAAACTCATATCTTTGTCATTTTGGAGAAAAAGAAAAACTAATTTTATTGTTATTCTATATAAAAATTTTGCATATAATAAAATAGGAGACAACCTCGTTCAAATATTTTCGGGTTATTCATAACCAAACGACGCGACGGGATGACGGTGGGGTGTTGGTCATCCAATAAATGGTTCGCGGGCGGCGGTAGGTACACACACCCGCCTCCAAACTAAGAACGATGGATATACTTTCTTCATTTTGGTTAACCAAATTGGGTGACAGCTGGGTGTTGCTTATCCAATAAATGGTTTCCCGTAGGCGTATTTCCGTTTCCGTGTTCAATACGAGGCTACCATGCCTCCAAAGTAACACGGGTTTGTAATGCCATTTTTTCTCCAAACCCGTGTTCAGTAGGGGTTTGGAAAGCTGAACAGGGGTTTGGAAAGGAAATTGGCGTTACAAACCCGTGCACAGTAGGATGCCGCTTGCCTTCTACTGGACACGGGTTTGGTGGATAAATGGCGTTACAAATCCGTGTTGATTTCGAGGCATGGTTGCCTCGTATTGAACACGGAAAAGGAAATACCCTTCCCGGGGCGGCGGTACCCACACCCGTCTCCTAAATAGACAATAAATTAGTCTGTATGATTTGCTTTGCTTTTTATATGTAATTTGACGTTTGATTTAAAGTCGGCATTTAGCATGATTTAGTTAATATTTCACCTACTTTCTATTTATTCCTTCACTCGGGTACAATTGATAGTTAGCGCTAAACAACGGTACCTACCTAGTTTGCAAAATCTTCCAACGAGGAAATACTTATAACTGATTAGTCCTTTGTTCTCATTGATTTATGCGCATTGTGAAAGACTGTCTATTATTTGCTTTACACAAAATTAACTGCATTAAACGGCGGTACCTGATGTACCTACCATGGGAGAACTCTTAGAAATGTGCTTCTAATGCCTCTCCATAGAACAATCTGCAAATAATGATACAGTAATAAAATTTTACTTTCATGTCATGTCATGTCGTGAGTATACATAATAATAATTGGAATAAAATAACTTTTTTGGAAACCACTTTATTGAGTATGTAACATAATTTATAAACTTATCGGTTTCATTTATAACTGAATCTTCCTCAGGGTTTCATAAAAACATATTACAATCATCATCATCATTACATAGTATAAAATGAAGACGCTCAAAATGTGTGTGCGCTTAGATCTTTTAAACTACGCAACGGATTTACATGCGGTTTTCACCAATATATAGGGTCATTTAAGAGAAAGGTTTATATGTATAATACATGCATATTATATAAATTCAAAAATTCGATTCAGGCAGTGGGCAGCGGGCAGCGGGCAAGCGGGTGGTGTGGATTTTATAAAGGTTGGGTAATGGCTTTTAGTTTCGTTAGCCACAGCAACGTGTGGCCGGGTCTGCTAGTAATTAATAATTAATAAAAACATCTATCCTCCATATAAATAAAAATGAATCTCCGAAATGTATGTACGCGCATAACTTCCGAACGACTGCACCACATTGGATAATTTCTTTTTTTTTGTGCTCGTTATTGTCAGGACAAGGTTTGTATAAAAGAAGTGGTGAGCTCCAGCATAATGAAATTTGTATAAAAAAATTGCAATAGGGGGAACGCGAGCTGTTTCAAAACTGAATGTACTGGTACTGAGATATCGAATGCGGGAGGTGGAAGAGGAACTCGAGAGGAGGTTCGCGGGGCGGGGAAAACGAGAGAAGGGAGTGGGGAGAGGGAAGGCAGAGTGGGAACAGGGGAAGGGGATGTGAGATTGGAAGGGGAGGCGGAAGAGGAACGTCAGTGGGGAAGAGGACGCGGGAGAGGAACGGAAAAAATGGGAAAGGACAGGCAGGGAAAAACAATTTCTTTATTAAATGGCATAGCAACGCATACCGGGAACCAGCTATTATAAAATAATTACAGCTCCCTAGAGGAGTTTGACAGCCACCGCTGTTCTGGAGCCCCAATCAGTTAATTAGATTATTTAGTGCGTTTGATAGATTATCCTATCTTAACAAACGGTTTTTTCGAGGAACTAACATAAATGATTCCTTCGGCACCGATGTACAGTCGGGAAACGCGCGCCCAAAATTTGTGGTTGACATTTGTGTGTTGAACGGGTCGCTTCTACGACTCGTTCTTGTGTTCAACATCTCGGCTGTGGAACGATTTGCCGGCCTCCGTTTCCTTCCTCCTCCAACAAGGGTCTCTTTCAAGACACGTTCACTCCTTCTTTTCTACAAAAAGACCCTACACATAGCATCCTCAAAGATGGCAAAGGCCCTGAGGAAAATAATTTCCTTGAGGGAATTTGTTTTCCCTGAGGACCTCCTTAGTTAATTTTAAAAAAAAACGGAGTGTGCAGCTCATCAGCGGTAGAAGTAAAACCTTCGAAAACTAAAGTAGACAAGAGTGGGGAAGCTAAAAAGCACCGCACAAATAGGACGCAAAAAGAGGACAGTGATTCGGTATACTATATAGACGGCCATATATAGGTATACTATACCTATAGACTGCAGACGTAGTCCAGCGGTAAGGCTCTTGACTCGCACTCCGAAAGTCGCAGGATCGAATCCCGGCGTGGCAAATAAATTTTGTTTTATTAATTTGTGTTATATCACAATTTATTCATTTAAAATAATATATAGTATATTGACGGCACGTTCCAGAATGGAATATACTCTCAGTATCGCCCTGATGTAAGACCACTATTCAGAATTGAAATGTTGCTTGAAATGGCTTTAGCCGTATTTGGTGACCAGATCTGAATAGCCAGGTACTTCCCCACCTTTCTCTTCCCTATCTCCTTCTCCTCCCCACTACCTTCAGCCTCACAACATGCCCCTATTGGGGATGCCATAGTCTCACTGGCTCCAGACGGGAGCAGTTGGAAAAAAAATACTCTTGTGCGGTATTCATGTAAAAATAAAACTATATCATTCTCTCGCAGGCTAAATCCTGTAGATGTACGTGTTTGTCTCTTTTTAATGTCACTATTTTTCGTTATCATCGAGTTTCAAATCTTCTGATTTGAAACTCACAACATGCCCCTATTGGGGATGCCATAGTCTCACTGGCTCCAGACGGGAGCAGTTGGAAAAAAAATACTCTTGTGCGGTATTCATGTAAAAATAAAACTATATCATTCTCTCGCAGGCTAAATCCTGTAGATGTACGTGTTTGTCTCTTTTTAATGTCACTATTTTTCGTTATCATCGAGTTTCAAATCAGAATGGTGCTAAAGAAGTTTCACTTAAAAAAACATCAACATTTTAATACGTTTACAATCCACTACAAGTGCATCTGATACTGTTATTCGTAAGCTCTTTCGGATGCAGCAATGGGAAGTATCAAAACCGCAATTGACTGCGAGCCTTGCTTACTTTGACTTTGACTTCCTTCCAATTTCCAAGTGCAGTTTGAATCTCCGCACTCACGTAACTTACAACTTACAACCTTATGAGTAATAATTTAACCCTGCCAAGTGCATGTTTGAGAATACGTTTGCTTGTAATAGCGTGCCTCTCTATGGTTATTTCAATTCGCGGGTAATTTTCGATTAGCTAATAATTTGCTCGTCCAAGTGAGTGAGTTTGTGATTCTGACAGAGATCAATCTCTCACACGCCATGAATGACGACTTCCGCGGTAAGCTGTGCATCCGGACATCATTATTCAGCGTGTGAACCAGTCCCACACAATTCACTACATCAAAACAGGCAGATCCGGAGCGCAACCCGCCGCTCAAGCCACCCACAATATCTACCTAAGTACAGTTTTAGATACCTAGTTGTTGTTTCACAAAATTTCAAATGATTTTTTTTAATACAATACTTCATTAGCACCGTTGTCATTTGAAATTCGATGTAATGAAAAAGCGACACTAAAAGGAGACAAACACATGCATCTATAGGATTTAGCCTGCGACAGAATAAAATAGAATAATAAGAACATGAGGGAAAATCATCTGTGCCATCTTTGGGGATGCTGTGTGACTGTCGTATAAATCCACGCCTCTCAATGCGGTGCATTGCGATGGGTCGAGAGAGTCCGGCTGGATAGGTTTAGGTTAGATCTCCCTTAACAAGTCTATAGAATAGTTGCTTGAAATGATTTTAGCAGATTTACATAAAAAAAACAAACTGTATTGTTTAATGCCTGAATCCGCTCCTGAGCCCACAATCAAAGAGCACTAACTTCCTTGATTCCATTCGATACACAACTTTAATTGCGGCTGTATCAAAAAAGATGAAAGCGAAAAGCGACAAAATGATAATTTGTCATTCGAATTATAAAAAGGTAAACAAAACAATGCGAATTTCAACTCTTCGAACTTTGGCTTTATTTGATATTGTATCTTTTCGTTAATTATTTCCTACTTCAGCACACTTGGCTTCTAGGCATGTCTGATTAATTTGATGACATGTTTGAATTAATGGTGAGAATTTTCAACGGACGTAATCGAGATATCATTTCGGAAATGGTCGATTATTTTAGGAATGGAAACCATTTCGAATCATTCGCAAGAAAAACACGTAGGCATTACTTCCCATGTAAATCGTCACATTAATAAGTTTATATTACACTAGCAGACCCGGCTACACGTTGCTGTGGCTAACGAAACACAACGCCATCTATTGACAACGCCATTACCCAACCTTTATAACCAACGCCATCGCCAAATCCACACCGCCCGCTTCCCAGCCCACTACCTTTATGTATTATATATTTCAACCAATTTACACAAAACCTTGACAAATTATATGCCTAAACCTTCCTCATGAATCACTCTATCTATTAGATTTATCTCTATCTATTATTACTCTATGTAATTTGAACAATTTATAAAATTTTAATAATCTATCAAATTTCATAGATTATTTACAGTTTTGTAAAGTTTATATTCAAGTTCTGTTATTATTTCATTATTATCCAGTTGTTTTATCAGCTGAAATAATAACAGAAATTTAATTGAATATTTACAGTATTAAAAAAAATAATTTTAAAATTTGATGAATTAATTGTTCGACTAATGTAAACAAAACAACCCGTCCAAAATCATATTTAAAAAAATAAATATTTAGACAATGTTAACATTGAAATTCTGAATCGTTTTCAGGACCATTCTTCGTTCGGACCTTTAAATTCATGACTCCACACAGCGACATTCTAACTGCGATGAATTCCGTTTTCTAGCCCCAAGTCATCGTTTTCGGGAGATTCAATGTATTTTTGTATACCTATACTTTATTATATATATTTATATACATTTTTTTGAATTATTTTTTATTTTCATTAATATGTTTTACATGTTGCTAAATGATAATTTTACATCTTAGGTTTTTTACTACTTTTCCATTTAAAGCATTTGCTTGTGTATGGAAAAGGAGTGTACATAAATGTGGTTATTACTTAGTACTTAAATAATTCATTTACATAAATATATGTGTGTTGTAATAGTATATAATAGTATATATTTAAAGAAAAGAAAGAATATTATCGAAGACTAATGATATTTGTATACATTTAAATAAAAGAAAGAATATTATGGAAAACTAAGGATATTTGTAAGGATAATTAAGTGGCATTAGTTTTTTTCTTCAGAATATTTTTAAAATGTCTCTTGACAGAGAGCAGTATTTGGGTTTTATCATCAATGCTTCTGATTTCTTCTGGTAGACGATTGAAAAAAGTTCTTCCCTGGTAAGTGTAATGACGTTGTACAAAAGAGGAATTTAGTTTTGGGCATAAAAAAACATGTTTAAGTCGCGTTCTGTTTTCGTTTAAAAATTGATATTTATCTTTTTCTTTTATAATTTGAATTAATGAATTTTTAATATATAAATCTTTAAATGTAGGTACTTGAAATTCATCAAATAGGCGTTCTGTTGGGTAGTCGAAGGATTTTTTTAATATAATTTTATTAATTGTTCTTTGTACAATTTCTATTGGAACAAGGTTACATTTATATGCGGATCCCCAACTAATAATAGCGTATTGTAAAGTGGATTGAACTAAGGCATAGTAGATTAAATATAGATTTTTTATCGACAAAAAATTCTAATTCTTAAAAATATGTATATTAATTTTCTAATTTTGTTTATTACTTGACATATTTGTTCCTTCCATTTCAGATTTTTATCAATAATTACTCCTAGATATTTAATTTTATTTGTTGTTTTTAAAGTTGTACAGTTTGATTTGCAGTAGTTTTGGCTGTGAATTTTAGTATTTTCATGTATGACAATGTTTTTTTATTTTTAGATTAATCGTATATTATATGTTCTTCTTCTAATATATCAGGTAGAAATAAACACTCTTATTATCTATTATAGTAAAGCCACAAGAAAATGTTAGCATTTTTGTAAGTTGATTTAATTGGAAACCTAATTGAAATTCTACTGGCGTTTCCAATTCAAATAAGTTATCATGGGTAATTAGTATTTTAATGGATTATTTACGTAGTTAACAAACAAACCCGAAAAAACACCTATTTGCAATGTAAATTAAACTAGTTTAAAAATAAGTCATGTGTACTACCTACTGCCCTCTACGGTGTCACACTTAGGATATGGGTTTGGAAATTGGCTGATCCCACGGACATGCAAATAGATGGACATGCCCTAAGTGATAAAAGGCGTATTATTTCCCCCTCCCATTGGAACCATTTTTTCGGAGCCGGCTGGGCTTACGAGAGCCCCGCGTGAATTTAAAAAATGTGACGTGATCATTCTTGTCCGGACCAGTGTCGAGCTCTTATCGTACATTTTACGAAATAAAAGGTCAAAAATTGTGGTTTGTGTTATAAAAACGTGTAAAAATAGAAGTGAAAAAGATAATAAACCCAATTGTCGTATTACATTCCATAGGAAAGCATTATTTTACTTTATTTTAAGTTTATTCATATCACATTATATGATAACACATACATCGGCACACATAACACATGGCATCTAGATACATGGCGACGTGAAACACAAAGCCGCTGTTTACTGCTGTAAGTAAATTATGAAACATTTGTAAAAGTGTCTACGGCAACAAAATATTCAACTGTGAAAATACACGAACCTTACTTTGTCGAATTTCGACTTCACACGTTTGTTCATAACGTGGCATGCAATTCGCGCTCCCGTATAAAAAGGTCTATTCATTCAAAAGCAGATTTTACTTTCAAGAACTAAATGGTGATATTATAGTGCGAGGTGCCTACATACTGTTAGATTGATTTATTAGCGAATCACAGTCTCTTTCATCTCTTTGTCCCGCCATAGTTGGTTTTTACCCCTCATCTGTAAGTTCTCGTCTATCTATTTGTATCTCTGTGGCTATACCCTGGTAGTTTCTGATATGGTAAAGCAGAGGTAGAACCAGAAGTGTTTATGATAAAGAAGAACTCTACTGAAGGCTCAAATGAAAATACAGTTTATTGTTATGAATCGCAAAATATCAGTTTCAGTGCCGGCAACCCGGGCGTTTATTTAGTTTCATGGTTATTTACATTGTTTTCTTTTCTTTTACTCGCCTCACTAGACAAAGTCTGTTCCGAGGCGGGTAAATCACATCTATGTTTGTTCCAAAAGAAATGTGTGTGTTTAAACAAATATATATATATGTATGTGGAAAGATAAAAAAGATAAATTATATGTTGGTATATTAAATATTGACATACATACTTTGTTTTTTTTTTTCTTTTTTTTATTTTTTTTTTTTATTAGTTACATTTCCATGAGAAGATTGCATATGTTATATAGATAAAAGTAAATTAAAATTTTGTGACAGTTGAATATAGCGGTTACATAATAATTAATATTGCAAAATTGCAGTTTCTCGTGTTTGTTTTATTTGAATATTATATAATTTCGTGAGAACTTGTATGAAATGTTATTTATTTAGAATATTTTGAATGTCTGTTCTTTCCTTTTCATTCAACCATATTATGAATCTTTTGAACAGCCAATTCAAATTATTTGGGGTGACGTAAGTTTTTGTTTGTGTTAGGAAGGTATTGAAAATGTGTGGTGCTAGGTAAGATTCGTGTTTTTTTGCAAAAGTTGATTTGATATGGGGAACTTGAAAGTGCTTATTAATTTTTGCTCTTGTGTTTTGCGAGTGAGGTATGTGGAGATGTGAAGTTTTGATACAGTTTTTGTGAATGATCTTCCTTATGAATAGTTTATTTCCTATCTAGTAATTTGTTTTTGATCATTAGCTGTTCCGTCGGATGTTGGTAAGGTTTTTTAAACATAATTCTAATTATTGTTTTGTGATTTATTTTAAAAGAATTGAGGTAAGTATCTGCTGCTCCTCCCCAAACTGAAATTCCATACGTTAAAATACTTTGACAGAGTACGAAATATATATTTTTTAGTTGATTTAATGACATGATGTTTCGTATTGTTTTGAAGATGTATGATAATTTTCGTATTTTTTTTGATAATTTATTAATATGGAGATCCCATTTTAGTTTATGGTCAACAGTTAAACCTAGATATTTAATATTGTCTGCATAAACAATTTTGTCACAAGTACAGCATGTGTTATTTGACGAAATATTGGTGAAGGGGTTAAGATGTAGTTGTGGTTGGCTATGTGGTTGACCAGCCTTTGTTTTGCTAAAAGTTAAATATTTGGTTTTTGAAATGTTCAGTGTTAGTAGATTATTTTGTAGCCATTTATTTACTACAGTCATCCCTGTTTCTGTGTTTTTGAATACCTTTTCCCATGATTGTGCCTTGAACAAAATTGCAGTGTCGTCTGCATAACTGATTACTTTGTACTCAATTTTTCCTAGGTTTATCTCAGTTAGACTATTTATATAAATGAGGAATAGTATGGGACCCAAGACGCTGCCTTGCGGAACTCCATACCTGATATCTGCTTTGTGACTGCTGTATTTATTTATTTTTACTATTTGTTGTCTCTTTTCAATGTAGCTGACAAACCATTTTAGCGGTTGACCAGTTATACCGATATTTTTGAGTTTTTGTTGTAGTAAGTTATGCGAAATAGTGTCGAAAGCTTTTGCTAGGTCTAAGAACACCCCTATCACCTTTGATCCGCCATCTATGCTTTTCACTATGTAGTTGGTTAATTCTGATAAAGCATCTTCTGTACCCATTTTGGCATGAAATCCAAATTGGCGGCTTGAGAGCAGGTTGTGTTTTTCAAGGTACGCAAGTAATCTTTTTTTCATGGCTTTTTCTAGAAGTTTAGATAGTGAGTTTAGCAGAGTGATTGGTCTGTAGTTTAATATCAGAGTTTTGTCTCCCGATTTATGTATTGGAGTAATACATCCTATTTTTAAATGATCAGGGACAATTCCGAGCCTAAAACTTTGGTTGAAAATGTGCTGAAGCGGTATAAGTATGTATTCTCGTAGATTTATCAGTATTTGATTGGAAATGTTATCCGGTCCCATCGCGCAATTTGGTTTGAGAGATTTAATAAGATCCGAGATTTCCTTTGTATTTACTTGATAAGCATTGAACGAGTGATTTGGTCGTATGGAAGAGCAAAGTTTGTGTAAAGAGTCTTCTGATGTACAGTTTTTTTGAAGAATTTTTTCCGCTAGGGTAGAGCCAACTTTTGCAAATTCTGTGTTAATAAAATTAGCTATTTTATTAGGTTCATTGTTTGTTAAGACTTTGTCTCCGTTTATTAATAGTTCTTTGATATGTGAATCTTTCTTCGGAGTGGAATAAGTAATATTTCTTACAATTTCCCAAATTTTTTTGGATCATTTTTTGCGATTTTTATTTCTTTTTTGTAATATTTGTATTTGGCTTGTTTAATTAACTTATTACACAGGTTTCTATACAGTAAGTAATCTTGCTTTAGTTTGTTATCATTCGGGTTTTTGTGGACTCGCATATGCATTGCATCTCTTTTGTGAATACTGTTGACTATTCCTTTCGTGATCCATGGTGTTATTTTTTTTTCTTTATGTGTGTAGTTCTTTTGTGGATTTTTTGTGGTGTGTTTGGTTATGTAGGTTTCAACCGTATTTATAAATGTGTTCAGCGCTGTGTTCGGGTCTATTTCATTTAGTACATTAGTCCAAGGTTCATCGTGAATATCCGATTTTAGGGACTTAAAATTTATTTTGTCTTTCATGTTGTCATTTTTTTTTTTACTTTGTTCTTTGTTAAGAAGTATGTTTAATGTAGTTGTGAAATGGTCAGTGACAGTTGAGCGAATAATGGATGAAAAAGTTTTTTTTCTAGTTTTAGCAAATATGTGATCGATGCAGGATTCGGAGTGTGATGTAGTTCTTGTTGGCGAGTTTATTGTAGATTTAAGTCCGTAGTGAGTAAAAACATTTAAGAATTCCGTAGTTTTTGGTTGGCAGTTTAATATGTTAATGTTCATGTCACCAGCAATAATTATTTGTTGAGTTTTTTTATGTTTTTCAAGAAGTTTATTTAATGAATTTAAGAAAGGGGCGAGATTGTTGTAGCATGGTGGTCTGTATATAGCGAATATAGAAAGACATGGGCCAAGTGATATTTGAATGCAGTTTGCTTCAGTTATGTTAATTTCTGATATGGAAGATTTTATTGTATCTTTGACAAAGATTACTATACCATCATTTTGATTTTGGTGTCTTGTGGTCTGGAATGTGGTATAGTCCTTTAAGTTTAAGTTGGTGTGAGAATCACCTAACCAGCATTCACTTAGGATAATGATATCGAAACTTATATCTATTTCATTTAGTAGGACACAGAAACTATCAAAGTTCTTTTGAATGCTTCTTATGTTTTGACATATTATGCTTAAACTGTGTTTTCCTGAGACAAGGATTTTGTATTCTTTTGCTTGGTTAAAAGTGTATTCTGTGTTATTTATTGTTTCTAAGTCAAAATTCAGTGCAGAAACCATTTATTACAGGATGAAAATAGAAGTTTTGGATGGAAAGCCATACATGATAACGTACATAAGATTTGGGAATGTTTAGGGTTATTATTAAGTACGAAGTAATATAAGGATACAGTTTGGCGCCTGTTTCAGGAACAGTTTCTGGTTGGTTTTCCTCTAGTTGTTCTTCAATGAGGTTGGTGGTATTTTCTGAGTTTAATTGAGTTGCTTGCGAGTCGATTGATCGAAGGCGAATATATACTCGCCTTGTTGTACTCCATAAGTAGGAGAAAAGGTAGTTTCTTGCAAATAGTTTGTAGAGATATAGTCTTCTTGTAGTGTGGGTGGTTAGATGTTCATTTATGTGTATAGGTTCATGTCGTCTTTCGTATCCTGTTTTGTTAATGTTCCTTCTCTCTTTATTTTTCTCTGTTTTTTTATTGCAATTTTTATCTGTTTCCAAAAACTCATCTCGACCATTTGTATTTTTAAATTTGATTATAATCAGTTTTGGAGTTGCATTTCTCAGAGATGCTAGTTTTTTTGGTATATCAGGTATTGGTATATTACGGTTAATTACCGTTAAAAAATTGGTTTTTATTTTTGTAGAAGCCATAATAAACATAATATTGAGTAAATAGTGCACTATTTTTTTTTTTTTTTTTTTTTTTTTTAAATCATCTTTGTAGGTAAATCGTTTAGGTGTCTTATTTCAACCACCTTTGAGTCATTTGTTTTCCTTACCAAAATTTTTCCCGATTTTACCCATACATACTTAAATTCTTTTTCTTGTGCCCTTTTTCTGACATTCCAGTGTAGATTTTTATAATAAGGTGTTAGTGCTGCATTGAGGTAAACGAATTTGGCTCCTTCCCCGTTAAATTTTTTTATCGGATCACTATATCTAGCAGCTAACATGGTGTTTGCTTTTGTGATGTCTGCGAAATTAATCGTGATTTTTTTTTGATCATTTAATTTGTTGGTTATTATTTTTTAGGTATCCTCTGGTGCCATTTTGACGCCCGCGAGCTCCGCAATCCGCGTCACAGTATGGACTGGGGATAAGTTGTCTTGAAATTTTATACCGTTTATTTCTATACTGTTCAATAGTGCTGATTGTTTCAGATCTGCCAGGTGAACTTCTACTGCAGCCAATCTTTTTTCTTTTTCGGCTAGTTCTTCCTTGAGTTTATTTACTTGATATGGTGTATCCATGATTTTTGACAGTTTGTGTATTATGTCATCGTATTTTTCGTTAACGAAGTTAGTAAAGCTTTTTATTTCTTGTAGCTCTGATGCAATTTTGTTGAGCATAACTTCCTTCATTTCTTCAAATTTGGAATTGATAAATTCCAAGATGGAGTCGCTGTCAATGTTAATCATCGACTGATGAGCCTCCGACGCAGAGTCCATTGTGCCAGGCGCGTTTGTTAGTGGTGATGATGTTGTCAGTACTTTCTTCACATTCGAGAACTTGCTGCGAGATTTGGACATTTTCTTGATGTTATATTTAATTATTTAATTCGTAGGAAAATTTCAATTTTTTGTTCATAAATGCCCCTTATTAAAATAATTAAAATTTGAAATATATAATTTAGTTGTTTAGTCTATGACAAAAATGGCACTTGTTTTTCACAAATTCAAAATCCATAAATTGTCTTTGGTTAACAATGACTTGTAATTTGGCATATATTTATTTTAACAAAATGTGTAGTTATTTTACACTGCCACTACCGGATAAACTGTCACTTTGTTTTATGTAACACTGGTTTTTTGGTTTTTATTGGATTACTGTGTTGATTTGCTTAATTGTCACTTATTTTGGTACAAAGTTTGGAGCTGTCAGAATCAGCTGTTGTTTGCTTACGGTTATCCATAGAAGGTTGTATCGTATTGTATTGTAGATATCAATTCAATATTTTCAATAAATTCAATGGGCTCCTTTAAAACTTCCTTCTTATAATTTAAAAGTGGAGCAGAGAGGTTCTTTCAGAATAATCAGGGTGGATTAGGCCCGTTTTTGGGTAGAAATTGAAAGCCATCTTGTAAATAAACCATTAACCTGGGATTTGGGACCGCCGCCCTGTAACCATTTATTGGATAATCAACACCACTGTCATAGTTTACCCCAAGTGGTTCGCTAAGTTTGGTTACTTAGAAGGGGTGCCCGGGTTCATGGGGTGAGGTTTGTCTAGGTCTTGGTGGCGGATGCTTTTGTATGGTGAGCAGGATCGGGAGAGACTGGTTGAGAGAGACCTTGTGACATTTCTGGCAGAATTCTTTTGAAATATCTGCTTGCACCGCAGTAGGAGAGATGGATCACTGGATGGAGACGTCTGTCACTCCTGGACCCACTGACCCAAAATTCCTACGCACCCCTCGTACATTATCCTTTTCAGAACTTCCTCTTCTTCCTTTCCTTTAAAAGACTCTCCGCACAGCATCCCCAGAGATGACATAGACAATAAAGGAAAATATACCTTGTCTGGCCATTATTTTCTTAAATTTCAAAATCAGAAAATAGATCCCCCCATACCTGCAAATCCAAAATCATATGGCGAATACGATATCAGGCAGAGCAGGCAATGTTGATTGGCCCTCTCGATCTAATAGTTAAAAGGTAATGAATCAGTTTCGACATTGGTTTCCATTGTAATCTCCATGCATAGTATTTCTGTTTGAACGCGTGTCTTGTTTATTTCTGCTGATTTTCAATATTAAAGCTCAATTGAAAATAAACGTATTTCGTTGATCTTTTTTTCATTCTTTTTTCACTCCAGATAGGAGTCCAAATTGCAGTACGCCAGAAATCACTTGTAGTCAGTCACCTTTAATTAATTTTTTCGAGTAGATTTGGATTATTCCTCGCTTCATGGAACAGTAAGTAAACAAAAAAAGTGTGTACAATTCGCACGCGAGATAGAAGTGAAACAAACCATCAGAAATCTAAGGTAGACAAGAGTGGGGAGGCTACGAAGCACCGCACAAAAATCTCATTCTCTTGCAGGCTAAATCCTACAGATGTATGTGTTTGTCTCTTTTTAGTGTCGTTATTTTTCGTTTCATCGAGTTTTAAATCACAACCGTGCTAAAGAAGTTTTCACTTCAAAAACTCTGTTATAATAATAGTACGTCACTCACTAATAATAATAATGATTTGATTGAGTTCCTGCTTTCAACAATATCGGAAAATATTAAGTGAATAATAATTAGTGCCTGCTCAATAGAAGGACAAAGCGCTTAATCCGCATTGATTCAGCTTATTCTAGCGTAAGTGGCAAAGGTAAAGATATCCTAATTCTTCAATTTTCACCAATAAGACCGTATAATGAGCACACAACGTGTAAGACTCTAACGATCTTCAATAAATATTTACCTACGTAATAGACGGAAGTTTTACATGTGTACTAATATTGTGTGTATACGTTGTTTAGGCACACTTTGTCAATACCAAGGTGTAATAATAATTAGTGCTTGAAGATTGTCGAGAGTAATTTTCATTTACAAAGATCAACAAAAAATCCCTTCCTCGATAAATACTACTGGTTGTTTCAAGAGGATAGCAAAATATTCTTACTGGATTTGACTGATATCTATTTTAAGTAACGAATTTACCTTCCGATAACCTATGTGGAAGAGCCGTAAGCTCCTTGACCGTGAAACCAGGGATCGAGGGTCCAAAAACCGACTTTCATAAAAAATTTTAAAAATGACTTCATTTATAAATTTTTTAACCCTCTAAGGGACAAATTATAGAAGGACTTAAAAACAAAATTATTTGAAGTTAAAACTTCTTCAGCACCGTTGTTATTTTAAACTCGATGAAACAAGCGGCACTAAAATGAGACAAATACATACACCTATAGGGTTAAGTCTGCAATAATGATATAGCAATAAATATTTATTTTATTGACGGGTACTCGGTCCCGATATAATACGATAAATTCACCGTAGTGGTATAAAGCGCCTTAAGAACCTCTGCAGACATTCAGCCGACCAGGGATCGATTCCTACAAAATCCAAAAAAAAAATGTAAAATCAATTTCCAATCTTCAAACCACTCCAAAATGAACAGGCAAAAGAAAACACAAAAGAAAAGGACATCTGGCGATTCCAAAGAAGAGACCACAAATACTAAAAAGATGACCAAATCTATAGTAAAAGGTGCATTTGAATTCGATTTATATTTCTGGGCATATGGGCATATCTTTCTGGGGTCATGTTAATTAAATGAAAGTAGCAAACTTTGTTTACACCAATTTTTAATATAAAATTTATCAACATGTTGTTTATCGGGATAAAAAGTATAGGCATTTCAAATGAAAGCTAGTAAGAAGAGACAAATAATTCAGTTATCATGAATACCAATGAAAAAAAATCATTTGTTCATTATTCTAAAAAAATATTACGTAAAATCCACAATATTATTGAAAATAATTATTTTAGATATTTAAATAACCAAAAAAAATTATAGATTCAAAAATTTAAATAACCGAATAAACAAGCAACCAAAATGTCAAAATAACAAAAAATATAGCCATTTTAAAAATATACTTGGTTATCTAATTGTATAATCCAAATACTAACGTTGTCCCATTATCTCTGTATAGATTTAAACTATAGTTCCTATTTTTACATGTAAGTAATATGTTTTCTTTAGACTTAATTATGTAGATGACTTCAATTGCATATATTCAATAATAAGTTAATATTTGTTAATAATTGTTTATCCCAGCTATGTAAGTATGGGGCCGTGCGGCCTACTGGGCATTTTCCCACCGGAATAACACTCAGAATTTTCGGCAAGATTCTGGCATTCTCGTAGCAGTGATTCAATGTTAAGTTCGTGTTGAATCATTTTTTTATTATTTAATTAATAACAGATCACTTTGTATAAACCACTATGTATAAACCAGCCGGGTAACCCAGCTAGTGTTAATATAAAGAAAAATAAAAATAATAAATATTAAATAAATATAATTTTGCAGAAGTTTGAAGAAGTTACTTATTTATTTATTTATTGATTTTTTAATTTTTAATTTTTTTTTTTTTTTTTTTTTTTATTATTTTTTTTTTTTCATTTTATTTCAATGCCATAGAATGGCTTTTAAATTCAAGTGATAGGTACATGATATTATAAGTATTCAGCGGTATACAGGAGATTATTAGTATTACAATAATAACAAAATATGAATGTACATTTATCAAGTATACATAGGTGATAAAAGCAAGTAGGTATTTAGGTATAGGATACTAGTATGTGTTACTAAACTAATAATCTATGTTATAATAATAGAGAACATATTATTTAGGATAATTTAGAATAAAAAATATGTAACCTAAAGGAACTTTGTTTGGAATTACTAAACAGGTTTTGCTAATTAGTTAACTGTTTCAGGTCTGTCAGTTATTTATAAATAGTTTTGGTTTAAAAAAAAAACATTTTTAATAAAATAATACATTTAAAAGCTATCTCTCTTCAGTCTGATAGTAAAGATATCAGAAGTAAGTAGTTGAGAATCTGTAGTAAAATATTTATTAATTTATTTATTGTGAATATCCCACCCGGCTGCGCTTTTACATGTTATTTTTTTATTTATTACAAAGAAGACTACGACCCAATAAGCGTAGTTTTCATACAAAAATAATTTGTTCATTTCGTTGATTTTTTTAAGGTGTGCGTTAGTATTAGCTTCTAATTCGATCTCCTTTTCCAGTTCCGAGTTCAATCACAATTTTGAAAAACACTCTGCTTTTATAGCGACTGTGTATGTAAACGAAACAATCCAAAAAGCAAGAAACACACAAGGTATGAAACAAACTAAAGTTTCCAGATTGTGTTAGGAATAAAAGTAGGTGTACAATTTCTTTTTTCATCTTTCATTTCTACGTAACTCTCACAATCAACAAATTTTGTAAGAAAATTCCAATCTGCTAAACATCTGCAAGAAACAAAGACGCTAAAACAAGCAGTGGGATTATCAAAGAAGGTTATGAGCGGAAGATCATTGTCGATGGTCGATAGGGCAAATCTTCTCTTTTCGTGAATCCATAGAATAAGTTTGGTGTTTGTAAAGAAACAGAAAGGTTAAGGTGATGTCATCAATCATGAGAACTCTTAAATTGTAGGTTAGCTCACCTGTTAGGCCGGGTGGAATCCACGTGCAATACTTACAACGTTCGCTTTGACATTATCGCATTGTGCGATCATATTATTGTTTCAATGTTTAACAAATTATTAATTATCTTTGTTACTTTCTTAAAACTTTGTAAGTAAGTTTAACATTTTATAAATATATATTTTGCTTTGTTAAGTTTGTTCACACTTTGTTTAGACTCTGTAAATATTACGCTTATACTCTGCGATCTCATTATTTAACATTTTTATTAAAAAATATATTGTAGGTCGATCGCGTGTAACAAGTTTTGACAGAAAAGAAATAGCCGTTAGTCAGTGTCGCCAAATGACTATACTATTGAGCTTCAACGATTTTTTATTTATTTAATTAAATGAAGACAATATTAGCGAAACTCAATAGAAAATCTGGAGACAGAAAAATCAGAAAAAGATATTGGTTCCACTGGGACACGAACCCAGGGCCCTTTGTTGACATGACAAGAGCTCTTCCAACTGAGCCATGGAACCCATTTCTAATTCGGTCACTTTTAACTGTATCATACTTTGACTAAGAACTACCAACATTATCTTTCTTTTTTCTTTCTTAACGCACATATTATTGGCTGCTATCTTCATATATGATTGCAAGATTCAAACCGAACTAAATGCTTTCTAGATAGTATCTGGATAAATAGTTATCCATTTTATTTTTAATACGTGACATCTATTGACTTTTTCTGCAAGCCTAGGATGAATATATTTTTATTTTTAACCATAAAGATAAAAATAAAAATTAAAAGATTTTTTAATATTTTGTTGTATAGTTTGTGATATATGTGTATTGACTATAATTAAGGCTGTCCAAGGGTACAGCAGTCGCTCCTACTTTGTTTGTATATAAATATATAGTTTTAACATAACCGTCTGAAAAAATTGGAGATTCGCAAAGAATGCAAGTGAATGCTAGAAGAAGACATGGCTCGATTAAATTAATCAAATACTTGAGTCGAAATAACTAGTAAAAGGGGGATTTTCCGGTTATTTTTAATATGTTAAATTAATTCTCAAAAAGGTAATTTTTGGAGATCACTGGCAACGGTTAATATGCACTTTTTTTTTAAAAAATCTTTTGATTCACCTTAATTACATTAAAAGGCAACTATTTGCATTGGGGGAAGTGGAAAATTTTTCATTCTAAATTTTTTCTTGCCTTGACGCGAGTAGGCGTTATAAAGGGGCACTTTCTTTTGAATCACAAACCTAGCGTAGCCGCTAAACTACTTGAAAACTGGGATGTTTTTCTTGCCTTGGCGCGAGTAGGCGTTATAAAGGGGCACTTTCTCTTGTATCACAAACCATGTAGAATGAAATATTTTCCACTTCCCCCAATGCAAATATTTGTCTTTTAATGTAATTAAGGTGAATCAAAAGATTTTTTCAAAAAAAGTGCGTATTGACCATTGCCAGCGATCTCAAAAATTTACCCTCAAAAATAACCGAACATGGTCTCACTTTGCAGATACTTTGCGACATAAGAATGCAATATTCTCCATAACAGTAAGACACTTACGGCAAAGGTTAATGGATTATTTCAAAGGACGCCCATCACTCTTCCTGGTTGTATTGTTGCATAACAGTAATAAGATATTTTAACGACTCATTCGGACGTGATCAACGGTACAACGAGTGATCACTTTAATTTTCAATATACAAGTGAATTGTTTTCACTCAACGGAATAATTCAGGTAACGAAAGGGTTCACTTGTGTATGAATATGATCTCAGCAAGAAGTGTTATTTTGACGGGTCTTTAATAAAAATAAATGTAAATCGCATTTGGTTGTGAGTTGAACACACTCCTAAAAATACACGTATAAAACCACAGTTTTATTAAGCCCATTGTTAAAAACCACAAAACGTCTAATTTAACAATTATGATTGTTCTGCCAACAAGATTGTATTACGACTAATGACAAGATTCGTTTAACTTGAAAAGTCGAAAAATAGTTTCCGCGGTAGGTAGCTCACTGCGTTTTAATATTTTAATGGTTATTTCGAAGTTCACCTGTCTGAAAACAATGAGAGTATGTTCCAAATTTGATTCTTGATCTATTTAGTGAATAATAACACGGTTTTCTATTTAAATACTATGCACCTACCTGAGCCACGTCTTATTAAGTGAAAATTATATCGCAGCTCAATAGTTCAAGATGAAAAATATGTTGAGCACTGAAAATGATAGTATTAACCTAGTGCAGGTGCATTTCATTAAATCATCAAAAGGAAATTAATTAATTAATATTTTTAGTAGATCCGACATTGTTCTTCGGGACCGCCGATTTAATTACAATTTACATATTATATATATGTATATATATATATATATATATATATATATATATATATTTTATTACATGATAAGAAAGTATTAAGTTAGTAGGTGATAATATTTTTTAACATAAGCTCCACACAAATGACCCTGAGGAAAATAATTTCCCTCAGAGACATCTTTAGGAAGCTGTGTGGAGGATATTTTTAAGGAAAATAAGGAGAGGAAGTTCTGGGAAATAAAAAGGTATGAGGGGTTGGTAGAAATCTGGGATTCACTCTGTTTAGGTCATCCGCCGCCAAGACCTAGACAAACCTCACCCCTTGAACCGGGGCACCCCTGTTAGGACTGCAAACGTAGCGAACCACTTAAGGTGACTTATGGCGGCCGCAACCATTCCCGCCTCCCAAATTGCAAATTTAGGTATGTACTTTTATTGATTATTTTAGTCTTCTCTAGGGGTTCGTGTGCTGACCGCTGAGACGGCCTAGGTTTTATTGTAATACTTGTTTCAGACCCTATAACGTTTTTTTTCAAATATTATGTAATTCCTCTTTTTTAATTTCTTAAAGCCAGGTTTAGATTTAATTTTTGAAATCATTTGCATTATCCGTTTTCTTTATTGTTGTTGGAAGTGAGTTATAGAGCTTGATGGAGAGATATTTTAATAGTTCCTTTGTCCAAAAGCCGTTTTAGATTTAAGTTTATTCATAATGTCATGTGTGTGTCGCGAAAGTGTGTTTTCTTATTTTTTTTTATCTATTTCTCAAAATGTTTGATTAAAACATTCTCAGCAATAGATATTTTGAATGTTTGGGACTGCAAAAGATTTGAAAATTTGTGTTGTTGGCGTCCTGGGATATTTAAGATGGTATTTATAATACCCTTTTGGGATTTATGTGTAGAAATAGTTAAATACATTTATTTCAATATATCTTATACGTTTATGTATTATTTATTATTGTAGCAATGTTATAATAAAAAAAATTGCAGTATTTATATTTTTCTCTAATTATTTTCTAGTTTATTTCACTTTGGTAACAGTACCTAATCAACGACTGGTTGACATGTTCTAAAGTTAGAAATGGGTGTTTTTATAAATTTTTTGTTTATTGTCAAATAAATTACTTGTCCAAAAAGTTCTTTGCGACAGCAGCTTGTGGTTAAGAATTTAACGCAATATTTATCAACCTAATCTAAAAATGTAATCATGAATATAAAATATTAAAAATGTGTAAATTAGTTCCAACTGAAAAATAAATTGTTTCTAACTCTCAAAGTCAATTCCATCATGAGCTAATATTGTACGTATAAATGTGAAATAATACAAGAAGTTCTGGCTATATTACTCGTAAAAGATTGTTTAATAGCCAAACAAACGTTGACTCCGGTAGTAGATCGGACGTAACGTTTAACAACCATTATTTATTTCAAAACATACGGCACAACATGTGCCATTAACATAATTACATATATTTATATATGTTAAAATACAATAACATAAAGAAAGTGGCAATACAAATGTATCGTTAAATCTAAAAACAAAAGGTAAAAAAGGAGTTAAGGTAATAAGGAGTAAATAAAAATAAGATGTATAAAATATAAAGTACAATGTAAAAGTAAAAAGTTAAAAGGCAGGAAATAATATAGTAAAATGTATATATACTATAAGATACCTTCAAAAATAATAGAAAGCACAAAAGTTATAAATATTTTAAAAAATAACAAGTAAAGTGTAAAAAATGCTCTTAGAAGCCAAATATTAATAAAACAGTTGTCATTTGAACTCCGTGAAGCGTTCGATTTCAGTTATTTAGTTATTTGTTCCTACTATAATAATAATATACTAGCTTTTGCCCCCGGCTTCGCTCGTATATTCGCTCCCCCCCCCCCCCCCTCCCCCACTCCCACAATCAATCAACAATCAAATAAGCTCCGTTTCGCATTCATAATATTAGTATAGCTGTTGGCTTAGGTCAAAATGTAGATTAGTACCTTTTTTATATTTGTAACTACACTAAATATTCATATTAGAATACTCATATTTGAATTTTCGCTATCAAAGAAATCTCCATAGTAACCTAAACAAATAACAAAATGACAGCCCACGTCAAACATTTACTTAGCAACACGCTTTGCCAATAAAAAAATATTCATAACGCCAGAGTTTACCAATATATATAGCCTATGTTACTCGCAAATAATGTAGTTTTCGATGAGTGAAAGAATTTTTATATTCCATTCGGTATTTATTGCGTGAAAGAGTAAGACACACCCATCTATACAAACTATCGCTTCTTTTCTTTCTAATATTATAAATGCGAAAGTTTGTATGCGTGGATGTGACTTACTCTTTCACGCAATAAATATCGAATGGAATTTAAAAATTCTTTCACTAATCGAAAACTACATTATTTGCGAGTAACATAGGCTATGTATATTGGTAAGCTCTGGCGTTATAAATAAGCTGTGGCTTATAAATAAGCTGTGGCGTTATGAAATTATTTATTATACATTTATTGGCAAAGCGTGTTGCTAAGTAAATGTTTGACGTGGGCTCTCTTATTGTTATTTGTTTAGGTTACTATGGAGATTTCTATGATAGTAAAAATTCTAATATGAGTATTCTAATATTAATATTTAGAGCGAAGCCGGGGGCAAAAGCTAGTTTATAATATTAGTAAGATATAAAATTTTATAAATAATAATAATTGGTAGGAATCCTTAGTTTCTGTTTGTATCATTTACAACATGTCAAGATAATATTTAGAAATTAGAGACATATCGTTTTATACCAATCTAAATCAATGAATTACCCACACTTACCTTACCCATCTCTAGCACGTGCATACATTATCTTGTGAGAATCACTTTCACGTTCAACAACAACCTGACCGGGAGGTCGCACTTTTGACTTCGATAGAGACCAATCTCGTGTATTACATAACAAAGGCAAGAAGAGTTGATAATATAATTGCTGAAATGAGTGATTACCTACTTGCCTACTTCATATTTTGATTCTGATTACACTCGCGAAGAATGGTTTTTATTAGCCAGTTTCCGCGGTAGGTAGCAAAAATATGGTAATTCCACGTCAGTTAATCTTCGGGTTTTTGATAAGATCTTTAGGTGGGTAATTTATATTCATGAGAATATGATTTGAGAATGCGGAGAACAAGAAGCGCGGATTCTCCTCTGGGACTGGCCATGGAGCGCTAAGTGAATTTTGGAATTACCCATGGGCATTAATACTCTGGATACAGACATAAAAGATCATTAAGTCCACCAATCGGTGTCTGTAGTCGCGGGTTCAAACCAGACAAAAAAATCTCCGTCTCCTCATTTCTAACTGACATTTTTTTTTTAAATGAATTCCAAAGCATTACCTTTGCTCATTTCTACACCCAAAATAATTTTCAGGACCATCTGTTGTGTTGTATTTTCAAGAATTTTCAATAATAATTCATTTTACAAGGTTGTAACACCACTTATACTCTGTTTTTTTTTTTTGTATCTGACAGTTGATCTTAAATACAAGGCACGTTACGATTCGTCACTTCATTTGGATAGGGTTCTAACTAGGCCTTACCAATCTCAGTTTTTTATTAAATGAAGACAATATTAGCGAAAATCTGGAGGACGAGAAATCAGAAAAAGATATTGGATCCACTGGGCTCCACTCGCTAATATTGTCTTAATTTAATTAAATATTATAATTTGAAATTTTACTCATAAAAATAACTAAAGTATTTTAGTTTATCACATGTTAATGGCAAACATTGAAATAGGACGTGGCCCTTGCTTTGAATTGCATTAGGGAAATATAATTAGAACCTTGTGCAATGTATTATTATGTCCTAGCTGGTTGCACGGGGTTCTATTTGCATGTTTAGGTATGTTCTAAAAGGGTAAATATACATTCTATTTAAAAACTTTCCTTTCAAATATGTTCAATTAAAATACTTTACACAAGTTTCATCGGAAATTGGTAAATAGATTATTAGAAATCGTTTTTGCAAACTTTGACATCTCATATCTCAGAACAAGATGAAGAGAAGTTAGAACCCTATCCAAATAAAGTGACGATGTGTGACATGCGTTCGAAGCCGACAAGTCTCCTTCATTCCTCGCAGTTCTGCACTACGTGGAGAGCCAATGACACCGACGAAACGGATAACGGAAACTTGGTAATTCAAGCCCATTTGGAGACCTTCCTCTGCTTCTTCTGCCATCGACTTAGCCAATGACTATGAGTTTCTCTAGGTTGGAGTCCTCAATTTGGCGAGAAACTTTTCTAAAGTAACTTATAATACGTTGCAGGCAGATAGTTGAAAGCTGACCGTCGATGCCTACCTTTTTAAAAATGGACGCATTTGTGCCTCTAGCTGTCCACTGAATCCTGAGCATTTTCTCCAGCACCTACACTTTCTTTTGCTGGCTCTAAGTGTCCATGTTTCCACACCGTACAGAAATATGAGAAAAATTGGATGTGGATTAATGAGTAAACATCCAAAATACAAAACTAGACTGGCTCATGAAGAAAACGAATAACAATCAGAACAAATTTTGTAACATGTTTCAGAGTATAGCTCTGATGAGTACCTCTATTCTGACTTCAAACATTTTTAAATTGCATAGATTAAATCAGAAAAAACAGATACTTACGAAAACAAATTTGAGTAAAAAATGTTGATTTTTTTAACCTCATAAGTTATTATATGTTACAGTGGTACACGGGAGGGTATCAGTAGTATTAACGACAAAATGAGAATGAATGAGCACCGATTCTGAATATACATAACATACATTTTTCGTCTCAGAATTGGTCTCCTCTAACCGGCCCCACCCGATCCCGCCCGGCAATCAACTGGTGGGCAGGCCCATCCGCCGTCAAGACACAACTCACCCCATTAACCAGAACATCCCTTCTAAGTCCAAACGGAACAAACCCAAATTAACGACAAAACCGAATTAAAATTATGAAATCATTATGAAAAATATTAAAATTACGATTTAAAATGTGTTTTATAGTATTTTTTTCTGTAATACACAGAGCTGGAATGATGTCTACACTTTGAATTCTGCCTAAATTAGGTTTATCCAGTGTACGGAACTCCTCGGAACAGATTCTGAACTTATTACCGGATATAATACGAAGGCACGCCACTGGTAGGTTTTACTTTTAAATAATTATGCTCTTGTAATTGAAATAAAATTTTGCTGAGCACTTTTAAGATTATTGAATTAGACAACCTGTAGGAGAGTATTTTCAAATGTCCGGCAGTGTTAACTGACCCATGAATTAAATACGAGCTGTCTAATAGGTTCATTGCTTTTAGAGTTATAAAGTTAGTGTTAATATTTTTGAAGGAGATCTGTTTTTCATGATACCGAGTGGATCTGTGTCTAATACACTAAATTAAGTCATTTTAAAATAATTACTTACCTACTTCGGTTTTTCACTTACTTCGGTTTTTCCGACTATTGAGATGATAATTCTAATAATATGCGTGGTTATAATTCGGTGGAACCTGTTTTATGAACCAGCAAACTAACTATCTGTGACGAACAAACATACACTAGGTACTTTGGTTAACACTCCGTTTGGCTTTCGTAGTCGAAGGGTAAAGCTCTTGACTTACAATCCGAAGGTCACGAGATCGAATCCCGGCGTGCGCAAATAAATTTTATTTGAAATAAATATAAATAAAATACAATTTTTATAAGAAAAACTTTTTTTTTTTAATACTTTATTGAAGGTTATTCCCATCAGTAAAATATATCATATTAGAATAAGTTAACAATAATAATCTAAACGAAAATATGAAAGAGAACAAGACCCAGAAAAACAGAAAAAGACAATGGTCGCAACTGGGACTCGAACCCAGACCTCTCCGTCTAACCGGGACGAGTGTGTTAACCAATTTCGCCATTGCCACCTTCTGTCAAAACGTCATAATTGTCAAACTCATATTTTCAAATTTTAGAATTCCATTATTATCAACTTATTATTTTTCTCCATATTACGGGCAACTACCCTTTTTATTGGAAACAATCATTCTAAGAATTGGTTTGTAACCTGGATAGCGTCTCGGATAGATATATCCGAATTTATTTATATGGAACAATATACTAAATGAACATTCAATTTTAATAAGAAAAACTTCTTTATTTTTATACTTTATTGAAGGTTATTCCCATCAGTGAAATATATAATATTAGAATAAGTTAACAATAATAATCTAAACGAAAAAATGAAAGAGAACAAGACCTAGAAAAACAGAAAAAAGACAATGGTCGCAACTGGGACTCGAACCCAGACCTCTCCGTCTAACCGGGACGAGTCGGTTAACCAATTTCGCCATTGCCATCTTCTGTCAAAACGAAAAGTTTTTTTTCTGGGTCTTGTTCTCTTTCATATTTTCGTTTAGATTATTATTATTGTTTCCAATAAAAAGGGTAGTTGCCCGTTATATGGAGAAAAATAATTAGTTGATAATAATGGAATTCTAAAATTTGAAAATATGAGATTGACAATTATGACGTTTTGACAGAAGGTGGCAATGGCGAAATTGGTTAACGCACTCGTCCCGGTTAGACGGAGAGGTCTGGGTTCGAGTCCCAGTTGCGACCATTGTCTTTTTCTGTTTTTCTGGGTCTTGTTCTCTTTCATATTTTCGTTTAGATTATTATTGTTAACTTATTCTAATAAAAAATAAAATACTTTGTTTTACGAAACTTTATTGTAAAATTAAAATTTATTTGATTAATTTGTGTGATGTCTATTATATATATAATTAAAAAAATTAAATATCGAAATTCTATCATAATTAATGGATAATATTTCTATTTGTGATACTGAAAATTCGTGGTGGAATTCCATTGTACATAATAATATAATAAAACATATTTCCACTTAATTTAGTTTTTACCGTAACTGGTTTCAGCCTGTTAATGCCATCTACAGATCTGGTGACCAGTCTTCAGACTGATGACCAGACTGAAGATGGTTTAACAGGCTGAAACCAGTTACAGTAAAAAAGTACTAAGTGGACATAAGTTTTTACGGTGCTCCAGATTTTATGTCCTGGTTAAATCTTTCAGAAATGAAAGACTAAACCCTTCCACACACTTTTCCACAAATGATTATCTAGTAAATCCACGCAATGTAAGTGCACTATATATGTATAATAAATACAAAACAATTCAAGAACAATACGTCAATCCACCAGAAACATAATGGGTAAGTAATTCACCGACTCCAGATATTTTCATATCAGAGGGTTCTGCTCTGATGAAATCCTAACTGGACCGATTAATCCTACTGATGCCTCAATATAAATATTTAAAAATCTTTCGTAATCCTACATGTATTTAAAATGACTGACTATGTATTTTAATATATAAATTCTTTGACAAATCTTATACGCCTAAATTTTGAATGAGAGAGCTAGGTATCATGCCAGTAGCCGAAATAACAAATTAAAAAAAAAAAACAATAACTTTGTAAACACCACTTTTAATTTTTATACTTTATGTCGACCGGGTTTCGCTACAACCGTAGCTTCTTCTACTGCCCTGAAGAAGCTACGGTTGTAGCGAAACCCTGTAGGCATAAAGTATAGAAAATAAAAGTGGTGCTTACAAAGTTATTGTTTTATTTTAAATTATATGGTCACATCGCAAAGTAACTGCTTAATATGAACAAAAAGGAAATATTTTTATATTCTGAGAATGACAAATTCTTTTTATCTCATTTCCTAAATCTGTATATTTTCTTATTTTTTCATAATCAATTTGTATTATAAAAGAAAGACCAAAAAAACGTGCGGACCGCAAAAACTCAGAAACGAGTCCCGGTACGATTAAGGGGGGTTATATGGTGTGGTAGATCTGTATCCCCCCTCCAGGATGACCTTTCCCGTTTTTACCTACAGGGCCTGCTTTTGAAGATATAAGGGCTAAGGGTATATTAATTTCAGCTATTTAAATTGGAACTTTGATGGATATTTTTCCATCTCCTCCGAAGTAAATACATAGTTGTTTCTTATAGCAATTAAGTTCAATAATAAAATATTCTAAACTGGAAAAAATCCTTTATAATAAGAACTGCTTCATTACTACTCCTAGAAATCTTTACAATTGCGTCTAGAAATATGTCTTTTAATTTCAGAATGATCTTGTGGAAATGATTGCAGCTGGAGTTGTTGGATTCAAGTGTTTTCTGTGTCCTAGCGGGGTGGATGAGTTTCCAAATGTTACCGAGGAAGATTTGGAAAAGGCTTTGCAAGTCTTGGAAAAAACTGATTCCGTTTTAGCAGTAAGTGGATCAGCTTTTTTGAATTTTAGAGTCAATATTATACATAGTTTAGGTACCTTTGTATACCATTGTGATATTTTTTTAGTTCCATGCCGAGTGCGATTTAGATGAACCATGTGAAGATTCGCAACAAAGTGAGTGTTTTACAAAATAAACTGCAAGCAATCATGAGTTAGTTGTATTAGGACTATGGTACTACTAAATAAATATATATTTCAATTGTTTTCCAGATCCAGAAGAATATAAAACCTATCTAGCAACTCGACCTCCAGAAATGGAACTGAAAGCTCTCAAGTTGATTATGACGATGACCGAGAAATATAAGTAAACATCTTCTATTTCTTTATTCATGAAACTTCTGTCATCCAGTTTTGGACATACGCAGGGCCGTATTATCCATAAGACAGTGTAGGCAACTACCTAGGGGCCCTAGGGTAAAGAGGCCCCGAGACGTGCATTGCCTAGGGGCCCCGACATGTGTAATCCGCCCCTGGACATAGGTCTTCCTAAATTTTTTTTGCAATTTCTTGGAAGCTCTCACCCAACCAAAGGAAGCATTTACTTCGAAGATTCGCCCTTGAAATTTCAAGAACAGTTTTCCGGAAAGTCTTGGTTCGATAAATCGTTAGAAAGTTCTGGAAGGAGTGGTAAAATATGTCGTGAAATGTTCGGGAATAGGAAATCAGGAACATCATTGTGGAACATTCCATAACACTCTCGAATGTTGTCCTGAGCGAAGCCGGGTACCCCAGCAAGTGGATAATAAAATTAATAGCCAGTCTGGGGCCTAGCATGCAGTCAATAGATCTTTTTTGTAAGCTTTTCAGTTTTATTTAAATTTATTCTAGATCACTCTTCTAGGTAGTTTATGTTCACTGTCCAGGGTTCCTCCTCAGTTATTTGATTCATTTAGTGCAGTGTACTTAATGGAACGTCTACGAGATTTTCAGATACTTGCACATCATACATTCTCTGAGCACGACTAGAAACAAAATTATTTATAAAAAACATCACGACAATGTTTTAAAACCAACGTGTATGTAACTAATAGTTTTGTGAACAATAAATCTCACTTCCAAAAAGTATACATCCAATTTTCTATCATGAAATAAAACAATTAGGAACTTTAATTATAACCACGATTTATTTTATAACACAAGCATCATCAGAGCATAAAACTAAACTAATTAAAAAACAGAGTGTGGAATTCATCCGCGGTAAAAGTGAAACTTTCAGAAAACTAAAGTAGACATGAGTTATACATATACGTAGATAAGAGGCTATGAAACTCCTCACAAAGAGGAGACCGATTAAACTATCTTTTTTTTTTTGCATGCTTAATCCTATAGGTATAGATGTATGTGTTTGTCTCTTTTTAGTGTCGCTTTTTTTCGTTTCATCGAATTTCAAATCACAACGGTGCTAAAGAAGTTTTCGCTTCAAAAATACATTGCGTAAGTTTGTAGATACATACAGAGAGAGACAAAACATAAAATAAAATTAAAGAACAGTCAGAAAGCATGAAATTAAAAACTTAGATGGTAATAGAAATAAAAAGACAGATGTGTATAATGTGGCTTACCATAATATATCTATCTACAGGAAAAACACATCACATGAACAGCGATTAAGGGATAATGGAGTTTTTTTTATTTGGGCAAATTTATTTCATTAAATATGTCGAACCACAAAGTGACTCCTTTCTACCGAAATTTTATTTTATTTTAAATCAAAACCAAAGCATCAACTGAAATCATAAGATGTGTATGTAGACAAGTACTTACTAAAACTAATAGCTGCTTAATTAAACGCGACAACTTAACATTTTAAAAACAATCTTAACTGAACCATTAAAACGGACGCCATCTTAAAACGGGACGGGATGTAACAAACAAATATACAGACTGAATAAATGACAAATGGTCGAGTTAAAATAGCACTTAGTTGCGCTCAGCCAATAACATATGGGTATATATACAGGTGCCTACAAGGATATTATCCATCAGCCGAGAGACAAGTTAAGTGACCTAAAACATTAAGAAAACAATATCGACAGGTAATGCATCTAAATTTAACGACCTAAGACTTAATTGGAAGGGTGAGTTGAGTCGTATAAATGGACTCGGAGAATTGTTCAAATTGTAAAAAAAAATATGATCAAGCAATCTGGACTATCTCTAAAAGAAAGCATATATTTTTCTGAAGCCCGACCAAGATTTCGGCTTCTAAAATCACGATGTTATTATCCAAGATCTAACATATTTATGCACGGACGGCGAGCAAATCACTAAGTGTCGTATCAATAATTTGTTAACACCCATTCAAATTTATCACCCCATTACTGTTAAAGCCATGTTTAGTCTTCAATCAATACAACTATTCAAATCTATTCTAACCCACGTTAACGGGTCATTACAGTCGCTGGCTTTAATTTATGGGCATTCCTAGATGTGTAAAAACAACACTTTCCTAAGCTTGACATTTTAACATAACGTCGTAAGCGACAAATCTCACAAACACTAAACCATTGATTGCGTCCGCTTGTTTTTCTATTTTAAATGCACCTATGTATTTGAATTTTGATTTTGTTTTCTTGAATGAATGCAAATTTTGAAAGTGGAAATTATTCCACTTCCCAACATCCGATCGAGCAGAAACTCAGCAGAAAGACTCGATAACATCGCGTTCTATCAACTTTTGGTGGTACTTACGTACACACACGCACACACTAAATTGGCTACTAGCCGGATCAAAATAATAAGTCAGAAAAATTAAAAAAGATGTATTGCTGTAAAAAAAAAACGAGTGACCACACGACTGCTCTCTCTTGCTCTTACAGTGTGATACAGAAAATAGGCCTGGACTGTGTCTTAGATATACGAAACGTAACTGGCCATGAGAGAAAAAGAGAAAGAAAATGTGTGCTTGCACCTCTCTCTCTTGCCCCCACAGTATAAATACGAAACGTAACTCTTTCTCTTTCTATCTTCTTTAACTTATATCTCCCTCTCAACTTCCGTTTGCCTCGCCAAATCACACTTTTCGTAACGCTTTCGTCACGCATTCACCAGCTTACTCCCCAAGTCAAGCGTGCGTTAAGAAGTTTTACTTCAAAAATCTTGTTTTCATTACAGGTTGATTTAAAAAAATATAATCTAGTTCAAAGATTACAATAACAATATAGAACAGCACTATAATTGATACGTCATAATACATCTACCCCATAATAATATATTACGTACCTACCTTTAAGAAAATGTCTTATTTTAAACTAGCAGACCCGGCCACACGTTGCTGTGGCTAACAAAACACAACATTACCCAACCTTTATAAAATCCACACCACCCGCTGCCAGCTGCCCGCTGCCTGAATTGAATATTTGAATTTCTCGGCTTTTCTCTACTATAATAAGCATTTATAATACATATAAACCTTCCCTTTGAATCACTCTATCTATTGGTGAAAACCGCATGAAAATCCATTGCGTAGTTTAAAAGATCTAAGCGTACATACATTTTGAGCGACTACTATGCCGTTTTAAATCGCACAGAAATCTTTGAATTTCTCGGCTTTTCTCCACCATAATATGGATGTTTTATACATATAAACCTTCCTCTTGAATGACCCTATATATTAGAGAAAACTGCATGAGAATCCGTTGCGTAGTTTAAAAGATCTAAGCGCACATACATTTTGGGTGACTTCATTTTATACTATGTAATGATAACATTTATAACAACAGAAAGATTAATAACGTTTATTGATTATACCAACCGTTTACAATATGGTTTATTTATACGTGTGGCACACGAAAAAATCAATAATTGCACATATCGGCGTGTGCAATTAACTTGACTGAGAGACCAATTATAAATTTCCTCGTACTAATTAATACTTTATGTATTCAATAATAATTAAACAGCACGTTAAAGGGTCGCCGAGATTTTTGAATAATAGATATTTTACCGAACTGTTGCTGTCACGGTCGTTGTCACTCTTTCTCTCCCGAATAGTGAGCGAAATGGGCAACTGCACCTCAGGCTGATAATACCAAAATAAATTCATCAAAATCGAGGTTTCATTTTTCACCATTTTTCTCCAACAAAACTGGATCGATTTTAATTTTTTGTTTTGTATTAGAAGAAAATACCTTTTGCCTATACTTTTTGCTTTTTAAAAAATACCTTGTCTAGTTTATATACTGACAATCTGTAAATGGCGTTGAAACCAGGCTATTTTAACGATTATTGGAGAGTCCTAACTCCTTTAAGAAATAAGAAGTAGTTTATCAAAAAAAGCAAAACGTTCCGAAACGCACGGAGAGAAATCGATTTTTGCTCTAACGATAAATTAACAGGTCTAGTTAATAAAATATGAATTTCAGGATATATTATCAATCTGCTTTAATAATGTATCATGACCATCCCGATAAAAACACGGTTTAACGGTATAATGCTTGATAATTTAGCATTACAATATCATGCTTGATAATTTAGCATTACAATTTATTAATAGGATATTCGTACTTCGTCATAATAATTCACCGTCATTGTCAAGTCAAGTGGTCTACTACTAAAAAATATATTTGCAGTAGTGTCAAAATTCAAAGAGGAAATTGGGGAATACGTTAACATGAACCGCCCGGTGTCCTCTTGGGCTGAGCAACCATTTTCACACAAAACTTAAATTTTGATTTGAGTATAAAATACTTAACCAAATTGAAAAAATCACTTACTTAATCAAAATAACTAACTAACTATTAACCATCACGCCGTTCAGGCAGAGAGGACAGACCGCCAAACAACTCGGTTTTGGCACACACTCTTTGCCTCGTTCACATTCAAACATCGTCTCATATCAAAAAGTTTAGCAAATATCCAGTACGGATACGTGCTACTTTATGAATTTTGATTTCTTTTAAAAAAATATATATTCCATTTAAATAATTATAAAACCTAGTTATTTAAGCGCCCTTGAGGAGATTTTTCACAAAAACGGCGCTCTACAAATTACAAGAACAAACAATAAATCTAGTGAACGTTGAACGCAAATTCAAAAATTCGCCGGAAATCAAAGTGTTGCCAGTTGCCATATAAAAAAAAAATTATCAGTGTGGAATTTTGCAAAATTAAAGGAACATAATCGGAGACGGGACATTTTCATGTAGTGACGTCACGAGCTCAAATAATGGATTTATTTATTTAAAAATAAAAAAAACTATACATTTCTAAAAAATTTTACTAACGTTTACATAATCTTAGTAAAAAAATATATCCACACGATTTTTTCCAAGTCGTTATGAAATCCATGCAAGTGGCCTATCAGTTAGTAGAACAATATTCTCGTGTATAACTAAGGAGTTAGTCATTTACTAATACGTAGTCAGTAAGGTATCAATAAGAGCTGGTAGAATCAATTCGCAGCTACTGTCACATCTGTCCTCGATAGTCCTTCGATGAAGATAACTGTGTCATCCGCATACTAGATGACACTTGCACTAAGAGGGCGACTGGACATATTATTATTATTATCCTACTAATATTATAAATGCGAAAGTTTGTACGGATGGATGGTTGGATTTAACTCTTTCACGCAATAAATATCGAATGGAAATTATAAATTCTTTCACTAATCGAAAGCTACTTTATTTGCGAGTAACATGGGCTATATATATTGGTAAGCTCTGGCGTTATGAATAAGCTATGGCGTTATGAAATTATCTATTATACGTTTATTGGCAAAGCGTGTTACTAAGTAAACGTTTGAAGTGGGCTGTCAATATTATTTCTTTGATAGCAAAAATTCAAATATTAATTTTTGCTATCAATTGTATGTATTGTATGTATTCTAATATGAATATTTAGTGTAGGTAGATGCAAATATAAAATAGGTACTTATCTACATTTTGACCTAAGCCAACAGCTATACTAATATTATGAGTGCGAAACGGAGCGTATTTGATTGTTGATTGATTGGGTGAGGGGGAGGGGGAGTGGTAGTGCGGGAGAGGGGGGGGGGGGGGGGTACGAATATGCGAGCGAAGCCGGAGGTAAAAGCTAGTCATACATAAAAAAAAATTATAGGTCCGATGACCGGGCCTTGTGGAATTCCATATTCATATCAGGTTCACTATAGATACGTACACGTACGTATTATATACTTTAACGAATTGCTCCCTATTTTCTAACTAACTCTGGAACCAAGTTTAAACTTTGTTTTTATCTTTGGCAGACATATTATACAATATTGTATCAGTGATTCAATCCAATATTGTATTTGAATGTCTTTCTTTAGTTTTTAAATGGACAAAACTATTTTGTTTAATGTGAGTCCCGCATCAGAGTCCCAACTGCTCCCGTCTGGAGCCAATGAGAATGTGACATCCCCAAATTGGGGTATGTTGTGAGGCTTAAGGGAGGGAGATGGGGTAGAGGAAGGTGGGGAAGTACATGGATATTCATATCTGGTCACCAAACACTCTGGAACGTGCCGCAAATATACTATATATTATTTTAAAGCAATTAATTGTGAAATAAAACAAATTATTTAAATAAAATTTATTTGCGCACACCGGTATTTGATCCCGTGTCCTTCGGATTGCGAGTTAAGAGCCTAAACCCTCGATCATGGAGGCCGTTCAAATTTTATATATATTGAGTGTTTACGGGCGCAAATCAGCAATTCGTCTTAAATTTGTTTTGCATAATTTGCCAAAATTGTTTTTTTTCTAAAATAATTTAATTTCCGCCACCTATATAAATATAAACCATAAACTAGCAAATTACGATATTATATTATTTAGTTTAAGTTTACTTTCAAGGATTGGACATGTGAGTAATAATAAATGAGTACACGAAGCCGTTATCTGATTAAAAGGGCCATCAATAGCTTAAAAGCCAAAAAGTTTCAGAAATAAATTGACTTATTAATTTTAAAATACTTAATATTACAGCGATTCAACTGATATACTGGCAGATACAGCATTTTGGTTGGACACGGTTCATCCAGCTGTATAATTTGGTAAAAGCGGCTTCAAACAATTGCGAGGAATTATTGACTATCGATTAGGAACCTACGTATCTGCGAAAGAAATAGAATAAACTAGATAGACTTTACGACAAAGATGAAGAGATGCGTCGTCCAGAAGAGTCTACATGTGACAAAACATTATCGGATTCGGAATTGCTTAAACTGAGGTACCTTCTAATAATTTAGGGTAATATGCACCAGTGATTACATAACATTTAGTAATTATACAACACTTGGTGCACTAAATAAATTACTCAAAATATGTGAAGACTTTGCAAAAGATCATAACTATATATCCAAGTAAATCGTTATGGTTTTAAAATATTAAAACGAACTCATCTAAAGACCTTCAGTATGTTTAGATGGAAAGAAAATGTAAGTTAGTCGTAGCGTAAAGTACCTGAGACACATCATCATAGACGACCTAAAAGACATTGAGAGTATGGAATGGCACAGAAGAGCGATATCCGTTAGAACACTTTCTGCACATTTGTATACGTCAGAACTGTGGGTTGACTAATTTGCATCCCAATTGCAGTCACCTACAATTACGCTTCTTTTCTGCCTACCGAGGTACTGCAGTACTACGAAGAGACGAGGGCACACTTTCCGAGTACTTCTCCACCACCGCATGGGAAGTTTATAGCGCAGACTGCGCCAATCGAAGAAAGCGATCATGACCGCCTTGATTGCTTGGATGGAGTCCCTTCTGATGGTCCTGAGGCATGCATTCATTTTAGTGTTATTTTTTTTTCTTCAGTTTTATTATCATGTTTTTTTACGCTAATTTGGTTTTTATTTTATTCATGTATTGTTATTTTCTGTTTACCTTATCTTATTATTTGTCATTTCGAAATATGGAATGAATTGCATTGCACTATTTGCATACATTCTGGAATAAACTATTATTATTATTCCAACACAATATTATTGTGGAGATGGTCACATGTTTAACTCCAGTTGGACTCAACGATTATTGTTGTCGCTAGAACATGTATCGGAACTTTACAATTATTTTAAATGGCAGAGATCGCAGATTGCGAAGAAAGCGAAATGAATAATAATTAACCGGATTGCTTAGGTTTATGCGAACAAATATCATAAATAACCGAAGAAGACTTATTTACGATGGCTCTTAAGATAATTGAAGTTATCAATAAGCTTTGCAATGTGTTATTAAATATCTCCTGGTAATATAAGATTGTAATTTCTGCACTGAAAACTTCTTTAGCACCGTTTAAACTCGGTGAAACGAGACAAACACATAGATACATCTATCGGATTTCGCCTGCGGAAGAATGAGATAGTATAAGTGGTCTCCTCTTTGTGCGGTGCTTCGTAGTCTATCGGTCTTCTCTTTGTGCGGTGCTTCGTAACCCCCCCCCCTACTCTTGTCTACATTAGTTTTCCATTCTACACGCTTTGTTTTTTTTTCTTGTGACTTTGTTATGTTATTTATAAATTAAATATTTTGTGTGTTGGCATAAAAAAGTAGAAGGCACGCTTAGGAAAGTAATGTAGATACAACGGCCTTCGTGGTCGAGGGGCAAGGCTCTCGATTACCGATCCGAGAGTCACGGTTTAATCCCGACGTGCGCAAGTAAATTTCATTTGTTTGATGTGTGTTTTCACAATATAGTAATTAATACATTTTATAAAAGAAAGTTTAAAAAATGTGCGACTCTCAAAAACTCAGAAACGAGTCCCGGTACGATCAAGGGAGTTATATGGTGTGGTAGAAATATACTTCTTAATTATAAACTTTTTCAGCAATGTATCAAAGGTACTACTTGTTTCTGTTTAAATATAAATAAATAAAGAAAAAGAACAAGACAAGTAAAATTAAAAGGTAACGGTCGCAACTGGGATATCTGGGTTCAAACAAATTCTGTAGAGCTTTGTGATCAGTTTTAAAAAGTAGCCGTCGATAAATTAGTCGAAGATAATAATATTGTTAATTCTGAATTTGAAATATGAGGTCGACAAAAATGACTTCAAAATAAGAGGTTCCATGGTCGTGTTTTTTAAGGCGTTTGTCCCGGTTAGACAATAAATTTTGGATTCGGGTCCCAGTTGCGACTGTTACCCTTTTATTTTTCGGTATCTTGTACTTTTCATATTTTCGTTTATATTTATTACTACTTTCTTGTTTTTCAATGAAACGTTATCCTTTATAACCTTTAAAAGTTATTATAACAAGAGTTAAATTTTTCCTTTTTACAAATTCAAATTGTTCGACATAATATATTCTGACAATCCAACCTTCAGCACAAAACAAACCATTTTCCAGTGGCCGAAAATCTTCACTGGCAACGTAATTGAACATTTAATTTATTGTGATGTCTATTGTAATTTAACTGTCTATTGAATTTCTCGCCTGCAATTTAAAAGCCTAAGCTGCATTCTGTCTACGGCAACAGCTTGCACACTGGTTCGTCTACCTGTTTCGGTTGGATTCAATCGTGTCGGTACGACCATTGTTCTAGAATTCAAGGAAAATAAAGTCTCATTTATGAAAATACTTGTTTTCTTCAATTATTTATAAAATTTATTCACTGAGCAGTTATCAATCTTAAATAATTATTTAGTCTTAATAATAATTAGAATGATTTTGAATTACATAACCTTTTACGACCTATCGATTCCTAGGCCCCAGACAGGACGGTGAAATTGATTTTCTAGACAAGAAAGTATTTAGATATTTGAACATGTGTGATTAAATCGGCAGAAGAAAAAATTGAGCTTACCTCACGATGATTCGCTAACATAACGCTTCTATCTGCTCATCTCTTAGTACGAATTATTTAACAAATTGAATTATGTAGGTCTCTGTAGCTCAATTGGTAGATTGTTGGTCCCAGTAAGACTAGAGGATCTGGGTTTCGACAGTTCCCTTTTTATTTTCAGTGTTTTAATATATATATATTTTTATTTTTATTGAGAGATGTTTATATTTTTTCTCTTATTAAATTTACAATATGTATAAAATCATTAGTAATAGATGTGCAAGTACCACCGTAATCGTGTCCGGGTTCATGAGGTGAGATTTTTCTAGGTCTTGGCGGCGGCTGCGTTTGCCCACTTACTGTATGGCTGGCCGGTTCGGGAGAGACTGGTTGAGGGAGACCTTTTGGCCTCTCCAGAGGAACATCTCCTTGCACCGTATGGAATGGATGGATTCATACGTCCGTCACTCCAGGACAAAATTGACTCCAGATTCCTACCCACCCCTAAAACCTTTTTGTTTCCCCGAACTTCCTCTACTTCCTTTCCTAAAAATACCACTAACACAGATTACGTAGGCCCTGATATAGGCTTATGGCACATCCCCGAAGATGACATAGGCCCTGAAAGGAATCATGTTCTTCAGGGCCTCTCGTGTTCAGCACATGTAAAAAAATCTGACGGAATGAAATTTCTTCTATTTTTTCTGTGTGCAATGTCGATCATCGTAAATATTCCAAGAATCCGCCCAACTTGTTCGAGTAAGCCAGGAAAAATGTTCAATTGGACATGAAAATCACGAAAACGCTGCAGCATTATTTTTTTTAAATAAGAAATTCACCAAAAAAAGAGTGCTTTGTGAGCATTGCTTTTTGTGTGCTATTATCGCAGACACGTGAAAAAACACAGTATTTTATAATTCTAGTTTTTTTTTTGTATTTATATATTTCTTTTATATATGTTTATATATGTAAAATAATATTATTATTTAATTTATAAACAATCTCTGCTACGTAATTATAACTACGCTTGACAGCTGTTTTGCCTTCTGAAGGCATTAGCAGTGATTGGGCCACTTACAGGCGATAATTTATATTATTTATTTATTGGTAACTGTGAAGAAAAACTTATTGCTTTTATTTATATTATGTACGTCCTTATAGATTCCCGCGTAAAGTGGCGGAAATTATTAACGGATGAATGTTTTTAAAGTTTAAAGTTTTTTGAAAATTTCACCAATTACTGCGTTGTTTAAATTTGACTAAAACTCGAAGTGGGGTATTGAGGAAAGCATTTTTTTATAAAACATTAGATTTTAATTGGTTCTACGACTTAAATAAATTAGATAAATACTCTTAGGTGACTGGCAGTATTTTTCTTACCGTTTTTTTTTGTGCGACGCCATCTGTACACCGCAGACGGAATATTTGTATGAACACCATTCACATAATATTTTTACCTGTACAAGAATGTTTGCGGTCTAATTACATACTATATTATGTAGGTCCAGAAGTAGTCCTACATAATATAGTATGTACACACATACATACATGTACATACATACTATATTATGTAGGTCCAGAAGTAGTCCTACATAATATAGTATGTAATGAGTTCAAAGTAACAGTAAAATGACTGATTTCTAGAAATTCTTTGTAAAACCCGGGTAACGCCGGTGACTTCGGCTATTTAGTCAGAATAGCCTTTTTTAAAAATTATGATTCCAATTCAGTTATTACCTAACGAGGCATTGGCAGGTAGTGTAGGTACGATGATAAATTTTCCAAATAATTTACCGAATTTATCTTAATACTAAAAAATCTACCAGAGAAGACGAAAATTTTATAAAATCTAAGGTGAAGTTAATCAGTTCTTACGACTTATAACTCAAACTTATAAGTACTTTCATACAAAAATTGTTTTATCGGTTCTTTTTGCAACGCCATCTATATACTGCAGATGGAACATATTTATGAACACCACACAAACAAATCGATTACATGTACCTATCTACAATCTAATGAATGCAGTTTCTACATTGAAGAGATAAGACATTGTTAATACTTTAAAATATACGTCCCTGCACGTACCCAATAAAATCGAACAATTTTGTTAAAGGAAAAATGACGAAGGGAAGATTTATAAAGAATTAGGGGGATTTTCTATAATTTTATTATTTCTCCAATTGGAAACATTCTCGAATATCATATCAGAATATAGTTTTATTAATGTTGTTCCTTAGCGGTGAAATGAGAAATGAAATGGAGTCTAAATATATCTATAATGTGCTGATCAAACTAAATGAAGTTCGAGAATTAAAATAAAGTTTCGTAGGTACCTAGACAGTAATGAAGAATGTATGTATATTCGAGACGGCGGCATCTTTTGGCAGAAACTCAAAGCATCGGTTACTTTTGAGAGAATTCGTAACCGGCAATAGGTGGCGCTCATGACGGGCTTTTGGTTGTTGACCTTGTTCACGAGTTCGAGAGTGCCGCGCCGGGGTAAGTATTATGCACCCCCAGACCCTTCCAAACACCACCCAGAGAAAGTAAGTGTGCATTGTTTCAATTTGAGGGGATGCAGACAATATATTATTGTGATTTTCGCAAAAATTTGAAATAATGTGGGGAACTAATTATCATAACCTATACTAACTAGTATTATAAATACGAAAATGTGTTTTTTTGGGTTCCATGCCAACTCAGAATCAACTCAACTCAACAGCTCCTTGAAAATTTATTAAAAGCTACAAGAAAAAAAAGTTGAAAAAATAGCCCATTACCTAAATCCATCGTAATCTGTTTAACCAATTATTTACATATGTTTTCATCACTCTGACTTTTCAAAGGTGGTGTTGAGTTGAATTCATTCTGAATTGTCCGGTTACCGTTTTTTGTTTGTTCTTCTTTGGGGTCGCAACGGAGCAGAGACCAATCGACGTGATTTTTGCATTTTGATGACGGACTGGGAAGTGACTTACGCTACTATTCATTCTTGAAAACATTTCGTGCTAGTTGAAAAATTCTTCGTACAGTAATTTCTTCCTAATACCTGCCACACGAGCGAAGCTAAGGCTAGTATTTAATTATTTAGTAGGAATTCAGCAAAGCAGCATTGATTTTTCAAATAATTGCATTTAATCTTTTTCATACTTATTATGGGAACTTATTATCCAAAGTATCTACAAATTGTCTACAAATTGGTTTGGATTATTTTTACTCTCTTTTTGTCTTTATAAACTCTTCCCTCTCCAATATCAACATTTTAAAAAATCTGGGATTTCACAGTTCACTGACTCTGGACAATAAATTATCCGGGTAGGGTTCCTACGCCGTAATCAGATAAAAAAAAATAGTGCTCGTGTGGTGGTTACCTTCCGATTTTTCTTATAAGCGAAGCTTTTAACTGAAGTTCACAAACGATAAGCTGGGTGCGTGCAGGTGCTAACGATGCTCGAAGGACAGTCGAATGCATCTTGCTCGAATCCCAAATTGGGTGCTTTTCTACAATAATAAATAATAATTATTTCAGAGAAAAATTACGAGTACCAAACCCATTTTTGCAATTAACCTCTTACCTGTGGTTAGCCCGCCGGCAGGCACAATATATTTTTTTAAATGATTTTTAAAGATTCTGTATGAAGGACAAGGTAAGAATCGCTTGTGCTAACATCTTTCTTGGTGTAATACTTTATTTGATTAATCGAGCTTCTCGGAAAAAAAGTCATCTATATTCGCTTTCAATTGAATTTTCTAAAACATTAATGTGTCACTTTTAGCAACTGTCAATAGTGAAATAGCGATATTTTACGTTTTTAAAGGAGTATAATGTCATTATTTCTTCGAATTGTTTTTTTCGTGTAGGATATGTATTCAAGTATGTGTAGAATTAATAAAATCAGTTACTATACTTTTGAATTCGAATAATGTGTATAAAAGTTGTATTTTTATTGATGCTGAGATGGAACCCATGCATAATTAAATTGTATAGTTCCCGAAAGCACTCAACTCAGGCCTTCTCCTATAATATGTATATATGTACCTAATTATAAGCACCATTTGACAGTGTAACCTAGTTTCTATAATAAACTTGTTAAAGAGCGGTTAGTGATATGTTAGATTAGGTATCTGCCAATTTAATTACATTTCACTCTTCATGAGTTGAGATTTTCATTGCCAAAGGAATTATCGTGATTATGTTTTAGGTTATTATATCATTTCCTCATTTTTTAATCGTTTCGAACGTTTAAAACGTTTTATAAACGTTTCGAACAGCGTGATATTTTGAATACAATTCGGCTACAAATAACAGACGGAGTTTATCTATCTAACATTGAAAGTGTTAATAGAATATAAAGGATGCTGAATACCATTTCAATACAAGTCCAGGACTCGTCACTGACACTTAGTCGATGGTTAGAACTACAATGAACAAACTGATCTGCGCAACTAAGTAAATAAGTAAATGTTCGACTCTCACCGACATGAATATCTAGCCAAATTAGCGTACAATGCAGTATACTATGCATCTTCAAATTTTCAAACCAGAATGCCTTACAAACTGGGATACGGTAAAATGTTATCGTTAATACATACCACCTACTTTACCCATCGTAATTAGTTTTAAAATCAAATTGTAAATAATCATGTATACTTACAGTAATTCGTGTTTTAACGCTCTCAACCAAATCATATACCGAATATATATAATATACCAAACATCTCACATCTAAACTAAAATATGCTGCTGACATCAGATATCGACTCACGTCACCTAGAATAAGCTATTGAAAGTCATTAAGCACAAATTTGACAGCCGAATCCGTATGGGATATTTCCTGTATCCACAAAAGTTAAGGAAGCAATCCTCGGGTCAAATGTCATGTAGTGGCATATGAAAATCTATAATCAATACAAAATTCTTAATAAATATTTATGAAGAGTCTGATTTTTGCACTGTTAATTCGTGGTGGAATTCCATTGTATTAGTATTGAAATTAAAAAAAAACTTTTTCACTTTGTTCCACTTATTTATTTTTACCAGGACCGGTTTCATCCTACTACGGACATTTTCAGACTGGTAGTGGAAACTCTTATGCTACTGAATTTATACAAACTTAGGCAGTGTAGAAGTGAAAACTTTAAGCAAACTTATATATAGGCAATGTTGTGTTCCCCTGCCTAAGTTTGTACAAATTCAGTAGCATAAGAGTTCCACTACCAGTCTCAAAATGTCCGTAGTAGGATGAAACCGCTCCTGGTTAAAATAAATAAGTGGAACAAAGTGAAATAGTTTTTTTAATTTCAATTCTAAATATTTATGATTTAAAATAAAACAATAACTTTGTGAACACCACTTTTATTTTATATACTTTATATCACATCACAAAGTATCTGCTTAATATGAACAAAAATATGTATGACTTTTATAGGCACTCTTTATAAGTAGGTATGTAATTGTGGTATTCTGATTAACAATACAATTCTGATGATCGGGAATTTTCAAAAATACTTCCGTTCATCAGATATTACGAGTCTTGTTTTTTTTTATCGCATCGTATTAACAATGAATATCTAAAAGAAGCTCGCTGTTAATCTTCGGCGGGGAAACCGCTAACTGAAGATGCCCACCTTTACATCGGATATGATCGGCTATCTTCGTAACCGGTGCTACGTAATTACGGTTTTGAACCGCTTGATTACAGACTTATTGGTAAATTAATATAGAATAAGACCACAATGTTATATTTAAATACTTACGAATTCTCACCGCTAGCTCATTCGGTAGATTATCGTGTTTGCAGTCCGCTCGGGTACTTGATTCAGGACAATCATCGCTTCATTGGTAAAATTAATACAGGTAAGGTGTAATAAATTAAAAGATTGATTGTCGCTTTAAATACTGAAGAATTTATTTATGCTTCGACGCTTCTAGGAAAAAGCTTTTGTTATCTCTTTGTGAACGGAAAGTTAATGATTTTAAACCAAAATAAAAGGAATGAATTGATAACATAATGAAATAAGGCTTACGTACGTTATCTCGCACGGGTTACATCTGCAGAGCTGGCTCCTCGTCAGAAATAAATCACTGAATTTATTTTAATCTCTAAACACAAAAAACTGTTGTGATACTAAGGATCTCAGAAAACTATGAAGATTTCGTGACCAACCCTTAGGGAGGCTAAAATAAGAAGAAAGGCCTGGAGAGAGTGGAGAGCGCCCGAAGCCTCTCGGCTCCGTTACTTACCCCCTCCCACCGAAGTCTCGGCCAATCAAGGCAACGTCGGTGTGGCAAACATTACAAAAAATAATACTGAATTTAGTACCTAGCGCAAATCATCGTACAGGGGTTGGAAGTAAAGATTCAAGAAAGTACTTCATAACACATCCCCGAAAACACCAGCAAAAAACTGCCGTTGTAACGAAGGTTTTTTGGCTTTAAACCCTTCAAAGAATTCCCACAATAAACTTTACAAAAAAACATCATTCACATAGAGATTCAGCATTAAAAAACCTAGGCAAAAAGTTGTACAGTTTACATACACAATAAGTTATAAAGTTTACAGTCTACATAAAAATATTAAAAAACAGCAAAATCAACACGTCCAAGCGGCCTAGCAGGAACATCGTTAAACGCAGCTTTCAGGTAGTAATGTCCATCAGGGCATCCAGAGCAACAGTAACGATCTTCAGCAGCGGAGAACGACTCAAGGATTGGCGTCAACATGAAAGCAAAAAATAACATAATTAGAAAAGTACCAACATTTAGGCATCGAGGCACATAGAGTAAACAAAACTATCTGAATGGTAAATGTATTTGCAACAAGATATCAGAGCATAGGGGAACTCCACATTATATGTTTATCGTGATGTATGTATACGAAGAACATCAACCCCCGTTTAAAGGACAGGCAATGTATAAGTGTAGTCAGTATTCCACCTTTTAATGGTACGGATTACTGGTTTAAGACATACTAAAAAACAGTCAGTATTCCACCTTTTAACGGTACAGAATACTGATTAAAGATATGTCCAGAGACCCACATAGCGTCAGAAATCTTATAAGATTCCGACGTAGGTATAATTTAGGACAACACCTGAAAAAAAACATTGGAAAACCGCAGCGATCCACATAAAATTAAATTGTCTTAATAGAAACGGCTAGACTCCAAGATTTCTATAGACACACATTAATAATACCTTAAGTTTTATCACAGTTCACTGCAAAATAATTGTCGTCGATGTATTGCGTTTTAAGGCAATATTTATAATTATTATAGTCAGATCATTAGGGGTATCTTTTTAATGATGACAACAATAATAGTAATTCAGTTTTTATTTAATTTTGGTTAGAAAATAGTGTTAGAATATATTACATAAGAATAATGAACTACGTCATGGGCGCCAGCTTATTTTTGTACCGAGAATAAGACAAACTCGAATCAAAATAACGAGGGTATCAATGACCCGCGTTACTCCCACCAGAGAACTGCAATATTCAGTTTAAGTAATTGTTACTATAAAATACAATAAAAATATTGTATGATATAGCCGTATTATAAAATGTGAAGTGTGGTCATCACATTCGGTTAATTACTCCGATGCGATTGTAGGGTGAATTGTATGTACACACTGTCTCAAAAGCGTCCTTTCAAAACAGTGCTATGTGAAAAGGGTGTGTGGAAATGTGTAGTGTAAATTTCATATCTTATTTTCATAATGCGTTGATTTGTCATGTTCTTACAAAACCACTTGAATGATAAATCAATCGAAACACGATTCACGTCGCAAAACAAAAAAAAATCAAAATTATTTGGAGAATTTTCCACTTGGTATGGGCCAACATTTCTAATTGGATTCCATCTCGATCTTCTTATCAACTTATCAAATTCCTGTAAATAAGTTCGCTCCTTATCACCACCGGCGGGTGATTCCGAATAATCACATTAAAGTTAATTAATGCCTATTGATGTCGTATGCAATCAGTCTTCCCCGTTAGTTGAATAAATCCAGACACTTGGCCTATGCTGAGCTTTATGTATTAATCTAATCATTATAAATCGAATTAAAATCCGAACTTTTAATCGAACCCACCTCCTTTGCTACAATATGATTAATTAATAAATACCGATTATATCAGTCTATTTAAAAAAAATCAGCCATTGTACTTCCGTTTTCATTGATTTCGTTTTCCTATCAATTTGGGTTGCGGGTATGGGTACCGCCGCCCCGGGAACTATTTATTCTATAACCAGCACCTCTGTTAATTCCTACATCTGTCACTCCTGGACACTAACCACGATATTCCTATCCGCCCCTCATATCTCTTTCCTCCTTCTCCTTCCTTTCCTTAAAAGGACCTCCCACTCAGCATCCCTTAAGATGACATAGGCACTAAGGGAAATTATTTTCCTCAGGGCCTCCTGTGTGAAGCTAAATTTCATCGTAAATAAGTCTCTACTCTTCGTTGGAAAGATCGGTGTGTTTGGAGATATGTAAATTCGCAAGGGATCGAACCCGCGACTGAATCTTAAAGTAAGTTGATTACATCGGTGTGCTTTGCATTATATATTATTTCAGATTCGAACTGGGAAATATTTATATCCTATAAAGAAGGCACTAAAAATGATATCATTGAACACTAAAAATGATATCTCACGGTTATATCACGAGGATTGAACTCGAATTTAGGACAGTTCTTTATTTCTGTCGTCATTTTAACTCTCAATATGTAAATACCTATAACATTACCACACATACGTAATGATGTATCGATGTACCTGACCGATTAGATATTATTTGATCGCGTAGCTTTTCTAGACATGGAACGCTTCCAGAATTACCTCAGTCCATATCATACATTGCCAGAAGGTATTATTTTCTACCTCAAACTAAGTATCAAACTTTGTAATACAATATCATTAACGCTAGTCAATATATTCACTTTGAAAGGATATCGTACCAAGTACCTGCTTTCCCATATTTGAAATAAATGCTAATCCCAGAAAATAATAAAATGTGCATTTCTCCAATCCTAGCAGACAATAGAACTTTCTATTTACAAATGGACCCAAAATATCCATTAGCCATCTGCCGACGGGTCATAAACTGGTCTGTTGCTTTATCTAACTTTTATGAGGGTGTCTACATTTAATTTTAAAGAATTTCGAATTCCATTATTTGGGTACTAGCTAGGTACCGACCCGGTCATAAAATAACTCTAAGCTTTATGGAGCTCTCCGAAAAATAGTCTAAGGAATATGTTATAAATATAAGACCTTTCTGGGGTGCCATAAAATTAACATTGGCAGTGGGTTTTTCTGAAATGCCGAAAGCCGAATAATTACAAATAAACATAATATTTGTTTTTACTATTAATCTGCAAATATTATCTCGTTTAAAAAGATTTACATTTAGTTTGTCTTAAACTATATAAATAAATCCATAATATTCAGATTCTTTTATCATTTAGACTGAGTTCAAATCACGTCGATTCTAGCAGAAGTTCACATTATGTGGTCTCCGCATATGTCTAAAACCATTTCGAGGAAGGTTTCGATTCAGAATGCTGGTCTAACACCACTTTCATCGTGATGGGAGACACTGAACCTACAAAATACTTTAATAGTTTTATTTTTCAAAAGATTTAAATGCGCTGTGGTAACGTATTTAATTTACAACCGGCTTCCCGTATTTCTACCGATTTATCGATTTTTTTTTTTTTTTTCTCTTTAAAACATAGATTTTATTCTACATTTTTTTTCACGCCGAAACGGCAATTATACCAAATTCTTTCGATGGAAAAAAAAAACGCAAGTAATGCTCGCGCATTTTCTAGTTATGGTGATTCTATAAATGCTATTAGACAATCCCCACGAGGTTTTCGCTCTAATTTAAACAATTCATGTTTTATGAAACACCTTCACAATTTTCGCCTAAATATTATCGTTTTCTATATTGGCGCGCTGTCTCTAATATTCGAATTTAAAAATGGTCTCTTCTTCTTTTTGAGAGGACACACCGCGTCTTAAGTTTCAAATTTGGCGGTAAAACCAAAACGCGTGGGTGGACTAACGGTTTAAAATGGCGTTCTTTCGAAAGACGGCGTGTTTCCAAAACAGAGCCTGTCGATTTTGATTATTCAACGGTCAAAACACATGCTGGTTTAAGATAACGGCATTTGAAAAGACGCGCGAACTTTTTAAAATGCGAACACTTGAGATGCGTGATTTAAAATACCGGCGTTTGAAAAAACACGTGGGTCAAAATGGATGCTAGCGGTTTAAAATATCTCTTTAAAAAACGGCGTGTTTCTAAAACAAAACACGTGGATTCACAGTTCAATTAACAATTCACAATCACTTATTTACCTATATATTTAAAGGGAAAAAATAGTTATTATTTACATATGTATACATACATCACGAAAAAAATATGGAGTTATGAAAAAAATCAAGGAAGCGATAAATATCCCGAATCAAGTTGGCCTCACGTTGGAAGGCGCAAGTGCTACGTAATTACGGTTTTGAACCGCTTGATTACAGACTTATTGGTAAATTAATATAGAATAAGACCACAATGTTATATTTAAATACTTACGAATTCTCACCGCTAGCTCATTCGGTAGATTATCGTGTTTGCAGTCCGCTCGGGTACTTGATTCAGGACAATCATCGCTTCATTGGTAAAATTAATACAGGTAAGGTGTAATAAATTAAAAGATTGATTGTCGCTTTAAATACTGAAGAATTTATTTATGCTTCGACGCTTCTAGGAAAAAGCTTTTGTTATCTCTTTGTGAACGGAAAGTTAATGATTTTAACGCGAAGAAGGAATAGGTATAATATCCGTACTAAACTGCAACAGAGCACTCCAGCGGTCAGAACGGTCTTTATCATTCATTTTGAGATTATTTTGTTTTCAAAAAGTTTCGTTAAAATCCGAAAGATGCCACTAGAAAAATAAATATTATTTATTTTATTATTCAACATGTCGCATCTGGTTGCATCAAATAATTCGGGCCTAGCCGGCCAAGGGTACTATGCACGTGTCAATACAGTAAAGTTTTGAGAAAAAACTACCTGAAGTCATTATGGCAACGTCGCGTCGCACGTCAGCTGTAGCTAGTGACATTTCTGACGCTTGGCCAATTTATCGTCACCCAAAATCTCAAGATCACGTGGATCACAGAATGATTTGTGCTTGTTCCTTTTTTTGCATTATCTCGATACAGGAGGCCTCAGGAAAAAAATGCTCTTAGGGCCTATGTCATCTTGAGGGTGCCGTGAATAGGGTATTTTTAGGGAAAGGAAGGAGGGGACGTTCTGGGGGGATTAGGAGTGACGAACGTGCGAATCCATCCCTTTCACTGCGGTGCAAGGCGACGGGTCAAAAGGTCTCCCTCAACCTGTCACTCCCAATCCGGCCCGCCATGCAGTGGATGGGCTAAAGCCTTCGCCGCCAAGACTTAAACAAACCTCACCCCAAGAACCCGTGCACTCCTGCTCACCAAACCTAGCAAACCTTTTTTGTTGGTTATCCAATAAATTTGGGAGGCGGGTGTGGCTGCCGCGCCCCGGGAACCATTTATTGGATAACCAAAACCTCTGCCGTAAGTCACCCCAAGTGTTACGCTACGTTTGGTGACTCAGCAGGGGTGCCCGGGTTCATGGGGTGCGGTTTGTCGGGTGTTGGCGACGGATGTGTCTGCTCACCTATTGCACGGCAGGCCGGATCGGGAGAGAATGATTTTTTTTATTTTTTTAATGTTCTTTATTCAGTAAAGTTTATATATTACAGTAAATGGGTAATTTTTTGGCCATCACACTAGGCACATGCCCGTGTTGTAGTAGTGTTGTTGAGGGAGATCTTTTATCCTCTCGAGTCAGAATCTCTCGGAACATCGCCATGCACCGTAGTAGGATACGTCCATCGCTCCTGGACACACTACCCCCAGATTCCTACCCACCCCACGTACCTTTTTCCTTCCCAGAACCTCCTCTCCTTCCTTTCCTGTATAGAGTACCGGGCTATTCAGATCTGGTCAAACACGGCTGAAGCAATTTCAAGTAAAATTGAACTATTTCTCAAAGGAATGTATTTAAAAAATAATCGGAACGTAGCTTCGACCAAGTATACCGTCAATGGAACGTAGCCATCTATTTTAGTTTTTAAATTGAAAAAAAAAAAAAAAAAAAACTTGGTTTGACCAAGGCTCGAACCTTACCTCCCAGTGTCCGAAATCAAACGCTTTACCACTAAGCTAACTCGAAAGTCGGAGAGTCCGACATTATTTATAATATAAGACTAAACTCATGGACAGAAGGGAAGGCGATGATTTTATTAATTGGCAACAGTGTATTGTATCGCTTTCCGTTTCTGGCAAGCGGGTGGTGTGGATTTTGTGAAGGTTGGGTAATGGCGTTGTGCTTCGTTAGTCACAACAACGTGTGACCGGGTCTGCTAGTTCTGCTGCCCCGGGAACCATTTATTGGATAAGCAGAGGTGCCCGGGTTCATGGTTTGTCTGGGTGTAGTTAGTCCGGGTCTTGGCGACGGATGCGTCTGCCCACCAGCTGCATGGCAGGCCAGATCAGGAGAGAATGGTTGAGGGAGGCCTTTTATCCTCCCCAGCCGGAATCTCTTGGAACATCGCCTTGAACCGCAGCGGGAGGGATGGATTCAAACGTCCTCACTCCTGGAAATACTGCCCCCAGATTCCTACCCACCCCACATACCTTTTTCTTTCCCAGAACTTCCTCTCCTTCATTTCCTACCCGCCTCCCATAGCCGCCTCCCAAATTATACCTTGACCGTTTTGTAGATTTAAAAAAAACATTTATGTGAATACTGCACAAGAGTACCAACTGATCCCGTCTGAAGCCAGTGAGGTGGGGAGGGGAAGGAGATGGGGAAAAGGAAGGTAGGGAAGTACCTGACCATTCAGATCTGGTCACCGAACACGGCTAAAGCCAAATAAAGTAACGTTTCAATTGTGTTCGGTGGTCTTACACCAGGGCGATACTGGTATCTTCCACTCTGGAATATGCCGTAAATATGGTATTGGTACTCAACGCATTTGACGTAGGTACTAGGAATACATAAAATAACATTTTTTTACAACACAAACACACCACGTGGCAATGGCAAGAATTGTGTACGGTAAGGTACCTAAATGACCCTGTTGAAATACCACATTTCAGAATTCAGATTGTAATGTATGTAGACCCCATAAATACCTAGTGATAGGTCTACATAACAAAAATAAATAAAGTAGTTTTTATTTTTTTTTGTGAATACCTCATAAGGGGCTATCCTAAATTACGTCACACGAATTTTATGTTTTTTTTACCTCCCATAATAATATCTTAGATTCTCACCGCGTTTGATTACTGCCATCTTTTGAAATAATTTGAACAAAGCTTTTAGTTTAAAATTGTCCCGTAAGCCGAAAGATAAAACGGCGCCACACGACAGTGGGCATTTGCTAGTAATTTAAAATCCCCTATGTCATTGTTAAATTGTAGTTTAAAATTATAAAATTATCTTTAAAAAATGGAGAAAGATTTTAATATGTTGTTGTCATTTCGTTTTTTCTAATAAACTTAACCTACGTTTTGTAATTTGAATTTTAAAAAACATTGAATTTAGGGTTTATGAAAAAATTAAACCAAAACCCTATTCTTGATTTTTTTTTAAATTTACGTATGTCGGTTTAAAGAAAAACCTCCAGAGTATTTTTAAGGGTCTTCATCATTTGAAAATATTTTGTAAAACATATGGAAGAGCGGTCAGAAAAGGGTCTGATTTCTGATTTATTTTTGATAAATGCTAACCCCCTGTAAATTTTAAAAATACGAAATATTTTTTTTTCCCAATAAAAACATTATACTTATCGTATTACGAAATAAAATTTTCGTTATTTCGAAATAATTTATCATTACATTCCGCCTTAAACCAAAATAAAAGGAATGAATTGATAACATAATGAAATAAGGCTTACGTACGTTATCTCGCACGGGTTACATCTGCAGAGTTGGCTCCTCGTCAGAAATAAATCACTGAATTTATTTTAATCTCTAAACACAAAAAAACTGTTGTGATATTAAGGATCTCAGAAAACTATGAAGATTTCGTGACCAACCCTTAGGGAGGCTAAAATAAGAAGAAAGGCCTGGAGAGAGTGGAGAGCGCCCGAAGCCTCTCGGCTCCGTTACTTACCCCCTCCCACCGAAGTCTCGGCCAATCAAGGCAACGTCGGTGTGGCAAACATTACAAAAAATAATACTGAATTTAGTACCTAGCGCAAATCATCGTACAGGGGTTGGAAGTAAAGATTCAAGAAAGTACTTCATAACACCGGGTATAAGACCTAAAGTCCAATAGTTGTATTTATCATCGAATACTATGATGACACTCCAACACTAACGACATCTTGTTGAGAGACATTGAAAATACATATATTTTCAAACACAAATTGTACTTACCTACTTTATAGTCCTACCTTATAGTAAAAAACTCAAATCAATTTTTTTTACAATTAAGCAATAACATAATTTTTTTACATTAATGGAATAGTGAACTCATTACGTATAATATTATTATAAGCATGTTATAAAACTTTCATAAAACTATCAATGTTTTCGTTCTTAATCGAAAAGCCTACAATTAAAGCTTGCTGCGTACATTTGTGGGGTCAGGAAATTGTTGTTTGTAATACTAATTTTAATAAAATAAGTCCTGAACGTGCTTCAACTTCGTTTGAATACATCCAATTTTAGTCAGAATTTTCAGTAAAACTTTCCTTGTAATTGTACAAACAATGTACGAATAAACGCGGAATGGATGTTCTACCCGAATACCACCCTTTAAACTTATAAACTAACCGTGCGGTTAACAAAGTTCTCTTTCAAGCGTTTTTGAAATGAAAACTTCTTTAGAACCGTTGTAATTTGAAACTCGGTGAAACGAAAAAGTGATTCTAAAGAGAGACGGACACATACATCAATAGGATTTAGCCTGCGAGATAATGAAATAGAATATTTGGTCTCCTCTTTGTGCCGTGCTTTGTAGCCTCCCCACTCTTGTCAATTTTGGTTTTCTGAAGGTTTCACTCCTACCACGTATGAACTGCACGTTGGTAATTTTTTCTTTTATATACGGTGCTGTGTTCCAGATTTTATGTCCGGGTTAAATCTTCCCCACAGGTAAAACTAAACCCTTCCACACAGTTTTCTACAAATGTTAATTTAGTCAATCTACGCTATGTAAGTGCACTATATAAGTATAATAAATACAATACAATACAAGAATAATGCGTCAATCTACCAGAGACCGAATGGGAAAAAATATTCACCGACTCCAGATATTTTCATATTAGAGGGTTCGGCTCGATGGACCGATAAATCCTACTGATCCCTCAATATAAATATTTAAAAAATCTTTCGTAATCCTACATGTATTTTTATTTTAATATTATTTCAATAATATCTTTTTAAACATTTTTATAAACAAGTTCTGCTGTGTACTTATTATTACGAGTGGCAGCTGTTTCGCCTTCTGAAGGTACGTATTATCAAACAGTGTCAAAATGTCAAATTATCGGTTTGACGGTTACAACTTATGATTTTTGTGTTTTTACTGATGTCAATATTAATATTTAGGAAAAAAAATGTGAATAGATCGTCCGATCGTCTGGTTTATTAGGCAGATATCTCCGAAAATCAAAATTTGAGTTGAGTGTACAGTTTTATGAAAAAACGTGTACCCTTCCTCTATCTGGTGGAAATCCATCAGATCACTCATAAACACCACTATATCAATTATATATCAATCATACTTACATACATACATACACATATATTCACACACACACACACACACACACACACACACATACCTCTCTCCCTCAATAATTTACTAATTTAATATAGGTAAAATTTATAATTTGTCACATAAAAACATATATTATATAACAGCGACATGTCATTGGTACCAATTATTGTATTGATTCTACAACTTGTAACTACTTTCTAACATGAAATTATGTACTGTTTGTTTCTGCAAAAATAAATAAATAAATAATGCAGAAAAACTTATGTGGTTAATTAAAGACAAAAATGTTTTCAGGTCACTAGTAGGATATTTCAAAATGTAGTACTAATGTACCGGACAGTTATGCCCGACGGTTTTATTGTAAATATATGTACAAAACACAGTCACGTGTAAAAAAAAATTTGATCTATGGTGAACATTAGAATATGCTTTCATTATTATCTCAAAACTTAATGTATGGAGATGTCTGACTAACCAACTGGACTAACCAAATGTATTTTGAAGCTACTTGATTCTCGAAAATCTTAAATGGCATGATACCATTTTAATATTATTTAGGTCATTGTCATCTAGAAAAAATGTTAGTAGATGGGTTACCAAAAACTATGACAAATTGGTTGCCCCAATAGAAGTGACCCAGAGAAATGACATTGAGAGCTGAAAAATGATGCGTAATTTTTTTGCTGATAAAACCGTACTAATTTCATGACCCAAAAAAAACGGAGTGAGCAATGAATAAAATAATGTATTGGTGTATAAGAACATATATTATACATTTATAAGTAAACCAAAGACAAAATTAAGAGAAACAATTTAGTCAAAATTCTGTCTTAATACAGGTTTGCCTAGTGAGGCAGGCTATGCACAACTTAAAATATATTATATTATGTTACTTTTATATTACAATTCTTACCTATTTATTGTTATTAAGTTTATTTTGTAGAACTCCATTTCAATTTTTTATTTATTTTATAAATTCAATAATATTATTATTTAATGTATAAAAACAGTTTATTATAAACGAGTTCTGCTTCGTAATTATTAATGTTACAGCTGTTTCGCCCTCTGAAGGCATTATCAAACTAAAAAATAAAAATAAAAATCTTACCTACATATTTATTTTTCCTCCTATTTTGATACTGCTCTAATGACATCAATTATTATTATAACATTATTCTTATAACAATAATAATATAATAATAATAATGATTTATTGTCTTTCTTTCTTAATAAAATGTCGAGATAATTATATCCTCATTGGGATCTCCCGTGCTGAGGATTTCATTTACTTATTATAATTTAATTATAAGAAATTAATATGAACACATATAACGCAATATATATTTTTTTATGTTTATAATTCAGTTCGTTAGTTTTTTATAGTTCAGTGTATTTGATATCAGTATATTTTCTATTTCTGATCTCCCTATATTTAGTATCCAGCTTTTTTTGAGATTTAAATGTTATAATGTTGAGGTTTTTGAGTGAAAGTGGTATTTTATTGAAGAGTTTAATACAATAATATAAGAAGCTTTTTTGCCCAAATGTTGTGTTAGTAGTTACTAGTTGGATATGTTTATGACCATGAGATCTAGTGTTTCTAATTAGGATTTAGTTGTTTAATTGACATGATGTTAAGATTGTTGAAGATTTCGTCAGTGCTAGTTCTTACAGGAACTTTCAGTATAATTTTCATTATGGCTTTTTGAGTTTTAATTAGTGGATTTGGTATGTTTTAATTTGCACTGCCCCATCCTATAATACTGTATTCTAACAGTGATTGGCAGAGAGCCATGTAAATCTTTTTTAATGAGGACATTCCTGCTAGTTTTGAAAAAAAAAATAGTTTTTTAATTTTATTATTTAAATAGGTAATGTGTTCCGCAAAACTGATGATTTCTCCTTCACATGCTCTGTGGCATAGGTCATTAATGTAAATAAGGAACAAAATCGGACCCAGAATACTTCCTTGAGTCACCCCGAATTTGACATTAATATACTTACTGGTTCTGTTGTTAAGTTTCACAGTTTGCTTTCTATTTCCCATGTAAGTTTTAAAAAATATCAGTCCATTATCAGTAATCCCTATGTTCTCTAGTTTTTCAAAAGATGAGAGTGATTTATTGTGTCGAAGGCTTCAGAAAGGTCGAGAAATATGCCAATGCATTTTTTATGTGAGTCTAGAGAATTTTTAATATGTTCAATTACTAAGGCTATGACGTTGGATGTTCCTAGATTTTTTCTGAAACCAAATTGTTTTGGTGAAAATAGTTTATTTGATTCTAGTTATTCGACGAGTTGAGTTTTAACTGTTATTTCTAAGATTTTAGATAATGTGTTTAGAATTGTGATTGGTCTGTAGTTATTGATATCTTAACGATTTCCTGATTTAAATATTGGTGTAATAGTCCCTATTTTGAGTTGAGATGTAAATCTGCTTTCCTGATAGATTTGCTTATTAGAAAGAGTATCGGTTCTGTAATTTCGTCTTGTAAGAATTTTATAGTTTTCATTGTGATTTCATCACCACCAGATGAAGATGATGGTTTGAAAATTGATAAAATTAGTGTTGGTTCTTGTTTAGTGGTATGTTTCAGAGCAAACTTAATCCTTTGTGGGTTTGGGTGTTTGTTTATGTTCGGGTGATGAGGTTTGGTTATTTTTTTCGCTAAATTCGAGCCTATGTTTGCAAAAAAGTTGTTTGCGTAGTTGATTAGTTTATGTACGTTTTTGTTGAGCGAGAGTGTATCGTTATCTATTTTGATTTCTTCCAATAGGTTTGTATTTGTTTTGATCTGTGTAGGTGATTTCTTTCATTATTTGCCAGATAAGTTTTGGATTATTATTGGATTGATCTATTTTAGATCTGTAGTAATTTTGTTTAGCCGATTTAGTAAGATTGGAGCAGATGTTTCTATATTATTTGTAAAATAGTTTTAGAGAAAGGTCATAAGGATTGTTTTTTACTTGCTGATGGATCTTGTCTCTTTTTCTAATACATTTAAGTAGGCCAGGTATGATTAAAGCTTTTTTGATAATTTTATTGTGTGAATACGTGTAAGTTTTTATTGAAGTGTGGTTTTGTATTTTTAATTGCAAGTGTTCAATAAATATTTTCCAAGCAACTTCTAGGTCTTCAGCTTTATATAATATACTAGCTGGGTTACCCGGCTTCGCTCAGGAAAACATTTGAGAGTGTTATGGAATGTTTCACAATGATGATCCCGATTCCCTATTCACGAACATTCCACGACATACACCGCCACCCCTTCCAGAACTTTTTAGAGTTCTATAGAACCTTCTTGAACTTTCCGAAATTTCAAGAGGGTGAAACTTCCAGCCCTTATATCTCCAAAAGCATGCCCTTTAGGTAAAAACGGGTAACTTTTTTTCCCGAGAGGGGACAGAGATCTACCACACCTTATAACTCCCTTGATCGTACCGGGACTCGTTTCTGAGTTTTTGCGGTCCGCGCGTTTTTTTGGATTTTCTTTTATAATGTGTAGCTGTTTCCCGGCATGCGTTGCAATGCCATATTCAAATAAATAAAATGTTGCTCCTTGCATGTCCTTTCCCGTGCGTTCCCCTCCAGCGTTCCACTTCAACCTTCCCCGCCACCGCTCTCCCGCTCCCCCGTCCCGCCAACCCCCCTGGCACTTCATTTCTTGACTCCTCTCCCGCCCGGCCCGTAGCCGAAACTTTTTTCTAATACTAACATTATTAAACTCGTGATATCTTTCTAATTAAATATCCGAATTGAAAAATTAAAAAGTTAAATAAAGGTATTGAAGCTGTCTTGAAAATGAAGTAATTTATTTTGATAAGGATTAAAACCAAGATACAAATAAAGAGCCTTTTCAAGCGGCGACATATTAATTAAATTTTTAAAATAAAAGAATACTTATTGTGGCATAACCATAATAGTTAGACATATGCTCTCACGACTTTTTTTGTAAATAGTGATGTGTTCTACAAAGTCGTAGTACATTATTTTATTCTATCATCAATAGTTTTCGCAGCGCACGCGATGTAAAGAATATTTTAGGTAATTTTTTTACACCTTGGGTTGCATTATTGGAGTTTTAGTAAGGATCCCTAATTTTTTTGAAAATATAATATAGCCTATGTCACTCGGGGATAGTGTAGCTTCCCAACAGCGAAAGAATTTTTCAAATCGGTTCAGCAGTTTCGGAGCCTATTCGATGCAAACAAACAAACAAACAAACAAACAAATCTTACCTCTTTATATAGTGTAGTAGATTGACTCCCAGGTTTCAGTTTGTAGTGATTTTTTTAGTTTTATGTAGTCTATAACATGTCTATTCCACTTTAAATGGTAGATTTTTCTTTGCACGAATGATAAGAATTAAAGTGTAGTTATCAGTGATGGTGTATTGATGTATGATTGTGGAGTATTTTTTATTCGTTTTTGTCATTATGTGATCAATGCAAGTTTGCGAGGGGATTGATTTATTCATTTTGTAATCCACTCTTGTTGGTTCCCTTTCTGTGGCAGAAATCCCGTGGGAGAGGAGGATTAATTGGTACTCTTGTGTTTGTGGATGTTGCCTTCTAGTATGCAGTATATTTATGTTGATGTCCCCAATAATGAACAGGTTCCTGATGTTTCGTTCTTGAAGAAGTATGGAGTCTAGTGATCCAAGAAATGGTGATAAATTTGTAGATGAAGGCGATCCGTAGATAGCGAACATGCATGTATCTCGATCGAGTTTTATTTTCAAACAGTTTGCGTCTTGGAGTTCGATTTCTTCTATTTTGCATTCCATATTATTTTAACAATATACAATTACTCCGTCGTTTTGATGTTTGTGAAGTTTAGAATTGAAGACTTTGTAGTTGTTGATGTTTTTATGCACAAATGTTGAGGAATTTATCCAACATTCTTAGTTAAGATTAATAAGTCAGGTTCTAAATTTAATTCGTTTATCAGCAAAGTTAAATCCTCAATTTTTTTTTAATAGTTCGAATGTTTTGATGAATTATGTTCAGGATCAGTAACTCATCCTGGAGTATAGGTTTAACATGCAAGTATTTGTGGTGATTATGGTTCAGGTATCAGTTTTTCAAGTGTTTCCGTTGTGAAAGAGGCCATTATAAAGATATAGAGTAGATGGAGTGTGTATAGGGTTTTTTTAAATCATCTCAATAGGTATATCGTTGAGATGTCTTATTTCGACAACCTTCGAGTCTTTCATTTTTCTTATAAGAATTTTTCCATCTTTTACCCAAACATATTTATATTCTTTTTCTAGGGTTCTTTGTTTGGTGTTCCAATGTGAATTTTTGTAGTACTGGGTTAATGCCGCATTTAGATAAACGTATTGGGCTCCTTCCCTATTGAATTTTTTTTATCGGCTATATTAAGTAATATTTATTTTATTTTATTTTTATATTTAGTATGTTTAGCATTTAAAATGACGTGTACTTTTTTATTGTCTACAAAATTTATTGTGATTTTTTTTGGTTGTTTGAAGTTGTAATTTTAAAGGTGTCCTCTGGTGACATGGTAACACCTGCGAGCTCAGCGATCTGGCTTACAGTATAGGCTGGAGGTATGTTTTCCTGTAATTTAAGGCCGCTTATTTCAATACTGTTTAACAGGGCTGATTATTCAATGTCTGCCAGGTAAACCTCCACCATATCCAATCTTTTCTCCTTTTCTGCCATTTCATCCTTAAGTTCGTTTATGTGTTTTGGTGAAACCATGATTTGTGACAGTTTTTTTTTATTTTTTTTTTATTATTAAAAACATACAACGAAGTTGCACTCCCATGAGTTATCAAAACTCATTAAGGGATCGCCAATTGGTACTTTTGAGAAGTTAAACCCAACTCAACCCAATATGTAGACACAATTTATGAATAAAAAATTTACAAAAAATTTCACAGAAGCAACATACAGGTACAAACATATGAAGAATCACTTTACAAATATTTCACAGAAACATGTCTTATAACATTTTATGAATTTGTATAACTCATTGACTCATTTGATTTATGTACTTTGGGTTTCAAAAAGTTAAAATAAAGTTTCCTCCATGATGGACTAATGAGATGGACTAAGAAATGCATAGATAAAAAAAAATCAGGAAAATACAATATAAGGTACGGGCTCAAAAATATACAGACCTAATACAAGATGTTTACATACAAATACATGACGAGATTTAAGTAAGGTATAAACCGCGCCCATCATACTATAAGTTTAGTATTTGAAGATAATTAGGGCTATCAGAACAGAGTTTGTACCTACTTATGACTCGTTTTCCAAATAACATTTGAAAAAATATGTTTTCAATATATCATTTCGAGATTTGTTAGAGGCATATACCTGTCTCAAATTTTCAGGCAGTTTGTTATAGTTAGTGTAGGCAATGTATTCTAATGATTTCAGTCCGAACTTTGTTGAGTGTATTTTTGATATGTGTAGTTTGTTGTGTTGTCGTGTATTATATTGGTGAACGTCGTTGTTATAGTTCAGTTTTATATTTGTGTGGGTGTTGCACTGAATAATATTTAAAATGGTGTTTGTTATCTCAAAGCTAGGAACAATCTTAAATGGCAATACAAGTGCGTGACGGTAAATATCTTTAACAGGTGTATCCCAAGGCAAGCCAAAAATGTTACGTAGGGCTCTATTTTGGATTATTTGCACCTCTGATATCATTTTTTTGTAGCAAAACCCCAGAAACTCGAAAGGTATGCCAAGTGGGAGTGAATCATAGCATAGTAAAAAGATCGCAGTATGGCTGTGGGAAGCAATCTACGTAGTCTGTACATTACACCGGTCACTGGAGCAATCTTTGATTTAACATGGTCAAAATGGTTTTTCCATGTAAGCCGTGAGTCAATTAAAAGTCCTAGATACTTCGCGACATCTGTTTGTTCCAGTTTTTTTATTCCCAGGGAAATGTTTAGGCGTTGTTCTCTCCTATTCCCGAATAGCACATAGTGAGTCTTTTTAATATTAAGGCTAAGTTTATTAATTCTCAGCCACTCGGCTAGATGAGCCAAATCCCTTTCCATGTCCTTTTCCATTTCGTTTAAATTAGTATTATGGTAGAATAATATTGTGTCATCAGCATAAAGTTGAAGTGTACCTTTCACTCCCCATTTTGCAATATCATTTATATAAATCAAAAATAATAATGGTCCGAGAATCGAGCCCTGTGGTACACCACATGTTATATTTCTATGATCACTTGATTCTTTTCCAATAACAACCGAACAGCACCTACCCGTAAGATAACTAGATAAAAGTTTTAGACTGTTGCCCACCATGCCCAGATATTCAAGTTTTTTTAATAGAATCTTATGATCAACCGTATCAAATGCCTTTTTGAGGTCTATGAAAATGCCCGCTGCATATTTTCCTTGATCTAAGTGTTTTTGAAGAGTTAGTATAAAGTCAAAGGCAGCACATTTCGTGGAGAATTTTCTAAACCCATATTGTTGAGGCGTAAGAATATTATTAGTTGCGAGATATTTTGTTAGTCTATTTTTAATTACATGTTCAAATACTTTGGAGAAGACTGAGAGTATTGATATTGGACGATAATTAGAAGGATTTTTTTTGCAGTCTTCTTTGTGAATTGGAACGATTTTTGCTAGCTTTAATTGATCCGGAAACAGTCCACTCACTAAAGATTGATTAATTAGAATAACAAGATGATCCGCTAATTTTTCTTTACAGAATCTGAGTAAGTTAGTTGTCATACCATCGACTCCTGGAGATGCATTAGTTTTTAGTTTTGAGATAAATTTTAAAACTTCTAGTTTGTTTGTATTGGCCATGTAGAGGGACTGTAATGGCTTTGGTTCCATGTTTATTGTATTCATGTCATCTGAATAAGATGGGATACTCGCAGCTAAATTTTCACCAACTGATGTAAAGAAGTCATTAAACGCTGTACATATCTGCTTCGGGTCATTAATGACTATATTATTGATGGTAAGAGTTTCAATTTTATTTATCGAGTTCTTTGGACTGTTAGTTATGATTGAATTTATTGTCTTCCAGGTTTGTCTTGGATTATGCATGTTTTCTGTAAAAATATTTGTGTAATATTTTGTTTTGGCGAAACGTCTGTAATTAGTTACCGAATTTCTTGACTTATTTTTTTGTGATAAAAGTTGACTGTTTTGCGGATCTTTCTTCCACTGTTTGTAGTTAGTATTTCGTTCTCTAATAAGAAGATCCAGTTTTTTGTCAAACCATGGTGTATTACCTTGCTTAGGGTTTCCTATTCGTATCCTTGGCTTAAATTTGCAAGTGTCGATTGCTGTTTTGATATATTTAAAGAATTGATTAAAATTTTCGGTTATGTTGGTGGTGTTATGAGAAAATGGTTGGGTTTCAAGATATGTTCTCAAAGCCCTCTTATTGATGCTGATGTTTATGTTTGGTGGTATTCTGTTGTTAGAGTGGTGTTTCAAAGAGTTTTGGTAGTCTAACATCATTATACTATGATCACTTATCTGGTTATCAATATTGGAGGTCGTTGAAGATATGTTTTCTCTATTTGATATAATATGGTCTAAGAGAGAACTGCAGGTTTCCGTAACTCTCGTGGGATGTGTATTATTACATATGAAATAATTATATGAAAATAAAGTGTTGATATATTTTTTTGTGGAATCATTTTTTTTAAGAACATTAATGTTAAAATCCCCGAAGATGAGTGTATCTAGGCTACTTTTTTGTAAAATAGATTCAAGAGATACTAGAAAATCATTTATATTGTTGTTAGGTTTCCTGTATATAGCATATATGTTTAATGGTTTAAAATGTTTATATTGTACCCTAACTCCTAAAAAAGAGTTATTCGTTGACCACTTTTCAATAACTTCACAGTTAAATGTATTGTGAGTATATATCGCCACTCCTCCTCCTCTTCCAGGAGGAGGAGTGGCGATATATATATATCAGTTTGTTTATGCTATCGTCATATTTGTCGTTAATACAGTTGTTGAACGTTTTAATTTCTTGAAGTTCAGTTTCTATTTTTTTAAACGTAACTGATTTCATTTCGTCGAATTTTGAGTTGATGAATTTGAATATTGGGTCATCTTTGGTATTTTTGATAGACCTTGTTTCTATGATTTTAGTTGGTTTGGACATTGGGCTAAATAAATGATCCAATGTGCACTAAAAAACTTTGATTGGTTTGGACATTGGGCTAAATAAATGATCCAATGTGCACTAAAAAACTTTGATTGGTTTGGACATTGGGCTAAATAAATGATCCAATGTGCACTAAAAAACTTTGACCGATTCACTGCGAACTGTCACTTCCACTTTATAAGTTGAATAAATTAACTTGTACAACTTAGTAAGTCACTGTTTACTATGGAATACTATCAATTTTATGTTTAAAGTTATATTTACACCTTGAAAATAGGAGTGAGTAAACTTTTTACTGTATTAAAAATGTCGTAAATAATATCACTTTTACATTGGCTCGGTTAGTTTTGATTTTGTATAACTGGAGTAAAACCGTATGATTTTGACTGTACACTGTACATAAAGACACTTAAAACACAGAACTAAAATACTAGCAGCAATTAGTGCACTTTTTGATGATTTCTGTCACTTTTAATGTATATTTTTTTTATTAATTTTGCGGGAGCAAACAAAAACAGACTTGTCACTTTGAAGTATTATTGTTGTATTCTATACAATGTTATATTATTGTTGTATTATATATATACAATGTTATTAACTTAGTAACGCATTATTACCTTATATTTTTAACTTAATTTGTAAATGACTGAATGTTATTGTCATTTAAATTATGTTGTTGTTACTACTATGTAAAAGAAAAGGAAGAAGATAAAAAGTAAAAAACGAAAATATACTTAATATGTAACCAAAACAAGACAGTAATATGATATTATATTATATATTCATGATATTTTTTGGATGAAATAAATAAATAAAATTCACACGTGGAAGAATTGAAACATTCAAAAAACTAAAGTAGACAAAATTGAGGAGACTACGAAGTACCGTACATAGAGGAGATCAATAGGCTACGAAGCACCGCACAAAGAGGATACTGATAATACTTTCTCATTCTCTCGCAGGCTGAATCCTATAGATGTATATGTTTATCTCTTTTTAGTGTCGCTCTTTCGTTTCATCGAGTTTCATATCACAACGGTGCTAAATAAGAATAAGTTTCACTTCAAAAATTACGATCAGTACCTACTTATGATAAATTAATATCATCATAAATTAATATCATGGATATCTAGATTTTTGGTATTTTGGCGGAACAGAATGTTTGTAACGATATCATTTTTTTTCAGATCTCTCCAAGGTTATAAATATTAGGTACCCATAATTTGCAGAGTAATCAATATACCTATATTTTAAAAGAAAGCATACTAAAATGTGCGTGCCGCTAAAACTCAGAAACGAGTCCTGGTACGATCAATGAAGAAGGTTTCCGTTTTTACGAAGGGCTTGCTTTTGAAGATACAAGGGCTGGAAGTTTCACTCTCAGAACAGTCTAGAATTCTAGAATATTCGAGAGTATTCGAGAGCATTCCACAACACTCCAGAACGTCCTGGAACATTCTGGAATGTAATATAATTAAATTTTATACAGTTTTGCGAATTCCTAAAATACTAAATATTGTATCTACAGGAAGACAGGTAGGTATTATCATAGAGGAAATGTATTTTGTAAACAAAAAAGACAGATCCCATCGATTAGATTAATGATGGCCATCCGGAGTGACCCACCTTGAACATGGCGGACATTGGACAAGTGTCCCAGGGTCGCAGCACGGAAACGAATGGAAAAGTGTGACGAGAAGACGAGCGTGCTCGAGCGGTGAAAAAATGAAAAGCTAGATCTTGCGAAAGCGAAAAAAGAACTGCGAGGATTGAAGATTCCCGCACCATGTTGTTCCGTTATATGCGATGATGACAGTATGACGGTAATGGTGATGGGACGAGAGAAGATGATAGACAGCACGGGGGCATTTCGTTAAATAATTCATAATTGGGGCACAGATTCATTGAAATATACTCACGTCGCATCATGTCAAAAGTAGGCTGTAGAAGCATAAAGAGAAGAACGACAATAAGTAACAATAACAAACATCCAGCGAAATTGAGCACGAACACGCACTATTCTATATCATGAGATCCGTAGATATATCGCTCTGATTAAAGCTCATCCTCATAAACAAAGAAAGAAGAAAATCATTGAAAAAAACGTATTCAAATAATAATTAAAAATGACATTAAATATAAATTACAATTAATGCAAATCGTAATAAACCAAATTCTTCGCAATAGTTATCTTCCTCTTAAATAATCATACCTATTAAAATAGGGAAGAATTGTCTTATAGGTATATTCTAATTTGTAAATAATTATAATTTAAGTAGAATACGGTTTGCAAAGGCTCTTTCTCTTTCTGCGGCAGGATGGGAATTTTTTTTTATTACTAGATAGCTCAAGCTCCCTTGAAGCACACTTTAGTACACTTTATTTTATAATATGACCATGACTAGCTGGTACCCGGCATGCGTTGCATGCCATTTAATAAAGAAATTGTTTCTCCCTGCGTGTCCTTTCCCATTCATCTCGTTCCCCTTTTGCCTCCTCTTCCTCTCCCGCATCCCCTTCCCCTCTCGCTTTCCCACTCCGGCTCCTCCACATTCCCTCTCCCTACTCCACTCCTCCCTTCTCCCTTCCCGCGAACCCTCTTCCGAGTCCCACTCCTCCTTCCCATGTTCCCCTCCCCCATCCCCTCCCCTACCCCATACCCGACTTCCCTTTCCACCTTCCCCGTCACGCATTCCATACATTCAGTTCCGGTACATTCAGTTTTCAAACAGTTCGAGTGCCACATATTGAATTTTTTTATGCAAATTTCATAATGCCAGAGCTCACCAGCAGTTTTATACAATCTTGTCCTCACAATAACGAACACAACAAAAATTATCCAATTTGATGCGGTCGTTGGGAAGTTATACATACATTTCGGCGATTCATTTTTATTTATAGAAGATAGATAGATAGATACGTAATAAAATTTCCAGCATATATATGAACATCGTTTCCACGACAATGATTTGTTTTGCTTTTTGTCTGACGTTAGCAATAACTCGCTTTTGTCAGGAAATTTATTTGACATATGTATTAACAAATTTCATAACATCAGAGCTTACCATTATATATAGCCTACGTTATTCGCTGATAATGTAGCTTTCTATTGATGATTTTTTTTTTAATTGGTTTAGTGGTTTAGACGTTAAAGTGTAACAAATAATTTATAATATTAATAAGGTGATTGTTTTATTCCTTTAAAGGGATGTAGACAAACGTTCACCGTTTGTCCCATTTTCGACTGTTGACATTTAGTGTGTTAGAAAGAGGGGCAGCATTATATGTTTAAGAACAAAAGCAAAACAATCGTTTGACGTTTTGAAATACACTTACTACTCAATATTATACTTCAAAAAATGAGAATTCATTCCATACAAAATATAGGAGGAAATTTTTTTTTTCATGATTATGTTTTTCGTGAAATTTATTTATTATTCTGCTATTCGGGCCGGAGACTAATCCAAAAAACCAAAGATCATAAAAATTGGTCAAGCCGTTCTCGAATTGTATTTTTTTTTACATTAACTCCACACAGGAGGCCCTGAGGAAAATAATTTCCCTCAGGGCCTATGTCATCTTTGAGGATGCTGTGTGGAGGGTCTTGAAGAGACCCATGTTGTAGGAGGGAGGAAACACAGAGGCCGGTAAATCGTTCCACAGCCGAGCTGTTGAACACAAAATGAGTCGTAAAAACGACCCGTTCTCATATGACTAATGTCAACCGTGTACAATTGTTGGGCGCGTGTTTCCCGACTATGAACCGGTGCCGAGGGGATCAATGATGCTAGTTCCTCGGAGCATCTTCCATTGTAATACCGGTAGAACATTCCCACCTGACGTGCTCTAAAGATTGCAATCCGTCTGTTAAGATGAGAGAATCTATCAAACGGACCGCCCGTTTCTGCACAGAATCAAGGGTTTTTTTAAGGTGTTTTGGAGCTCCAGACCAGAGGTGGCTGCCAAATTCAATCGTGTACTATTAAAATATCTGCGGGCCCTGTACAGTACGCCCAGTTTCTGAGAGGCTAACTTAACTCTGGTTTCGATGGAGCCCCCATACCTGAGCTGGTCACATAGAGTTACCCCAACCATATCAATGGAGGTCCTGTTCAGAAGAATGCTTCCGTTGAAGGAGACAAGATTATCATTTCGATCCCTTTTAGACGTTATCAAACATGATTGGGTCTTAGAAACATTAAATTCGACGAGGTTATTCTTACCCTAAGAGAAAACACTCTCGAGGTAACCGTCTATTCTTTGCTTCAAAGCCCTCCGAGCTATTGGGGTTTGTGTGCTCTTTGGAGGCTTGTCAAAAAAAAGCTATCATGGACTGTAGTGTCATCCGCGTAACAATGAATCGGTGCACATGACAAGAGGTAGTTGATGTGCAACAGAAACAAAGTCGGAGACAGAACCGATCCCTGTGGGACGCCAGCATTTATCGAATGCGAGGAGGGTGAAACCGTCAGCAACTGCCTGAATAGACCTCCCCCTCAAAAAGTCGGCAATACGGCAAGAGTACGCAAACTCTCATAACTTGTTGTACAATTCTAAAAAGTCAGTCATCGTCGCTTTCAAACACAATAAGGAGCCATTAAATATTCCTCCAATATATCTAGAAGGAAACGAACTGCTTGTGGCCGCACAGGTTAAGTACCTAGGACATATCCTAACCGAAGACATGAAGGATGTAGAAGATATGGAACGACAAAGGAGAGCAATTAACATACGGGCCGGAATGCTATCAAGGCGGTTCTACCACTGTAGCGACGACGTCAGAAAATTACTCTTCAAGACATACTGCACCGCCCTGTACACATCTGAACTGTGGACGCAATACCCAGCAGCGCAATGGGACAAACTGAGGGTGTGCTACAACAATGCATACAGGCAACTTATGCAACTACCGAGGTTCTGCAGCGCCTCCACGATGTTCACCGAAGGGAGGGTGCACTCATTCCCAGCCTTACTTCGCCACCGACTAGCCAGCTTCTGGAGCAGGACACGGAAATCAACCAACATCATTGTCGTGGCTGCATCCGAGTGGCTCAGTTCCCCACTTAATGAGCGATGGATGCAGATGATGAGGCGACCTCCCTGATGGACGATAAATAATTAATTAATTTTATTTTATTTTTAATTTTATCGTTATTTTTTTTTTGTTGTTATTTATGTTCAAATTTTATTTTCATTAGGTTCCTACCTAATAATATGATTTTTAATATGATTTTTATTTACTCTGTATGTAATATGGCAGACTGGGATTGCACTACCCTCCCAGCCCTGCTGGAATAAAAACTAAAATAAATAAATAAATAAATAAATAAATAAATAAATAAATAAATAAATAAAAAATACACGCACACAAGGATGCGGGAAGTCCGTAAGAACGCAGTTTATTGACAAGCGCTCGATGCTAAACCCGGTCAAAGGCCTTGGAAATGTCCAGTGCAACCGTTTTGGTCTCACCAAAACGTTCCAGGCACCGTTCCCAAACATGCGTCACATACGCGAGAAGATCACGGCACGAGCGGTTCCGCCGGAATCCGTATTGACGGTCGTTAATAATTTTGTTCTTCTCGAGATATGTGAGCAGTTTGTCATTGATCACAAGTTCCACCACTTTTGACAGAACAGATGTGATCGCTATGGGGCGGTAGTTGGGTGGGTTGGAGCGGTCACCCTTCTTTGGAATGAAAAACTCTGAAAAAAATATGGCGGGGTAGATTTCCCGGTTGACGGTTCCCGTTTTTACATAAAGGGCGTGCATTTGAAGATATAAGGCTTGAAGTTTTGCGCTCTTGAAATTTCTAGAACAGTCTTCCGGAAAGTTCTAGATGGTTCATTAGAGCTCTAGACTGTCCTGAGCGAAGCCGGGTAACCCAGCTAGTAATAAATAATTATAATTAATTTCAAAAACAAAAACAAAAAATTGTTAAAAATAGTTTATTGATAATATATAAATTTAATTGATATTATTTCAAAAATATTAGTAAGTAATACTAATTAATCTTAATTTCTGGGAGGTAGATATTCTTCAAATGGTGACTAGCAACTCAGAATGAAACCAACTCGGAAGTACCTCAGAAAGATCATTAAGAGTGATGATAAAAAAAAATGGTTAAATAGGTTAAGTTAAGTTAGGGTTACCGGCTATTTTAAAATTATTTTTTCATAGCTTTTAATGACATTTCTGAGGTGTTTCCGAGTTGATTTCATTCTGAATTGGCATGGAACCTCTTCAAATGCATATTTGTAGCTACTAATAAAAGCAATTATTTACTAACATCAGATTTGTGGTAGCTACTCTAATTTTAAAACATTGTCGAATTGTTTCACGTAGTTATCGTATATACATTATACGTATTTTTTTAAATGTGAATACACACAAGTCCCAAATGCTCCCGCCTGGAGCCAGCGATATTACGGTATCCCCAATTGGGGTATGTTATAAGGTTGGAGGTAGAGTGGGGGGGAAAGAGATGCGGAAGTATCTGGATATTCAGATCTCGTCACCAAACACGTCTAAAGCCAATTCAAGCAACGTTTCAATTTTGAATGGTGGTCATACACCAGAGCGAAACAGAGAGCATCTTCCGCTCTGGCAAGTGCCGCAAATATACTTTATATTTTTTTAAATGTTTAAATTGTGAAATAAGTAATTAAAAACACAAATCAATCAAATTAAATTTACTTGCGCACGCTGGGATTTGAACCCGGGACCTTTGTATTGCTAATCGAGAGCCTTATCCCTTGACCACGGAGGCCGTTGAAATGTTACGATTTACCTTGTCCTCTGGTATTCATATATTTTTTTAAGTGAAACGTCTTTAGCCTCGTTTTGATTTGTAATTATGATGGAAGTGCGTTACTAAAATGTATTATTTGACATGTCCTCGGTTCTAATATAATGCGGTAAATTCACAACTCCGCGCGAGCCATCGACAGCCCAGCGGTATAAGCGCCTGACACTCAGCGCCCAGAGAGACATCCAGCGAACGGAGGTTCGTATCCTACCAAATCCAAAAAAAATACCATTTTTATTTTTGTAAAATCAATATACAATCTTCAAACCACTTAAAATAGGCAAAAGAACAGAAAGCGACATGTAGCGACTTTCTAGTTCCACTTCTACCGCGTGTGAATTTAGCATTCTGCGTTTTTAAATAATATATATCTCTAATCATTACCGTACGTGCTACCATGATGATTTATATAATAACTTTTGTGTGACGATGTTGTTTTGATCATTATTCCGCGATAAATATGATAATAATTGCATTTGCTCCCACGTGGAATACAAATAAATAATAACTATTCTCATTTGTTGATTCAAATCGCCGCTTGGCCTCTGAGCATTATAGATATAGGTACTTGGTCGGTATCCACTCGTCAAATATATCATATCATCGGTGTTTGAAACCTAAGTAATTTACATATGGAAATGGGTGTTATCGTTGTCCTGAGTCGGGATGAAATAACACGGATGTGAATTTAACATAATAATATTACGGTTCCACGACAACTCAACAAAATGGCATTTCAACACCGCTTTGAAAAGTCATTAAGTCATCAGATTGTGCAATTCAAGCGAAGTAGAAGTAAAACCTTCAGAAAACTAAAGTAGACAACAGTGGGGAGGCACCGCACAAAGAGAAAGACTACGAAGCACCGCACAAAGAGGAGACCGATTATACTGTTTCTTTTTCTCGCAGGCTAAATCAAATTTTTCGTTTCATCGAGTTTCAAATTACAACGGTGCTAAAAAAATTATCACTTCAAAAAATTATAAAATATCCCGTAACTAACTTGACGTAATCTTTTAACCATTTTTTTTAATTTTTTTATTTCTAATGACTTTTCGAAAGAGCTGTTGAATTTCATGATTCTGAGTTATTCGGTCACCCAAGTTTTGAACTTTGATTGAAAAAAATTGAATAAATATTGACGGCCGGCGTAGTCCAGCGGTAAGGCTCTTGAATCCCAGCGTGGCAAATAAAATTTATTTGATAAATTTGTATTATTTCACAATTTATTCATTTAAATAATATTTAGTATATTTGCGGCACGTACCAGAGTGGAAGCTACTCTCAGTATCGCCCTGGTGTAAGACCACCATTCAGAATTGAAACGCTGCTTGAAATGGCATTAGCCGTGTTTGGTGACCAGATCTGAATAGCCAGGTACTTCCCTATCTTTCCCTTCCCTATCTCCTTCCCCTCCCCACTACCTTCAGCCTCACAACATACCCTAACTGGGGATGCCATAGTCTCACTGGCTTCAGACGGGAGCAGTTGGGACTCTTGTGCGGTATTCATATAAAAAATAAAAAATAAAACGAATCTTTTACCATGTATTCAAACACAAATAGCGGAAATATGTATCTTTTTATTATCTAACTGAAACAAAGTGATTTTTCCTAAAAGTACGTATTTGCCGTCGTAATTAAAAAGATGGCGGTGGTTAAAAATGACATTTGGCGTTTAAAATTAAATTATTAAAGCTATTAAAACGCACTATTTTTCTATTCCCGTTTCTGAATTACTTACTACTAACTATTATTTACTTAGTATTTATTTTTTCTTTTTTTTCTATCTGTGTTGAGCGAGTACACAATAGGGAAATATTTACCACTATCAACTTACCAAGCAAACCAAAATAACAAACAAAATGACAATAATCTTGACAACAAGTTCATCGAAAGATTTGAAAAGCAGTGCTGCCCTCCCAAATATAATATTATGTATTTCACCAGAGACATTTATTGATTAAATAATTACATCAAGTGCCTACCGATGAACTTTATTTTGTAATAGGCCACATGCATCACATTTAAAAAAAAAAATTCCGGTAGGCAAATATTGTAAGACATTCCGTTTTTTTATCGTTTTTGAAACCCTGGCGATTTTTTGAAAATTTCCATCCGAAAAATCAGACCATTTTTTATAAACCGGAAAGTAGGAAATAATTTTATGATAATTACATAGCCGAGAATCATTTAAAAAAATGAACTTATTCCACACGAATGGCAATAAAATGTACGGGGTGCTCTTCGTAACATCTGTCAAAACACAGCCATCTTTAAAAAACCGTCAAACCAAAGGATAAGTTCGCAAAGAACAAACAATAAATCTAGTGAATGTTAAACGTCAAATTAAAAATTCGCCTGAAATCAAAGTATTGTATATAAAAAAAATAAATCGGTGTGGAATTTTACAAAATTAATAGAACATAATGGGAGATGGGACATTTTCGTGTAGTGACGTCACGAGCTCAAATAATGGATATATTTAGTTAAAAAAAAAAAAAACTACACATTTCTAAATTTTTTTAGTAAATAACGTTTTCGTAATCTAAGGAAAAAATCTATCCACACGATTTTCTCTAAGTCGTTGTGAATAATGTTTTAAAATCGAATCGTTTCCAAATCAAAAAACATATATATTTTTTATTTTTGTACAGGCAAAGAAAACACAAAAGAAAGCGACTCTAAAGAAGATAACACAAATACTAACAACATGACCAAATGTATAGGAAAAGGTGCACTGGAATTCGACCACAAAAATATGGAAAAATTCATCCTTCACATTGATAAACAAAAGTTCTTCCCTGTCTTGTCTTGTTTTATGGTGATTTCACTTCTACCGTGGGTGAATTGCACCCTCTGTTTTTTTTTTAAAGTAAAACTTATATAACCCCGCTGTAATTTGGATTTCAGATGTAACGGAAATGATGATTACTGCACCTGCGACGCATCAACTGGGCTAATTGGCCGCTTTAATTATGATATTACTTTTAAAGGTTCCTATTTGTTGAAATATGAACCTCTAATACAAACTTCTTATGAAAATCTGCGATCATTGGTCGCTTTGATTATGACCTCACTATTCAAGAATTGGTTGAGATTGTTTTGGTAAAGTTTCGCATCTACCGCGTGTAAACTGCACTCGAATTTTCAAAAATTATTTTGTGTGAATATCGGTTTCGCAATCTTTCACAGAACAAACAAACCGACGATAGATACATGAAAGAATCATTTAATGATTGTGAATTAGATCAGCAGCATCAGCATCAGCAGTTGCTGCAGTGGCGTAGCGGGGGGGGGGGGGCACTTTTAAGGGGGGCGGCAAATTTCCGCAATCTATATATATAAAAATGAATCCCTGTTTCCCTTGGTCACGCCATAACTTCACAACGAGTTTACCTATTTCATTCACCTTTTTTAAAGTTTTCTAATACTGTGTAGAAGTTTCTTACGGAAAGAAAAATTAAGAAAATTGAATAATTTGAGAAAACTTAACGACTGTTTTAACTTCGCACGTTTGACAATTCGCAAGGTTGATGAAATTGAATTTAGCAGGCAGCATTTTTCGTATTATATTTTAATAGGGGACCTATGTTAGTTACCAAATCTGATGGATTCTTCTTATAATATTCATAAATAAATATTTGTAATATACGAAAAGTGAAAATTTGAATAAAAAAATGTAATAGGTGGCACGCGAGCTGTTTGAAAACTGAATGTAGTGGGACTGAATATATGGAACGCGGGAGGGGGGTTTGCGGAACGGAAGAGTGGAAGAGGGGAAAGGGTAGGCGGGGAAGGTGAAAGGGGAACGCGGCAGGGTAGGCGATGCGGGAGGGGAACGGTTTAAATAATTGTATTATAATGTCATCTCGATCACCGTAGCGACTGACAACACCTTTTGTAGTTAATTGCCAGAATTCTCCGTATTTTGTTTTGCGCTTGGATTGTTTATGACTTATTTACAGTGAGAATGATTGAGAGAGGTCCGTGGACGATGTGATGTGATTGACAATTCTAAGAAAGTTTCATTCATTGCTGGATCATGAGTGACTAGCGACGTGAGTATTATATATTTTATTTACATTTTTTATTGAAGTGAAACTTCTACAGCCCTGTTATGATTTGGAATTCGGATGAAACTGAATTGACGCACTGCAGAACCTGCGAAGCATCAAACTCCTATTAAGGCTCCTATTGGTAGAGATATAAAATAGAAATGACGCAAGGTCTGCGCTCATTGGTCGGTTTGATTATGACCTCACTTTTCAAGGCTCCTTGGTTCTTCATTGAATGAGATTGTTTTGGTAAAGTTTCACTTCTACCGCGTGTTAACTGCACTCGATTTTTAAAAATGTTTTTGTACGTTTTACTATGTGATTCGTTGTTTATTAATAAAGAAAAATCAGAAAAAAAATTCAGTGTTATTTTTTTTTTAAGTAAAATAATTATTTGAAAATGTTTTACGTAACTTTCATTCGAGAATTTAACTCTATCTTTTACTATTTATTATAAATGTCTATAATTATATTTTTTAAGCTGCAAATTTCGTAATTCGTAGGAAAATCATACGCATATTATGGGAGTAATTCTGTATAAATCTGGGAACTCGCATACAGATTTTTGTGTTCAGAATGTAAAGATTGAATTTGAGTTGTGTATGAATTTGCTGATACATTTCGAAAGAGACCATTCTTTTATTCGAAGCGCAAGTGTCGCATACAGATTTAATTAAAACCAGTTTTGTGTTCAGAATGTAAAATTCCAGTTGTGGCTTCATCTGCTGACACACTTCGAAGGAAAACAGTAATAAAATTCTAGTTGCAGACTATGTATATGTTGCCAGAATCAAAGAGAAACCTTTTCAAATTCTGAGTGAAGTTTTGATTCGCCATATACAGATTAAATTTCAACCATTTTTGTGTTCAGAATGTAAAATTCCAGTTGTGGTTTCATCTGCTGACACATTACCAAGGAAATATTTCTCTTATTCAAAGTGCAGTTATAATATTCTAGTTTCATGTTCTGAGTGTACTTTAAATTCACCGCATACAGATTTAATTTAAACTAGTTTTGTTTTCCGAATACAACGATAAATTAAATAATAAGTTGCAGATTCATCGTGTACCGATTGAAGCTTTACATTTGAGTTGCATAGGTCAATTGCTGAAAAATTCTGAGAAATTAATTGTTCCGTGTGTAACTGTTATTTGGGGAGTGTTACGCAGAATCAAACGTAAGTTAAATCCTTGTATTCTAAACACAGTGTATAAATTCGAGATGCGAAATCCTTTCACATGGATACCATTCTCGATTTCCGATAGCAGTTATAAATTTGCAGTGGAATTTATAAAAATGGTATTATGATATTCATTGGAAGAATATTCGTAAAAAAGATTAGAAAAAACGGCGTAAAATGAGGTCGTAATAAAAAAATTGGCTCTCCACATTGAAAAATTGGAAAATTTTTTCATAATGCACAATTTATTTCATGTGCACAATTTATTACATCAACTTTTTATATTTATCCACTTACTTACTTAAACGATTATAGTGGCATTCGTCTTTATGATTGAAATTGTAAAATAATTAATATCGCATGAAATTTGTATCAATTTATTATTTTCGTTAATCGTCATTTTTTATTATTAATTAAATACTTTTTTCAATTTGAACTTATTTTGAATTTCTCCTTTCTATGGACACAGACAGTTGGTAGTTCTAGTTGTCAATTTTGTTTCGTTGTTTGAGTGTTTTCATATTTGGCTTTGTCATAACTGTTATCAGGTTTATTCAAGTTTTCATAGCGATTATGTACGTATCTAGAGCGTTTATATATATTCCAGGTTTATCCAGGTTCTTATAGCGTTTCTACATAAATCATCGACGATCTGAGAGGTGAGTGATATATCTATGGATTAGATGTTATAGTGTTGTGTATGTTTATTATGTTTGTTTATTATTTAATAAATTAATATTGTGTCTTATAAATTTTGCGCTGCCATCATAATAATAATGTAATTTGTAAATATGCATAAGTCCACCTCACGGATAATACTTAACGCTCGTGTTGTCGAAGTTATATCCCTTTTTTAGGTTTAGGTTAAACTACGAAAGCTTCATGTCATCATAATTTTTAAAAACATTCCAGGTATTGAATGGTTTTAGAGCAAGGCAGGGTTTATCCTAACGGGTTTGTGTAATTATGATCGATTGTCTATGAAATAAAAACGGTACATACAAAATAAAATATTCCGTTTTAACCGTGAAGCGAAGTAAGACATTATTAGTATATAATTAATCACAAAACAATATTGTCGAAAAAAAATGACGTGTGAATCTTCAAAACCTCGTGTTTCGTTTTCCGCTTACTCAACGTCTAGCTTTTTATTTCCCTCATTCGCTCATTTTCTTATCTCATCATCACACTTTTCCACTTCATTCCATGACCCTAGAACACCTGAATCGAATCCCTTAAGAACGTAGGTCACGCCGGACAACCAACACTACCAGAATTATATGCGAACAAAATTACACCTATTTTAATTACACCCCAAAATGTGACATGAAAATCTTTTTTCCCCCTCAGGGCCTATGTCATCTTTGGCAATGCTACGCGGAGGATCCTTTTAAGAAAGAAAGGAGAGGAAGTTTTGAAAACGAAAAAGATATGAGGAGTGAACAGTAATCTAGAAATCAGTGTGACCAGGAGTGACGGACGTATGAATCTATCCTTCCCACTGCGGAGCAAGGCGATGTTCCGTGAGAGTTCTTCTGCAGAGATCAAAAGATCTACCTCAACCAGTCTCTTCTGATCCTGCCACGCAGTAGGTAAGCGCTCGCAACTGTCACCAAGACCTGGACAAACCTCACCCCATGAACCTGGACGCTCCTCTATGTCACCTAACGCAGCGCATTGTTGGGATGACTTATGGCAGAGGTGTTGGCTATCCAAAAAATGGTTCCAGGGGCGATAGTGCTCATACCCGCCTCCCAAATTGATATGTGGGGGAAGGTAACAAAGGAGGTCGGGTTCGCGGGAAGGGACGCGGAAGGGAAACGAGGACGCATGAGAATGGACATGCAGGGAGGTAACAATGTATTTCTTTGAATAGCATAGCAACGCATGCCGGGAACCAGCTAGTATGTTATAAATACCTCAAATGCAATAAATTATCATTTACACTTAACAAAAATAAAATTTACTTTTAGTTCCCGGCATGCGTTGCTATGCAACTTAAAAAAGAAATGGTTTCTCTTTGCCTTTCCCATTCGTCCCGTTCTCCTTCCGCCTCCCCTTTCTCTCCCGCATCACCTTCCCCTTACGCGTTCCCGCTTCGCCTTCCCTCTCCCCACTCCCCTCTCCCGCTCCCCTGCGCCACGAACTCCCCTTTCAAGTCCCCCCCCCTCCCGCATTCTATACATTCAGTTGTCAAACAGCTCGCGTGCCGGTTCCAATGAAAAAATGAAACCAACTTAGAACTACCTCAGAAGGTCATTAAAAGCTATGAAAAAATAATTTTTAAATAACCGGTAACCCTAACCCAATGATTCTTAACGAGGGCGTTTAGGAGGTCTGGGGGCCGATTTAAAATTTTTACCATTTAGGGGGCGCTACAAAAATTTAAGGGGGCATTGTGTCAATAGATATAGAAAATAAGCTCATTCCACAATTTTTTTAACTGAGGTTTAATACCGAATGTCTGGGGGGGGGGGGATGGATAATTTAACTATGGTAAAGGGGGCGATTCTTTTAAAAGGGTTAAGAAACACTGCCCTTACCTAACTTAACCTATTTAACCATTGTTTTATCATCACTCTTAATGACCTTTCTAAGGTGGTTCTAAGTTGGTTTCATTAATAATAATATTAATATTTGGATGACTTGTATAGTACCGTTTTTGTGAGAAATCACCTCAAGGGCGCTGTACAAATTTATAATACGTTTATACAATTTTACATCTAACTATAAACTAGACAAACCACTAGAACAATTTATGGCTAAATACTGCATCCACCGGTTCATCGATCACCGATACGAAACTATAAATATGTGCAATGATTTGACCAATGAACGCGATGCTGCTATATGCGTGTATCACCAGAGATTAACACTGTTATGGTTTATTTAAAGAAATTAAGGCACAGTTCGCACGCAGAGGACATAATTGGGAACTATAATATATATCTGAGAACACTTCACACCGATCTGGACTCCTTTCTACCAATTGAAACAATCAAAAGAATAAAAAAATAAAATTTAAACACATTCTTTATTATATTATTATTTTAAAACTACACGTAGTTCTTAAACTTCACAACTTTAATTCCCTTCAAACACGAAGTTTATTTAATATTTGACCAAATTTTGTAATTTAAAATTCTAAATAATGGCCTGGACTCGCCAGAGCTTACCAATCTAATGAAAAATCATATTCCATCGAGATCAACATGACAATCCAATTTATTGTTGAATCAAAATTAGAAATTTGAGTACCTAATCCCCGTATATGTGCGCAATATAACACAAAATTTCAAAATATGTATAGACGTTTTTGGCAACAACCTTCAATAATATCGGATTGAAGTAACGCGTACGATCTAAATTAATACGAGGGTGTGGGTTGTTTTGGGAACATGTCCTATCTTTATCTTATATTCCTCTTCCCCTTGCCTAAAATTAATTTTATACTAAAATCATGCGAGGGAATGAGATAGTATAATCGGTCTCTTTGTGCGGTGCCTCGTAGCCTCCCCATTCTTGTCTACTTTAATATTCTGAAGGTTTCACTTCTACCACGTGTGAATTACACACTCCGTATTTTTTTAAGTGAAACTTCTTTAGCCACGTTAGTGATTTGAAATTTGGCTGAAACGGAAATGCGTCACGACAATTTATTATATGACGGGTCATCGGTTTTAATATATCTACCTAATACTGTAAATTCACAACTCCGCACGAGCCTCCGGTGGCGCAGCGGTATAGCGCGTCTCAAATCTCCGCGGCCAGAGAAATCCAAAAAAAATTAACATTTTGGTTTTTGTAAATCAATATACAATCTTCAAACCACTTTAAAATAAATAGCCAAAAGAAAGAAAGCTACCTTCTTTCTACCCAGTGGCGTACCGTGGGGGGGGGGGCGGGGGGGGGCGGCCCGCCCCGGGCGGCACTTTTGGGGGGGCGGCAAAATTTCACAATCAATAATCATCTTGTAAAAATTTGGATTGGGGAAGTCGCGGGTTCTATTCTCGCGTCAGGACTTAAAAGTTTTTTCTAGTTTATAGTTTCTTAACATCTTTCTTAAGTTTTATATACTGTTAAAATCAAAATATTAATGACAGACGTTTTGTTTTTATTTCTAACACATACATTATTTTTAAATAAAAATGTAAATGGCAACAGTATCATTTTAGCTCTAATTAATAGTCGATTTGTGTTTTATATTCGTGAAGCTTTGTGCGCCCTGCTGAAAGCGCACAAAAAATTACACTTATACGGTTTTCTTCCACGTATATATCACGGTGATATATTTTAAATTTATTATCACAGAAAAGTTAAATAGCTGACAGGTGTGTGCATACTTATTCGAATTGCAGTTATAAAATTCTAGATGCACACTATCTATGTGCTGCCAGAATCAAAGAAAAACCATTTTTATGTTCTGAGTGAAGTTTTAATTCACCGCATACATATTTAATTAAAAGCAGTTTTTTGTTCAAAATGTATAATTCCAGTTGTGGATTCATTTAAGAGTATATTATAGGGGCAGAATTGTAATTTGCTGAAAAACGGCTCTCTAAAACGGCTTAATACTACCTTTCGTGTGTCATTCTTAGACTTGATATTTTTTGTTACCAAATAATGGACTTTTATTTTTCAATCTGTTTATTTTTTTTTTGTAATCGATGTAGGCATTTGACCATGAAAAATAAAAACATTGATACACCATTCAACCCACTTTTAAAACTTTAGTCTATGATTATCGCGTAAATAATGATTTTACACAATATTTTAAATTTAAAATATATACATAATACACACATCTGTAAAAGTACGGCCTCTTATTATCGTTATGATATCTGTGAATATTGATAATTAAATAAATACTTCATTTTTCACCAAAATCGAACACATTTCGTAGCTTCTATTCATTCCGGGCTAGAATCTCCCGTTGGCAGGTAGGGAATCTGTACGCTCCTCGTTTGACAGCGTATATATTTTGAAAATACGGGCGAAATGTTTTATTAATAGCTTTAAACATAGAATACTGACTCACTTGAACCACTGCAGTAAACTCAGTAAGCTACAAAAACAGGAAGTACTCGAAAATTCTCTTTTTTAGTGTAAGTTTGTCGAATTGTATTTTTTCAACCGCCATATTGTATAAATCGTTTAAAATATAACATTTCATGTGCGTTATACTTCCGAAAATGGTTTGTGCGATGTTCATATTGTTCCATGCGTGTGGCGACGGGCACGTTTTGCAAGTATGTGTGAGAATTCAATGCTGCGTACACACACACAGCTATAATATATGTAGCGTGACGTATTTCGGAATATCAGTATTAGTTCATTTGTTTGTGTCGTGGACATTCATTCACTCGTCGAACATTTCTCCGTAGGTACATTATGTACGCTGTGTTTGGTAGTAGATACAAAAATTACCTTATTTTTTACGGTGCTCCAGATTTCATGTCCGGGTTGAATCTTTCCCAAATGAAAGACTAAACCCTTCCACACACTTTTCCACAAATGAATATCTAGTAAATTAACGCAATGTAATTGCACTATATAAGAATAAAACAATACAAGAACAATACGTCAATCCACCAGAAACATAATGGGAAAATATTTCACCGACTCCAGATATTTTCATATCAGAGGGTTCGGCTCTGATGAAATCCTAACTGGTCCGATAAATCCTACTGATCCCTCAATATAAATATTTAAAAAATCTTTCGTAATCCTACATGTATTTAAAATGACCGACTTTTGCATTTTTATGTACAAATTTTTTGACAAATCTAATACGCCTAAATTTTGAATGAGAGAGCTAGGTATAATGCCAGTAGCCGAAATAACAAATGGTAATATTTTTATAGTCTGAGAATGCCAAATTCTTTTAATTTCATTTCCTAAATCTGTATATTTTCTTATTTTTTCAGAAACAGTTTTCTGAATATTACAAGAATTTGGTATAGCGACATCAATGATATAAGTTATTTTCTTAATTTTGTCATGTAAAACTATATCGGGTCTATTATGACTAATTGTTCTGTCTGTCAGAATAGTTTTATCATAATAAATTTTATAAAATTCATTTTCTAAAAATGAATTTGGTTCATATTCATAATATGGTACCTACATTACGGCAGTCAATCAAGTTATGTTTAATTACCAAACTTTGGTGAATTATTTTTAAAACTTGATTGTGCCTAAATGTATACTCGGACGGCGCTAATACAGAACATCCCGATATAATATGTTCTATAGTTTCCGGAAAAGCCAAACATTTTCTACATAAATCATCAATTTGATTTGCATCTTTGATGATATGAAATGATTAGTATTAGTATTAGTATTAAGTATAATAGACAAAGAGACAAGATAGGTAAACCCTACGTCATCGAGTATACGAATGAAACTACTTTGTAGTGATAATGGACGTTTATAAAACCTTAAAAAAGCTGGTCTGCCGGTGCGTCTTTTGGCAGGAGCCGCGCTGTCACGGAAATAGTCAGTGATTTTTTTCGAAAAAATTACGACATCAAAACAACGAGAATAATAAAAGTCGATTAGAAAATGAGAAAAAAGCAGGTCTGCCAACCGACAGCCTGGCACTTTCGCAGGCAGTCGGCGTCAAAGTGGGGTAAAAAATAGTAAATTTTACGTCATCGAGTACACGAATTAAACCAATGAATAACTATAGTCCAGATCATTTCATTTAAGAATTTCTTGGTCTGCCGCCCAGCAGCCTGGCAGCTTTTTGGGTACGACTTTAAAAAAAAAAAAAATTAAATTTTTCGTTTTTTGAATTATTATTTTTATTTCATTATAGTTTTAAATTAGAATGCCATATTTTTTTTAAATAAGCCAAAACCTGCCGCGGTGCCCCTCACTGCTGTCGCGTGTCCATATTTTTGTACAAATTTATAATAATAAGTCATTTTAAGATTGCCAAAATAGTCCATACTAGTTGGAAGTTCGAACAACCAACGCACCGTCGCCGTAAGAGCTGCGTTCATCCGTAAAACGACGTAAATTTCCGAACCTCGTCCGTTTCATATCGGTTTCGCATGCCCTGCTGCATCGATTACATCGAACACAAGATCGAAACTAACAAAAAACTGTAATCTAGATCATCCCATTCATGATTTCCTTGGTCTGCCGACCAGCAGCCTGGCAGTTCAAAAATAAAAACACCATAAAATCGACTCCAAATGTGAACCACGAGAATAATTACGAAGCAGAATATGTTTATAATAAACTGTTTTTATTCAATACATAACTACGAAATACATAATCACGAAACAGAACTTGTTTATAATAAAAAAAATTTTATACATTAAATAATAATATTATTGAACATTTAAAAAAAATAAAAAACGAGTGTGCAAGACCACACGACTGAAATAAAATTTCACTTATCTTATAAAAGAACATATGACATTGGGGTGACATAGACGTTGACATTCCAGACAATTTGGTTTGTTGCATTTCACACAGTAGTACACACTCAGGCGTCTTTTTTTCGCTGGGCAAAAGTTGCCCCGTTTTCTTTTGCATGCTTCGTTTCCTTTTTTAATAACATTAATCACCGTTCGCATCGATCACTTTTCGCATCGATTACCGTTCGCATCACACTTTTCGTAACGCATTCACCAGTTTACCCCCAAGTGTCGAGCATGCGTAAAGAAGTTTTACTTTAAAAAAATTATTTATACAATGCATAAATACGAAATACATAATTACGAAGCAGAACTTGTTTATAATAAACTGTTTTTATACATTAAATAATAATATTATTGAACATATAAAAGAAATAAGAAATTAAAATGGAGTTCTACAAAATAAACTTAATAACAATAAATGCACCACGAGATTCCAAACGTCGCGTCGGTAGTTTATAATGGGAGCTGCGCGAGTGTATACGAATGACGTGAACTATGGGAAAAAACCATCAACAAGCAAATAATGAAACATTCGTAAAAAGGATCATACTAAATATTCTACCAAAATAATAAGTTCCATAAATTAAACACACTTTGTTATTGGTTTGGTTTTTACTTCGATATTTAAAAATATTGTGCACGTCATAACATAACACAAGTTGAATGTTGAAGTTTTAAAATTCGCGATGGCATTACTACCGACATCTAGCGATGTAATAATTAATACATTTTGACAGTTTTCGAATTCGGCCGTGGCTAGTACATCCCTTTAACGACACATTTCGAAGGAAAACATTATATTATTTAAAGTGCTTTATAAAATTCTTGCAGACAATTTATGTGCCGCCAGAATCAAAGAAAAAACATTTTCATGTTCCGAGTGTAGTCTTAATTCACCGCTTAGAGATTTAATTAAAACCCCTTTTGTGTTCAGAATGTAAAATTCCAGTTGTGAATTCATCCGACGACACATTTCGAAGAAAAAACTTATTTGAAGTGCTTAATAAAATTCTTCCAGACAAGTTATGTGCCGCCAGAGTCAAATAAAAACCGTTTTCACGTTCTGAGTGTAGTTTTTTCACCGCATACAGATTTAATTAATAAATATTAAAAAAAAATATATTAAAAAAAAGGATCACTACCCCCCCCCCCCCCTCCCTGAAGAAGTACCTATATAGGGGGGGGGCGGCAAAATTTTCCTCCGCCCCGGGCGGCTGATACCCACGGTACGCCACTGTTTCTACCGCGTGTGAATTACACATCCTGATTTTTTTATAGTATAGAAAAAACCTCAAGGGCGGGTGTTTAGGTTAGGTTAATTTTGGTTAGGTTAGGCTACGTTTGGTAAAATTAGGTTAGATTATCTTCAAGCGATTTGGCCCATTTTTCGTAACCAAACATAGGTGATGATTTTATAAATATCATTCTTCCTAATAAGTTTTCAGATGCGTAAGTTTCGACGGGAACATGTTTTCCAAAGCGTTTAAAACTACAATTTCAAAGAATTTTTGCAAACAAAATCAATTTTTTGCAAGACAAAAATATGTAAACAGGATTTTTATTCTAGCCACATACGAGTAGTTATCTGTTTTCCTTAAAGTGTATTTTTGAATAGTTATCTTTTTTATGTATTTCTAAAAATGTAACTGTATCTGTAGACGCGAAACTAGCCGTCCATAGTGGATTACTGGTACCTACCCTGATGTATGGCAGTGAGGCATAGAACTGGCAGAGGAAGGATGAAAGTAGACTGAATGCTGTAGAAATGAGATCCCTGAGGCGTATGTGTGGTAAAACCATGTATGATTGTGTGAGAAACGCGAGATCCGCAAAGAATGCAAGGCTGATGTAAGCGTAATGAGTAAGATCAAGAAAGGAACGCTCCGATGGTTCGGGCATGAGAGAATGAACGAGGAAAAGAGTGTAAGGAGAATATATGACGCAAATGTGAATGGTAGAAGAAGTCGGGGACGCCTGAGAAAGACATAGCACGACCAAGTGAATCAGATACTTGAGTCGGGCCATGTCAAGAGTCAGAATAATAGAAGAGCATGTATGAGACGATGTATGAATGTTAACGAGGCAAGGAGTGTGTGCCAAGACCGAGTTGTTTGGCGGTCCGTCCTCTCTGCCTACCCCTGCGGAGAAACGGCGTGATGGTTAGTTAGTTAGTTAGTATCTGTAAATTGCATACATCTAAATAAATATTCAAAAACAAAACAAAATAAAAAACAAAGCTTATAAAAGTAAATAATTCATCATTTTTAGCGCCTGCTCAATAAATCGAATGAATTTTAACCCTAGAAAGATAATCTACGTCTTTGAGACGTAAGCGATACACAATAATTGCTGTCTTTTTTTATATCGCAACGTAGCACGCTGTCTATCTCTGTTTCATCTGCCAAGCAGAGTTGGCGCGGGGCGGCTCTGTCACCACGGTTAGTACAATAATTACGGAGAAATACATACACTAAACGTCCGAAAGACGTATGATTATCTTTTGAGTAACTTTCGGACTTGTTCGTACAAATGTGATTTTGCAAACAAATAAACAAAAAAATATTATTTTTAAGTATAAGTTTGATAAACATTAAAAAGCATTTAAAAAATACGATTTAGGCATAAAATAAAATATTATTTTTCATTTAAAATAAGACTTAACATTTCGTAAGTAGTAGATTTGTAAGAGGTTTACAGTTTTTTTAAAGTAAAACTTCTTTAGGCACGCTTGACTTGGGGAGTAAGCTGGTGAACACGTGACGATAGCGTTACGAAAAGTGTGATTGGATGACGCGAACGGAAGTTGAGATGGAGATATAAGTTAGTGAAGATAGAAAGAGAGAGAGTTGCGTTTCGTATATTACTGTAAGGGAAAGAGAGAGAGAGAGTGAGAAAGAGAGGTGCGAGCACACATTTTCTTTCTCTCTGTCTCTCATAGCTAGTTAAGTATCGTATATCTAAGACACAGTGCAGGCTTATTGTCTGTATCACACTGTAGAAGCAAGAGAGAGTAGTGCGTGTGCACATTTTCTTTCTCTCTTCTTTTATTCAGTCGTGTTGTCTGAAGCATACTCTTTTTTTTTTTTTTTTTAATTCCGATATGTTTTTCATAATTATTTTGGTTTTATTTTAAGTACAAAATACAAAACTAATTAATTATTCAACTGCCTTTACTATGTAAGTATGATAATATGTCAAATAAACACTATTAAACTTCAGTACGTCTCTAAGACGTATCATATAAAACGTAGGTAAAAATAATATTATCTTTCTAGGGTTAATAATCGGCGTCTCGATTATGCTTAGTAATTATTATTAGTTAGTACCTACCTATGACCATTACCAGTTTACCACCAACTACCAACCATCGAACACCCACGAGCGGCGAACGAACAGATATCGTAGCGCAGCGTTCTCCAGAATGTAGAGGAGCAAACATTTATCTTTTCGTTTCGATCGCGCCGCCCGGCATTACAGGAATCTGCCGGGCCGGCCCCACTCATGCGTCAGTTCAGTCAGTTGTGTAAGCTCACTTCGGCTCCGCTCAGCTCAGGGCGCTCGGTTTCGCCAGTTTCGCGTGGGCGACGTTCGCGATAGGTGCTCCGTCAGTGAAGCACCGCTCGTCTTGCTGGTAATAATACCACAACACATGGACTGAAATTCATTATCTTTCTCGGTCTCTGTTCCAATTACCCGGCTCCCCATCCATAATTGATAACAGAACAAATGGAGACCAACCCGTGAACTATACAGTGCAAGTTATTCCATACCGGATAAATTTATTAATAGCTGGACTCCTCTTTATTTACGAAATTTTATGACAACAAAACAGTGGTTTACATGGTGAATTTTCAACAGTTTTCTTTAGTGATTTAATGGTAAGTCATCCATGCACTAGAACATATTTAAATAACTCAACAAATTAACTATGATCTCGTCGACTAATTATTTTTAATGCTTTTAGCTTATCTTGCCATCTATATCATTGATAAGAATCACTTTATATAGGTGAAAAGAATTGGCAATCGCAGATTGGAGGTTAGAATTTAAGAATCTGATGTGTTATAAAACTTTGATCATTGCATTATTCGGCTGATATTTTTATTATAATACCTTTTAAGAAAACTCTTCCTAATTCTGCTTATTATAAGTGTCAGCATTTAACTTGTTTTTTTATGCATTCAAAATGTAAATAACAGGTTATTATTTATTTACATAAATTATAATAATTTGAACGCAAATAACAAAACCGGAATTGCACAATAAATAATGCAAACCAATTGTCTTTTTATGTTTATAAATGATTACATTATAATAAATAAATAGATTCTAATTAATTAACTTTTCATTTAATATAATATTATTAGCGATCTATTGTATGATTTTATTGCAATATTTTAAGATTGCTATGTATTACGAAAACATGTTGTTAGTAGTCCAGATTTGTCAATAGGCCGTATATGCCGCGGGATAGGGGCGGCAGCCTACAAGTGAGTTATTATCAGAAGGAAGAAGGGGCGGCGCAAATGAGCTGGATGAAAAGTATAAATCCAAAAAAGTAAAAAATTTATGTCATCCCCATTTTGAGAAAGGGGGTTGTGGAGAGGAAGTGGAAGGGGAAACACAGGAAATTCCTAGCTATTCAGATCTGGTCATAACACGTCCAATGTACCTAACTGCTGTGATCGGTTTTTCATTCGCCAAGACCATTGACGTATGATATCAAGACGATACTGAGAGTACCTATCTTCCGCTTGAAACAAGGGAGATCATCAACAAAAATATTTCTAAATCTGATAAAGCCATAAATAACTATGCAATGCCTTATTTTTCTACGTCGCGAAATGAATCACCCATTGATCCAGATCCAATTAGTGCTCTAACACTGAACCGTTATTATTATTGATATTTCTTAATAATTATAAGATTTCTGGCTCTGGCGCGATGTTTCACGTATTTTAAATATTTCATACAAACAACTATTCAAATTGTAGGGTGCCCACCACTTTCCCACGGCGTTCTAAGGAAACAGATGGTTTCCTCCTTCACCGTACACGTACACACTACACACGGACGTCGTTTTTGTTTATAAAGAAACTACCTACTTTTTATTAAAATGACTCTAGACCTCCAATGTCCGAGCATACTTTGTTAGCAGGCAATATGTAGTTAGTAATTATTAAAATTGTTGAATGTTTAGCTTTCATATCAGCTTGTTCGTCGCAGTCCTGCGAGTAGTTTTGCAAAACGGATGGTAAGTTTGCTCTTTAATACTTGAGGTGGTAGGTGTTATGTTCAAGAAATTATTCATGCAGATGCAGATGACCAGTAATACAGGTACTGACGGTACTGTAGGTACCTACCAGTGGCGGTCCGTGAGTTTTCAGTGAGCTAGAGAGCTAAGATTGAAAAATATGACGTTATTGACGTTGTAGCTGAAAACGATTTTTTTTTAATTTCAAATGTTTGTATGAAGATCTTCAGGATTTTTTTAGTCAAGGGATGCGCCGCATCCACATACTTAAAGATCTTCATACAAGAAAGTTGAAATTTTGATTTAAAAAAAAAAAAAAAAAACATTTTCAGCTACAACAACATCAGTAATGTTGTATTTTTCAATCTTAGCACTCTAGCTCACTGAAAACTCACAGACCGCCACTGGTACCTACCTAATTTATGTCCTTATTTTATTTATGATGACCTCCGTGGTTAAACGGCTTAGATCGTCGGCTCCTAGGAAAATCATCTTTGGAAATCGTCGTCCGCAAAAAAAAGTAAAGGCCCCACACGAAAAATGAAACATAAAATCAATACTAGTGAATAATCGTGTTATAGTTAATTAGCCAGACATCTCCAAATACTCCTTTTGAGATTTAAACAAAAAAATATACTTAAATAAAAAAATATTAAAAAAATTGCATTTGAGGAAACCAATATTCGAATGTTCACCATAAATCAAATATAATTTACACGTGTTTGTGGTACATATTAAGTTTTTTTAAATAGGAAAGGATAAGGGTTCAGAACATTCATATAAAATTTCCTGCAGATCACAAAGAAAACATCCATTTTTTATTTGTGCATTATAATTGACTTGATGGTATTTATGACTAACTAAGTAATAAGTATTGTTCCAGATAGAGGGTAAACTTTTACATACAACTGCAAACTCAAATAAAATTCAAAAAATTCTGAGATGTCTGACTAACGAACTGGGCGATCGATAGACGAATATGTAATAAACTTTTACGCATTTATTCTTATTACCAAAACAATCAGCGGAAGATGATAATAAATGACAATAATATTCAAGGTAAAATAAAAAGTCTTATGCTAACTTTAAACTACCTATGCAGCCTACCTTTGATCTTAGAGCAATGGACGCCACTGCGGTATACAATACAATTGTTTGTATTGCGTGATAAATTAATGAACGATAAATAATTTACAAAGCACCGTCAATCACAGCCAATACATAACAAACCAAAAAATATAATTATATAATATCGAAGCTGGAAAGAAAAAATGGCTAAAGCGCCATGCAGCTGGAAAGGAAAAAAATGGCTCAAGCGCCATTTATCTGTATGGCAGTTGAGCCATTTATCCGTTCCAACGTCGACTTTATCCGCCTTTCTTACATATGGATATGAAGGCATTTATTAGCAATTTAACTGCTGACTGCTGAATTATAAATAAGCAAAGCTTCTCGTCTAGTAGGTACTATTATTCGTTATGCGAACAGAGATGTAATATATGTTCATTATTTGTTTGAAATAATGAATATGTCGGCTGGCTTATTTCATTATTTCGCTAAGGGGGGGTACCTATCTACCACTGAACAAATAAACCGATAGAACTGCGTTGTGGGCGACCGATGTGCTTGGAATAGGGTTATTTTTTCTTACTTTTATTGAAATTGATCAACATTTTGACCGGTCAGTGGTTGAGTGGGCATAGCGCTTGGGTCCCACCTGGGCGTCGCATGTTCGATTCCTCGGCTGTCTAAGTCCTCCATCACAACACAAGCAACATTTTCGGCTTTCTGTGGTGGTAGTAGGAGATTTTCAAACATTTTTGGGTTATTCGTAACCCGGGAATGTTTGTCTTTCTTATTAAAATTTTTTTTTTTTCAAATATCGAAATTATTTATAAAAAAACACTGCGATTTTCGCCATAACTTATCGTCCATGAGTTTTTTTAGTTTTTTATTGAAATACACCTGCAGTTTTTCTGATTTATTAAAAATACTAATTTTGGTTATGTGTCTATCTATAACTCCTGTCCAATGAACTGCATAATCTCTGCTTAAAGATAAGGCCCGGCTTCCCGCATTTCTACCGATTTATTACATTTTCCTTAAACACTTAACACTAGAGTACACGCGTGGGCTATATTATGTAGCCCAAGGTATTCTTTTTGTTTTAAAACTCTTCAAAAAAATATTTAATCTTGTATGTACTCATAATATCTACACATTCCTCACGCCAAAATGGCAATTATATGAAGTTCCTTCGATTGAAAAAATCGCAGTGTACTCCGAAAATTATTATTAACAAGTTTTTTAATAATTATGGAAACACTTCTTTTTCAGTTATTTTACAAGTTAAATGTATGAAAAAAAATCAAAGTGTTTCTTTAAATCCTATTTTAGACATTGCCCACGAGATTTTTGCTCTATTTTAAACGAATCGTTTTTTATTAAACATTTTCGCAATTTTCGCTTAAATATTATCGCTTTTAATATTAGCGCGCACCCTCTAACATTCGTATTTTCATATTTCACCTTCTTCTTTTTGAGCGGGTACTACCGGGCCTTAGCTTTTTTATTCTTCATTATAAGCGCCCGCTAAACTGCTAAAATAGTTTGTCGACAGGTCAATTTCACAATATCAATTATAATACTAAAGCAAACACATAAGTAGATACCAGAATATAGAAAATAGATACCAAAAGAAGAATAACGTTTCAAGTCACTACAATACAAAGACATAAAAAACTTAAGGCTACATACTCATAGGTACACAAACTCTTTAAGGCACTCGGCAAACTTAAGAGGGAATAACCAGACAAAACCGGAAATATGTAATTTTTAAATCAAATTTTAGACGTATGGACTCTTTTCCACAAAAAAATTATTCTTTTATATTATAGTAAACCTATGTTTTAAGAAAATATGTTTATTTTAGTACAATAAGGTTTTACCGTAGGTCGTTGGCAGATTTGTTAAATTTTCAAACAAAATTTTGCATTATACAACATACATTTTAAATCATATAATCATGCAGTAAAATAAATCAATAAATTATCTGGGAAAGCTGTGTTTCAGAATTTTAATTTAGTTTAAATAAAATCATTTAAAAAAAGATACGCACTTGTGTTTTGTGACGAAAATACTTCAGTTTGTCTATTTATTTACGGTCTTATAAACTAATATATCTAAGATTTTTTTACATTCTTATTTTGTTTAGACATTATTGAAAAATTATAAATACTTATTATCAAAAAACAATTACAAAAAATACATAATTTTAATAGTTTTATATCACCCCTTTCACCATTTTTGAATGTAGATATAAATTAAAGCAAATTTTGAATGAAATAAAATCGATATCAAGTTATTATTTTAAAAAGCTGGTACGGATATATCAATCTTTCTCATTGGAACCGCCCTGTACGATCGTAAGAACATCCTTCGACGAAATATGAATTCTCGGCCGCTGGCCGGTTAATGGCCCTTAAACGCACTCTGCACGACATATTTATGCACAAGATTAATAATTTTTCAAAATTGGAATTTTGTGCGGAGAAACCAGGGAAGCGATAAAATACCTATCATATAATGTTTTTAAGAGAAAATTATTTTGTATGCCATTTTCAAAATTGGGACTGATTTGATCTATCTCTCAGTGGGACAAACGTCCCCATTGAAAATTATATTGCGTATATTATATATAGTGGTTCCGCTTTTTTACCTCCAATTTCCGTATCGCCGATTAGACGCCGAACTATCGGAAACTACCTCCCGCGGAGAGCTACTCGTGAGATAATAGTGGAACACCTTGTGCGCAATAGCTAACCTAACCTGTGATTTTTGTACCCTTGAAACAAGATTCCGGTCTAGAATGATATCCCGTTTAATCGTTATTGATATTTGACCGCTATGGTAATTCTGAATAGAAGACTTAGTGGATTCATAAAGGTATTATTCTCCTATCCCATCTTCTCAGACACTTCTCCAGTACTTACCGAATGAAGATTAAATAACAGACTTCGCAGTTTCACCATCGGATTTGTGTTTTCCTTTTCGGAATTTTACTTTTGGGTCCTCTTAAATTAATTTACGTTGGAAGCCATAATAGCTGGCCTATTCTTGAATCTTATTGATCTCCTGGAAATGTAAACAAAATTAGCATAATCGTGATTTTCATCTCCATTGTCTTAATATTATTCTGTTGCTAGGTGTTATTTTATTTTCTTAGGACTAACTTCAAACGTTTTATCATGAAGTTTTTTTTTTTTTTTTTTTTTTTTTTTTTTTTTTTTTTTTTTTTTTTTTTTTTTTTTTTTTTTTTTTTTTTTTATTCTTCATTTTAAGCACCCGCTAAACTGCCAGAGCAGTTTGTCAGCAGGCCGATTTAACAATATTAATATAACACAGAAGAACAATTATAACAAGAAACCACAATATAGAAAATAGAAACAGAAGAATAACTTTTAAGTAATTACAATACAAAAGCATAAAATACAAAGACAGACAGATATAATACAGGCAAATTACTCATAGTTATATTATACACAAGATGAAAACAAAATTCAATATAAAAAGTCTTGATCTATTAGCCATTTTTTCAGTTTTTTTTTTAAATCAGTGGTGCAATTTGATTCGTTTTTTATGTTCATTGGCATCATATTAAATATGGTAGGGACAAGATAAGCAAATGTCCGTTGTCCGTATTTATTTACAATTTTGGGAATGGACAACCCCTCATTTTTAATTAATCTAGTGCCATATGCATGATCTACCTTTTCCTTGTACTTTGAATCCGACAATAGGTTTTGGCATACAATTTTAAACCATAATATCCCTCGCACAGGTAATATACTAATTGACTCATATAATAATTTTATGTTTCTTCTTTGTGCATAAATGCTTTTGCTTACCAAGAGCTTAGTCATAGAGTTCTGAATTGTTTGAATGTAATCTATATTTGTCTTGCACGAGTTTCCCCAAGAAGTTATTCCGTATCTGATAGTAGATTCCGCTAGTGACAAATAGATTATTTTCAATGTACTTATGGGCATAAAATATTTAATTTTATAAATTCGTCCCGCAATAGCTCGCAGGCGTTTGCAGATGTTGCTTAAGTGATTTTACGCATTGATCATTATTGAAGCTTTTCAAAACCATGCGAAATATCTATCAATGGATATATTTGCAAATAAATTAAAATAATAGAAAATTGTATGAAATCAAAATATCTGCCATTAGAAATTATCCGAAGAACAGAGTGTATAACAATCGAAACATTATAATAATGGAGAGTATAAAAATCATAATCGAAAAATAACATTTTCTGAAAAAAAAACAACAACAGATAAACCTTCTGGAATACCTAAAGGGGACACAAATGTAAAACTAACATAAGTTATGTCCGATAATTTCAAAATAATACCTACATAAATTTACAAATGCGCACAGACGTAACTTTCAATTAATATAATAGTCTCTTAATTTATTGCCTGTTAGGAGAATATTATGATTGTAGGTCATATGATTGTCATCGACGTCTGGTGCCTCGTTTGGAAAGAGTTTACTATAAACGTAATACATAAGATTCACTCGTGGTGAAGGATTGGTGGTTCCCAATTGTACCAAAGAAAAGAAACCTTAATTTTATAATTACCCCAAAATATTAATAAATCACCGACATCAATTCTTCGACGTAATTGATTTACTTACCAGTGATTACTGGCATTATTTGGAGTAAAAAATGTAAAGAAATTTTTGTCTTCACTGACATTTTTGATGTTCTTTGAAGTGAAAACATGAAATAGCGACACTAAAAAGAAACATACATCTGTAGAATTTAGCCTGCGAAAGAATGAGATAGTATAATCGGTCTCCTCTTTGTGCGATGCCTCGTAGCCTCCCCACTCTTGTCTACTCTATTCTAAAAGTTTCACTTATAACGCTTGTAAACTGCACATTTTAATTTTTATTTTGACTTTCTTATTAACTATTTAATGTACTAAGTAACTTGCCTAAAAAAAGTTTGAAAAAAGAATTGTCATTACGATAGCGATTGGCCAAATTTATATATTTTTTGTTTGAAGCAAATATTCCTGTCCTTCATTTCCTTTAAAAGACCCTACACACAGTATCCCCAAAGATGACGTTAGCCCTGAGGGAAAATATTTTCCTCAGGGTCTCCTGTGTGAAGCTATTGTAAAAAAAAAGAAGTTAAGAAAACCTACTAAGTTTTAATTTAAAGTTTTAAACCATTTAAGTACCTACATAAAATCTTATGATTTTAGAGGAAGTTTTGTTTTTGATTTTCTTATAAATAAGAGCAATTTAAAAACATTCATTTTACAGATGAACGCAGCTTTTTTAAACCACCATAATATTTGTGATGTCGCTATCAAACTTTCTTATACACTAATTTTGAGTATTATCCGTAAAACAAATAATAGTATCTTTGCAAACTTAGACTTTTAAAACGATGGTTTTTATTATTGATTCTTATGAGTACATAATATTGTAGGTTTACCTCGTTATTATATTCAAACAATGTATTTAATTGACAGCATCATAGAAATTTACTGCGGTATTCACAAAAAAATTAAATACATATAATCATACCTATAAATAGGTACTTTAAAATTACTGCTTGTTTGGAGAAAAATAGGTGGATCTTTTCATAGAATTTCTCCTTGAACCACGATCGTGAACATATTATATTCTGACGTACTACGTACGACAGGATAATCGAGGAATAGGGGGAAATACCAGAATATGATACAGCAATCTTTACAATAAACGTCTCGTAGAAATTTGATTTTTCGCAATAAGTATATTAGTTTGCTTAGATCCCTTTATAACTTTTAGGACTAAAATCATAATGAAAGCAAAGATATTTTCAAAAATACTAATTGCGGTTGTGTTTGTAATGAACTGTAGAAATCGAATTTGCTTTGAATTAAAGTGCAAAATTGGAACTAACTAAAAATTCATAAAAACCACAAAAAGTAGGTACTTTTTTTTCAGAAAAATATTATTGTTTTTTTATAATTAGAATTATTCTATCCAAAGATTTTTCGCGGTTTGGTTTAGATATTTTAAAAATAAAAATAAAAGCAAAATGTGAAACTTGTCTACAAGTACAAAATACCAGAAATTTCATAGGGTAATTTTCGTTAATTTCCGTTTAAGTTAAGTTAAGCTCCAAACGAGCCTACTTTGGTCTAGTGCTTTAAAGCGCCTGAACCTTTGCGGCCAGACATACAGCGGACCAAGGATCGAATCCTACGAAATTTAAAAAAATGTATAAGTTTATATATTTGTAAAATCAATATGAAATCTTCAAACCACTAAAAAATTACAAAGAAAATTCATAAATTACAAATAATTGAAAATACATAAATTACAAAGAAAATACAAAAGAAAGCCACATCTAGCGACTCCGAGAAGAAACCACAAATACTTATAAGATGACCAAATGTATAGGTAAAAGATGCAATGGAATTCAACAAAAATATGGAAAATCATCCTCCACATTGATAAAAAAAGTGCTTCGTAGTCTCCCTACTCTTGTCCAGTTTAGTATTCTGAAGATTTCACTTCTACCGCAAGAGAATTACACTCTTATTTTTTATTAAAAACATTTTTTACTCAGTGTCAGTAAGTAAATCGGCTTTTTATTATGCTCAGAATTCACTCGGAATTCGCGTACATTATGGTGAAACATCAACGGTTGGCAGTTGACGTAACCACTGCTGCACTGGAGCGATTTCGGTCGAAAAATGGACCACTTTTATTTTTCTGCGTTTGATCTCGGTCCAAAAATGGACCACATTTTCCTACCATTCGTAAAACTTTTATTGTAATTATTTAAAACATTTCCTTTGCCAGCCGTTTCTTTTAACACGAAGCTATTGAAATGCTTTATCTATTATGACCATAGATGTGGCAAATATGAACTTCGTATACTATTTTAGAACATGGTTAAAAATAATTTTTTTAAATATTTTTTCCCGCTGAATTTTTAACAGCTGTTTACGGATACAATTAAGTCCTTTTTACATGTATATTCACCTTTCATTATCAAGTATACCACATACAACATACAGAAACCGAAAATATTCTATGTTGACCCGAATAAGTATCCCTCACGGCAGTTTCAAGTAAAAACACACAAATTCGCGCGATTATAAACTTTACGATTTTTTAATTTTTTTTTTATAAATCGTACAAATATGAGATAAACGGTAAAATACAGGTTAATTCATTGGCTATATAGCAATATAATAAGTTTTTATATCTCCATGTTAAAATTCAAAGATATGATTTTTTTAATGTTGGCGAAAAAATTTTAAAATGACCTTCTGGGAAATCTCAAGCAATCGAGGCAAATTTATTTCTCCCTACGTGATCGCTCCAGTGGTTTTAAGTGGTGAATCTAGGTGTGAAACCCACTTGGATTCCACTTGAAAGAGCAAGAGTAAATATACTACTTATAGGTACCTTTCTATCAGAGTATATTATCACAGTGACCCAACCAACATTGGACAAAGGGAAAACGAGTAGTTCAATTGCAGGTTAGAACGTTCACTTCAATGCTCATTCCTTACCTTGATCCCGATCTATCCTGCGTTTCCGTATTGACTCTGGGTCGGCGTGTATTATGCCGGTTGATTAAAACCCAACCTTCTCATCCCTAGGGCAGGTGTCCCTGATTCCCAAAGTACAGAGCCCCGGCCTGCCGCTCGGCCCGAAACAGGATTACTCCTCGGGCTTTATTCCCGACTCTTACAAATGTGTAGTTGTAAAATACCTTCTCGAAAATTCTCTACCAGTATCTTTCTGTAGTCGTAGTCCAACTTTTCTTTTCGTAAATGAGAAACTTCCAGTGAAAAATGTTATGGTCTAACCTCTGGTTTTCCAATGAATCCACCGTGGATTTGCTAGTGGTACACCGCGCTACCCTCGATTTTATGGTAGTTATTTGAATTTAAATATTTAAATAAAATTTTATTTAAACCGTAAAAAATTCTACTACCATACTGTAATGTAGTTTATTAGCTTGGCAAGTAGATCTAGCTTAGGGTTTCGTTATTGCAAACGTATTTATTTTTGTTTTTGAAAGAGCGCCGCAAATTACAAGTTCAAATTAATAATATGTAAATCATTTCGATTTTCAAAAGTCGTAGTAGGTAGGTGCTGTATTTATTTACAGGAAAGTCTCATATAATTTTTTTGGATTATATCCACACTTGAGACCCTGTGTGGAGGGTCTTTTTAAGGAAAGGAAGGAGAGGAAGATCTGGGGTATAGGGGCCATCCATGAATTTTCCCCCGTCCCTGTCACACATCGTTACATTCGTGAGATCCCATCCCCCTGTGTGACGTCACATATTTTTCAATTTTATATCTAAAAAAAATCAAAACAGTTAAGGTGTGAAGTAATTTATGAATGGTTCCAAATATACCTACTTTAATTTCTAAAGTTCAGAACCAAATAAAAGAAAACTAGTGTGCTTTAGACTTAGACCACACGACTGAAGTAAGAGTTCACTAACTTATAAAAGAAGAGAGAAAGAAAATGTGCGCGTGCACTGCTCTCTCTTGCTCCTACAGTGTGATACAGACAATAGGCCTGCACTGTGTCTATATACGAAACGTAACTCGCTATGAGAGAAAGAGAAAAGGAAAATATATGCTCGCACCTCTCTCTCTTGCCCCTACAGTAATACGAAACGTAACTCTCTCTATTTCTATATTTACCAACTTATATATCCCTCTCAACTTCCGTTTGCCTCGCCCGATCACACTTTTCGTAACGTTCTCGTCACGCGTTCACCAGCTTACTCCACAAGTCAAGCGTGCGTAAAGAAGTTTTAGGTACTTCAAAAATCCAATCCGAATTTAAATGACTAAAATTGCCAAATAATAATAATTATTAAACTAACTAGTTAAACTGTTCATAACGCGTGTCGTAATTGGTTTGCAGGCAAAACTTTAGGTGTCGTAAAATATGTTGTACAAAAAATGAATAATGTAAGCTAAAATAAGCTCCACGTTTCGTTCTGATTTTAGATTAGACGTGATAATATACACTTATACAGCCCTTATGCGTACAATTTAGGCTAGGCGCTTAAAAACTTTGAAATGTAGCGCCGCCCGCACTGGCCGTGTTTATTTGGGGGAGAAAGGTAATTTTACACCATTTGCTCGTCCCGCTACACGGGAAATTACGTTTTGGTTAAAAAAAAAACCCGAGGCGTGTATTTAAGCCGGAGCAAACATCAGGCATTGACGATTCCTGCACTAATTTGGATGGCTCCTGTTTGTTTTGAATTATTAACGGATGCAAAATATCTGCAGTTAATTGAAACACTGTAACTTTTATGCACATCGCATCATTTATACGAACATGCAAATATAGATATTTCGGTCGAACTGACTGACGAATGCACAATTTTGCCGAAAATGTTAAATTAACCCTTAATTACTCACACAAAGAACATTACATAACTGCTCGCATGGTGTCACAGATGACCCCAAATAGTAGTTTTTAATATATTATATTAAAATGAAACTATTCAATTATTAAAGTGCTTTGTTTATTCTGTAATATCTATAAGTAATAACATGAATTACTAACCAATTATACAAAAACAAGTTAAAATAAAATAATTATCAACAATTAACAATTTGTACTTAGGTATACTGATATCATATTTAATACTCGTTTTTTTAGTAACTCTCCGAATCACTCTTGTTACGCTGTTGACAGTTTATTTCGGAGTGATCAATGCGCACAAATCTTGTACATTTTAATAAAAAAACTTACCTCTTCCAAACAATGACATTAATACTGGACGCGGGGTAGAAATCTCAAAGTGGGAAGCCAAACACAAGACGATTGTAGCTGTCTCTATTTCTAGTACTTTAGTACTAAACTACTACGCGTCGAGTGAGGTCGTGTCTTACCTTACCAGTAAGTAAATTGCATTGCAAAACGCCAAAATGCCCCCCCTGTGTGATGAGAAAATGCTTCAATTATACGGCAAATAGTCGCAAAGGCGGAGGAATAACACTTCATTTGTAAGTACACGCAAATTACTTATTATCATCAATTATTATAATTATTACAATTAATTTTATAATAATACGTCATTGTATTCTTTACCCTTCCCTGTTCATTGTGTAACCGAGTGAGAGTATCTTGTTATCTCAGTCACACCCATAGGTCACACCCGTGATGTGAAAGCAGTATTCGGCGAAGAAATTAATAAGCCGCCCTACCATATATCTATGACATTCACACACGTACATTCTTTGACTGTCTATCTTTATCACACAGGAATAAAGTTTTGAATTTAGAAATTATACTGAAAACCGCTGAAAACAAAAGAGTGTTGCTTGCTTCCCACATTATATTGTGAGTATGTGAGACTATAGCGAGTCTATTTATATAACGTCATTGCTAAAGAGTTACGTAATTACTCGCACGGGGTCACCGCTCAAGAGCGCAGCGACGCGACAGGGACCACTCCCGTGACTTGGTCGCTACTAAAATACAAAATTAAGGCCTCGTCAAACAGAACGCGTGATTAACGCGACGGCGTTATTAACGTCACGTCGCTTTCTGTTTGAACGGCTTCGGCGTTAGGCAGAGCGTAGACCCGATTGATTTATTTCAATTCCAAGGTCCTTCCACAATCTCTTCTTATTACTAAACTTATTATCTATGTAATAATCTATAATGTGTATGTTCAAGAATAGAAAAAAATATTCCATCAACTTTTCAATATTTTTTTTTACCACTGTCAAGCAATAACGTCCGGCGTTAAACAAAATTTTGTAAAAAAATACAACGCGACGTCCTAACGCCGCGTTAGATTATCGCGTGATGCTAACGCCCTCGCTCTGTTTGACTGGTCTAGTAATGTTCAGTACAACACAACGCAGCGATATTAACGCGGCGTTATTCACACCTAACGCCGCGTGAATCACGCGTTCCGTTTGACGAGGCCTTTAGACGCGCGTTATGAAGCTAACGAGGGCGCGGGGGGAATCGGGCCGCGCCAAGTGCTTCATTTTTTGATCCGAAAATGCTTTGACCCCGTGCGAGTAATTAAGGGTTAAGTAATAATAATACTTAGCATTCATATTTACGGATGTTTAATATTTCTTCCTAGTATTTGAATGCAGAAACTTTATTTATACGAACATGCCAAAAAATTTAATTACCATACCGTTTGTATGTTTTGATGAGTTGTGTTCACAAGGTTGCATTGTTTCATTTAATTTTCCATCACAAAGCTAGATACTAATATACAAATAACTCCAAACTCACTTCAGTGCTTTCACTCTATTTTGTGTTTATAATGATCGGTTAAGGGCCATGGTGTCGCGAATCTGCGGCTCCAGTGTATTAATGGTGTATAAGTGCTGCAGACCTGAGCGAAGCCCTATGCAACACATCCGAAAGACCAGTCCCTAAACTACGCCAATGGCTAAGTATATAGGGGAAAATTAAGTATGCGTGCACTCGCAAAACCTGATGGAGAGTGCCAGTCAATGGTTCAAAACTGGGCTTCTGGGGCCACACGTCTTTATGTTCTGGTGATTCGCTTCACAATATGTATTTAAGTATGAATTCGTAATGTTTTCTTCTACAGTCGAAATTATGTTACATATAGTCCGCCCTGCCTCAGGTATTATTTTATATTGACACTTTCAATGAGCATTATATTGCTCATGTTGATATTTAAGGACTGGTAGATTAGGTAGGTGGATAATTGCAGGATTTTATTGACATTTGCTACCCACTAAATCTTTGCGAATGCGTACCAATCCCATACTTATTGCTTGAAAAAGCCAATTGGTCCAAAGTGCTGGGTTCCAAATCAGGCGTCGCGGCTTCAATCCTCTGCTAGCGTCTACCTGCAAATATGGTAGTATGAGTATTTAAAAATATACCTGGTTATTATTTTTAATTGGTTAACTAATGTTTATATATATTGAATTATTTGGCGGGTGGGAGATAAGCCGACGTAGCTCAGTTGGTAGAGCAGTTGACCGGATATCAGAAGGACGCGGGTTCAAGTCCCGTCGGCGGCATTTATCTTTTCTCGGGAGATTTTTTCAGTGTTGATGAGTGTTTCAGGCTAATAATTATTGCTTATAATAATTATATACCTGGTTGTTCATAATCTGGCAATGTTAGCCTCTCTTTTATAAAAGAAAGAATGAATTTAATAATAGATACTTTGATGTTATTTACTCGATTCTAAGCATAAAATACTTGGAGTGAGCAATAAAAATCAATGCGTCATTTATTTGAAAGTCAGCGTTCCGCACCGCTTTACAGCCCCTTGCCCCCCGTAGTGCTTTCGGCGCCGCGGCGGAACCGCCCGTTTGGGAATCACTGTTTTGCCCATTCACTAAAAGTTTACGATTCTCATAGTATTCCGAAGCAAAAAAGCAAATCCTTATTGTATCCTATCCTATCCTTTCCACACAAGACTGCGTAATGTATTTTTCCCTTACCCAAAGCTGAGGCTTGTTGATTCTGGTTATGACAGTGTTTTCTGAACTGACCCATTGTTTTTCTCCCATCAATATTTTTTGCTTTGTGTGAACTGTTTCACCACCCTCTTATGTGGCATTTTCCCTGTTTGACTAAACCCGACCCTTTTTTACTTTCCTAAAACCTTCCCCTCTTTGCTTCCTGTGATGTGAAATATCAAGCCAAAAATGCGTCGGCTTACTGAAAGAAATAAAAAAAATCCAATCCCCAAGGTGTTCTCAAATATTTTTCAATCAAACCGAAATCATTCCACTGCGGTTTTTTATTCGTGAGTTGATATTTTTGAGAACTGTCGGTTAATGTGGTGCCGTTTTTTTGTGGTTCTCTCTGATTGAAAATCGGCCACTCTAAAATCATTTTTGCACGTTAATAATTGTACTTTTTTGTTATATAATGATTATACCACTGTTTATATTGATTGATTGTAACCTCAATATACAGTAAACAATATTATTACTTTGCAAATTTAATTTATATTAACACTATTATAATTTTAACTACCAACAAACGATTAAAAATTTTCGTTTAATTGATACAACATTAATTATTCTTAATCAGAAAAGCCATTTGTTAGAAACCAAACCCAATTAAGGCGTGATAATAATAACGATAATATCGCAGATTTTATAGACCTAGTGAACAGGTCGGTGTAAATGAAAGACAATATTCGTCAAGTTTTGTAGTCCAGTAGGACCAAAATTGAAATTAATGATCATGTTTTTCCATATCCAAAAAATAATGGGTGTGAGTTTTCGTATAAATTTTATTTTAGAATCAAGGAAAACGGTGCTATGATTAACACAATTTGACTCATATATTTAAAAAAGATAAAAATGCGGTGGGTAGGGTTTTGTTGTAAATTTTTTGATAGCAGAGCTATTTTATTAGTATTGATATCGTTTCAGGTTGATTTCATTACGCATGGTTTTGAATGGTTGGCTCAGGACCGGCTATGGTTTTCATTTCAATTTTCTTTGTTCCTATTATCTTTTTTAAACCTGTTTAGTTAATAAAAATCGACAATTACCTTAATAAATAACAAGTCATATTACACTTTTTCTAAGATTTTCATATTATGTCAAACCTTACAAATAAAGCAAACGCAAGCAATTCCTTGTATTCCTCGAAAATTACTAGAAATGTAGCAGATGTAGCAAATGTAGTGTATGTAAGCTGTTTTTTTTAATAATAATTTGTTTCATAATATTTTATTTCAAAATACTATTGTTTGAAAAAATAAATAAAGCAGTGTCCTTTGACCTACTGAGTAAACTTACCGATCTGCGTCAATCATTTCTATTAAAGCAAATCTTCACAACATGGTTCAGGGTTTACAACCCATGGTAAAATCGAGGACGTTGGCGCACATATTGTACCTTCGAGTCGGATAGAAGCACTTTTGACTGCATTTTGATAGGAGTACATGCGTAAGAGTGGGTGGACAGTAGACACGTGGACAGGTCTATTGGAGACAGTTGTGTGGCGGCCCAATCTCCCTGCCTACTCTTCCTTGAAAGGGTTTTGTTAGTTCGTTTCTTTCACTTTTAAGGACAATTTTACCATAATACTAAGTAGCATATATTAGTAGTAACGTTACGAGTATTATTTATTGACTAGATAATAAGTTAAATTTAGCAATATATATATGATATGTATTTATTCTAGTAGATATCTTTTTTTAAATATTTTTTTACATGAATACCGCCCAAGAGTCCCAACTGCTCCCGTCTGAAACCAGTGAGACTATGGCATCCCCAATTGGGGTATGTTGTGAGGCTGAGGGTAGTGGGGAGGGGAAGGAGATAGGGAAGAGAAAGGTGGGGAAGTACCTGGTTATGCAGATCTGGTCACCAAACACGGCTAATGCCATTTCAAGCAACGTTTCAATTCTGAATGGTGGTCTTACACCGGGGCGATACTGAGAGTATCTTCCACTCTGGAACGTGCCGCAATTATACTACATATTATTTTAAATGAATAAATTGTGAAATAACACAAATTGATCAAATGAAATTTATTTCCCACGCTGGGATTCGATCCCGCGACCTTCGGTGTGTTATTTAAGAGCCTTACCGCTGCACAACGCCGGCCAATCTAGTCCAACTAATATTGATAGTTTACAAAACTATGTTAAACCGATAAGGTGGTGATTGTAATTATTGCAATATTTATAAACAGTGATATAATGTGACTGTATTAACTGAATATGCAACATAATAACAATATTACCAGAGTGATAGATACTCTTAGAATAGTCCTGATGAAAGACAGTTGCGTGAAATGGCGTGAGTCGTGTTTGATGACTAGGTCTGAATAGTCAGGTACTTCCCAATTGTCCTATTATTATTATTATTATCCTACACCTCTTTTAGTCTCACAACATACCTCAATTGGAATCTTAGTTCCATTGTATTTTCCCAAAATGTGATTATTTGCAGGGTTCTTCGCCATAGTTTATCGCGGGAACTGAAAGGTGAGGAAGACCAAAACCACCTCAATACAGGCCACGACACTAAATAAATTGGCCTCTTATTTCTGTATAATAATGTTCTTCGTAGGTAGTTTTAAATAACAAGTGTGCAGTTCACATGCGGTAGAAGTGAAACCTTCAGAAAACCAATGTAGAGAAAGAGTGGGGAGCTAAGTGTTCCATGGTGGGGAGGCTACGAAGCACCGCACAAAGTTAGGGCCGATTACTCTATCTCATTAGGCTAAATCTTATAGATGTACCTATGTGTTTATATAATTAAAGCAGTAAGGAGAAATCTACCAACAGAAGCGACTAAATTACTAGTCAATTCGTATGTTGTTTCACGTTTAGATTATTGCAACGGAATATATGCAAGTCTTCCAAAATATCAAATCAACAAATTACAATCCGTTTTCAACGCTGCGGCAAGACTTATCACCGGCGTATCTAAATATTCCCATATTTCAGAGCATCTCAAAAATCTTCACCGGCTCAAATGTGTCCTGAAAGAATCCAGTTCAAGCTCTGCTGGATGGTATTTAAGTCCCTTAACGGAATGGCTCCGGCATACTTATCGGAATTGTGTATTCCAGAAAATTCAAATTCTCGACAGTCAACCCTAAGGTCGGCAGCGTCATCAGCTGTTGGAAGGTTAAAGGAACCAAAGCGCACACCAGATACTAAGTTCGGTGAGCGCGCTTTCGGAGTGTCGGGACCTAAAGCATGGAATGGACTGCCACATGACTTAAGAACGATCACAGACTTAAAACGCACCTTTTCAGACAGTCGTATCCATAAACTCAAATTCTTTTCACCAAAAATAACTATTTGTAAGCGTTTTTAAAGGTCATTTCAGTAACATTCTCCAGCCCTAAAGAGTCCTAAATTCTCCAGTCTTTTAAAATACATATTTTGATATTATCAACTCCACTTTTGCCACTAATCTTTTAAAATTTAATACTTATAGTGATGGGGGTAGCAAATGTAAAATCATGCAATGTCCAGTGTTTTAAATATAATGTCCTCCACGAGCAAAGCCGTATCTTCTCCAAGCACAAACTTTCTAATTAAAGTGTTTATCGGAAGTGACCTGCAGGTAAGTATGTTTCTGTATCCATTTGTAAATATTAAAATTAGATAGAACCTAAGAATTATGAATAAATTGTACAGCGCCCTTGAGGTGATTTTTCACAAAAACGGCGCTCTATAAATTATCCAATTATTATTATTATTATTATTATTTATCTCTTTTTAGTGTAGCTTTTTTGTTTCATCGAGTTTCAAATCACAACGATGCAAAAGAAGTTTTCACTTCAAAAATGTATAAATAAGTTTTAATGAAATACGTGCTTACGTAATCTGTAACATAATAGGCCACTTGCATCACATTTAAAAAAAAAAATCCTGTTTAGACAAATATGCTAAGACATTCTATGTTTTTTTTTTTAATCGTAACTTTGAAACCCTGGCGATTTTAAAAAAATTTCGATCCGAAAAATCAGACCATTTTTTATAAACCGGAAAGACGGGACATAATTTTATTGGTGCGAAAAAATGATCATTACATAGCCGAAAAACATTAAAAAAAGGACGTTTTCCACACGAATAGCAATAAATTGTACGTGGTTCTCTTTGTAACATCTGAAAAAACACCGCCATCTTTATCAAAAAATCAAACCAAAGGATAAGTTCGCATAGAACGAACAATAAATCTGGTGAACATTAAACGCAAATTCAAAAATTCGCCGGAAATCAAAGTGTTGCCATATAAAAAAATATTAATCAGTGTGGAATTTTACAAAATTAAGGGAACATAATCGGAGACGGGACATTTTCATGTAGTGACGTCACGAGCTCAAATAATGGATTTATTTATTTAAAAATAAAAAAACTACACATTTCTAAAAAAAATTATTAACATTTTCGTAATCTTAGTTAAAAAAATCTAAACACACGATTTTTTACGAAGTCGTTATGAAATCCATGCAAGTGGCCTATTGTTAAGGTGAATATTATAGAAATGGTCAATTTTTTTCAGTGCCCTGGCCGGGGTTGAGGTGGTTTTGATAAGACTCGAAACATGAATTTACGAGCCTGGGGTTGTCAGAGGTAACAGGCGGATGGTTGCAATGATGATTCGCATAGTGACCATTTCCCTATAGAAATAAGAGGCCGATTTGATTGTTTCCTGGCCTGGGTTGAGATGGTTTTAAGAACATGGGTGATTGGATTGGGTCTGGAGTTGTGAAGGTTGACGGCCGGGGTTAGGCTGGCCATTGGTATGATGATTCACACAGTTTTCTCCTTGGATAGCTGGGATTCGTTGATATTGAATTCTCAGGTTTTGGTCTACGGTGGTAAGGAATCACATTTATACAGAACTCCTGTTTACATCTACAATAATTATACGATCAAAAATATTATATTTGTTTATTGCTTAATGAACGAGTAAGAATGGTGGTTGTTTGATTTGGTATGGATTTTATGTTAAGTTTTTACAGTTATGTTATTTATTCAAAGTTTCTACTTCCCAAATCTGCACTTCCCGTTCTCCAGATTTAAAGGAAAACAAAATGTCACAGTGGTACATACACATTCGCACAATTATATTTGATCCAACGATTGCTGGCAGTTGTATTGATGCATAAGAGCTTCTTCATACACGAATATAAACCGCGAGCAGATATTTGTTGAAACGCGAGCGCTTATGTTTCGTAGCGTTCACACGACGCTATAAGATATTTCTTCCTATTGTAGGAGAGGGGGTCAGATGAATTACCGAGCGGCCACGGAGTGCACATTTTTGTACCGAATCTGTCAACTTGACATCTGTCATCCAGCGGTCTAGGCAGCTACGTAACTAAAATGACTCCCTCTCCTGTTTTCGTCGGAGTGGGGGGCGCTTAACTGTTGGCTTATCGCCTCCGGAGCGATTACGGCTTAAGATGTGCGTATTAAGATGTCTATGGTTGATGTGCGCATAAAGCGCTTAGGTGTGAACGGTCTGAAGAGATTGTATGGAGAGCGATGTTTGGCGTGCTATGATCTTTTATATTTGATATACCTGTCTGAACACAGCTTAAATGTGAAGTCCTTGCGAAAAGTCACTGAGAAACTCTTGAAACTATTGTTTTGTTGAAGTCTACGCGCATGGTTACGTTTTTAGCGGGAAAGGGTCAACAAGTGTATACGATCATCAAATTTAAATATTTGTAGTTTTTACGGTGTGTCCTTTTCGTGATATGACTGCCTCCGTGGTCGTGGGGTGAGGCTCTCGACTAGCAATCCGAAGATCGCGGGTTTGAATCCCAGCTATCACCATTCAGAATTGAAACCTGGCTTGAAATGGCTTAGGCTGTGTTTGGTGACGAGATCTGAATAGCCATATACTTCCCCACCTCCCTTTTCCCCATCGCTTCCCCTCCCCACTATCTTCAGCCTCACAACACACCCTAATTGGGGATGGTATGGTCTCACTGGCTCCAGACGTGAGCATTATGCCATTATGCGGTATTATAATTTTATCAGATAATTCTAATAAAATGGAACTTATTTCGTTTTTGCTGAAAATTTATTTTTGATATAGAAAAACTATTTATTTCTGAACATGTTGATAATAGGCCACTTGCATGGATTTCATAACGACTTGGAAAAAATCGTGTGGATAGATTTTTTTACTAAGATTACGAAAATGTTAGTAATTTTTTTTAGAAATGTATAGTTTTTTTTATTTTTAAATGAATAAATCCATTATTTGAGCTCGTGACGTCACTACATGAAAATGTCCCGTCTCCGATTATGTTCCCTTAATTTTGAAAAATTCCACACTGATTAACTTTTTTTTATATGGCAACACTTTAACTTCCCGAGAATTTTTTAATTGTTCACTAGATTTATTGTTTGTTCTATGCGAACTTATCCTTTGGTTTGATTTTTTGATAAAGATGGCGGTGTTTTTACAGATGTAACGAAGAGAACCCCGTACAATTTATTGCTATTCGTGTGGAAAACATTATTTTTTTTAAATGATTTTCGGCTATGTAATTATCGATTTTTCGCACTCATAAAATTATGTCCCGTCTTTCCGGTTTATAAAAAATGGTCTGATTTTTCGGCTTTAAATTTTCAAAAAATCGCCAGGGCTTCAAAAATACGATTTAAAAAAAAATAAAAATACACAATGTCTTAGAATATTTGCCTTAGCCGGAAAAAAATTTAAAAAATGCGATGCAAGTGGCCTATTTCGATTCGCATCAAATCTGTCTCCGATACCTGTTATGAACTAAAAAAAATACATTATAAGCAGGTACTTTATTTTCCCAACAAACAACTGGAATTTGAAAAAACCCTGCTTTTCACTTTATCGCTAGTTAGTAGGAAAAATACGCGTAATATTGTTATTATCTTGGTCGTAACATGCGAGGATATTAATATAGTGTTTTTTCCACTGGCATTTACAACAATAATAAATTTTACTACTCCATTATACGGCGCATTTAATATATTATATATTTTTATTGTGTTGACACGATTCTAGATTGCGAGTATGTGCCTTAGATGGTATGTGCTCGAATGTTGAGGAAATTGCGATAGCCATCGATTCTGTCATAGGCAAGATGTATGGATATTGTATAAAGACACTGGGGACTTTTGGCGCTCGTAAATATACGCACAGGAACAAGCACCAGAAATATATTGAAACGGGGGATAACATTTTCTGCGTATATTGGAAACTCGTTCTCAAATAAGTAGCACGCACCACTGAAGAAATATACCAATAGAAGTGTTTATGTAATTTGAGAAAAAAAAAACATTAGTGTATTGCGGTTGCAAACCGAAAGAGAAAAGATATATTGATTTACCAACCCATAAAACATTATAAATGATATCGCTACTGAAGTAGGATGTACTATTAACCAATCATAATAAATAAATTAAATTTAACAAATATATTTTTTACAAAAACATGTAAATAAAATTGTTTATAAATATTACGTGCAAAACAAATATTATGTACAAACCAAAGTAAGAATTGTGGCTCCCTTATCAGACACAAGGTCTCTTTTCTGATAAGGAATACATGACCATGGATGCTCTTATATGTTATATTTTTACATTTGTGAAATGCAACTAATATTTTTTAAAATTCAACTTTTAAAATTTTTTATTTTTTCCGGTTATCATCTTCTTAATTAATTTTAATCCAAATACTATAAAAGAAAGTCTCAAAAAGGTGCGGACCGCAAAAACTCAGAAACAAGTCTCGCTACGATCAAGGGAGTTATATGGTGTGGTAGATTTCTATCCTCCCTCCAGGATGAGGGTACCCGTTTTTACCTAAAGGGCTGGAGGTTTCGCCCTCTAGAAATTTAAAGAACAGTCTTCCGGAAAGTTCCAGAAGGTTATATATAACTCTAAAAAGTTCTGGAAGGAGTGGCGGAGTATATCGGTGGGTCTAAAAGTTTAGAGAACGTTCTGGATGGTTTGCTAATGCTCTTGAAGAGCACTCAATTTTCCAGAACACTCTCGAATGTTGTCCTGAGCAAAGCCGGGTACCCCAGCTAGTTAATATATAAAACAAAGTCGGGTTAGTTACACCATTTATAACTCAAGAACGGCTAGACCGATTGTTATGATCCTTGATTTGTTGGATTTGTCTCCGCCCCGAATAGCAAAATAGCAAATAAAATATCGGAAAAAATGAAAAAAAAATTATGAAAAATATTCTTTTCCTCATAAATTTTGTATGGAACGAATTCTCATATTTTTAAAGAGCTGTAGCAATGTTGTGATAACTGTAATATTGAATAGTGAGTGAATTAAAACCGTCAAATGTCAATGCGTTGATTGTTTTGCTTTTGTACTAAAATATATAATGCTGTCCCTCTTTCTTACAAACAAATATCAATAGTGAAAAATGAGACAAACGGTGAACGTATGTTTGTACTCCTCCAAAGGAAAAAATACAATAATTATAATAAATCTCCGTCACACGTATAAATAAAATGAAACGCAATTCCCGTAGGTAAGTGGAAAAGTAAGAAAATCACAAAAATATAAATCCGTACACAACGCCATTTCTGATACTGACAAAAACAAAACACGGACAGTTGTGATAATAATTGCTGCATTGTGTAATTTTAAAAAATTTAATTTAATTCAGCTAATAAGTTTACACAACAGTAATGGATTCTGAGGCGGTACGAAGGTCATCGGGTCAGCTGTTATACAATATAATTTTCTGCATAGGCGTTAAATGAAAATAATTTATAAGTGTTAGCGTTTTGCACGTTGAACAGTCGAAAGTGATTTTTTAAAATTATTTTTTCCAAATGTAAATGCATTATTCTCCGATTTTAAATCATTTAGGGCTTGATTTGATTTTTCACAAAAATGGCGCTACCCAAATAAGTAACTTGTTAATTTTTATTTGTTTTACTTGTTTTCTTGGTCACTCTTCACTAGAGGAGCTAGGGCCGCCTGTTCAAGATATGATAATTTCTGGAAAATGAATATTATATCCAGCTTCTAAAGTGCCGTTTCCACGCTTGCCAAGCCTACGCAAACCTCCACAAACGCCAGCGTGGAAACAGGTCGTTTGTCTTGGCTTGCGTAGGGTTGCGTAGGGTTTGCGTAAGCTTGCAAGAGCTTGCCGCCGATCCAGTCGGGGTCGGATCCAGCGGCAAGCTTCGGCAAACGCTCAGTGTAATTTCAGAACTGACGGCGAATGCACGCCGTTTTTGCTCCATGCGGTATATCGATAATTAACATTACGAGGCATATGTATAACGAAAGAGGCATGCCTGACTTATTAAAATGTATAAGAACATAATTTGAATGCACTAATTTAATTTATTGGATTTACCTAAAAATTCAATATAAATAAATAATCTTTTATTGATGATTTATTACAATAAAAAAACATATGATTTTTGTTGGAATAACTTTTTTTTTATAATACAAGACAATATTATATTGTTTTTTTATACTTTGCTTGTATTTCAAATAAAAGTATGTTAAACCAAACGCAATAGCCGACACAAGTTCGGCGTCCGCCACGCTTGGGTGTTGGCAGCGTACTGACGCAGTCACAAGCGTGTAAACGGCTTCCAAATGCCAGGCGAGATTTGCGTACGCTTGGAGCCTGTGGAGGTTTGCGTAGGCTTGGCAAGCATGGAAATGTACCATAACATTTTTCATACAGTGAGTGACAACATATGAATTATTGCAGTATAGTGGAGCGAGTCATGCGTGTTGGTTTTCATTCATTTGTATGGATATTATTGTTACGTTTTTAATATTGTTCTGGGTTCACAAACTAATATAAACAACACGATTTTCAGTCACACTATTTATTTGCATTCCATTTACATTAATACAGCTTTATTTATTTTTACAGTCATCTAACTATACCCAGATTTTATTTTGACTGCTTTGTTATTTTTCGTTTCCATGGTGATATCTTTATTTATAGTTTCCTTGGTGATCTATTTATTTACACTAGTGCTGCCATAGGCACCACAATGTTCTTCCCATTACATTGCCCCCTCCTTAGGGCTGTTTCGTCCCGGAACAGGCCCCGAATTCTCTTCATGAAGGTATCGGCAATCTAGTCCTCGATTGCATCGAGCCGACGCAAAGAAATGACAAGCTACAGTTTTACCATCACTTGCTTCTGACCCTTTGTGGTAACAGCATACCAGAACCAATATGCCAGTGTATCGGAAGATCTCTTCGAACATGCTCCGCAAGATCCTCCAGTCCAGCCCAATCCCACGGCCACCGAGCTTCGGGATCCCTATCCGGTTGATATCAGACTGCAACAAGCGGTCCCTCAAAACCATCAGACAGTCCCAAATGGTTCGGTACTCCGGCGTAACTTGGGTTGTCTCCCTGGTCACCAAGCAGAAGATTGGTGGTCCTTCCCTGTTGAGTTGCGCCACCTCTCCGATAGTTGGTGCTTGCCGCTCCAACTCCTGTTTCACTAGAAACTTATGCTGCAAAACCCTTGAAATTCCCCGTGACATGTCGAAGTCGTGTGTCACGCAGAAGGCCAGAGCATGCTCCTTTGAAAGCCCGAACAGGTCCTGCGCTATTTCTTGTGTCACTCCATGTCGGGTCTTGTGCCCCTCGCTAGCCTGGGACATGAATTGTTCGAAGGTAATTTCCTCCTCAGGGACCTTGCAGACTCGGACATGCTGTTCCGGATCATCCTGATTGTCACCCAGGAAGGGAGCAAGCCGGTTGAAGTGGACGATCCGTGGTTTCCCGTTGGGCCTCTTCCTTATCCTGTAGACCACATCGTTGATCCGCTTCAGCACCTCATAGGGACCATCCCAAGACCGTTGGAGTTTTGGGGAGAAACCTTGGCGCCTACGGGGGTCGAAGAGCCAGACTAGTTCGCCAGATTGATAGCCCCCCTTCTCTGCCTTGACATCATAATGTTCCTTCATCCGGTCACTAGCAGCCTCGATATTCACACGGACCCGGTCGTGGGCATCATCCAGACGCCTACGAAGGTCTGACACGTAGTCCTCACCAGCTACGTCTTCTTTCGGTTTACATCCGAACTTCAGGTCACAGGGCAGTCGTAACTCTCGTCCAAAGAGCACACTTCCAGGCGTCTGCCCCGTAGTTTCATGAACCGCCGATCGGTAAGCCAACAGGAACAAGGGCAGGTGTCGGTCCCAGTCTCTTTGGTGATCCGAGACAACCTTCGCCAGATGTCTGCCGATTGTACGGTTCATTCTTTCAACCATTCCATCAGACTGCGGGTGCAGTGCTGTAGTCCTCGTCTTCCTAATTCCCAGGATCTCGCACATTTTCTGGAACACTGCAGATTCGAAATTACGTCCTTGGTCCGAATGTAGCTCCAGAGGCACACCAAATCGACTGACTAGCTCCGTGACCAATGCCTCCGCTACGGTAACTGCTTCCTGGTTGGGCAGTGCATAGGCTTCAACCCACTTGCTGAAATAGTCGATAGCGACCAGGATATACTTGTTCCGGTTTTCGGTTGTAGGGAACGGTCCAGCTATATCCACAGCGATTCTCTCGAACGGGCTACCTACGTTGTACTGTCGCATCGGTGCTCTTTTCCTCTTGTACGGTCCATTGGCCGTGGCGCAAGTCACGCACTTTCTGCACCAATCCTTGACATCTCTTTTGCAGTTTACCCAGTAGAAGCGTTCCCGGACCTTTTCTAGGTTCTTCTTGACTCCCAAATGCCCACCGGAGGTTCCATCGTGCAACAACCGAAGGATTTCGGGAATGCGTTTCCTTGGAACCAGCATCTGTAACTTACGTGGTTCTCCATCCTGCGTTTCCATTGCCCTTCTAAGAACCCCATTTTCCAATTCAATGGAATCCCACTGAGCCCAGTATGATTTGACGTTTGGAGAAGAAGAAGCGACGTTCTCCCAAGTTGGCCGCTGTATCGCCTTCTTCCACTCCACCAGATATTTCAGTTCGGGGTCAGCCTCTTGGTCCTTCCCGATTTCTGCAGGTTCCCAATCCTCATCCATGACTCCTGTTCTACACACTACTGCTGACTTCTCCTCCATCCGCCAGCAGTGGATGCAATCCTCCGCGCAAGGTCTCCTGGATAGAGCGTCTGCGTTCCGGTGGAGAACTCCAGCTCGATGTTCGGATTCATTATCATATTCCTGCAACCGTTCAATCCATCTCGCCACCTGTCCCTCGGGATTTTTGAAGTGCAAGAGCCATTTGAGCGCCGCATGATCTGTCCTCAGCAGGAAATTCCTCCCGTAAAGGTACTTGTGAAAATGCTCCACCGACTTAACAACTGCCAGTAATTCCCTTCGCGTCACGCAATAGTTGCGCTCAGGTCTAGACAGTACCTTGCTGAAGTACCCGATGACTTTCTCCTCCCCTTCCTGGACTTGCGACAGAACGCCTCCCATACCCACGTTGCTGGCGTCTGTATCCAATATAAACTTCCCTTCTGGTTTGGGATAGCTCAAGATAGGGGCATCGGTTAACTTCTGCTTCAAGTTTTCGAACGCCTGTTGGCAGTGAGAGTCCCAGGCAAAACAATTTTTCTCTTCGGTGAGCCTTGTCAATGGTTTGGCAATATCTGCAAACCCATAGACGAACCGTCGGTAGTAAGTGCAGAGGCCAATGAAGCTTCTCAAATCGTGCTTGTCCTTCGGTACTGGCCATTCATTGACGGCACGGATTTTTTCTGGGTCGACTGAGACTCCCCTTTCGGATACCACATGACCGAGATAATTGACCTGTTCTTGAAAAAGGTTGTACTGCTTGGGATTAAGTCTCAAGTGGGCGCACTGCAAACGCAGGAACACCTGTTCCAAGTTCTTCAGGTGTTCCTCAAAGGTTTTGCCAAGGATGATGATGTCATCCAGATAGACCAGGCATGTTTCCCAGGATAGCCCTCTTAGTATATGTTCCATCAGCCGCTCAAACGTAGCAGGGGCATTACAAAGTCCAAATGGCATCAGTGTGAACTGCCAGAGTCCCGTCCCGGTAGAAAAGGCCGTCTTCTCCTTGTCTCTTGGGTCCAACTCCACTTGCCAATACCCGCTCTTCAAATCCAGAGTAGAAAATACTTGACAGCCTCCCAAGGTGTCCAACGTGTCATCGATCCGGGGTAAAGGGTAGCTATCCTTCTTGGTCACATCGTTGAGTCGTCGGTAATCCACACAAAAACGTGTGGTCCCATCCTTCTTCCTCACCAGTACCACTGGTGAAACCCATGGGCTGTTTGATGGCTCAATTATCTTCCCTTTCTCCATGTCCCGGATTATCTGTTCAGCTTCGTCACGTCTCGCAAATGGTAATCGCCTAGGGACTTGTCGGATAGGGTCCGCGTTCCCTGTTCTTATGCGATGCTGTACGACGTCGGTCCTTCCTAACAACCCGTTCGAGCCTTCGAAGACATTCTGATATTTGCTGATCAGCGTTTCGACAGCGTTCCGTTGTCTGGCAGGAAGTCCCCTACTGGCCCGTTCAACGAGATCTTTTAGCTGGTCTGGAAGCTTATTCGATGTCACGGTCATGTTGTTAACTTGCCGAACAACCGCCAAAACAGGTGAACCATGCCCTAACCGAGTGCCTTTCTTCAGGGTTACCGGGTAGTCATTGACATTCATTACCCTGATGGGTATTTCTTCACGGGTGCGGATTAGCGCCTTACCGACCAAAATTCCTTGTCCGAGTCTCGCACCGTCCCTCTCGGGTTCCAAGATAACAGTTTGCCCCGGTGGACTCCATGTATCTAGACACGCGGTAATCAGTGTCTCACTGCACTGGGGTAGCAGAGTATCCGCACTAAGGATCACAGACACCGTTTCGCCACCCCCCTTTTGCAGTACCACTTCCTCGTTGTTGATCCATATGACTCCCTCTCTCAGGTCCAGCTTACAGCCCAATTTCGACAGCAGGTCCATCCCGAAGATCACTTCTTCCTCTATGTCAGCGACTAGAACCTGATGCTTGAAGGTGGTGTTGCCAATTTCGAAAAGGGCGGCTGTCTCCCCGTGAACGCACGCCAACTCCCCTGTTGCCATACGTAGTTTCCATCGTGACGACACGATCCTTGCCTCGGAGGCAGCAATATCTGGTCTTATGATCGATGCAGTTGCTCCTGTGTCCAACAACAGTCTGCGACTTTTTCCATCCACCAGACCCTCTATGTAAATTCCGTTAGATCCCCCTCCAAGTGTCGCCATAGTTACGGATGTTTCAAGGGCCTCGGTAGTACGGATCGATGGTTGCCCCTTCCCATCAACCCTTTTTAGTTTTCCGAGGTTTGTCTCCTTGGTTTTGGGCATTTATTACGAAGTTGTCCTGTCTGACCACATTTCCAGCAGCGTATCTCCCTTTTCTGTACCTTCAAAGCCTCCAGGACACGCTTCACTAATTCCTCCATGGATGGTTGCGATTCTTCCCCCGTGGTCTCCAGAGCACGTACCCGAGCTTGGCTTCTCACGGACTGCTTCACTGAACGTCTCATTCGGCTTTTGGAAGCGGTTCTTCAATTGCGAGCGGTAGATCTGCTCCATGTGACGATGACCGAACCGCATTTCCAGACATTGCGTCAACTGCTCATAGTCCTGGCGCTCTGTCAGCGGAATAGTTTGCAATACCCTTACTGCATCTCCCCGCAGCGACAGGCACAGCATCGACGCCTTCTTGATACCTGGCCATTCATTTATCATGGCCGCGGTCTCAAAGAGCGTCAGGTATTCCTCCCAATAAGATTTTCCGTCGAAGGTGGGTAGGTCGTTTCTCAACTGGGTCAGGACCATCCTTTCCTCGACGTTAGAGTTTGAGGGCCTTGATAAATTCTTTACATCCATGACGGTGCTCTCACCACCAGTCGCGTGGAGTCGCTCCTCTATTCTCCGGATGCGTTCTTCCATGTCGACTATTTTCTCATTGAAGCAGCGAGAAATGTTGTCTAGCTTCCCTTCCAGCTGCGTCCTCATATCACTGATGCTTTGGGAGGTTGCTTCCAGTTTGGTGTCGATATGTCGACAGAGGTCATCCATTCCGCCAGTCGTTTCGAAAATCATTTTCCAGCTTTATTTATTTTTACAGTCATCTAACTATACCCAGATTTTATTTTGACTGCTTTGTTATTTTTCGTTTCCATGGTGATATCTTTATTTATAGTTTTCTTGGTGATCTATTTATTTACACTACTGCTGCCATAGGCACCACAATGTTCTTCCCATTACATTATCAAAAAAATACATCAATTTGATATGATTTTTTTTACTCATAAAAAAAAAATATTCAAGTAACTACCTATTGGTTTAGTAAGAGTCTAGCTATAACGGCCTAGACAGGGAATTAAATGCTTATAATGGTAAAAAAAATTGAGATTCTATTTTGTTTTAGACTCAACTTTTTGTTGCTTGATAAATCAAAATCATATTACTAATCTACTTACTAGCTAAGAAATTGTTTCTCCCTGCGTTTCCTTTCCCATTCTTCCCGTTCCCCTTCCGCCTCCCCTACCTCTCCCTCGTTCCCTTTCCCCCTCGTCTTTCCATTCCGCCTCCTCCCCTTCCCTCTCTTCTCGCCACTCCACTCCCTCCCAAGTTTTCCTCCCCCCTCCTAGGTTCCCCACCCCCCTCCCGGATTCCCCTCCCACCCTCCCGCGAACCCCCTACCTGAGTTCCCCTCCCCCTTCCCCCTCTCCACCTTCGCCGCCCGTATTTTATACATTCAGTTTACAAACAGCTTGCATGCAACGTATTGCAATTTTTTATACAAATTTCATAATGCCAGAGCTCACCAGTAGTTTTATACAAACCTTTTTCTGAAAGAATTATCCAATTTGGTGGAATCGTTCGGAAGTTATGCGCGTACATACATTTCGGCGATTCATTTTTATTTATATTGATACTGCGTTTTTACAGATTGCTCTCACCCACGTGAGAACAATCCAGTTATAAAATCTCAGATGATTATACAGATAGGTTAAATATTACTTAAAAAAACAATCAATCAAATTGGTAAATTTTAAAATTGTTTAAATAAAATTAGATAAAAAAAAAAAACAATTATAATTATTTTTTATAAAAAAATAAAGTTTTCTTAATCACAAATAATAAAAAAAGACACGAGAGACATAATTACGGTGCTCCAGATTTTATGTCCGGGTTAAATCTTTCCCAAATGAAAGATTAAACCCTTCCACACACTTTTCCACAAATTAATATCTAGTAAATTCACGCAATGTAAGTGCACTATATAAATATAATAAATACAAAACAATACAAGAACAACACGTCAATCCACCAGAAACATAATGGGAAAATATTTCACCGACTCCAGATATTACAATTCTTATCATTGTTTATATTTTTAATATTAAATGCTTTAATGAGGACATATTTATTTTTAAATAATAATATATAACCGTCATTGCAAACATCAGGAACATTTATATTTTTTTAATTAAAATCTAACATCTATTCTGAACATTATTTACAGAAATTCTTACATATTATTATCACAATTTTTATCATTATTTCTTTTATATAATATAAAGCTTTTGAGGACATAAATATTTATTTTAAAGTAATTTATTACAGTCATTGCAAACACCGCGCAATTTATATTTTAATATTAAAAAATCTAAAATTTCTAGCATTAATAAACATTACCTATTAATAGAAGAATTAATTTACTTAATTGTCAATTTTCATATAATTATTATATTATTTCAATAAATAGCTTTTAAAATAATTCAATTATTTTCCGCAATGTAGTAATGCAGCGCTTCAACGCGAGCTGCTAGAGGCGCTGTTTTGTTTTGACGAAACTGCTCGTAATTATTTTATAAAAGTTAGTATTAGCTGCCAGACAAAAAGATGCCTGAAGCAGATTAATTTATCATACCAATTGAATATTCTTTTTATATTTCAGTGAATTACTCACCTACCTAGCATTTTGCTAGATAAACTATAATAGTCCTATTTTATGTTTTTCCACATTCACAGTGTTGTTTTATGCAAACATAATTAAAAAAAATCTTGTTATTATAACTACGATAATAAGTACCAATAACAACAATCATAAAAACTAAAATAGTAATAAAAAGTTATTATTATTTAACACCTTTTCCACTTCTCATAATATACACATTTTTTAAATTTAATTACCATTTTTTTAATTTTCAGATGTGTTAACCATAAAAATACCTTCAATTTTTATTTTTTTAATAATTTTTTTTATTTTTTGTATTTCTTGGGCATTAACTATGTAACAATTTCTAGACATTTTGTTTTAAAGAGTTTTAATTTTTAATGTACATTTGTTACTTACATTTTAAATTTTTAAGTTTGCTCGTGAATGACACGGATGTGTCGAAACCGGTCGCAGAAAATTTAAAATTTAAGTAACAAATGTACATTAAAAAAATAATCTTTTTATTGTTTTTCGTTTTGGAATTTTAATTAAAACTTTAGTAAATTGAAAGGAAATGATTCTTTTCTCAAAATTTCTCTAGTATCCCCCCCCCCCCCCCATTACAGAAATTAAGCGGTGGGAGAGCCCCCTCTGTGAGAGGAATATTTAGTAAAATCCAAGAAGAGCCAAAAAGAGGTGAGATACAGCAAGAAGATGCTAAAAGAGCCAAGAAGATACAAGAAAAGGCTAGAAGAAACAAGAATAGATAAAAAGGGTCTGCAAGAAGTAAAAAGATTCAATGAAAGCCAAGAAGAGGCAGGATCTAGAAAAAGGTAAAAATATACTAAAAGAGCTAAGAAGAGACTAGAAGGGTCGAGAAGGTGCAGTAAGAGGCGCGAAGAACCAAGAAGAGACTAAATATACTAGAAGACACCAGACGCGGTGGTAAGAAGTACGAACACTCGAGACGTGACGAGAAGAGATTGCAAGAGATTAGAAGGAGTTATTAAGAAGACAGAATATGCAAGAAAAGTCTAGGTGCAAAAATAACATAGGCGAGCCAAAAAGATGCAAGGAGAGCCAAGAGAAACTAGTAGAAAAAGAAGTAAGAAGATTCAAGACAAGCCGAGAAGGGGAGAGAAGATGCATGATAGACGAGAAGAGCCAAGCAAGGAAATTGAAGAAGGAAGACATAAAGTAGAAAAAATGGTACAATCGCATCTTATTGTTATCTTGCAAATGTCCACTCTTACGCAATGCAAAGCTTTTAAAAAAAAGTCTCGTTGTGGGTCGGTGTGCTCGAAGTATTGTCAAGTTTCAGAAGTCGAAAGGTTTTTTGAAGTGTGGGCATCTGTGCTATTTCATTTATATATCTATTGGTAATACTTGTGCACAGCAATTTGGGTTAACCCGTATTACACTTCTAGATGTTTTCTGTTCAATGGTTAGAACCTTGGACGAATAGGTAGGACCTAGTTATTATAAAGCCAAGAATGTATCCTTTATCCAATATATACAAGCCTACAATATTTATTTGACAAGATAAGACTATTATTTTATTTATTAAATAATACACAACAAAAAAATTCTTCAAAGTTTATTCGTGTTTCTTCATACTACGACTTGGCTCAATATTTACTTTATGTAGATGTTACAAAATTTTCTCCAACGTTAATTTACGAAACTTAAGTTGTGGATTGTAGAATATTTATTTGATTAATTTATAATTTCATTAATTTAATTAATTCATAATTTCATTGCAAGTGATTTTAGGAAGTCTCTTGTTCGTATATTTCTAATGAAAGTATATTTTTTTACTAAACTATATACTTTTGCTTAAGCTAATATTTTGCATTTCTCGTATTTCGTCATTGTTTAAAACTAATTAAATTAATTTAAAAAAAAGTTACGTTACGAGCAATACAAAATTTTCAATCTACGTTATTTTAAAATAGAAACCCTTTATCTTGAAGCAGAAAAAAACCTTTCCACATCGAGCTCTAACTCATCAAATTAGCACCGAGTTTTTGTTTCGAATTTTATTGTCAAAGAAAATATATTCGGTCCTTAATGTCACTTCCACCGAAAGCTAATTTTATATTTGGAATGAAAACTTCTTTAGCACCGTTGTGAATTGAAATTCGAGATTTAGCCTGCGAGAGAATGAGATAGAATAATCGGTATCCTCTTCATAAATAATCTGTCTCCTCTTCGTACGGTTCTTCGTAGCCTCCCAACTCAGGTCTACTTTGGTTTTTTTCAGAAGTTTACCTTTTTTACAAGAAATACCAGTAACTACGTCTTTTTTTAGTACGCGGCTCGCATTCGAGCCATCCCCAACCAGCAAATAAATAAGAAATTGAGTAATTAAATTTAAGTTTATGAAATAAGCTGCCTATAATGATAACAATGGGATACTTTGGAATAAAGCCATTTAACGTTGTGATAATAGTTTCGGACCTTTCCATTAATGTTCATTTTTTTAACCGCGGCGAACTGTCTGAACGTCTGAACAAAGTTATTGATTAGCCTAACTGTGTTCCAGTTCGATATTTTTTACGCTCACCGGTTCCGGCTTGCACCATTCTTTACGAAGCTCGTTATTGCATACGTTCCTGCTCCGGAATCATCCCATTGGCATCGGTTAGAATTTCTAATTTTCTAGTTCTGTTCAGTGATTTAATAATATTTTTCCTCTGGTTGCATATCAAGCATTCAAGTGGAACAATTGAAGACTAGGGTGCAGTCGGGGAGGCGAGTAGAATTTAAAGGGTGTATCAGAATGTACACAACAACTGTATGTTAGGTTTTGCTGTCCAATGATTTTTTTCTCATATTTGTAAAAATCATTAACTTTGTGGCTCGCCATAATTTACAATAAAAACACATATTAATTTGTTGTAGACCACTTTTATTTTTTAAACACTCTACCGGTTTCGGAAGCACCCTTCCTTCGTCAGGAGAATATTATAACTGTGAATATTATAAATGTATTATAATATTCTCCTGACGAAGGAAGGGTGCTTCCGAAACCAGTAGAGTGTTTAAAAAATGAATGTGGTCTGCAACAAATTTATATGTGTTTTTATTGTTTTTTTTTTTTCAATTAAAAACAAAAAATGTGCGTTCAATCGCACGTCGCCATTAGGTACAATCTAGCGCACCACGTGATATGCAATCAGTCTCGTTCCTGCAGCATCGTACAGACGAGAGCGCTTTTCACTTGATCCGTTGTGATGTGTGGCAGTGTAAGTTAACAAAATTTGATATCATAATAATGAAAAAATGGTAAATGCTGGTTTCCATTTTATTAGTGCCTACTTACCGGAGATGTTGAGCTGCGGTGGTAATCGGTTCATCAACATTCCGATTCAAAGTCTAATGCCCTGACCACTACGCTGCGGAGATTGCCTGTTTCCATGTCAAATAAACTAGTTAGGTTATTTAAAAATCCGTGTGTAGCGTTCAACGAACAATAGAACACTAAAACTTTGTCAGTGATTTAAGGGGTTGTGGGAATAGCCAATCGGAAGAAATAAAGAATGCATATTTTTAGTCTAATCAACTACAGTTATCTATAACCAAACAATTCCTATTTAAAAATACCAATCCGGTTCGCAATAACAGTCAGAATAGTAACTGTGCTAAAACAACACGACAGCTCTAAAACGATTGTACTACATTTTATAACAAATAACATACATTCAGTGTAATTATTTCTAGAATGAACAAAACCACTGTCATTTTGTACATCCTTGCTCTACCCAAATCACGAATTCAATTATCAAAACACCTAACCACCCCGAGCACTGGTAACTGAGCAATATATTATCTATGACCATTGTAGAGATAAACCGTTGGAAGTGTGTTATGGGCGGATCCGTGTTTCCGAAATACGCCCAATTTTCCCTGAAGTTAATAATTTCATTAACTTAATTTAATTAACTTAATTTTTCAATGATAATATATATATATATTTTTTCAATTTATGTTAAGAGACTTTTTTGAGATTAACCTCATTGGTTTTGTGAATCTATGTGTAATAAAAAAATTTAATCACGTTTTTGACGGTTGTGCCCTTTATAACTTTAGTTCCTCAAGGCAGCTTGTTGGGACCATTATTATTCAACATAAATATAAATGATGTTGGTAACTGTTTCTTAAACTCGCAAACCATCCTGTATGCAGATGACATGCAGATCTACTCACCTATAAAGTCAATAGAGGACTGTCTGAAGCCGCAAGATGATTTGCAATGTTTCAGCAGGTATTGTAATGCCCATTGTCTGGAAATAAATATATCTAAGTGCTTCGTTGTGCGCTTTACTAGGAATAAAAACGTATTTATCCATGAATACTCAATTAAGCTTGTACCGTTATCTATCAAATTCGAAAGTAAGGACCTTGGGGTTATACTTGCTGGTGACCTGAATTTTAATAAACATATCGACCACATAGTTACTAATGCATCCTCTATGCTTGGTTTCATAATCCGCTCATGTAAACAATTCAAAGACCTTACTACTTTCAAAACACTATATTTCTCATATGTTCGTAGTATTCTTGAATACGCATCTCAAGTGTGGAACCCAGGCTATGCAGTACACAAAAATAGAATTGAAAGTGTTCAAAATAGATTTTTAAGGTTTCTCAATTTCCGCTCTTTTCGATCTTATGTTAGTAATGAAGACTCTGCAAAATTCTTCAAAATACAGACGCTAACTTGTCGAAGAAATATAGCAGATTCAGTGTTGTTATTTAAAATTACACATAACTTAATCGATAGTCCTGATCTTCTTCAACGCCTATCATTCCACGTTCCAAATCGCAACAGTAGACAGTCGCTTACTTTTAATCTTTCTCTTTGCAAGACTATCTCCGAACATAACTCATTTATCTACAGATCCACACATTCATTTAACTTAAATTATTACCACATTGACATTTTTAACTCGACGTTACATGACATAGAACAAAATCTCACTAAGCAACATGACTCAAACTGGGAAATTCAATCTACCCCTCCCCCTATATATTCGCGTCCTTAGCCTTTTAATCCTCATCCTCATATATTTCTCCTCCCCCCCTCACATAATGTAACTAAAAATGAACTAATTAAGTAAACACCTTTATAATGTCACACATTATAATTTACTATTATCTGTGGAATGTTCATAATTGGCAAAATTAACCATTTTATAATTGTACTATTGTGTAATTTATGATTTGCTGTCAACTTTCCCAAATATAAATAAAATATTTTTTCCTTGTAGAGAGAGTTCATTCTCGAACTTTCATGACAGGAGAATGAACATGCAGGGAGCAACAATAATTTATTTTCATCGAGTTTCAAATCACGTGGTTCTAAAGAAGTTTTCACTAAAAAAGGAATCGTGGGGCCACTCTTGCACTGGTAGCCTCATTGGCTAGTTGTATGAAAGCAAGTTAGAGTTGTCTTAAGCATGATGAGTACCTAATAATTGTTAACCGTCGAATACTATACCAGATTCCAGCATGAGTTGTGTAAGTCTGGCCTCTAAAGCCAAGATGTAACACACTCCTTAATGGCATCCTCGGACGTCTGTGAAAGTAACGTTAGGGCTGCGAGTGGTGTGCGGAACGGAAATACTTTACTGAAGCGACCCGCCCACGACCATTTAGTATAACATTCTCTACACTATTTCAGACATCGTTATGTAAAGGTTTTTATTATTAACATTAATAATAATAATGTTTTTATTCCAGGATGTGGCGAAGATAGTGCAATCCCACAAGTCCCATGTAGTTAAATTTTAGTTAAAGAAACACGTAGATCAGCAAAAAAAATAATTAAAAATAAATAAACTATAATGTAGGATTGGGCTCGAGCCCAGCGCTCACTTAGAGGCTGCGTTCACCAGCATGTTGTCGGAGGCCATTAGCCGCATCCTGGCTCCAGTGACCCGGTGTCTCATCAGACCGGCAAATCCATTCACTCCTAGTTCCGTCAACATTGTCGATGCGCTGCTGTACCTCCTGTATCCAAATATAAACCATCGGTCGTTATTATTATATCGGATCCGGAGTGGTTACATCGAGCTGATTCCGTAGTGACACCATGACATGTTTTTGTAGTATGTCTATAATTTCAAAGCTAGATCCAAGTATAGGTAATAATGATGAACAACTGAAATGATGGAATGGTGAGTTCTTCTTTTGAAGTGAAAATTACTTTAGCACCGTTGTAATTTAAAACTCGATGACACGAAAACGAGCGACACTAAAAAGAGACAAACACATACATCTATAGGATTTAGCCTGCGAGAGAATGAGATAGAATAATCAATCTCCTCTTTGTGCGGTGCTTCATAGCCTCCCCACTCTCGTCTTCTTTAGTTTTTATAAGGTTTCACTTCTACTTCTACTTCTAATTTTTTTAACACTCGACATTATATCAATTATCGTCTACACTGCTTTCAATTATGCTTTGAACTCTGCTTAATTTCCACCATGATTTTAAGGCCTTTGAAAAAGTTTCGAATTAATAGTTATAGATGATTCAATTTATAACATTTCGAAATATTATTCGATTGCGTACCTACTTATAAATTGTTTCGAAGTGAATTAGACCCATCTCTACTCCAAATGGAGGAAATTCTCCCAACCACGAACGCCTTCACGTGTACTTCTCTTTTTTTAGGTTTCCTTTTATAACTAAAAATTAACTTGAATTAAAATACTCGTGAATTTATTTTATTTTAAATTAGTGAGGAAAATGTGAAGAAGTAAAAAGGGCTCCCTCAACCAGTCTCTCCAAATCCGGCCCGCCATACAATATGTGGATAGACGCATCCGCCACCAAAACTTAGACAACCCTCACCCTGTGAGCCTAGGAACCCCTGCTAAATTTCACCAAAATCACCATACGTAGCGAACCACTTGGGTTGACCTACGGCAGAGGTGTTGGTTATATCATAGGCAAATTAAGAAATTATGAAGTTAAATTAGGCGATTTCAAAAATGGTGTACGCAAGCATTTCATCTGTGATTTTATTTATGCTTGTGTCAATTTTTTCTACGATATCTATGACTAGCTGAAGTCCCGGCGTTGCCCGGGCTTTTCACACAGTTTATCAAAATCAGATGTAGATAATAGTTTTCCTCCAGTTTTTAACGTCGACAGGATGTATCAAAATTCTGTTTAAGGGAGTTGGAAAAAGAGATGGGGATGGTTTTTCGAAGTATCTTGCAGACAGTAACCATCCTCCTGTTATGAAGGTCAAGTGTGTAAAATTTCATCAATCTCAGAATAAAACTATAGATTTGTAAAAAAAAAAAACAAAAATCCACACCGCCGACACTATTGTTGTGGTGATATATGAATACTGTCCATTGACTTTCAGCCGAGTTTTCCACTGGAAGTAAACTTTCAGCATAGTAAGAGCTAAGAGTATAGATAAACGAGGAATGTGATCTATACTGGATCTTAAAGAAAACCGATGTCGCTAATTTACATAATACCTTTTGATCCTCCGGCTGCGGACAGGCCAATAAATTAATTATCTATTTATTCAAGAAAGCTTAAACATTATTTATAGTTATTATTTTTATTTGATAAACTAACATTTTTTTTAGACAAGATTTTTATGCATAGCACAAAGGGTAACAATTATTATAAGCAATAATTATCAGCCTGAAACACCCATCTACATTGAAAAGCTTCCGAGAAAATATACATGCCGCCAACGGGACTTGAACCCGTGTCCTTCTGATTGGCTTATCTCCGGCCCGCCAAATAATTCAATATATACTAGTGTTTCATTCAACAATTACTGCTTGTTACATTTTTGCACCTGAAAACCTGTCTCGATGTCACCTAGCGACATATTTAGTACTAACACTGCCAATGTTGAGAAAAACCTTTTGTATGTTCCGATTGCAATTACTTATGTGAGAAAGGATACTTTGAAAACCCACAAGTTTACTCAAGTGGAGAAAAACCATTTTCATGTTCCGACAGCAACTATTCAAAAGGAACTTTTAAAAGTCCACAAGCCGTCTCACATTGGAGAAAAAACTTTATCATGTTCCGACTGCGACTATTTGTGTTCGCGAAAGTGACATTTTAAAATCCACATGCTGACTCACTGTGGAGAAAAACCTTTTTCATGTTGTTTTCCGAAATTTTACAAATAATGAAAAAAAATGTACAAATTTCAAAAACAAAAAAATTTAAAAATGTGTGAGCACATGCGATATCTACTAATGTGCTAGCGGAATGAGTACTAACCAGAAACTGGTGAACTGGCGCGGAAGTCCCTGCTCACAAAAGAGTAACGCGAAGATGGGACTTCTCCTTGTTTTATGCGAAAACTCGCTCGTTCAGGGAGATTTTTTTTCTTCAAATCTGTTTATGCGAATTACTCGTTATGGGAGGTTCTCGTCATGAGTGGTTTCACTGTGGATAATTATTAAATTTTTTATTACGTAATTTTTATTTTTAAACACGGCCCGGGCGTTGGGGACCACTGGTCTAAAGCACACTCGTTTTTTTACTTTTTATTTAAGTTAAAATAAAATTAAATTTTTACTCATTTAACTAGAAACAATAAAGCACATTAAAATAAACTAAATATTTCATCTATGTAATCATATGCATGTAGCAAAAGTTTTACGACGCGTGTAAAAAGACTGCCATTTTTTTTCCATAAACTACTGTCATTGGTCATAGTCTTAGGTATAAACATCTTCAGCCAGACAAATTGATTAAATTTGTGCCGGTAACAATACTCGAGAATTCAATATAATAGAATGAAGACAGCTGATATAGGTGCTCAGTGCGCAGTGCTCTGTAATCACAGGTTTCCTTGGCGAGAAGTGAGCGGGATTATTATTCATCTTCAGAACTTGCTTCATTAAACGTTATTAGATCTAAAAGGTCAAGAGCTTTCCCTTTCCGAAGCCTTCCTACCAGGGGCGTACTATTCACAATTGAGCGTAAATTTTATATAATCTTAATATCCTTAAGCCTTTACATATGAAATTGGCGTTTTGTATGGGAGGAACTTTGTATGGGATCTTTTTCACCTTCAGTTTAATCTTTAATCACTAACACCGTAGCCTGCAGCTAACTCGGACGTGGTTTGCGATGGATCCGCTTCCACAATAGCCTCTAATTCTTCATTATTAACTTTGGTTTCCGGCCGTCCACGGGGCTTGTTATGCAGGTCGAAATTTCCAGAACGAATCCGTTGGAACCAAAAACGCACTGTGTTTTCTTTTGCGGCACCATCGCCATACACATCATTAATCCTTCAAGCCGTTTCTGCAGCACTGGTGCCACGGTGGAACTCGTACTCGTAAATAACGCGATATTTCAAGTTTTCCATTTTGTAAACTAGGTGACGCAAAGAAAAAAAACAATTAAGGAAAAAACAAATGAATTATAATTTTCGAAACACAAATACATGAGTAAATAGCAGTATAAATTTGAATTTGGAATCCTAACTAAAGAGAAGATATTTGAGATCAAAGTTGCCAGTACGGCAAAACGCCAATTTCATATGTAAGGACCCAATATATAAAAATAATATTTCTTTGTTTGTCCCTTATGCGGTCCTTAAACCAATCATCTGATTGCGATTAAAAGTTGGTAAGTTGTTGTGCGCATGCCCGCGATGGTTTCTATGTATAGTGGTGAGCTCTGACGTTATGAAATTATTTCCTCCATTATTTATCCGATAGCGATAAATCTTTGGTTAGTTGTTGTGCGCACGCCCGCGAAGGTTTCTACATATATACACTGTAGTGGCGGTCCGTGAGTTTTCAGTGAGCTAGAGCGCTAAGATTGAAAAATATAACGTTATTGTAGCTAAAAATGAATTTTATTTTTGTTAAAAATGTCAACTTTTTGTATGAAGATCTTCAGGATTATTTCAGTCAAGGGATGCGCCGAATCTACATACTGAAAGATTTTCATACAAGAAATTGAAATTTTGGAAAAATCAGCTACAATAACATCAGTAATGTCGTATTTTTGCTTCGGCAATGGCAAGTAACCATTTTCTGATTTTTCTGTCTCCAGATTTTCTATTGACTTTCGCTAATATTGTCTTCAATTAATTAAGTATTATAATTTGAGATTTTACTCATAAAGTTAAAAATAAAAATAATAATGGTTAAACTGAATTTCATCTATAAATGTAAAGTTTAACAGCACTTTTCGACCGAATTTAACCAGATTCCTGAGCTTATTTGCAGTAAAAAAATGTTTTCCTTTTTGATGTTCATCGTTTTTTTCAATTAAACCAAAAAAAATCGCACTTCGCCACTGATCAAGTGATCAGGCGCTCCATCTCTCTAATGTCTGTATCACGTAATGTTTGTAAGTTGTAGTCAGTCGAATACGCGCTGGTATTGTCAAAAGTACCTCCTAAACTTCTAATATTCTTTAAATTAAAATCAAAAAGGTAATACTCTATAAAATAATAGACTTACAATAGAATCGCGTCAATATCTAAAATAAGCAGATTTTAGTCGACTGCAAATGTCACATGTCAAAGGTTAATAGCGATCTGAGATTATGTTCGGGATCGTTGAGAAATAAAAGATATTGTTAAATAAAACTTTTATTGTGCCGATGTTGGCTGTCATGCTGGGCCTAGAGCCTAGAAATTCTACATTTAAATTTTCATCAAAATGTCGCAATTTTGCAAGATCGAAAGTCCCACTGCGAGATTTCAGACTGAAAAACGAGTGTCCTTTATACCAAACGACTGAAGTAAAACTTCACTATAAAAGAAGAGAGAAAGAACATGTGCGCACGCACTACTCTCTCTTGCTCCTACAGTGTGATACAGACAATAGGTCTGTACTGTATCTTAAGATATACGAAACGTAACTGGCTATGAGAGAAAGAAAATGTGTGCTCGCACCTCTCTCTTGCCCCTACAGTAAATACGAAACGTAACTCTCTCTCTTTCTATCTTCACTAACTTATATCTCCCTCTCAACTTCCGTTCGCCTCGCCCGATCGAACTTTTCATAACGCTCTCATCACGCATTCACCAGCTTACTCCCCAAGTCAAGCGTGCGTAAAGAAGTTTCATTTAAAAAATTACAATAAATTATTATGGTGTAGGTACTAAACGATATTATAACTTATAACACGATAACTTTCCATTAATCAACGAGGAGTTTCGTCTTCGATCCGCGGAATTGATTAAACCTGATACACCCGCTGCCGCGCCAAACTAATTGAGACAGTTCATCGACGAATTAATTAACGCGCAGCGCACGGTATTAGGAGCAATATATTTTGAGTGGTTCGCATTTGCTTGTGCAACTGCTTCATTTTACAATCCTTAAACCGTAGCTTAATGAATTTGTGTTGCAGGTACCCATCGCTATCTATATTTATTTATATATGTTACATTTAAAACCCGTTCTTAGTCACAACGCGTTTTCTCTAGTTTAAACTAGTTTTCACTAAATGCCTTTGTTACAATTAGAATTAACTGCTTAATTTCAGTGAAAACTAGTTCTAACTATACAAAACACGTTTTCTCTAAATGATTAAAACTATTTCAACCGATGTCAAAGTTCAGAGTGCTTTGTTCATATTGTTCTAGTGACATAAGGTTAGGTTAGGTCTGGTCAGGTCAGGTTAGGTTAGGTTAGGTTTTTAATTAACATTTATTAAATATTTTAATTTAACAGTATCTATTTTCAATCCCAATTTCAGTTTTAACAAAAGCAGTTAGTAAAACTAGTTTTAACTAGAGAAAACGCGTTATAACTAAAAACGAGTTTAAACTGTAACTAATATAAAAATCAAAATATGTATTTATATAAGTATTTACATGAGATGTCTATGCGTTGCTAAACCATTCATCCGATTGCTATGAAATTTTGGGGATTTGATGTGTGCTTGCCCGAGATGGTTTCTATATATACTGGTGAGCGCGTGCATTATAAAAAAATGTATAAATAAATTTGAATAGGTGGAAAGCGAGCTGTTTGAAAACTGAATGTACCGGGACTGAATGTATTGAAAGCGGGAGGGGGGAGGGGGGTTCGTGGGACGGAGGAAGCGGAAGAGGGGAGTGGGGATACTGGGGATAGGGAACACGCAGGGAGAAACAATTTATTTATTAAGTGGCATAGCAACGCATGTCTGGAATTCGATAGTAACCTTTAAGTAGGCTTATAATAGGCTATAAGACAAAATACTGTTTCTCAGAGACGTTTATTAATGACACCACAGTCGGAAGTGTACTCACACTGTATGTCGCCAATTTTCATAATATCTTTGGGCTCCCAGCTCCTACGAATGCCAATAAAATTGTTTTTTCGTTCAAGAGAAAATTTGTAAAAAATGACATAATCCAATGTCCGGGAGGAAAATTTTATTTATCATCAAACATTGCCGACTCTCTTTGCTGCCATTGGAAAATTATAAATTTTACATTTTAAGTGTGTGCCTTCTTAATGAGTATATTTAACGAGCGCCGAAATAACAAACGGAACGCTCTGCACTCACTCGGCCTGCACCAGAAATAAACCAAGCAAACGGACCATGCCTCTCCAATAACCACTGCCTACGTACCATATAATATTATACATGTGTAGGTACAGTAGACTCTCGATTGACCGGGACAGATGCTGAAAAAACTTCCCTGATAAATGAATTTTTTGGTTAATTAAAAAAAAAAACGAGTGTGCTTTAGACCACACGACTGAAGTAAAACTTCACTAACTTATGCCGTCCATTAACAATATAACAATAACAGGAATAAAAATATCCCCATCCCCTCAACATCCCCATCAACTCAACTCAACTCTCAGCTCTCAGCTCTCAGCTCTCGGCTCTCAACTCAACTCAACTCAACTCAATTTAACTCAACTCAACTCAACTCATATCATTGATTAGCGTTTCACATTGATAACGTTTCATATTTATTAGCGTGTCACATTTTTTCGTAACGTTTCATATTTTTTCGTAACGTTTCATAAAGTATTCATCATTTTACCCCCACGTGTCGAGGGTGCGTAAAGATGTTTTACTTAAAAAAATATTTCAAATACTTTATTCCCTGACATATGTACTATTTGTATTGTGTAAACATACGAATATACTATGTAATCGCCACTTTAACAGCTTTACCGAAAAATCCAACTACCACCACAATAAGTGGAAAATGTTGCTGGTGTCATGATGAAGGACTTAAAACCAACCGAGGAATTGAACTCACAACGCCTGGGCGGGATCCAAACGCGATGCCAACTCAGTCATTGACTGAGTTGGCATCGGTTAGACATCAAATGTAACCAATAAAAATGCTTATTTTGTTATAAGATTAAAAAAGGTATGGTACAATTTTACTGTCTAACTAACTAACTAACTAACCATCACGCCGTTTCCCCGCAGGGGTAGGCAGAGAGGACGGACCGCCAAACAACTCGGTCTTGGCACACAGTCTTTGCTTCACTCACATTCATACATCGTCTCATACATACTCTTCTATTATTCCGACTTTTGACATGGCCCGACTCAAGTATCTGATTCACTTGATCGTGCCATGTCTTCCTCGGGCGTCCCCTACTTCTTCTTCCATTCACATTTGCGTAATATATTCTTCTCACATTATTTTCTTCTTTCATTCGCTCTACATGTCCAAACCATCTGAGGGTCCCTTTCTTAATCTTACTCATTATGCTTACATCAGCCTTGCATTCTTTGCGGATATCCACATTTCTCACACGATCATACATGGTTTTGCCACACATTCGCCTCAGGGATCTCATTTCGACAGCATTCAGTTTACTTTCATCCTTCCTCTGCCAACTCCATGCCTCACTGCCATACATCAAGGTAGGTACCAGGACTCCATTGTGGACTGCTAGCTTCGCGTCTTTTGACAGTGTTTTATTAGCGCCAACGGCATTCAGTCCTCCATTAATGGAGTTACCTGCATTTACTCTTCTTTCAATATCTCTATCAGCCTTCCCATCTCTCGTAAACATACTACCCAGGTACACAAACTCATCCACCTGCTCCAAGTATTCATCATTCACAACTATATTGCACACTGTTTTCGTACTCTCCCTTTCAAATACCATGACTTTAGACTTACTTACATTCATCATTAACTCATTTTGCATACACACTTCGTTCATCCTAGACACAAGAGACTGTAGATCTTCCATAGTGTTAGAAATCAGCACCGCATCATCAGCATACAACAGGCAACATATTTTCAGATCACTCAAATTCGCGCCCAATCCCATCTCTTTCAATTCTTGCATACAATTATCCATGTATAAATTGAATAACCATGGTGACATTACGCAGCCTTGCTTAACACCTTTTGTGATGTCAATTTTACTGTCTTTACAGTTTAAAGAAAAATTATGAACGCTAAATAAATTTATGTATTGTTATCAAGTTTAATTTGTAGAACTCCATTTTAACCATCATTACCAGCAGAACTTGTTTATAAATAAACTGTTTTTATTAATTTAATAATAAAATTATTGAATATATAAAATAAATAATAAAAATAAAAAAAAAACCTAAATAAATTGTATATAAAACTTACGCTATTTCTTTAAAATATTTATGAGTGAAATGGTTGGTTTTTCCCACTCTTAAACTTTTAAAATTTCTATTAGATATTATTATTTTTTCTATTTTGGACTTTCTTACTACTTGCGTGATAATTTTTTTATCTTTATGCTTATTTAATTAACACACACACCAGATAATTATCATACAGACATGAGGTTTTCTTAGTTTTTTTTATTTTTATTTATCTATGTATAGTATGTTTACATAAGATTTTTCGATTCCTATCTCACTAGCAAATACATTTGTATAAGTGAGATAGGAATCGAAAATCAATCATTAATATATTTGTCGAGACAGGCGTAGACGTAATATGAACCTACTATTTTGTAAATTGCTAACACTTGGCATTCTGATCTCAATTTGTGGAAAAATGACTTACGTTCATTATTATTTAAAGTGACGATAAATCGGGGGTCATCTGTTATAGTTATAGTAAACTCTCGATTGGCAGGGACAGTTTAAAAAAACGGTTGAACGAACATCACGTTTCATAAAAAACATATTTTCGAGAATCATTTCGGCAAGAGTGGAGAGACTTCCCGTAGGGTCGGGACTCGGGACTTGAGTGGCAATCGGATAACGTCGCAAATGCCCATCTCATACGAGAACCCACTGAGAGACAGCCTGGGTTATCATTGCCTCGCAAACTCTGGTCAGCCATCAAAGAGATAAGGTGCTCCCAAAGCCACACGATGCATAGATGGGGCCTTAAAGAGTCGGCGATGTGTGAATGTGGTGCGGTGCAGACCACCGAACATGTGGTCAACGAATGCCCTTTCCATTCATTTCCCAAAGGCTCTAGACTGGCTCTCAGACCTAGATGTCCCCCCTGATCACCCACTATAAGAAATAAGACGAAGAAGATCTATCAAAGAATTATCGCGTAGATTATGTACCTACGTAATTTTTAACTCGTGAAACGTTATCAATGTTTTGTATACCGATACACGTTAAGGTGTACATGAGAACTTCCTACATAGTTATAAAAGACAAAAAAAAATTCAAGCACGTACTCTTTGTACGTGCAGTACGAGAGCAGTTTTATGACACGTTTCAGATATGTATGCACGATTCTTTTACGTGTTAATGCAATTTTTGATTCTACGACCGAAATAATGGCTACCCCTTAAAAACAATGAAAATACTTAACTTATAGAATAACATGACACATTTAATCATAACGTAATAATTTTAGTTTACGACAAACATGAAGGGGAGTATGTCCAGAAAATTGGTTTCTCGGTTAACCTTAACCTTGAAAATCTAGAATTGCTGTAAATCGATATATATAATAATATTATTGTTATGTGCGTTTTTTTCAGACACTCTTGAAGTACTCGAATTATCCAACTCATCGCCTCTTTCAATGAATTCATTAAATCGATCAGCATGGCAAATAAAAGGTACAAGTATTTTCGTGAATGGGTTTTGTTATTATTTTTGCCTCGGAGTTGTTTCGTTGCTTTCGGGTTCTTGATAACATCTATAAATCCAGCGGTTTTACGGCGTGTCGCTAGAATCATGTATCTAATATCTAATTGCCTAGTCAATCACTTGTTCTATAAATCTTATCTCGAGTCCAAATTTATTACGCTATTTGAACCTTGTACCTTTAAACGTGTGGTGTGATTTTATTGCTAACCTATGGTTTTATTTTATATTAAAACAAGCAGAACCGGGAACACATTGCTATGGCTAAGGAAACGCAACGCCACGCCATTACCCAACCTTTATAGCCAACGCCATCTGTTAAATCAAATCGCACAGCGCCCGCTTGCCAGCCCTTGATTTATATATTTCAACCAATTTACACAAAACCTTCACAAATAATATACCTAAAAATCTTCCTCATGCATCACCCTATCTATTGGTGAAAACCGCATGAAAATCCTTTGCGTAGTTTAATAGATCTAAACGCACAGTCAATGGGCTAACGAAACACAACGCCATTACCCAACCTTAATAAAATCCTAACCACCCGCTAACCAGCTGCCAGCTGCCCGCTGCCCGCTGCCTGAAGTGAATATTGGAATTTCGCTGCTTTTCTCTACTATAATAAGCATGTATTATACATATAAACCTTCCTCTTAAATCACTCTACCTATTGGTGAAAACCGCATGGAAATTCGTTGCGTAGTTTAAAAGATCTATTTAATTTATATCGCACATACCTTCTGAGCGACAACTATGCCATTTTAAATAGCACATAAATATATTTTCTTTGAATTTCTCGGCTTTTCTCTACTATAATATGCATGTATTATACATATAAACCTTCCTTTTGAGTGACCCTATCTATTGTTGTAAACCGAAAGAAAATCCGTTGCGTAGTTAAAAAGATCTAAGCGCACATACAATTTGAGCGACTTCATTTTATACTATACTAGCTGTTTCCCGGCATGCGTTGCAATGCCATATTTAAATAAATAAAATGTTACTCCCGTGCGTACATTCCCGTGCGTTAACCTCCAGCGTTCCACTTCCACCTTCCCCGCCACCGCTCTCCCGCTCCCCCGTCCCGCCAACCCCCCTGGCACTTCATTTCTTGACTCCTCTCCCGCCCGGCCCGTAGCAGAAACTTTTTTCTAATACTAACATTTTTAAACTCGTGATATCTTTCTAATTAAATATCCGAATTGAAAAATTCAAAAAGTTAAATAAAGGTATTGAAGCTGTCTTGAATTTGAAGTAATTTATTTTGATAAGGATTAACACCAAGATACAAATAAAAAGCCTTTTCAAACGGCGACATATTAATTATATTTTTAAAATAAAAGAATACTTATTGTGGCATAACCATAATAGTTAGACATATGCTGTCACTACCTTTTTTTGTAAATAATGATGTGTTCTACAAAGTCGTAGTACATTATTTTGTTCTATCATCAATAGTTTTCGCAGCGCACGCGATGTAAAGAATATTTTAGGTAATTTTTTTACACCTTGGGTTGCATTATTGGAGTTTTAGTAATGATCCCTAATTATTTTGAAAATATTATATAGCCTATGTCACTCAGGGATAGTGTAGCTTCTCAACAGCGAAAGAATTTTTCAAATCGGTTAAGTAGTTTCAGAGCCTATTCGATGCAAACAAACAAACAAACCTTACCTCTTTATATAGTGTAGTAGATAGTAGATAGATGATATACGAAATATCTGTACTCTCAATCATCCTTTCGAAAGAACATAAGTCAGAATCGACGCGTTGCTTCAAATGGCTTGAGCTTTTTTTACCTAATTTCACTTTCCCCGTTTACTCCCTTTCCCCTTCCTTTCCGTCTCAGAACAAACCCTAATGCGTGATACCACGGACACACTGGCTTCGGGCATTTGGTTCTTACGCGGTTCAGTTTTAATTTTTCCTTTTTGTTGTTTACTAGCTGTTTCCCGGCATGCGCTTCAATGTCATATTCAATTGAATAAAATGTTACTCCTTGCATGTCCTTTCCCGTGCGTTCCCCTCCAGCGTTCCACTTCCACCTTCCCCGCCACCGCTCTCCCGCTGTCCCGCCAACCCCCTGGCACTTCATTTCTTGACTCCTCTCCCGCCCGGCCCGTAGCCGAAACTTTTTTCTAATACTAACATTTTTAAACTCGTGATATCTTTCTAATTAAATATCCGAATTGAAAAATTGAAAAATTTAAATAAAGGTATTGAAGCTGTCTTGAATATGAAGTAATTTATTTTGATAAGTATTAAAACCAAGATACAAATAAAGAGCCTTTTCAAGCGGTGACATTTTAATTAAATTTTTAAAATAAAAGAATACTTATTGTGGCGTAACCATAATAGTAAGACATATGTTGTTCCGACCTTTTTTGTAAATAATGATGTGTTCTACAAAGTCGTAGTATATTATTTTATTCTATCATCAATAGTTTTCGCAGCGCACGCGATGTAAAGAATATTTTAGGTTTTTTTTTACACCTTGGGTTGCATTATTTAAGTTTTAGTAAGGATGCCAATTTTTTTTTGAAAATATAATATAGCCTATGTTACCCAGAGATTGTGTAGCTTCCCAACAGCGAAAGAATTTTTCAAATCCGTTCAGTAGTTTCGTAGCCTATTCAATGCAAACAAACAAACAAAGAAACAAACAAACAAATCTTACCTCTTTATATAGTGTAGTAGATTATTGAGCAATGCGAAAATTTATACATGTGTGAGTTTGAGTTAACTAAAAAAAATTAACTTTTGGAATATCAAAATAGACGATGGCTTAATGATATATAGGTAACTACCTATTTTATCTGTTTCCTTAGTCGCGGTAAGGGAACGTTTGGAAACATCGGCCGACGACCTATATTATGGCGTTCAAGAGCACATTATAATAACGCAATTAAAGATTTTGCCGTTGAAAATGGTCCCCTGTAGGAAGTGAAGTTTTGTGGTTTAGCTTTTGAATTGAGTATTTGGTCTGATTATATTAATATCCTGAAGTGATCGGAATTACTACCTACCAAGATGTAAATAAAATTAATATACCTCTCTTTCTGTAACATGTTTCGCTTGTCAGAGAGAGGGAGAGATTATAACGGATGTATCAACGGCGTGCGTTCAGTTCACATTTGTACAACAAAACCTAGACACGCACTTACCCAAGTATCTGACACAAATGAAAAGACCAAAACATTTTCAAGGTGGTTTGGACGATAACAATTCTTTTAAGAAAATGTTATTTATGAAAATAATATACTTAATAAGATCAAATTATAATGTAATTCTTGTGCCGCGTATTCCCGTATCAAACAATTTCGAAACATCATTCAATGCGTAATAGAAATATGTGTACGTAATTATCTCACACGAGGAAAACTTCAAAGTCTCAAGTTGAAAGGATTTGCTTTGGTATCTACCTATCGACGGTTTTGTTATTTTCATTACGTATTTCTGTTCTGTGAAAAACCATTTGCAATAATTCCGATGCCAAAACAGTAATTTGGAACTTACAGATGGATGAAAACAGAATTCACGAAAACCGAAATATCGAATGTAAGAATAAAATTAATATTTCTTACAATAAATTTTTTTGCCTATTTTTTTAAGTTTTGTCTAACCTCATTGAAATTTTCGTATGAAGTTTCTCTGATAAAAAGTAACACGTAAAAAGTTGAATGTGTAAACTACAAAATAACAAAACAAATACAAGTGTGCAGTTCACATTCGGTAAAAGTAAAACCTTCATAAAACTAAAGTAGACAAGAATGGGGAGGCCATGAAGCACCGCATAAAGAGGATACCGGTTATTCTACCTCATTGTCTCGCAGTCTAAATCCTATAGTTGCTTGTGTATTGCTTTTTAGAGTCTCTATTTTTCATTTCATCGAGTTTCAAAACGGTGCTAAAGAAGTTTATAATATCTCGTAAATAATGTGTTTTGGTCTTTCATGATCTTTGCTTCACATTTTCGGTGAAATAAGGTTCTGCTTCACGTGTTTAAATTCCATAAATATTGATTTACTACTTGAAAGTATTATAATTTTAATCGGAATTTTGTTTGAAGGTTTAGTTTGAAATTCTAATCGTTTGAGATACCTAAACTATTCAACTTTCTCGTAAACAGACCGTCTTAAAGTTAACATAAACGATCACAAAGGCAATTCGCCTACACCCTGTAGTGTCTAGCCACTTTATCCAGCGCACGAACCTATTTATGAATACAATTTATTTTTATAAACGCTAACTAAATATGAAATAATATTTTTCGTAAAAAACCTTACTAAATAAAGAGCAGAAAAAATGACAGCTTTCAAGTACCACGAAATCTAATTTATTAGGATAATTTTAACTTTGTCGAAAATTGTACATAATATGTTATTTTTAAATTATATCTGTTCAAAAATTGTTATGGTTTTTCGAGGCTTACTTTGTAATCGTACCACGTGTAAGTATTTCTATATTTTATTCAGTTTAACAATGTGGAATCCGTTCTAATATTTCGATTAACAGTTACCTCCACGGCCCTAATCAATTTTTATAATTAGAAACTTGTCTTAACTATTTACATTTTCATAAACTAACATCATTTTTATCTTCTACTAAACCTTCGATTCTAACCCGGCTAATAAAACATTTGCTATATTATCCCATTTGAAATCGTAGTAGTTCAATATTTTGCTCTTAGAAATATCTTCTTGGCCTTCCATTCTAGAACTGCCTTCTACCAACCGTGCACACATTTTGGAATAAACTTTTATTATTAATATTATAAAACCAGCGTGTAACGGCGACATTTCAAATGTTATTAAAACAAATTGTAGGGTTCTACAAAACCCGGGAATGATTGTCTTCTTTAAAAAAAACGTTTTACGTCAAGTGTCGTGGGGCCTGAGGAGGTTGTATTTATATTTATATTTTCCAAAATTGTGAAACCATTATGTGTAAGACTTTAAATATTCTTTTTCTGGTTGGGTGTTTGCATAGACATATGAATATTAGGGTGTTTGAGTTTTTTGAGATATAATATTAAGCGAATCACCTACTTGAGTCGGATCATGTTAAGAGTCAGAATAATAGATGAGTATTTATGAGACAATGTACGAATATGAATGAGGCGAAAAAGTGTGTGCCAAGATCGAATTGTTTGGCGGTCCCGGCTTTCTGCCTATGGGATATGGTGTGATGGTTAGTTAGTTACTTAGTCATTAATTTAATAAAGTTACACTCTTACAAATAAAATAAAGTTATCTTGTTTACAATAAAGCTTTTTTTACGACTGTATAAAAGTTTCTTAAATGTTTGATGTGTATTTTGTTTTCGATGTTTTATTGTACACTAGCTTTTACCCACGGCTTCGCTCGCATAGTATTAGTGGGAAATTACTGGCATAATTATTGGCATAATTGTTATTATTCTTGCTATTTTGTCTAATAGAAAATATTTATTGTTTAATAGAAAATTTCAAAATTTGAGAATGAAATTTCGCTAATAAAAATTCTATTTTATAAAATATTTAAATTATAGAAATAGAAATTTATTTTAAGTACCTACTCCCTTTATATTTGAAAACAGAGTAACCTAAAAAAATAAGAAAATGACAGTCCACTTCAAACGCTATGCTTTCCAGCAACGTTATGCTTTTTGTTCGGAGAATAACATTTTTTAGAGATATGTAGATATTAACTACGACGCCAAAAAATACTCTTTTTAATCACAACAAAGCACTCCTTTTAAGCCTAAAATTACAAAAAAAAAAACATTGTTTCCAAGGTAACAATTTATTTGACGTTTGCAATAACTCGATTTTGTTAGGGACAGAAAACGTATGATACATAAATTCATAACGCCACAGCTCATTCATAACGCCAGAGCTTACTAATATATAAAGCCGTTGTTACTCGCAAATAATGTAGCTTTCGATTAGTGAAAGAATTTTTAAATTCCATTCGATATTTATTGCGTGAAAGAGTAAGGACCATCCATCCAACCAACCAACCATCCATACAAACTTTCGCATTTATAATATTAGTAAGATAGTAAGATAATATTAGTAAGAAGTAAGATTTATGTACATTTTTCCATTTAATTGCTTTCATAATTGCTTACGTTTATTGTAAAGTTTGCTTGCTTTCATCAAGTCTGTGTTGAAATTGTGCAATATAATAGTTAAACCGAGTCAGTGGCCGAGTAGGCGTCGCGTTTTGGTCCCACCCGGGCGTCGCTTGATTTCGATTCCTCGGCTGGCTAAGTCCTCCATCACGAAACAACCAAAATTTTCGGCTAATTGTGGGATTACCTAGTATGAGATTTCAAATATTTTCAGGTTTTTCGTAAAACGGAAATTTTTGTCTTTATTTTAAAATAAAAAAATTGTGTAACTTCAATTTATTCAAGGCCAGTATTATCTATCCCGATGATGGACACTGTAACGCTGTCCGAAACGGAGTCTAAAAGAGCAGGGAGCCCAACACGGCATAATAAACGAAACATTTATCACAATATTTACCTCTCTTCACGATCGCACTGCAATTAATTTTGCTAATAATAATGCTAATTTTGATAATTATGAATGCACAATAATAATTATAATTCAGGGTATTTATGAATCAGTTCAAAATTTACATTTGAATTGAACTGTTAATTTATGTGTTTAAATTTTAGTGGTGTCAATTATCTACTAATAAATTTCAATATTGCTGATTTGTTGACATTAGTTGATTGAATCTAATTTTAAAAAATCAGAGTGTACAATTCACACGTGGAATAAGTGAAACCTTTAGAAAATTAAAGTGGACAAGAGTGGGGTGACTACGAAGCACTTTTTTTTATCAATATGAAGGATGATTTTTACCATATTTTTGTCGTCGAATTCCAGTGCACCTTTTTCTTTTTCATTTGGTCATCTTATTAGTATTTGTGTTTTCTTCCTCGGAGTCGCTATAATCGCTTTCTTTTGTATTTTCTTAGCCTGTTCATTTTGGAGAGGCTTAATCCTAGAGTTGTATGTGTTTGTCTCTTTTTAATGTCACTCGTTTCCTTTTTATTGAGTTTCAAATCACAACGGTGCCAAAGAAGTTTACACTTCAAAAATGGTTGCAATGAAGTCAGCATCAATTTGAAATTAAAAAATTTTCCCTTGTGTAATGAAGTTTGTTTTTGTTTTCAGTGCGATCCGGAGAAAAATGGCACTGCCACCGCTGCCGCCCTTGCGAAGGCGCAACTGCCTGCTTATCCTCGCCCTGATATTCTTCGTCCCGTTCAGCGTAATAGTGTTCATATCTGGCTCAGGTAACACTTGCACTATTTTCATACCAATATTACATCTATATATATTCAGATATATAGAGCGTCGAATATAATATCTTATGTCAAAGCAATTGCCTGCTTAGAAAAACATTCTGATGTTCTTCGTCCCGTCAATCTTAATATTGTTGATATACCTTGGTTAACTCTTAAGCGGGGTCTCTTTCAACCGCGAACATGTACATTTGCTTAAACATTTGCTTTAACATTACTATATACATTGGCAATGGGGGCGTGGCCTTACTGCAAACGCATTCAAAAATGTCCAAGGCCACGCCCCTATTGCCGATGTTTATAGTAATGTTAAGGCGATCCACTAGTACAGGAAAAAATCGAAATCGGAATTCACGCCCTTTTCAGGGAGGAGTTTAAAAATACTTGAGAAAAAGCTTTTGGAAAGGTTGGAAAAGATATTTGAGTTTTTTTTTTACATGTTGATTTCGTAAAGACCTGTAAAAAACATTAATTCCTTTTTTATGCATTGTTTATTGCAATAAAACGGAATTTTTAAATTGATTTCACGAAAATAAGCGGCGCGGAGCATAACACGACTGCTCTCCGCTCCGTTCGGAGGAGTAATGACGGAAGACAGGGGGGCGGCTGCCAGTCGTTCTTCGGTGGACGGTATAAGGTTCACTTTGATGTAACAAATTCGTTGTCGCTGTTATGTCAAAAATACCATCGCGAAAATGCATATTATATTTTATTTTGTGAGGTTCGGGCGTAAATATCATTTTTTTTCGCGATAATTATATAAGAAACTGAATTTGCCACATTATGCAATAAAACCATATCCGAAAAAGTGTTTATAAGTAGGAGAGTTTTCAGTTAAAAAGGTTTTTTATAGACCTAATACTTTATTTTTTTCTAAGCTTATTAAAAGACTTATTAAAAAAAATGACCGATATTTTTAAGGGCCAAAGTATGTTCTACACGCAGTATTTAATTGAAGCATCTATAATACTTCTAAGCGGTCAAATTTTCAAAACTAAAACATACGATTTTGTATGATTTTGCATTATTTAGTATGGCTTCATCTTAAAGCAAATGTGTAAACAAATGTTCATGTTCACTGTCGGAGGAGACTACGCTTTAGGTAGGTCATATTACCTTTACCAGTATTATAGCACTGGAAGCAGCGTTGAGTCATATAGAGTCAAATTAAATGAGTCATTAAAATACTCGCTTGTACCTAGATTGCATGCAGTTGGCAATACTTACTCAGAAAAGTAGATATTTTCAACTGCGCGAATATAGATACAAGAAGGCTATAATTATATACCTCAACAATAATAAATAATGTTACCTTTATAGGTACTATTATTTCGCTTGCGTTCTGTCGATTATGAAACCTCCATGACCTTGAAAAAAAGATGAAACGCCAAAAAATCATAAATTATTTATTCCGAAGCCATCAGAGAAGCTGCATACATTTAATAGAAAGTCTTTTCTAAAGAAACATAAAGCACAAGCGATTCTGACCTTATCATTTTCACAGTTAAAATCGTTTTTTAAAAATCTGTAATAGGTTTCACAAAATTATTTTGTACGGTACATATTTTGTAAAAGCCCGCATAGTAAATAATATTCGATGTTAACGCTAAAATATGTCAAAACAACTCTCCGTTTATCAACGTCCTCATATTCTTCGCGTTACAGTGTTCATATCTGGCTCAGGTAACCCCTTTATTACTAGCTTTATTCTCTTATCTATTGAAAAACAAGAAAAATCTCATTTAAACCCATTAGTTTACTGCTAAATAAAAGCAACGCATTCTTAATAACCTCACTTTATCCAGTTCAGAGGAAAAGTATTTACTCGTATATCTAGTCAAGTCACTCTTAATGAGCTCATATCTGACTATTCTCAGTCTCACATCGGGCTCAGGTAACACTTTTAATATTCTCATATCTATATTATCGTTTGTACTACGTTTCCATAGGGCCGGTATCGTTGATAAATGGAGCGTCAAATGTCTCATTCCAACCCACCGTGGTATTATGCTAAGTAAAGCTGGGCGTGTTTCATTTTAATTTCCTAATGGAATCAAATATTTACAGCGACCACCTGCTTCTGGCTATGTTATTGCCTCTGTTTCTCCGTTATGTTGAGCTACTTTGCTAATTAATAAAAACATATTAAAAATGCAAACAAAGATACAAAGTCGACTTTACAGAAAACGTACACCTTGTATTATTAATGATGTCATATTTGGGATAGGTAGGAGTGCCACATTTATTTTGAAATTTGTTTTTTTTTTTTAAAAGTAAAACTTCTTTTCGACTTGGGGGGGGGTAAGCTGGGGAATGCGTGACGAGAGCGTTACGAAAAGTGAGGCGAACGCTTCGTATATTACTGTGGAGGCAAGAGAGAGTTGCGAGCACACATTTTATTTCTCTCTTTCTCTCATAGCCAGTTACGTTACACAGTTTAGGTCTATTATTTGTATCACACTTAAGGAGCAAGAGAGAGCAGTGCGCGCACACATATTATTTCTCTCTTACTATCATATACTCGTAGATAGAGCAGAAGTTTTACTTCAGTTGTGTGGTCTAAAGCACACTCGTTTTTTTATTCGTATTTCAATTTCTAAAATATGAATGCAATAAAGACCTTTTTGGCATTCTGACTAACATTAATTAAACGTTATTGTTGGTGGTTTCGGAGAATACGAGCTCGATTCATAGAAAAGGGGACAGTCAGTAAATATTTAAATTTGAAAATTTTCGAATCTATCTATCAGATCTGTATGATTGCCGAATAACAATTTTGACGAGCTAAACAGGTTTCTACTGGTACCCACACAATGGATTGTTTGAATGTAATAAGTGAGTGAGATAACAAATTGTAACAAACGGATATGTTTGGAATTAAAATGTATCGCTTCTTTGTAATTTATATTTTTTGGTAAAATATTCATCATTTTATAGCATAATTCAACAATGCTGGCCTTACTGGGTGGCTTGTGGCTTACCCGTGCGGAGGTCTTAATAGGTATAACTATTATTTTGTCAATCGATAGTTTATCCTCCTCCGGCATATCTACGTATATACGATATGCAGGCGATTTTGGGAAAAACGATTTACGTTCTTACCCAAAATATAATTAAGTGTCCCGGAAGGGGTGTGCAAAGAGGATGTACCGCCGACGAATAACAAAAGTATAAAACATGGTTTCTCTCAAATACATCAAGAATAAAACTACTTGTTTATGTACTGATTATTATAAGCAACAATTATTAGCCTGAAACACTCATCTACATTGAAAAAATCTTCCGAGAAAATGCCGCCGACGGGACGGTCAAATGCTCTACCATTGAGCTACGTCGGCTTATCTCCTACCCGTCATATAATTCAATGTATACTAGTGTTTCATTCAACAATTACTGCTTATTACATTTTTCCAACTTATTATTAGAAGTATTTTAGATTTTAAATGGTTTAAAGTTTGAAATTGGTATATAATGCATAAAAATTATAATTATAGGTATAATAATAAAAATTTCGGGGGGTGAGTGTCAAGGGATCAACTGTTGAGTCATGATCAAATTAGTCGGTAATACAATACGGATAATATTTTTCATATAAATAAGCATTTGATATTTACTTTTAAAAAAAGGTTCTTATCCTCAAACTCACTAAAATGATGCTCCTACCTGACTTCCAATTTGAATAAAGCGGAGTAGTTGACTGCGGGTAAATTTGTGTGGAGTCCCAAAACCTACTTAGGACTTTTCGAAATATTCTCGTCGGCAACATCGTGTTGCGTTTGGAGGACACGCCACATTGGTTTGCTCACCCCGACATCAACAGCCAACTTTTAGATAAGCAGGGGCAAACAGAATAACAATTAACTTTATTTATATGAGAGAGGCATTGTAAGTGCTAAATCTCTCACTAGGTGGCGTCGAGACAAATTATATCTACATTTTTTTGGTGAAATACTTTAACTCGTCAAATATTAACTGAATGAAACGCTAGTAAACATTGTTGAATAAAACACTAGTAAATATTAAATTATTTAACGAGTAGGAGATAAGCCGACGTAGCTCAATGTTAGAGCATTTAACCGGATATCAGAAGGACGCGGGTTCGTGTCCCGTCGGCGGCATGCATCTTTTCTTTTTTCGACGAGATTTTTTCGGCGATTTACGGAGATTTTTTCGACGTAGATGAGTTTTTCAGGCTAATAATTATTGCTTATAATAATTGTTACCCTTTGTGCTTATGCATAAAAATCTTGTCTTAAACATTAGTTTATCAATTAAAAATAATAATTTATTAGTATATGTACTGGTTTTATATTTTTTTTTTTTAAAGAAAAGAAAGACAAACATTCCCGGGTTACGAATAACCCAACAAAGTTTGAAAATCTCCTACTACCACCACAGAAAGCCGAAAATGTTGCTTGTGTTGTGATGGAGGACTTAGCCAGCCGAGCAATCGAACATGCGATGCCCGGGTGGGACACAAGCGCTATGCCCACTCAACCACTGATCGGACTGTGTATATCAAATTCGTTTGACATCCATACCAACTTATTATTAGAAGTATTTTAGATTTTAAATGGTTTAAAGTTTGAAATTGGTATATAATGCATAAAAATTATAATTATAGGTATAATAATAAAAATTTCGGGGGGTGAGTGTCAAGGGATCAACTGTTGAGTCATGATCAAATTAGTCGGTAATACAATACGGATAATATTTTTCATATAAATAAGCATTTGATACTTACTTTTAAAAAAAGGTTCTTATCCTCAAACTCACTAAAATGATGCTCCTACCTGACTTCCAATTTGAATAAAGCGGAGTAGTTGACTGCGGGTAAATTTGTGTGGAGTCCCAAAACCTACTTAGGACTTTTCGAAATATTCTCGTCGGCAACATCGTGTTGCGTTTGGAGGACACGCCACATTGGTTTGCTCACCCCGACATCAACAGCCAACTTTTCGATAAGCAGGGGCAAACAGAATAACATATTATCCGATATTGGATTAAGTACTTGGATAAATTAACAAATTCCTCAATATTATATACCTACCTCGAGGTGTGAGTGGTGAAATGATCCTAGCGACTTGTCAACAATAATTTATACCTCCAGTCAGACATGTGGTGATTAATATTGTGTATTACACTGATATTAACTTTATTCTTAACATTCGTAAGGTTATGTGAAAATTTATAGAAATTGCACGATGTTGAACATTGATAACCGAGCCCGTATGTAGGTTCATATTTGAACTAGATTGACTGATGAATAATGACAACATAAAAATGTATATATATTATATTTGCACATGCCATGTGTATCGGCGATGTTGTAATCTCAATATATAAATACGTACCTACTAGATTACTTGCTTCTTGGGTTGTTGGTATTACTGTTATATAAACTAGCCTAAAAGTCAATATGAGCTAAATACGATGCTATGTATGTAGGTTTAATACAGTCAAAACACAACATTTAATTGTGAGTAATAATAATTATTATTATTGTAGTATTTCAATTTCTGCTACTGATTGGTAAATTCAATTCCATATGCTTTCTTGATCATGAAATTTATTCCTTACAGTTTAAATTTACGATTTCAATTTGATTTCTATCCTAGGCTCTTATCCCCTAATTACACCTGAGAATATGATTCTTGTTTTACCTATAATATAGCCTAATAACGCTTTTATTATTGGATTAACATTATTCGAAGCCTTATGCCTCAATCTGTCTTTTACCGAGGAATGAATTCACATTTATGAAGATAAATATTCCAATCAAATCTTTGTACTGTGTACCGCGTATCATAAAATTTTGCTTTTGTTTATCCAAACACGTGAATTACAGATCATATTGTACACTATTATTAAAATACTAGCTGGTTCCCGGCATGCGTTGCTATGCCATTAAAAGAAATAAATTAATGGATATTCTCATGCGTCCCTTTTCCCACCTGCGTTCCCCTTCCATCTTTTTGACATTGACTCCCCTCCCGTACGGCCCGTATCCCAGTGACGCGACCGCGACGCCTAGATCGCATAAGATGTTGTCTAGCCATCCGAGCGGGGTGACCGGCGACCACGCAATTTTTTTCTAATACTTACATTTTTAAACTCGTGATATCTTTCGAATGGGATGTCCGAATTGAATAATTCAAAAAGTTATATAAAGGTATTAAAGCAGTCTTAAATATGAAGTAATTTATTTTGATAAGGATAAATACCAAGATAAAAATAAAGAGCCTTTTCTAGCGGCGGCAATTCAATTAAATTTTTGAAATAAATGAACACTTGTGGCATAACTATAATAGTTAGACATATGCTGTCGCGAAACTTTTTGTAAATAATTATGTGTTCTTCAAAGTCGTAGTACATTATTTTATTCTATCATAAATAGTTTTCGCAGCGCACGCGATGCAAAGAATATTTTATGTAATTTTTTTACACCTTGGGTTACATTATGGGAGTTTTAGTAAGGATCCCTAATTTTTTTGAAAATATAATATAGCCTATGTCACCCGGGGACAGTGCAACTTCCCAACAGTGAAAGAATTTTTCAAATCGGTTCAGTAGTTTCGGAGCCTATTCAATGCAAACAAACAAACAAACAAACAAATCTTACCTCTTTATATAGTGTCTTAAATATAACTGGGTAAAAAAATAGCATTAAAAATAGCAAATAGCCAACGCATGTTTTCTCAATTATGTCGTCTGCATGCAAACTGTATCGAATTGTCTTATAATATGAATAATATAAACAATAAACAGTGATAATCTCAAGTGACCTGCCATGTAAGTATGGTCTTGTATATTTTCTACATTTTAACGTAACATCACGTTCATTGGTCAAATGCATTGAACGTATAGCTTTGTGTTAGTGATCAAGACGAACCGGTGGATGCAATCTGTCAGCTATAAGTTATTATAATAGTATGTCTAGTCTGTAGTTAGTAGTAAGTTAGTAAGAAACATATAAATTTGTATAGCACCCTTGAGGTGATTTTTCACAAAAAAAGTCATCCAAATATTATTATTATGATTTGCTTAGAAGATTTGTTGCATTTCTGTGTTTATGTTGTTCAATTTATATCTATGTAGATATTTATTATACTAGCATTACCACTATCTTTATTCAAACATGACAGTATACACCTTTAGTTACTTATATTATATTATGCAACTCGGAACGCTATCTATTTACCTACCAGCTGCCTTATCATCGCAAATACAAATAATAATGACATGCAAGGCATACGATAAATCAACTGTTTATAATCATACAGTATTGATTTAATTATCTATTCTGTTCGATATCTAACTGAAATATGAGTGGATTTATTGAATTTAATACAGGTAGTTAATAGGTTTAATATATATTTATTACCTATTACGATAAGCAAATGTCCAGACATATCAGCAGTTTGTTAGAAATAATTTATTTTTTCTCAAATAGATGCCACTAAATATTGAGCCAAATTATGAATCTACAATGTTTTCTGTACATGCGGCTAAAAGAGGAACTATTAAACGTAGGTACCTAATAACTATTTGAAAATAGCACAGGTTTCACATTTTTCACGACACCTGCTATAAAGAGGCCCCGAGTAGACAAATATATAAGTTAAAAATAAATGAAACTCGAAGTTTTAATCGCTTATTGTTTAGGAACTACGTACAACCAAGTAGACAATGCAATAACGTCTTCGAAATTTACCTAAAACTAAATTAGGCGAAAGGAGAATTTAAGGTGTTTAAACAGTGGGTACCTAGTTTCTTTTAGTTGGTTAAATATTTGTTGGATTAAAAACATGATTTCAATAGTTGCAAAGAGAATTTACACTGTAGATGATTTTAATGATAGGTATCCATTTAGATAAATTTGTAATTTTATAAACTAGAAACAGTGTAAGAAAGAATTTAGTAATAACCACCACAACACGGGCATGTGCCTAGCATTGTGGTCGAAAAATCCAATGTATGTAATGAAAAATTTAATTAATGAAGAAAACTTAAAAAAAAAAAATAATAAATGGATGTTTTATGGAGCACCGTTTTTGTAGAGCGCCTAAAAATTACCTCAAAGGCGCTGTACAAATTATTTTGAGTTCTTAGGATCTATCTTATTTTATTATTTACAAGCAGAAAACATACTTTTCTGGCGTTTCCGTCCGATGTTCAGGGTGTTAAGGGACGTACTTTACTTACTTTAAACACTGATTCCTGACATTATTTTGTCTAAAATATGTGAAAAAAAATTCGTACTTTTGAGATATTTTTGATGTTTTTTTTTCTACAAAAACTTTAAAAAGTGCTAGGTGTCAGTCGTGTGGTCTAAAACACACTCGTTTTTTTTTTAACTCCAAGTAATGTCAGGAATCGCTGGTTAAAGTATGTTAACTTAACACGCTGATACCTTTTATTATAAGTTTAAGTTTGGAAAAGAGACGACTTTGCACGCAGAGGACTCTATATTTAAATCAATGGACATTGCATGTCCCATCCTTTACTCTTTTACGAGAAGGTTAGTGAATAAAAAGATAGTAAGATTATTAACAAACCGATTATCTTTTTGAATGACCCTCTGTTAAATTTGCTTCCACTGTAAACTACCTATTTATTATTACAATGTTGTCACAAAATGAGTTGTGTTTGAAAAAATATGTAAGTATGATACTTATATTATTGATCTCTATAATATACAATGCGAGATTGATATTATAAATAGATTTATATAGATAAATATAAATTTTTGTCTGGTTTCACCCAAGGCTTAGTAGGTATTTAAAATATATTTTATATTTAAATCGTATTGAATAACATTGAATATATTTTTTTTCAGTTCAGTAGAAAAGTATTCCATTGATCCAAAGTAGGTGATACAAATGACGTTGTGATCTGAAAATGATTGCCTTGACCCAGACGTCCCAGACAGAAAAATACATTGCAAATAGATTGTCTGCTATTTGCAGAGTTAAGATTATTGGTTTTTCCGTCATCGAAATTTTATAAGCAACGCGACAGCAAAATGTGTCTGATTTTTTTTTTAATTTAATTAAAATTAAATTTAATAATAATAAGTTATTATCAAGTTCTGTAAGTATTTTAGTATACATTTTGTTACACCTGTTTCGGCTTACAAGGTCATTTTGAAACTGGTTTATCTACATTCAGACGACTTATTTATACTATTTAAATAGTCAAATTTTGAAGGTGTCTAAATTGATTTATTACCGGTTAAACTAATATTTCAGAGACACTAATTGAGAGGGTGACTATGTGGGGTTCGGAATCTGTTTCCCCGCACTAAATGTTAGGGTTTTCTAAATTGTTTTATAATTATGTTACTGCTATCACTCAAAAAGAAAAATAGCGACAGTAAAAGGAGACTAACACATACATCTACAGGATTTAGCCTGCGAGAGAATGAGATAGCATAATCGGTCTCCTCTCTGTGTGGTGCTTCGTAGCCTTCCCACTCTTATCTACTTTTATTTTCTCCAGGTTTCACTTCTACCGCATGTGAATTGCACATTTTGTTTTTAAAGTATCTATATTTTATGATTTGCAGTAATTAGTGGAAAAATGAAAAAAAAGCGAGTGCAGTTTACACGCGGTAGAAGCGAAACTTTACCAAAACAATTTCAACCAATACTTGAAAAGTGAGGTCATAATCAAAGCGACCAATGGGCGCAGACCTGGCGTAATTTCCGTTTCATATCCCAACCAACAGGAGCCTTTAAAAGTGACATCATTATCAAAGCGGCCGATGAGCGCAGTTGACGCGTCGCAGGTGCACTAATCGTCATTTCCGTTTCACCCAAAATCCAAATCATATAGCCGTGCTATAGAAGTTTCACTTCAAAATATTCTTAAAACTTTCAAACAGGTCTACGGACGAGAGAAATTATGCCAAAAACAAACTAAATATAACAGTGCACACACACGACTGATTTTCCTGGTACTAATTGAAGCCACCGTGTCGAAGGGTTCGGCAGTCCAACCGTGCTTTCCTCAAATCAAGACCATTGTTCGATTCCTTTCCAAATGTTTTCAAAAACGGGGCTCATGTTGGATATGTGCGGAACCAACTTTCAAGTACGAGTAAGTTACTTGTATTTTATTAAGTAAAACATTTTACCTACAACGCGGTTTTCATGCATTTCACGAATGTTTTAAATATAGTCGGCAAACTTCCGACCGTTCATTGTTGCTCTTTGCTTTTTTCTATTTTTTTATGTTTTTGTGTTCGTATTTTTATATTAATAGCCATCGTAAAGAATCAGATATGGTACAGATATGCTCTACGTCCCACTGAAGAGATACACTGTTGTAAGAATGCTCTGGGAGTGTACGCCCACACCAAGAAAGCCAAATGTCTCTCAAAACACCTCTGCCATAGATACGATACAATTAGGGTTTCTAATCTCGTTCTCAATCGAGTAATCTTTCTCTTTCTCGTTCTCTTATAGCGAGATTGATCTCGTTCTCGATTAGAAGAGATCAATCTCGCTTAAAGAGAACGAGATTGATCTCGGAAGAAAAAAGGGCGAGATCTCGCGAGTTTAACGAGATTGCACTCGAGCATAAAAACATCTTATTCGAAGCACGGACTGACACGGACGGAGTTGCAATCTGTAACTTCTAATAGTCTGACTCATTAATACATTTTGTTAATTAATCTGTAATATCTAATGGATCTACTGATCTACGTCAAAGTTTACTATTCAGAAGTTTATTAAAATAGTATAGACAAATACGTCAAACAATGTTTGATGCATAAAAGTACATTAAAAAAATTGTGAAAGTAAATGTTTTATCTTATTATAGATACTTTTTTTTTATAAGAAAGACAAACATTCCCGGGTTACGAATAACTTAACAATGTTTGAAAATCTCCTACTATCACCACAGAAAGCCGAAAATGTTGCTTGTCTCGGTTGTTGCTCGGTGAACCCAGCCGAGGAATCGAACATGCGATGCCCGGGTGGGACCCAAGCGCTATGCCCACTCAACCACTGACCAGTCAATAAGTTATAATTTTTTTCCTAATTTATTCAAATATTTTGATTGTTTGCAAAAAAAAACACACAAAACTGCCAATCTCGAAATTGGCGAGATCTCGCAGTATTGTTAATCATAAACCCGCGAGATCTCGCCTGAGCCCCAATCTCGCGAGATTTGCATTCCCTAGATACAATAAGACAACTCTACGCCAAATCTGTACTACTATAATTTTTCCAACATAAACTTCACACTCCAATGCAACCTCAATTAGCAATTAAAACAAGGGCCTCTAGAAAAAAATTACTAAACATACCGATAACTCATACCTCACACGGGCACAGAAATTTTAAGTACTACGCAACCAAACTATATAACTGCATGCCCACCACCCTGAAGCAACGACTAACTACAAATACATGTACAAATCTTCACAAAAAACACATCAAAGACTGGATCAAATAACAAGGTATTCAATTTACTCAAAACATTAAAACACCTAACCTAAACACTTAAAAAAAAAAAAACTTGTTTTGTGACAAAATATAATACCTTAATATTATTCATTACAGTGGCGTGTGGTCCATAGAAAAATATACCTGCCTATTTATCAAAAACATAATTATCTTAAACATAATCTAGATGCTATGAATAACTGTATATATAGTTCCTAACTGCGACTAATCTTTAATGTATTCGATACTGCCGCCATGGGTCGACCGACAGTGTTCTTCTTGACAATATCGAGGAGGATACGGTGTTTCTTCTCATGTCGACAGAATAGCATTTATTCCCAAACATGCTAACACCTCAGCACAGGTTCGCCTAGTGAGGTGTTCACAAAATACTACTTGGTACTTACCTATATACATTCAGTTATGGATCATTAACATTTCTTTTTTCTTCTTATTACTAAACTTTTTAACTATTTAAACCAATGTAATAATCTGTATTGTGTACCGTTTATCTATGTTCAAGAATAGAAATAATTAAAAAAAAATAGATCACGTTTGCACCGAAAAATTTGTACGATTTTCATGTTGCCAGAGCAAGGAAGAAGTTTGGAAGATTTTGCTGTTTCGTAGAAATAAATATTATTTTTCGCTACATTGTACTTACATCTTGGATATATATCCACCTTGGAGATTGTAAACTGGAGACAGCTGGCACAAATCCGTGATGAGTGGAGGAAGATTCTTGAGGAGGCCAAGACCCACCAGGGGTTGTAGAGCCAAGAGTGATGATGGTGACGATGTACTTACATCCCTCGAAATGGTATCAACTTATAGCAATTTGGACCGAATTACTGTTTTTTTGAAGTAAAACTTCTTTACGCACGCTCGAATTGGGGGGTAAGTTGGTGAATGCGTTACTAAAAAGTGTGATGCGAACTGTAATCGAGAAGAACGGCGATCGGGCGAGGCGAACGGTCGGGCCTTAACGCACGCTTGACTTGGAGAGTGATATGGATAAGGCTAAGGATAAGGATAAGGATAAGGATAAGGATAAGGATAAGGTTAAGGATAAGGATAAGGATAAAGATGAGGATTAGGATAAGGAAGGTGAGAATATGAGGGAGCTATAAGTTAGTGAAGTTTTACATCAGTCGTCTGGTCTAAAGCACATACGTTTTTTTTTACGAAGGTTTTTTTAATCTGAATACCGTACAAAAAAACTGCTCCTGTCTGGAACCAGTGAGGTTATGGCATTTCCAATTGGGGTACGTAGAAAGCCTGAAGATAGAGGGGAGGAAAAGGAGATGGGGAAGAAGAAGGTGGGAAAGTACTTGGCTATTCAGATCTGGTCACCAACCACGGCTAAATCAATTTCAAGCAACATTTAATTCTGAATGGTAGTCTTACATCAGGGCGATTCTGAGAGTGTCTTCCATTCAGTATGCTTTATATTATTTTGTGAAATAACGAAAATTAATCGAAAAATTTTTATTTGCGCATGCCGGTATTTGAACTCGCGACCTCCGCATCGCTAGTCGAGAACCTTACCTCCTGACCACATCTTTCTAAAACTATCACTTTCTTTTATATTGAAGTATCTGTTAAATAGGATTAAGTACAAGTAGGTACAAAACTTTTATTCATCTTATGCGATTACTCTTCTAATGAATTTTTCGTCTTCTATTACTAAGTTCACAAGACAAGGAAATTCTCAGGATCGGAGCTATTGATGTTTGCTTTTCCGATTAACAACCAATAGGTGAACTTTGGCCTTAGTTTGTGTATGTTTGGTAACATGATCACGCTAATAACATACGATCAATACATTCATCCTGCAAAAGAGCACATCGAATTAATTACACTATTATTAATAACTTATTACCTATAATACTGGTATTACCGAGTATGGCTCAACAATGGCTATTTTCTAACCGAGACAAAATTGTAATAAAAAGGTTATTATTTTTGATTGGACACATTTTTGAACAAAATAGCTTCCTGTTCAAACTCTGATCTCATGCAACAACAATGATAATAATATTTGTCTAATTTTTGTAGAGCCTTTTTCGTGAAAAAATAATCACAAGAGCGCTGTACAAATAAATACATTACAAAATTACAACTGAGATTTATAATTATAACTAGTGACTTACATCTAAGACTTAAAACAAGTGTTTTATGACTAAGGCTTGTAACTGCTAATTTAAAACTAGTGACTTAATGACATACATATTTACAACTGTGACTTAAAGTTAGAGATTTATAACTAAGGTTTAGTATTTACATTTAAAAATATTTGATAAGGGTTTGCCGAGGTTGTCAGTGATAACATTAAAAACCAAACAACACACAAACTCTGTAGGTACATGTATAAACACGTAACATAGGTAGGTTGGCACAGCTACTTGTCTGTGGATACTGCCGCCCCGGGAACCATTTATTGGATAACCAACCATTATTGGTCACCTTAAACGGTTTGCTACTTTTTATGTCTTAGCAGGTGTTCCACAGTTCATGGGGTGGTTGGTTTCAAAAGGTTTGTCTAGGTCTTGGCGGCGGATGCGTTTGCCCAGTTACTACGAGGCGGTCCGGATCGCGAGAGACTGGTTGAGGGAGACATTTTGACCTCTGCAGCAGGACCCTCTCGACCATCGCCTTCACCGCAGTGTTTTGGATGGATTCATACGTCCGTCACCTTTCCAACCCACCCCTCACACCTTTTTTCTTCCTAGAACGCCCTCTCCTTGCTTTCCATAATGAGGCCTTCATTTCTTAAACTGAAGAAAATTATGTCTTTACTTTAATTGGTAATTTATGTGTTTTTTTTTTTTTTTTAATTGTGAATTGAATGCCACCTTTTAGCATTTTTTTAATACACAAAGCATTAATTACTTAATTTGAAAACCATATAGCTTCGATAATAATTGTAATTTTTACGGCCTCAATTCCCGGTCGAGGAATAAGGTTATTTCAATCTAACTGTTCCCCGGCGTGCGTTGCAATGACATTCAAAGAAATAAATTGATTCTCCCTGCATGTCCATTCCCGTGCGTCTCCGTTCCCTCCCACCTTCGCCATCCTTCGTCTCTTCCCTCTCCGCGAACACCACCTCACCCGTTCCCCTTCCTCCTGCCGTTCTTCCCTTCCGTTAAAATATATGAAATACACACATTTTCATTTATACAAATTTCATAACGCCAGAGCTTACCACTTTATATAGCCTATATGTTATTGATGTATGTGCTATATTATCGTAAAGTTTCATTAAAATCCATTTAGTAGTTTTAGCTTGAAAAAGTAACAAACACACATACATCCATACAAATTATCGCGTTTATAATATTTGTTAGATTTTAAAACGAAAAAAAATATGCATGTCTACGGCAATGGTACGTAAAGTCGTTCCGTTATATTTAAAATGTAAAAAAAAGTGTTATTGGTATAAAATATATATTTATCTATCCCTCATCGTTTTATTGGTATATAATAAAAAAGTTTTATTGGTATATAATATATATTTATCCATCCCTCGTCGCCACCGGATACAACCTAACGGATCACATGGTACGCGCTTCGTCTTCGTCCCATCCGCACCTTACAAACGAGACGGAGCGCGTGCCGCGTGATGGAAGAACACATTGTTTTTGAAGTGAAATTCGGATGAAACGGAAATGACGCATTACAGCACCTGTGAAGCATCAAACTGCGCTCATTGGCCGATTTGTTTATGATGTCACTTTTCAAGGCTCCTATTGGTTGAGATATGAAACGGAAATGACGCTAGGTCTGCACTCATTGGCCGCTTTGATTATGACCTCACTTTTCAAGCGGTTGAGGATGAGATTGTTTTAGTAAAGTTTCAGTTCTACCGCGTGTGAACTGCGCTAAGGATAAAGAAATTTGACGGATAGCAAAATGACATCTGTATTTTTTTTACTCAAAATAAACTCAGAAATAGCCGATTAAAGTCTATCGGGTATTCCTGATAAACCTCATATATTATATACTTCAGAATTTACTATTAGATATAAATAAACTGTAGATTACCTCGATAGCTTATTGGTTTAGATCACACTATTGTTTAAAATAAACAAAATAAACGAGTGTGCTTTAGACCACACGACTGAAGTAAAACTTCACTAACCTATAAAAGAAGAGTGAAAGAAAAAGTGCGCGCGCACTACTCTCTCTTGCTCCTACAGTGTGATACAGAAAATAGGCCTGCACTCTGTCTTAGATATATGAAACGTAACTGGCTATGAGAGAAAGAGAGAAAGAAAATGTGTGCTCGCACCTCTCTCTCTTGCCCCTACAGTAATATACGAAACGTAACTCTCTCACTTTTTATCTTCACTAACTTATATCTCCCTCTCAACTTCTGTTCGCCTCGACCGATCACACTTTTCGTAACGCTATCATCAAGCATTCACCAGCTTACTCCCCAAGTCAAGCGTGCGTAAAGAAATTTTACTTACAAAAAACACTTTTCGTTATTTTCATAATAATTCATCAAACTTTGATTTTCTACGCACCTACTTCTAATCTAATCTTTGTAGATATTAACTGTAATCTTTCGGAAATTTAAATACAATCAGTGTTATTTATTGTTAATATTTTCACGTTTCGTAATTTTTAGTAAAAACTGACAAGTTACTCATTATTTGATAACATGATTTGATAATTCTTTATTTTAACACAAAAGTTTCCGCATTGACAGATAATAAAAACTGATTGTTTAAATGAAAACGATGCACTTTGTATACTCCTTTACATTTGTTTTCATAAAAATAAAGGTAAATTTGCGTTTACTGAAGAAAAAAAATTCTTCAGTATTTCATTTAATTTTCGTTCAGTATTTCGTATTCAGTTTATTATCGTAGCTTTCCTTAGTCATCTGTAAAACTGTCTTCAATGTATTGTGGAATTATTTTGAGATATGAATTTTAAGTTATGTAGTAAAGCAGATAAATTCAGTTTAATCAAAGTGAACTTGATTATCATGACATAGAAAACTCAACCTACGGCAGCGGCTGGTGTCATTTTTTCAACCAGACATTATATTAATTTTGCGTACTTTAACTGGAACCGAATGCTTTTAAAATGCAAAATATCGTACCTTAAGCACTCATCTCTTGCTGATTTACATCTTTCTTCACTTATGTACAGTGCTTTCTGTAGAGCTACCGATTTAAGGTAATGGGCATATTTAAAACACGCTGGTTTTTTCAAACATTCCCATTCTGAGATTCCTAAAAAATGGGGATTTTAAACTAGGTTCACTAGTTTTGAAATGATGGATAATCAATTCAGTCTGCTCCTGGGCATATTCGAAATATTTACATAAATACAATATTTTTGATTGAAAATCGAAAGCAAATCATCATTTGAAAGAAAATCGAAAGTGCATCCCAACGATTCATAGTGCTTACTAAATATGTCAGAACTTGTCAAGTTTTTTAATAGAGTACTTTTACTTTCGTCAAACGTGTCTCTTATTAAGATTTTTATAAAGAAAGTTACCCGTCACTAATTACTTGAAATTTGCATAGTATAGAGATTTGTTCTACTTGTTTACTTATTTAAAAACCATCCCTCCTGCAGACGCCTTTATGCGTGATATTTCAGACGGTTCCGTGACAACTCAACAAAGTGGCATTTCAACACCCGTTTCAAGAGTCATCAAAAGTGAAGAAAACATTTTTAATAAAATAGTCCATATCCTAACCCAACACAATCTATTTAGCCTTAGTTTTTTTATTCATTGAAAGATTGACGAAGTTACACATTGTTGAGTTATCCGATCACCAATTTTGAAACGAATTATTTCCGAATTTCCCAAAGCAAACCAACAAGTCAGTGGTCAACTTTTTGTGTATTTTACTTAGGTACGAGTATAAATTATTTATTTAGGTGATGATATTTACCCTCTCGGTTGAAATCTAGACAGAGCTGACTAATTGGTTTTAAAATTTGAAGAATTTTTTAGTGCTGATTAATGTTGATCTGAGTTATTAATTAAAATTTCTACGAAGCAGAATTTCTTTTGGGGTCTGAGTTAGCAATATCTCTGGAACGGCAAGGTCTTGCTTCAATTAATAAGAACTGATTTTTCTACCTGAAATTTCTAGATCAACCCAATTAATTTCAGCTTGTAACTTCATTTCGATTATGAGTTTTGGGTGTTTTGAAATATTCCAAGTTAATAATAAACTTTTTTTTCGGGTAACATCATTTAGGTAATGCAACCGGAGTTGGCACAAACACAGAACTAATAAATACATTTTAAACATTTATTTTGACCTCATATAATATATTGGAATCTAGAATTAAAAAAAAACTAAAAACTTAAAAATAACTGTATAAACTTGTCGTATATTCTCAGATCAAAGTGTACACTTACATATAAAGTGTACGTTGCCCCTTTCTATCTAACAATAAATAAGCAGACGTAAAGCCTCCATTACCTTGAGCGAGTTTCTACTATCTGGGAAATTGTAATCGTATTACCAGCTAACTAGCAGATTGTGGACAATCTACGAAAAAAGTTGAAAGGTAGTCAACTTCACTCGCTACAAGATGGCGGCCCACGAACAGCTGATTTCGTAACTGTCAGAATTAGTTTTCGCGGGAGTTGTAATTCTCGCTACTGTCAAGCGTGTGGCGCTAGCTGCGAGCTCAAGTTTTTTTTACAAAAGGTCGACAGAATTGGTTGGCGCGGAGTCGTTATTTTAGCTGCTACTGTCGCTACTGAGCGAGTAGACAGTTTTGTGTGTCATCATGACGAGCTCACTCGCCGATTCACCGGCTTTTAAACTTACCGACTAGTAGCTTGTAAACTCCCTCAATGTAATCGATGCTTAAGCAAGACAAACGGTTATTTCTCAGTAACGCATTATGTTTGGAAAGGACATCGCCGTCGGAATAATACGTATATATAATATGGACCAATACACACAATCGTATTATTAGGGTTCTCTAGTTGCACGACCTATTATAGATGATTGTCTTCTCATATTGAGTAATTTATTTAAGCTACCGTTTACTTGGCATCGTTCAGTATTATGAATTGTTTGGATTAGAGTAAAATTAATACAGTCCTTCTTTTTACCGACATGGTAAAGAGTTCTTCCTTTTACCGCCAGCGTGGGTGAAAACAGCGCTGCTGTACTTTAGCAGCAGAACTGCGAACCAATAATTTGATAGATAATTTTTTCTCGAAACATGTCGGACATTAAAAGTGGTTAAAACAAAGAAATTCTTTTAATTTTGGATTAAAATGGTGGCATAAAATAAATTTGCTGTATTTGAATAGGAGATATAAAATAAATTTGCTGTATTTTTTGGTAACGTGACAAAACAGAACATCGATAAACCAAACCAGCGAGAAAACATAATAATAGGTTAGGTTAGTTTAGTTTTAGATCAGGTTAAGAAAGTTTAGGTCAGGTTAGCTTAGGTTAGGTTGGATTAGATTCGTTTTTTCAGTGAAAAATTCTTTAGCACCGTTATGATTTGAAACTCAATGAAACAAAATAGGGACAAACACATAAAGGAGATGTACCGAATATGGAATAGCTTACGCAAAAAAGTCTGATTAATTCTAATTGAATCGTTTGTTAATTATACATTGAAATCTTTTGAAATATAGTTACGGAACTTAAAATGTCAACAAAGTATTAAAAGAAACACACAAACGTCTTCATTTTAAACGAAAGGTAAAACCATAGAAAAACAAATATTATAATAAACAAAAATTTTAACAAAACAATAAACGACTTCAAAAAATGCACAAAAAGTAAAAAAAAAATTTAACGAAACAAAAAAACTACCTCAAAAAATGTACTAAAAAGTAAAATAATTATTTCGTACGATTGTTATTTTTGGAGTCGGTGTCAGCCAAGGTAACTACATTAATAGGTAGTTATAGGTGAGATGTGGAGATCTTGGCTGAAGTCGACTCTTATTATTATTATTTTTACTTTCCTTTTTAGTATATTTTTACGACGATTATTATTTTACTTTTTAGTATATTTTTTGAAGTCGTTTTTTGTTTTGTTAAAATTTTTGTTTATTTTTTGATTTATAGTGACGAGCGTGCGTAAAGAAGTTTTACTTAAAAAAAAGAATCATCGAAATCTGTTGGCGTTATATTGAGTTATTCGTCCAATTGTCGCGCACATGCTTATTGCAAATTTAAGACATATATGGTTTTCTCATGGATCCCGTTGTCAGAACTTGACCAAATTAAAATGGGACCACACGGGAAGCACCAGCTTTCTAATAAACAAAGAATCATCAATATCGGTTCACCCAATCGAAAGTTCTGAGGTAACAAACATATAAAAAAAAAAAAAAAAACCGTCGAATTGATAACCTCCTCCTTTTCGAAGTCGTTTAAAAAGTGCTCCGATTATGGGATATACTGATTTTTTCAATATTGCATGCAATAACCACACAACAAATCAAAATTATCGTCTCCCGAATACTCAATATGACATCACTGGCGGCAGGCTAAACATTGGATACACTATTCGCCTCTAAAATCCCACGGTCTTCGATTTTAAAGCTTCCATGACTGTTAAAATTTTTTTGTCCCACGTCTTCCGCTGTTTCTTCTACAACATTGTTTCACACTGTTTCGACTACGACATGCCAAAATACAACCTGGAATAGCAAAAAGAAATTTAGTTCTATTAGAATTCCATATTGGAAACCTTCTTCCTAATATGAGATAGTATTCCATATTAGGGTCATCAAAAAATCCCATATTAGGAACAATATAAATACAAACAAACATATATAAAATAAAATCTACTTGAATTTAACTTTAAATTATTATAAAATTTAAATAATAATATTGTCTATCAGCGAAAGATTGTCAATTTTGTAGAGAAAATTTTTTGGAAAAAAATAAAGTGAAACTTACGTAAATATCAAATCGAGGCACAAAAACTTAATCACTCTCAGGTGAGTGTGGTGTGATCGGCGTCCGGACGAGTACTGACATTTTCGAGGTCAGTCGGTGGGACTGGGTGTTTTATAGAGGCTGTTGTTACTTAAATTTTGAGAAACACCTCCATCTCATATTAGGGACGTATGCCATATTCGGTACATCTCTTCTACATCTACAGGATTTGGCTTGCGAGAGAATGAGATTGAATAATCGGTCTCCTCCCTGTGCGGTGCTTCGTAGCCTCCTCCTTTAGTTTTCTGAAGGTTTTATTTCTACCGCGTGTGAACTGCCCACGCGTGTTTTTTTTACTTCTCATGATTTTATATCACTTCGTACCACCTCGATAACTGTTGTGTTAACTTATTAGCTGAATTAAATTCATTTTTTTTATTAAGTTAAAAATTACACAATGAAGTAATTATCGATGCGCTCCGTGTTTTGTTTTTTTCAGTACCAGAAATGACGTTGGGTACGAATTTATAATTTTTGTGATTTTTTTAAATTTTCCACTTACTTACGGGAATTTCGTTTCATTTTCTTTATACGTGTGAGGGAGATTTATTATAATTATTGTATTCTTCCTTTGGAGGGTGCAGACATATGTTCGCAGTTTGTCCCAACTAGCGCGTTGACATTTGACGTTTTTGAATTTTTGGAATTCACTCACTACTAATATTATACTTATCACAATGTTCCTACAGCTCTTTCGAAATAATTCGTTCTATCGATGTTTTCCGATGTTTTAATAGCTATTCTCGTATTCGGGGCGGAGACAAATCCGACAAATCAAAGATCATAAAAATCGGTCCAGCCGTTCTTGAGTTATAAATGGTGTAACTAACCCGACTTTGTTTTATATATTAAGATAGTGGCCTGTTTTGCCATGAAACCTTTATTTTTATTACAATTTTGAATTATCTAATCCATTTTATATGAGCAAATCCGGTCCCCCGACTCCTGCCACGAGTGTTGAACAAGCCGAAGCAATGTCGATAGCCCAGAGCAGATGTGGCGGCATTATCGAACGGATAGCCGCGTGTTTCCCCCGCTGGATGTTATACACACCGCTATGTACAACAAATAACCGGCTATTACTCACGATTTCCGTTGACCCGAGGCGTTATCCTTCCACGGCTATGTGACTATTCCCGACGACATAACCTTAGTCAGGGTCGGATTTTGCCTGGAATGCACCCCATTCTAATCTACTAAAACACCGAATCCCCAATTATTATGGTTCCAGTGACAAAAAAAAAAAAAGAGTTTGCAATTCACACGCGGCAGAAGTGAAACCAGAAAGTCGCTAGATGTCGCTTACTTTTCTTTTGCCTGTTTATGTTAAAGTGGTTTGAAGATTGGACATTGATTTTACAAAAATAAAAGTGTTGATTTTTTTGGATTTCGTAGTTTTCGAACCTCCGTTCGCTGGATGTCTCTGGCCGCTGAGATTTGTAACGCGCTTTGCGCCGCTGCGCTATCGGAGGCTCGCGCGGAGACCTGAATTTACCGCATTATATTAAAACCGATGACCCGTCAAATAATAAATTTTAGTGACACACTTCCGTTTCATCCAAATTTCAAAACATAACTCAACAACATACAACGTCAACACCTCCTTTGAAAAGTCGTTAAAGTGATGAAAAAAATGGGTTAAATAGGTTATGTTAGGACGGGTTATGGGTATTTTTCTTTTTTTTTTGTCTTCATAACTTTGAATGACTTTTCTCAAAGGGTGTTGGAATACCACTTTGTTGAATTCTCATGGAAGAACTATATAACCTATCCTAATCAATTGTTCTATTGGGCTATGTTTGGTTTTTGTTCCTTTTTATCCGGTAACCCTTAATTATAGGTACCCACCTTTATATTTTTAAAGAAATAATTCCTTGTTCTCTTGCTCACTAAATGACGGCGTTTTACATTTAATAATATACGATGGCGTTTTACATTTAACCACTCCGATCTATCGCGAATATGCACTTTTTATGTCTTAAACGACATGTCAGATTTACGAACATTTTGTGTTATTTCGGCTTCACAATTAAAGCTCTATAAATGAAACAAGCAAAATCCTAAAACCTGTTTTTAAAAGGTTACGAACTAAGCTTTCAAATTGTTATATCATAAATAAATATTAACTTTTGTTAATACTAAAATTTAGAATGCAAACATAAAAAAAGGTAAAAATGACTCAAGTCATGTTTTTATGTGAAAACGGTACTAAAATCACGGATTATGTAAAAAAACAATACTTATTCTATTGTATAAATGTTCAATGAACAATTTAATCACCTCACTTTTTTATCATTTCATACAATAATATTTAAAAAAAAATAACAATGTCTAACTGCCGGTAGGCAATTTCTCGGTCTAAAATGTAGCTGACAGAATAAGTCTTTTTATCTATTTCTTCTTACGTTGCTGAGTGGTTAAGATATTAATGTGATATTGGGATCGCGGAATAATAGTTTACGAACAGAAAATAATACAATTTATCGAATGACAAGTGATGATGAAAAGAGCTCGGAAAGTCATGCAAAATCTTTATATAACAGTGTTATCCCACTTGGCCACTTTCACGATGTATCTCTCATTCAAGAGGTAAGTCGCACGTTCGTTGAATGGTTTATTAATTTTGAAAAACATTATCATAGCGATTCTAATGTTGTCAAACAGGGGATAGGTACTTAAGAATATTAGATTTTGCAAGTTTGAAAATTTAAGAAATTTTTGACTCCGAATTGAATACATTCGCACAAAGCTGTAAGTATATATATGGTCCTGCCGCGAAGGTATCCGCTGTAACCTCATATGGAAGAATACGAGAAAGAAGGCGTCATTGCAGTGGACCTACCAGCGGTACGCCTTTAAATTCGTGCGTTATTCTTATTTTTAATTCGTTAATTCAGGACACTGGGTCATAAGAACTTTGATGTGAATCAGAATCAAGAATGGTTACTTAGTGTTATTTTTGTTAAGGTTCTAAATCAATTGAGAACTTCGTATTTTTTATGAATTTGATATCAACAATTTACTGAATATCGAAATTGTAATCGACCTTTTAGGCTTCTAGATAATTCTAATCTGAAAACCATTGCCGCGAGAGCGATTTTACAGACTTTGTTTTTTCGAGTTTTTGGACCGGTAATTTGGGGGCCTTGTGTTAATGTTAATTCCCTTCAGCTCTATGTAATTCCGGGCCTACACAGTACACGTGTCGAAAAATAAAACTGTTTAAACACGACATTATCAGTGTTTAAATATGATTAGGTAGACCTAGACTCGACTCGATTAGTTGTTTTTATTCGTCTTCACTATTTGTACAGGTCTAGACAATAGACATGAACCTTACGAATGTTATTACGTTATGTATTATTTCTCTTACGCTATTCTTCTCAAACGTATCCATCGAAAATAGTACAAGGCTTCATAATAGTTTAAACCTTTAGCGATCTTCTTTTGATACTTTATTATTTTCAATTACAATAATTATATCCTAGCTGCCTCTGCCTCTGTTCACGTAAGATCGAACCCACCCACGCTAAAAGTTGCTATGTTTATTGCTTGCATTACAAAAAAGTAAAAATGTCTGTCCCTGTCTTCTGGGACGATGACTATATGAAAAGAAGAAGATTAAGAAATTACTTACAGAAATGACGACTTATACTTATGTGTTAAGAAATAAGAAACCAAATAGTTAAAAATAAAGTAAGGTAAAGAGATTGTCAGCATGCTTCTTATTGGTTCAAAATGTCTGTTTTTTTTATATTTGGTGACCACCATTACTATTTTGAATGGTCCTCGTCAAACGCTGATTCGTGGTTCGTTTCTGTTTTTGTTCAAAATGTTTCATATCATATCACAGTGCTTCCAAACAAAGTATTGAAATCCGTAAGTTTAAACTTTAACTTTAATGTTTAAAGTTACAGCCGCGTTGTGCATGCGGGTTTCCTATGGAATATCGGACCATCCTTTGTGATCAACTGGCAACATATTGGACCAAGAATCGGCGTTTATCGGGAAGCATTCAATAGGCCACTTGCATCACATTTTTTTTTTTAATATTCCGGTTTATATAATTATTCTAAGACATTTCGTTTTTTTTATTGTATTTTAGAAAACCCTGGCGATTTTTTGAAAATTTCAATCCGAAAAATCAGACCATTTTTTATAAACCGGAAAAACGGAACACAATTTTATGGGTGCGAAAAAACGACAATTACATAGCCGAAATATATTAAAAAAAAATAACGTTTTCCCTCGAATGGTAATACAATGTACTGGGTTCTCTTCGTAACATCTGTCAAAACACCGCCAACTTTATAAAATCGTCAAACCAAAGGATAAGTTCGCAGAGAACAAACAATAAATCTAGTGAATGTTAAACGTCAAATTCAAAAATTCGCCTGAAATAAAAGTGTTGCCATACGAAGAAAAAAATTCATTGTGAAAATTTACAAAATTATAGAACGTAATAGGAGACGGGTCATTTTCTTGTAGTGACGTCACGAGCTCAAATAATGGATTTATTTATTTAAAAAAAAAAAACTATACATTTGTAAAACAATTTACTAACGTTTTCGTAATCTTAGTAAAAAAATCTATCCACACGATTTTTTCTAAGTCTTTATGAAATCCATGCAAGTGGCCTATTCTCAAGAATTCACAATGTCGATAATCGATTTGATGATCATCAAAAGTGAGTAGAGTTTGAAATATTCCAACTGGTTGGTTTAAATAAATATCCTTCCATTTGATTTTTTTGTAAAATCAGCCTTCTGAACTGAAGCTTCTCTCTTCCTCCCAAAAATTATTATCTACCGTTACAGTCGTGTTTGACGAATAAAAAGGTTTATATTTACATTTTATTCTTGTTTTTTAATTATTAGTCAGTCATTCCTTTTGGGAATTTAAAAGGTATGACGGCGAAGAGTTCGCGAAATGAGAACGACTCCCGTGTATATGAAAATAATTGAATTAGCTTTCGCAAAGGAAGGTGGGGCACTCATTACGAAATTAATGCGGCACCTTACTTTCATGGGTGTTAATTACACTCTTAATTAATTAATTACTCAATTCATTAACAGATCTCATGTTGCACTTACCATTGACATTTTCAACATTACTTACAGACTTGACAATTGTCCTTTGGCACATGTCACAAAATAGTAATGCATCCCCCATGACCTTTTTAAGTCTACTTTTTTCTTATTCCTATCAACCTTTTCCAGAAGTAAAAAAAGTTGTACCAAAGTAACTAATCACAATAAAGTTACTTACAAAAATATAGATACTTACACAAACTTAATTCTCATAAGTTATTTCAACCCCGCTTAAAAGGGATGCGGTAAAAATGCGAGCAATGGTTGTCGAATCATCTTAAATCTTTGAGATAGTCGGACGAAAATATACCCATCTCAATAATATTCGCTTTAGAACATTATATTGTACTATGTATTTTTAATGTTCGGTCGAAATATGTCCATGGGCAGTTCGCTGTTGGTTCTTAGTCATTCCGCACGGCCAGTTGTCAACAAACCCCGTTGGCCTGGTAAAGGCTGCTTCTCACATAAAACAGAGGCGTACCGCATGTTCTATCCATATTCTCCATCAAAAAGGATTTTACATTGATGTTGTTCTAATAAATAATAATAATAAATACTCTTAATATTACCATGGTGAGAGATCAACATGCGGAATCGAAACGTTACTTGAAACGGCTTCTCTTCCACCCAACCTTATTTATTTACGGTCAAATAGTTTATTAAAAACATAATAAAGACAATAAAATGTAAAAACTACATATAGAAGATACTACAAGTCAAAGCATGAAGAAGCATTTAAATATTGCTTGTCATTTAGTTTTACACCATCAAATTCAATGTTTTGACTGGCGTTGATAAGTCTCGACATTCTGGATAAAGGAGAATGGTATCCATAATTAGTAGAATGTTGATTGAGGAACAGCAATTCACTATTTCGGAATCTACGGGAAGATATGTTGAACTGGATGAGTTGTAACAAAGCAGGTGTATCAGTAATACTGTTGATAATTTTAAATATGCAAATTAGATCACAGTCCTTCCTACGTTTTTCTAAAGAAGAAATGTTTAAAATTTGTTCAATTTCATCATATGAGTACTCTCCTCTTTCAAGACTTAACCTCCAAGCAATTTCTCTTAGAAAGCGATGTTGTACGGATTCGATGTGACAAATGTGGACAGCATAGAAAGGAGACCAAATAACACTAGCATATTCAAGGTGAGGGTGAACCATGTCTAGCTTCTTCTTTTTTGATTCATTGCTTTCTCCACTCCTTTCACCACCACAACACACCCCAATTACTAGGGATGCCCCTCTAGCTCCGAACAGTTTGAATCTTGTGCGGTAATTGCAATAAAAAAAAAAATATTTTTTGGAAAGTCATCGCATAAAAAGTCTCCGCACGACGCTGGCACTTAGTACCTATGCAGTTTACTGCAGGTCGGCGCTGCAAAACCCGAAATGCCGGTTCGTATCCTCGATTAGCGAAGAACAGAACCTGCACTATCTATCTACCAGCGCTGCATTGCCAACCTTAGGTACCTTATAATCAAACTAACTTTGCTGTAATAACCGGATCATACAATCAGAACACGTATGATTTGTGTGTAGTTGTGTTATTATCAATGCTGCTTCGTTATTTCGGTGCAAGCTTTTCCCGCAAAATGCTATCTCTGATACATATCCTATGTCTGGCAGCAATTGGTTGTTTATCTGTATTGTGTGTTGATAAGAAATTTAATAAAATGTTATGAAATCCGGCAATTGAAAAGGGTGTAAGTGCCAGAAAAAGATAGACTTTTTTTTCTTCATAAAATGGACTTATATTTATTATGATATATTGTGTTTGAAGGATAGATTTTACAATTTATTTGGTTTACTGTGCTTCCTTGAACACCGTAAGACGTGTAAGTTTATTCATTGTATGTTTGGAATACTTTGCCCCTTTGATCATTGATGAGTGATGGCTATTAGAAAGAACAATATCAGTTTTAATTTGTACAAAAAGTATCAAAATAACGTCTTAAGCAACCCCCGACACAAAAAAGAGCTGATGACCTAGAAACGCCTGAACAGATTTTCATGAATTGTAACTTAGAACCATCTCGATCACGTCAGCTTTCAAATAACAAAATGCGCATCATATTCGGTCCGTTCGTTTAGAAGCTACGATGCCACAGACAGACATAGACGGCGGTCAAACTTATAACACCGCTCCTTGCATCGGGGGTTAAAAAGAATTAAGTTTATACGAGTACAAAACAAACAATACAACAATATTAGTAGACACTTCAAATTATATAAATACGTTTCAGCAATATTAAGAACTAATAATTTTTGCTTAGGTTGCAGAAAAGAGAGGTTTCGAAACTTAAAAAGACAAGAATTGGCAATTGGTGAACACGCGCTAAATTATCGGATATTTTGATATTTATCTAAATACCCTGATAATATTATACACTCCATTAATTTAATATTTAAAAATATATATATATTCCATTTATTTTCTGTCACACTCCCTTTCCGGTTTTAATGTGGGTTTATTATTTATTTATATTGTATTTTGTAGAGAATGTAACTACAGGTTATAAGGATAACAATAAACTCGTTGGTGAAAGTCAAACAAGTTGACATTGACCATCATTATTTCAACTTGACGACAAGATTTTTTAAAAATAAAACACAAACGGTTTTGCAATACTCACGTTTTGCAAAGGTGATTCATCTCCTAACTTCACATATCATACCATTTTGCTGATAGGGAAGGCAGGTGCGATGGACAAACTGGCACACTTTTTGCTTCATCCACTATCAGATAACCAGATACTCCCGGACCAACGTCCTACCGACTGCGCCAGTTTATTTTGACTAACTGTGTCCAAGGGTGCATCTAAACGAGGAGGTATTACCGCGAGCCATGGTAATATAATGAATTATGGAAAAGGAACGAAGCAGCCGCAAGTGGCGTTTTTTGCGCCATTATATTATATTAGGCTGCGTGTTTATAAACAGGAGAAAAAAAAACGTGAGCTGTAGGAAAGGGACGAAGCCACCGATAACGTCGCGAAACGCCGCTTGGGGTTGCTTCGGGATATTCCCATCTTTGCCATTCCACGTTGTTGTCATAATTTACTCCTCCCTATCTTTTAAGAAAGGCATTAATTTGGGAGGCGGGTATGGGTACCGCCGTCCCAAGAACCATTTATTAGATTTACATAGGTCACCACTGGTGGTTTGCTACGTTTGGTAACTTAGCAGGGGTGCCCGGGTTCAAGGAGTGAAGTTTATCCTAGTATTAGTGGCGGATGCGTCTGACCACCAGCTGGATGGCACGCCGAAACGGGAGAGAATCCTTGAAGGAGTCCGTTTGACTTCTCCAGACAGACTCTCGGATCATCGTCTTGCACTGCAGTTGGAGGGATGAATTCACATGTCCGTCTCCCTAGAAACACCGACTCCCAAATTCTTACCCAACCATCAGAGGTTTTTCCTTCTCAAAACTTTATCTCCTTCCTTTCCTAAAAAGACCCTCCACAAGGCATCCTTGTAGATAACATAGGTCCTGAGGGTTTTTTTCCTCGGGGGGTCCTGGCCGGAGCTAATTTAAAAAAAACGAGTGTGCTTTAGACTACACAACTGAAGTAAAACTTCTGCTCGGTCTATATGATAGGAAGAGAGAAAGAAAATGTGCTCGTGCACTGCTCTCTCTTGCTCCTACAGTGATATACGAAGCGTTCGCCTCGCTTTTCGTAACGCTCTAAAAGAAGTTTTGCTTAAAAAATAATACTGTTTTAACGGTAGATTTTAATTTATTTTGTTATGTAGTTAGTAAAGGGGTTTAACCAACTTTTATACAAGTGTTTAATTTCTGAGATTGGTTAACCTTTAATGCTATGTGTACTTTTTTAGGAAAGAGTAGGGGAAAACTTTGTTAGCATTAACATTTTTTATCCGTCTTTTTAGTGTTTTGCTGCAATTACAAACATATTAAATTGGTAGAGTAAAGTCTGGCATAATCCCGTGAAAATTCCGACGTTGCTTTCATTTATTTTTTTTCCTTCCGGTAGAGACGATTTTTCAATTACCGAAATTCCAACTCTTGCAACGGCATAAAAAATTAGGTTTTTTATTTCAGCTCGTCCAGTAGAAGATAATTCTTAGGAGATGAATAATACCCGACTGATAATCGGAAAGACAAACAATAAATAGACGAGTATAAGCAATAACATGTTTTTGCACCTGTTTTCCGTTTTTTTTCTGAATGTAGGAATACTGTCAACATCTTGAATAAACAAAACCGAAAAATCGAGATTATGTATAATGTAGGTGATACATACACACAGATATAAAATATGCGGTTTGGCCTATTTAAGTATATCGCTCGCCATATATTCCCTTCGGGAATGTACGGCGAGCGATATGCCGAAATACGCCAAGCCACATCTTTTATAGCTGTGTGTGGCACAGGTATTAATTACAGACAAACGCGGAGCCCAAAGTATAATACTGAGTAACGTCCTGTTGTAAAGAGGTTATAGGAAATGGCTTTATCCGTGTTTGACTTGACCAGATCTTAAAAATCTGGTACTTCCCAACTATCCTTCGTGGCCTGCACACCAATCTAAACTCAGTCCACCACCACATTTTTTCTCAACGTCCGACCCTTCTTTTCCTGTCTGAAACACAGATAACCGAGCCTGTAGACGCCTCCTATCTGGACTGCCTGGGCTTCACCCTCGTAGGCAAGTTCAGACCTAAAGGAGGTGTCTGTCTCTATAGTCGAGCTGACGTGTGTGCGACTGTTGAATCTGGAGAACTCCAGATTCGACGTAATGTGGATGCTCGTCAATCTTGCCAGTACGGTAAGATTTTACGCGTGTTTATACCGCTCACCGAACCTTGGCGAATCACACACGTCCGAGCTCTTCAAACATCTGGGCGATACTATTGATGACCTCTTGCCCCGTCACCCTATGGCAGAGTTTGTGGTCCTGGGGAACTTCAACGTTCATAACAAACCTTGGTTGAAGTTCTCAGGATCAACAGACTCTTGTATTTTTAATTTTATCGTACCTAGCGTCGTAAAGTGCTGTTTCTACTCTAAATTTTGGCATTTCGTCTGTAATTTGGTTTAGACGTTCCGTTTCAAGGTGGCCGTTTTAATTTCAGTACATATAACTTTTTTCAATATTATGTTTTCCACCTGCCCGAAGAAAGTATTTGAAATTAAAAAAAATAATAAAAAGTCAGGTACGCCTTATACGTCATAACTAGACATCGGATTATATGCATTTGCATATTTGCATATGCAAATGCATATAACTCTCTAAATACGGTGTTAATGCATATTTTTGCCTTTTTATTCCAATCTTGCATATTTAGCAATTGAAGACACATCCATTAAACAGAATATCGCCCTCATCTCAACCAATTTCTACAAGTTACCAGATGCCATAGAAAAATTGGAAACAAAAAACCTTCCTCTATTTCTATTTAAATCAATAGAAATACTGGAAACAATGGTTGAACTCGCCAACGCCCTTCCCAATTCAATATCAGAAAAGATTCGTGAAAAGTTAGACGCTATTTTGTTTAAAAACCCGAGTCTTGAAGACATGAAGAACATCAATGCCTACATCAACGGCACAGGTCATACAACGGCACAGGTCATTTTGACCGGTCAGTGGTTGAGTGGGCATAGCGCTTGGGTCCCACCTGGGCATTGCGTGTTCGATTCCTCGGCTGGCTAAGTCCTCCATCACAACACAAGCAACATTTTCGGCTTCCTGTGGTGGTAGTAGGAGATTTTCAAATATTGTTGGGTTATTCGTAACCCGGGAATGTGTATCTCCAGAAAAAGCGCCAAATTTTAAAAAAATTGTCGGATGACGTCAGTTGACGTAGACGTAGAGAGTCCTTTTTGGCGTTTTGGGTGACAAACATCAAAAATATTTGTTCGAAAAATTGTAAAAATACTTAATTGTATATTGTCACAAAAACTATGCATTTTAAGAATATTTTGCTGTTTTTGTATCGTCTATAATTCAAATATATAAAAATAAAAATGGTCTTTTGATTTTGCATTGTGCATATTTTAGGCATATCAGGAGTTTTTAGTGCATATTTCGGCCTTTTTTAGTGCATATTTGCATGCATATTTTGGAACTTTGTTAGTGCATATAATCCGATGTCTAGTCATAACATATGTTTGGTAATGTTGTAGGTAACTTTGAAACAAGTTTATATGTCAGAGTGGTAAATTAAATGTATATGGTAAAGACGCTATGTATGTATCAAAGTACCTACTTAGAAATATTATGATTTTAGAGGCTATTTGGAGAAACATAATTCTTTGGGCAGGTGGTCTACTGTTCACAGAACTATTGTCTGAATGAATCTAATAAATTTATGTCACAGTCCTAACTGGCTGCACGCGGTTGGACGCAGTTGTGTATGGTATTCACACTTAAAAAATAAATCCTGCATCTCTCAGGCCGTATATCCCACCCCTGACCTAAACCCTCACGTTTTCTCCACCTTTTAACTCTTTTTCGCCCAGAATTTCCCCTCGATGGGTACCTACAACCCCGTACACCCCGCCGTCGGCATCGCCCGGTATAAATTCCGCCTGGTTGTATCCGCGGCGAGACTGCCATGGCCGCCCGTCCACGATTTATGGATCGCTTTCATTCCCAATGTTGTGGTTCAAAATAAATTTATTGGCGCGCTTTGCGCAACCTCAACTAACACCCCCACTTTATACTATGATGTTTCTCATCCGTTATTATTTTTTTAATAATATTATATAATATCGATGGCGGAAATTTGAAATGCTGTAAAGGACAATAAATCCAAAAGTGAGTAAAATATGTCATTTTTGTCCGATTTTCCTCTCTTTCGATCTGTGTCGTCGAAATATTCCTAGGAAAATAACTGCGTCCTTTACGACTTTAATTTTAAGAGGATTTTTTTAAAGATTTGAAAATGAATTCAATTCTATCATTAAGAAATTTACAAAAAATGTGTAAGAAATCTGAAAGTTCTACGTAATGTTATTTTATATTAATAATAAATAATAATTATAAGTTTACAAAATCAACGGGTTTTAAAAAAAAATTGAAATTTCTTTAAAAAAATCCTTATTTTTCCTTAATCTTTCTTAACTTTATCAATTAATAATTGGTCCTTTATAGAATTTCAAATTTCTGCCATCGATATACATTTAAATAAAATATATAATATTACCCTTAACCCAGACACAGATATTAGGTGCAGAATTGAAGCAGCAAGAACTGCGTTCAGTAAAATGAAATCCCTCTCCTGCAATGACAATATCAGCTTAAAATTAAGGCAGATAATGCTAAAATGCTACGTGTGGTCGGTCTTGCTGTATGGATGTGAAACATGGACCTTGAAAATAAATACCATGAACAGGTTAGAGTCCTATGAAATGTGGCTTCACCGGAGAATGCTCAAAATCCCATGGACCGACATGATCACCAACACAGAAATTCTCAGGCGGACTAGAGCTGATAGGGAACTGCTTACATTAATAAAATCTAGAAAATTTCATATCTGGGTTATATACTTCGAGGGGAGAAGTATCACTTGCTCCATTTAATATTGAAAGGCAAGAAAGAAGGTCGCCGAGGACCTGGTAGGAGACAAATGTCTTGGCTGCGAAATATACGAGAGTGGACCGGCATTAGAAGTATTCTATTCTATTCTAGAGGAGCTATTCCGGGCACCGCAAGACAGAGAGACACTTTCAAGAGTGATCGCCAACGTCGGGGGGACCTGATAGGGCAAACGAAGAAGAAGAATATTGCATGTAGATATTGTAAACGCCTATAAATTATTGTTACTATTGAACTGAAATTAAAATTTTTGTGAACCGATTTGGAAGAAAGCAGATTTATATGTAACTTTTCGGCTCGTAGGTCCCAAACCGACAAATGAAAGTGATCATTCGCTCAAGAATGAATTTTGGTATAATTAAAAAATATTTCATTATTTAATATGTAAAAGCGGTTTTCTTACGGTGCGCGGACGAGCCCACAACGCACTTTTATCAGTTTAGCTACTACTTGTTTTATTTTTCGTTCCTAAAATATTTTTTATTAATACTTATCTTATTTGCAAAACAAAGCCCTGTTAATATGTAGAAACAATCTGTACAAATCAAAATACTTGCTTACACAAAAAAAACTTCTATGTACACTTATGCAACTCAAACCCTCGAACGGTGAGTTCTGAACTACGACACTTTTTCAAAATATACAGAATTACATAGTTTTATTTTTTCTAGGAGTCAACACTCAGTACATTTAACAAAAATACTTTTCAACGTGGAACATACACACAAAGTTATGTCGTAATTTGTGATCTATCGGTACTAAAAGAACCGATATCAATACACGCTGAGTGATGAACCACTCTAAAGTTATCAAAAATAAAGATGGGACCCATATGTATTTTACACCGTTTTATAAACGAGTCTGTTATAAAATGTAAGAACCAAAATATAAACCTTAAGAAGCTTTTTTTGGGCTTGTCCGTGCGTCCGAAATAAGACTAATTTTCTTTTTGGTGAATTGTCAAAACTTTATAAAATATCGCAATTACTTCGATCATCAATTTCGTTGCACCGTCTGGGGCCTAGGAGTAGAAAGGTCTTGTCTAAACTGGCAATATCAAATTTCTTTCAAATCTGTATAGAATTCAATATAATGTAAGCGTTGTATTTTTAGCAAGGATAAAAGCGATGCCGGAAGGCAGCACATTTTGTGTCTATAATAAACAACCACCTTGGCGGTAGTCAGTTGTAGCCAAGTGTTATTACCATTCTTATATTGTTTTACAAATTTAAATTGTTGTTACTGCCTCTTCACCTACTTGCTATCAATAAAACCTACATCATACCTTATTTAATGCTCTTTACTTGTATACCTGTGAAGGTGACATTTTTCTGTTTAATAGTAACTATGTATGTAGTTATCTATTATTTATGTAAAAACTTTTTTAACGCCACTTATTTAAAATTATTATATTATGCAGAGGTGAGAGGGCAAAACTATTTCTTAATTAAGCACTTTTATTTTTGTTTTGTTGTTTTGTGCAATTTATTTATCTATTTTTTTATTGTTTTGGAACATTTACAGAGTATTAACGTAAAAAAAGTCATTAGATTATAGCCTTGTAAAAAGCGTAGATGTTAATAGTTCACTTAATAATGTTCACAGAATGCACAGTTTAATAGTTGTTTTTCGCTATGTATACATAGAAGTAAACAGAATTTAGAAATACCAAAATATAAACAGAGGTATAAAAAGAGATAACAAAAATAGTGATGATAAAATATAGAGATGACAAAGATAAAAAAAGATCGATATACGATGTAAAAAACAGAAAATCAAAAAAAAAGTAAGGTACAAATAGAGTAAGAAACAGCCATTCAAATTCAAGTTCAAGATTAAATATAAGTATTTTCAATTCTAAATTACTTGTTAGGTTATTATGTATTAAGCTTCGCAATCCTAATATACCACGTACTGTAGTTACTCTGAACATTGCTGTGAATGGAATCGATAATAATATCCCTATTCAAAAATGTACATAATTACCTACGCTATGCCGTCCAATTTCTAGGTATAAATTATTTATTTATGTGAGCCGTTGTACCAGAGAGAATTTCTGTGCAATCCGCCCGGCAAAAAATACTTTCATAAATTCAGCTTTCAGCAAAATAAACTACCATTTTCTAGATTATACTGGAAGCAATAAAAACTATCCTGTATTTTTTTGCGTTCTCCGTCTCAAATCTTACAAAGGTATTTTTTAAAGTGTATTTATTCCCCGAGACATAAAATGTCCCTTGTTTAAAAGGTAATCAAAATCCTATTAATAACTGTTCCAACGTCTTTCACAAAGGTCTTAGGGGAATGTCTTGCCTTGAAGACACTGTTTTCAATATTGCCTTCTCTCATGATTTGAAAAATAACTGTAAGCACTCGTAGTAAGACTTAAAAACAGACGTTAATATTGATTTTAAATCGTTTCGTGTCAATAGCGTTGTCGAACAAAGGATCACACGGCGACTCAGATTAGTAACATCAATAATTGTTAAATAGCAGCGGAAAAATGATCAATAAACCTAATGACTCAATATTTGCATTCTGCTGCGTTGTTACTTCCCGTGTGTTCGAATATCTTCGTTTATTTACTGACGACTCAATTGACGGCTCGCTCGAGTTGTTAAACAGTATCTAGTTCCAAAACAATTGACATATAGAGATCCGCATCCGCTTCGCAATGCTTTACATGAACAAAAATATTTCTTGAAAAAAACAAATATTTGATTCAAATTTTTTACGTGTATTTTCTTATTACAGCGGTTTTGGATGCAATATTTTACATCGAAAAGTTAGCTTTTTCGGGTACAATTTCTCTTAGGTGGCTCCCGGCAACAGGCAAAGAATTGATTCAAAACACTTTAAAACCGCGCAGAAAAGTAAAGTTCGTTAAAGCAAAGTAACGGCTTGCAGCGCTGTCCATTGTGGGAAATATTGATATTTAGATAAATAAAGGTAAACCTAGATTTAAAGGCCGATTTTAAGAACCTTTTAAAATCTATTAAAAAATTTAAACAAACATAAACTTAAACGAAAACTTTTGGATGATCTCACACCAGTTAAGAGGCCGATTTAATTAATTTTCCCGGCCTTATGACCTAGGTGTTTTTGGCTTATGTCGATTCTTTACCGGTCCATGAGAGGGCCGCTTTAGTCGCAGAACGATGGCAGGTATTAGTATTATTGGCAAGATTATGAAAGGAAAGCCAGGAGAATATGCCTAGAAAGTGAATGGTAGAGGAAGTCGGGGACACCCGAGAAGATATGAGTAAAATACTCGAGTCGTGTTATGCGAAAAATCAGAACAATTTAAGAGTGTGCATGAGGCGATGCATGAATAGAGAGCCCTGGGCCAGCGTTTGATACTGTTAAATAAGCCATTTGCAGTCACAATGGAAAAGTAAAGTGTGTGAAAAGATAATGTACATGCAATTGATGCAAATGGTAATTTTTAGACTTTCCATCCATGTTCAACTATTACTTGTGCAAGAAGTCGATCTGCGGTCCACTTTCTCTAGTCTACTCCTCCGGAGTAACGTCAAATTGTTGGTTAAATTTCGTCGATACATGTTTTTGGTTAATTAATTTGCGATTCGTACATTTGTGCGACGCCGCAAACCAAACAAAGCAAGGCTTCACCTAGATAATGTAGAGTAGTGGTAATACCGATAATGGCACCGCGATGTCATCATCACCATTAGGTACCTCCTTGTGCCGCGAGCTGCCTAATTCGGCGGTTATCGCAGTGATTAGGGAACTAGATACCATTTAACGACTCAAAATTTGGAGAGAATCTCCTATCATGTTGTGCCATCCGCGCCGTTCTGAACCTCCATTTCTGATTTTAGTGATGAAAAGAGTATCTATTTGGTAAGTTAGTTTGGTTTCTACTGCGGCTGGGAGTTAAACCTAACAGGTATTTTTGATACAGGAATCGTTTAAAAGAGAGGGCGTATCAGAGATGGCATTGTTTACGGATTTATATTTTTTGTGATTTTCTTATTTTTTCACTTACTTACGGGAATTTGGAACGACTTATTGGATAACCGACACCTCTGTCATTTGTCACCCATATTTAGCAGGGGTGCCCGGGTTCATGGGGTGACGTTTTTCCGGGTTTTGGCGGCGGATGCGTCTGCCCACCCGCTCCGTGGCGGGCCGGATCGAGAGAGACTGGTTGAGGGAGGCCTTTTGACCTTTCCAGCTGGACTCTCTCGACCCATCGCCTTGCACCGCAGTTGGAGGGATGGATTCATACGTCTGTCACTCCCGGACCCGTTGACCCCAGATTCCTACCAACTTTCTATCCTTCCCTTCCTTAAAAAGACTCTCCACACAGCATCCCCTAAGTTGACATAGCTCTTGAGGAAAATAATTTTCTTCGGGGTCTCATTTGTGAGCTGATACAAAAAAAAATTGCTTTTGAAGTTTTTGAATTTTTTTAAACTCACTCACTACTCAATATTATAGGTACTTATCACAAAATCCCGCAGCTCTTTCAAAATATGAGAATTCGTTCCATACAAAATGTATGGGGAAAATAATTTTCTTAATAACTATTTTTTTCGTTAATTTTTGTGATGTTTTAATAGTTATTATGTTATCCGGGGCGGAGACAAATCCAACAAATCAAAGATCATCAAAATCGGCCCTGCCGTTCTCGAGTTATAAATAGTGTAACTTATCATACGTCAATGAACTAACCCGACTTTGTTTTATATATATATGGATTAATTAAAAAAAGTGAAATTTGGTGGAAATAATTTTGCGTTTCAAATGGAAAATTGAATAGAGGATTTTTGAAAATTTTAAAAGCACATCGCTTTTATTTCATAAATACGTTGGGCCAGTTTAAAAGCTTAAATTCATATTCCTACACACCGATGAACGTACCTGGTATGTTCGTTGCATAGGTACAAGTCTGACAAAAATAAGTATTTTAAAGTTAAAACTTATTTAGCACCGTTGTGATTTAACTCGATGAAATGAAAATAGCGACACTAAAAAGAGACAAACCCACACATAAATTATTATATAGATATATATACAGATTTAGGAAATGAGATTAAACGAATTTGGCGTTCTCAGAATATAAAGATATTTCCATTTGTTATTTCGACTATTGGCGTTATACCTAGCTCTCTCATTCAAAATTTAGGCTTATTAAATTTGTCAAAGAAATTATATATAAAAATGCAAAAATCAGTCATTTTAAATACATATAGGATTACGAAAGATTTTTTAAATATTTTATTGAGGGATCAGTAGGATTTATCTGTCCAGTTAGGAGTTCTACGGAGCTGAACCGCCTGATATGAAAATATCCGGAGTCGGTGAATTATTTTCCCATTTGGTCTCTGGTAGATTGACATGTTGTTCTTGTATTGTTTTGTATTTATTTTACTTATATAGTGCACTTACATAGCGTGGATTGATTAGAGGGTCATTTGTGGAAAAATGTGTGGAAGGGTTTAGTTTTTCCTGTGGGGAAGATTTAACCCGCACATAAAGTCGGAAGCTTCTATACGATTTAGCCTGCGAGATAATGATTTAGTATAATTGGTCTACTCTGTGTGCTGTGCTTCGTGGCCTCCCTACTCTATTCTACTTTAGTTTTCTGAAGGTTTTGCTTCTACCACGTAAACTGCACTTGATTTTTTTTTCTCAATTCCTGCGGCCAATTATTTAATTTCGTGATCCGAAAATTTTTAACATTGTTCTGACTATTTATTTTCTCTTGTTGCAGGTAATAATTCACCGAATTACACTACATTATCTATTCACTGACGCTAATAAACTATTGCATTGATAAATTTTTGGAGTATTAAAGCGTGTTGCCCTACCTCCTTCTTTGGCCAACTTTTCGGGCACGTTAACGCTGTCCGATACGTTGGCTAAAGAAGCGGGAGAATACCCTAAAAATAATCACGATAAAAGTTTTGGCCGTGAAAATCTCAAATCATATCCATTTTGGACTGAAGTTCACCAAAACGCAAGTGAGGTAAGTTCGCCCTAACTAACACTAATAATCTGAATAAACAAGAAGTTACTTCCTAACTTTTCTTTTTCTCATATCCATATTCTTCCCCGTGCCACTCCTTGAACCTTAAGGTCCGGTAGTAACGGCTCAAAAAGAAGAAGGAGAGATATGGAAGTACGAATGTTAGAGGGAGCGCGCTAATATAAAAAATGATAATCTCTAAGCGAAAATTATGAAAATTTTAAATAAAAAACGACTTGTTTAAAATAGAGCAAAATCTAGTAGAGATTGTCTAAATTAGCATTTAAAAAAACACCGTGATTTTTTTCATACCTTGTAAAATAACTGCAAAAAAGTGTTATGCTTATAATTGAATAATATAATAATATTCTTATAATTGAATTTTCGGCGTAAGAAATGTATAGATAATTTCTTCAAAAAAATAACATGTTTTTTTAAGAGCCTTAGAACCTGAATTGTTAAAAGAAAATATGTAATAAATCGGTAGAAATGCGGGAAGCCGGGCCTTAAAACTTATGTAAGTCGCAAATTTAGGTTCAAAATACTAGTTTTTAATATTTGTTCCGTGGAGCATAGTGTAGTATATCTAGTAGTGTAGTATATGTAGTGGCACATAGTGTAGTATATCAATCGGTAAACTTGAACGTTTTTACGACTTTACTGCTAGCTCATACTGCTATAATATATTTCACACAGAACAACAGTTGGAAACATCACATTATCATAGTAATTCACAACAAAGATTACCATTACCTATCCTTGGATACCGATTGGCTACCAATAATGGCATTGTTGACTGAAAAGCCACGACGAATTACTATGCATAGAAGTTAAGCGTAGTTTAACTCACTCTAAGCCGTTAATTTGTGTACATACGTGAGAATAAGTACCTCGGACTTGTTTTTCTTTCAACTTATACCTTTTCGATTATTCACGCGCTAAGTGACTGCGAATGAGTACCGCAATAATTAGGATTACCTCTCTAATCTTAGTTGTATAGAATTTATAAATAACCATCCACGATTCTATAATAAAGACTTACTTTTTCATATTATTAAATACCGACAGGAGGTTGGTTACGTTTACATGACGCCAAAGCAGATGATTCAATTAAAACATTGATCATAATGCTCTTGAGACATTAACACAAATTAAAGACTTAGGCATTACTTTTCAATCAAATCTTTCATTTGTTAATCACGCAACAGATATCTCTAATAAGGGCTTAAAAATGTTGGGATTTATAACTAGGCTAAATAGAAAGTTTAACAATATAAAGTGTTTTAAACTGTTATACCTATTTTGCCTACGTTAGAAGTCAACTTGAATACAATTCTCCCGTCTGGAACCCACATTATAATATACATTGTTAAAGTATATTATATATTATATTATATATATTAAAGTTGTTGAAAGAATACAAAACAAATTCTTACGTTTTCTAAATTTTAAAATAAGTATTCCTGCAATTATGTTAAACTACAACACTATTTTAAATGATATAAATATGAATTATTATTTTTAATTGATAAACTAACGTTTAAACAAGATTTTTATGCATAGCACAAAGGGTAGATAACAAATATTATAATCAATAATTATCAGCCTGAAACACTCATCTACATTGAAAAAATCTTCCGAGAAAAGATACTGGCCGCCAACGGGAATTGAACCCGTGACCATCTGATTGCCGGTCAGCAGCTCTGACCACTGAGCTATGGCGGCTTATCTAATACCCGCCCAATAATTCAATATATATAAATATGCTCAAATTGTCAGACGGAAGAATTTTCACCGACTTGTTATTTCCATATAAAATTCTAAATGATGTAGTTGATACTCCGGTATTGCTTGAATTGATAAGCTTCCGGATTCCACAACGTAATACTAGACGTCAGGATTTGTTTCAGTGCAGAAATTCTGGGATTAACTACCATACGTATTGCTCTTTGCCCAGAATACTAATGGAGGGAAACAATTATACCAAGTCAGTGGACATCTTCAATTTATGTTTGAACAAGTATAAAATATTGTTACTGAGGCAGTTTAGTTATGTACAATAAATATTGTATATTTCTTACTATTCATTTGTAATGTTAAAGCCCCGAAAAAGGGCATCAATAAATAAATAAAAAAGTTGGGAACGCCTGAGAAAGCCATGGCACGACCAAGAGAATCGATTATTTAAAGATAATGTTTGTAATATTGCATGAATGTGAATTAGCAAGAGTATCCCATCTGCCCAAAGTTCATGTAAAACGGCGTGAGAGGAACCCGTTCAACTTTGGAAGAAATAATTTATAACAAAAGCTTTGTAGCTTGCTCAACTGGCTAGTAGATAATCTTCAAATATTTTCTAAATTTCAATTACCCTGATAATTTACGATGAGATTACAAAGAAAACTTCCAAGTTCCAATCTGTTAAATATGCAAATTAATTTCTTTGCTTTGAGCGCGTCGAAAAACTCTTCCTACGCTTGGCAATTTAGAAAACTCTCCATAAAGTTAATACCGGTAGTTTTTCAAAGCATTCCTGTGATTATCAGTTTTTTTTCGGAATCTATGTGAAATGTGTAATTTTCCTCTAAGTTTGAACGTCAAACAATGTTAAAAAAATCATCAAGTAGTATCAAATTCTGCTTTAAGGAGTAAGAAAAGGAGGTGGTGTGATTTTTTGAAATCTCATATATATTATATAGAGTGACCTTTCTCTTGTTTTGAAAGTCGAGTGTGCAAAATTTCATCAACCTCGGAATAAATAATAAGATGATTAATTGTAAATTCATAAACAAATCAGACCACACCGGGCACTTTTTTTGTATCATCATCATCATCATATTATCTACTACACTATATAAAGAGGTAAGATTTGTTTGTTTGTTTGTTTGTTTGCTTGCATCGAATAGGCTCCGAAACTACTGAACCGATTTGAACAATTCTTTCGCTGTTGAGAAGCTACACTATCCCCGGGTGACAAAGGCTATATTATATTTTCAAAAAAATTATGGATCCTTACTAAAACTCCAATAATGCAACCCAATGTGTAAAAAAATTACCTAAAATATTCTTTACATCGCGTGCGCTGCGAAAACTATTGATGATAGAATAAAATAATGTACTACGACTTTGTAGAACACATCATTATTTACAAAAAAGGTCGCGACAGCATATGTCTAACTATTATGGTTATGCCACAATAAGTATTCTTTTATTTTAAAAATTTAATTAATATGTCGCTGATTGAAAAGGCTCTTTATTTGCATCTTGGTGTTAATCCTCATCAAAATAAATTACTTCATATTCAAGACAGCTTCAATACCTTTATTTAACTTTTTGAATTTTTCAATTCGGATATTTAATTAGAAAGATATCACGAGTTTAATAATGTTAGTATTAGAAAAATGTTTCGGCTACGGGCCGGGCGGGAGAGGAGTCAAGAAATGAAGTGCCAGGGGGGTTGGCGTGACGGGGGAGCGGGAGAGCGGTGGCGGGGAAGATGGAAGTGGAACGCTGGAGGGGAACGCACGGGAAACGACATGCAAGGAGTAACATTTTATTTATTTGAATATGGCATTGCAATGCATGCCGGGAAATAGCTATATATTATAAAAGAAAATCCAAAAAAACGCGCGGACCGAAAAAACTCAGAAACTAGTCCCGGTACGATCAAGGGAGTTATAAGGTGTGGTAGATCTCTGTCCCCTCTCGGGAAAAAAGGTACCCGTTTTTACCTAAAGGGCGTGCTTTTGAAGATATAAGGGCTGGAAGTTTCGCCCTCTTGAAATTTCGGAAAGTTAAAGAAGATTCTATAGAACTCTAGAAAGTTCTGGAAGGGGTGGCGGAGTATGTCGTGGAATGTTCGGGAATAGGGAATCGGGATCATCATTGTGAAACATTCCATAACACTCTCAAATGTATTCCTGAGCGAAGCCGGGTAACCCAGCTAGTATAGTATAAAATGAAGTCGCTAAAAATGTATGTACGCTTAGATCTTTTAAATTACGCAAAGGATTTTCATGCGGTTTTCACCAATAGATAGAGTGATTCAATAGAAAGGTTTGTGTTTATAATACATGCTTATTATAGTAGAGAAAAGCCGAGAAATTCAAATATTCAATTCAGGCAGCGGGCAGATAGTATAAAATGAAGTCGCTAAAAATGTATGTGCCCTTAGATCTTTTAAACTACGCAACGGATTTTTATGCGATTTTCACCAATAAATAGACTGATTCATTAGGAAGGTTATTATGTATAATACATGCTTATTATAGTAGAGAAAATCCAAGAAATTCAAATGTTCAATTCAGGCAGCGTGCAGCTGGCAAGCGGGTGGTGTGGATTTTATAAAGGTTGGGTAATGGCGTTGTTTTTCGTTAGCCACAGCAACGTGTGGCCCGGTCTGCTAGTTCAGATATAAATATATAATAATAGATGATGTCCCGGCGTTGTGGCTTTATACAGAGGTTTTCGAAACTAGATAATAATTTTGCTCTTACTTTAAACTTTAAGTTTGCTAAATTTCATCAAAATACGGCTTTAAGGGGTAGGAATAGGGATGGTTTAACGAAATATTTTGTAGAAAGTTGTTTTGAAGGTCAAGTGTGCTATATTACATACGTCGCCCCTACACTACAAAACCACAAAGCCAAAAACAGACAGTTAGCTTTAAATATTAGATTTCTTATTGCGGTGAAGGTATTTCCTCTACAGAGCAATTATTCTTCTCAGTTGTTATGTGTAGGAGATTTAGATTATTTATGTATAGAGTTAATTGACTTAGATCTGAATACCCATTGCTGATTAAAATGTCTTTAGTCGTGTTTAGTGACTTCCCAGGTACTTCCCCACCTTCCGCTTTCCTATCTTTTTCTCTTCTGCACTCCATTTAGTCTCACAACATGCCCCAATTGGGGATGTAATAGTCGCACTAGCTCCGGGCAGTTGGGACTCTTGTGGCGTATGCACACTTAAAAAACAAAGATCCTACTTCCCCGTTTCCCATATCCTTACAACAACAAATATACCCAAGTAGTCACGAAGTGGGTCTTGGTGACTTAAGAGGGGTGCCCGGATTCACGGGGTGAATTTTGTGCGGATCTTGGCGGCGGATGCATCACCAACTGCGGGGCAGGCCGGATCGGGAGAGAATGGTTGAGGCAGACCTTTAGACTTCTCCAGCAGAACTATCTTGGAAAAATAGAGATAGATTCATACGTCCGTCACTCCAGGACGCACTGACAGCCAGATACCTATCCATCCCTCGTAAGTTTTCCTTCCCATAACTTCCTCTCCTTCTTTTCCTAAATAGACCCTCCACTAAACGTCACCAAAGATGACATAGGCTCCGAGGGGATTTATTTTTGTCAGGGCTTCCCGTGTAAAACTAATATAAAAAAATACAAGTGTGCAGTTCACAAGCCGTAGATTTGAGACCTTTAGAAAACTAAAGTTGACAAGAGTGGGAGGATACGAAGCGCCGCTCAAATAGGAGACCGATTGTTCTATCTCATTCTCTCGCAGGCTAAATCATATAGATAGATGTATGTGTTTGTCTCGTTTTAAAATTGCTTGTTTACGTTTCATCGAGTTTCAAATCACAACCGGGCTTAAGAAGTTTTCACTCCAAAAAAATAAAATTGTTTTATTTATCGTACTACGAATTCAATACCCCAAGTTAAAACCCTTGAACATTGTCAAAATTCTAATAACTCGACATATTAGTATTTCGAGCATAAATTACCTCACATATTATGCCATTACAACAAGTTCCGTGTAGCAGGAAACGTGTACCACTGTACCTACGCCATTTCAAAACATAACATTATTTACGTTCGTCATAAATTCCCAGCCCTTATGTTTAATGTCCGAAATAACGCGCCTGAGTGTGGCGACCTTCTCGTAACTTAGCGCCGTACATAATATCGGTAAAGGCTCACGCACACGAAGCGATTTGGTAGCTGCTACGTTGCCGCGGCGAGTTATTTCAAATTCTTATAGCCGCTATTAGAGTCACGCGGAGCTATTGGAAAATATATACATACTTTGAAATATCTGAGAGTCGTCATTATTTTGTAAAATGTAAAGGATACGATAATTTTAAAAAAGTAGCTGCGACTCAAACCTTGCGTTTCTAATAAGTACTTGCGATACTAATAACAAATAGATAAAACAACTTGCCTCTAGCGACCAGCGACCAACTGAAAGCACTGCCAACTCAGTTGTTGAGTTGGCAATGCGTAGAGTTACCTTGTCACGAGAAGTATTTTGTCTCTGCTATTCAAATGACTTCTTAACACTTGTTGAAGTAAAGCTTTTTTACGCATGTTCGACTTATGGGGGTAAGCTCGTGAATGCGTTACGAAAAAGTGTGTTGCGAACGGTAATCGATGCGAACGATGATCGATGCGACTGGTGATCGGTTGAGGCGAACAGTCGGGCCTTTACGCACGCTTGACTTGGGGAGTGATAAGGATAAGGATGAGGATGAGGATGAGGATGAGGATGAGGATGAGGATGAGGATGAGGATGAGGATGAGGATGAGGATGAGGATGAGGATGAAGAGGGTAAGGATAAGAGAGAGGTATAATTTAGTGAAGTTTTACTTCAGTCGTGTGGTCGTCACACTCGTTTTTTTTATTATTTTACTTTCTATTTCCACTGTTGATTATTGTTGATTTCCACTTATGATTTATTTATTTTGTTAACCTGAGTTCTTGATAAAACTACAATTATTGTATAAAATGTTACGGATACTGGTAAGGCATCATAACATGTTTTGGTTTTAATCTCAAAATAATTTTTAAGTATTTATATCATCAAGCATGGTTGTTTGGCTTCTCTGTGTATTTTCATTGATATAAATATATTATGCACGTTGAACTGCGGATGGTACACAAATCGACTACAAATGGCGTTCTGTTGAATTTCTTAACAATAATTTGATTTTTTTTCAAATAATGTTATTGTGACGCAAAAACTCTAACCTGTAAAATCATTGTGTATTTTACTCTCTTGTCGGATCGACTTAACTAACTTAACCTAACCTAACCTAACCTAACCTAACCTCATACTGTCACAAAATATTATTCAATTTGCTACTGTGCGTGATGATTTTAACGTGTAAAATATTTTTAGGGGTATGACACCAACTAATAGTTGGGGTTATATACATGTACCATTCGTACATTTTATGATTCAGGTACCATAAATAAATAAATAAGGTAGCAGCGACGAAATAGCTTCTTGTGACCGAGCCTTACGCTACAACGACGGGTATTGAAGTACACGGGCCGCGGAAAATGATGTTTCACCTTTTATTCTATCATAACGGATCGCGTTATAGAACGCAGTAATGAATTCAGCACAATTAAATAATTTATGGCTCTTTTACGTCGAATGATTAATGATGTCACTGCGAAATAAAGTAAATTTTATCTGTAATTCTTCAGATTACGAATTAAAACATCGTTGCCATCTCTTACATTTGTATGTAATAATGTATACACCGTACATATATATGTATCAACTTTCTGTACGCCTGTGACATTTAGTGACTCCGAGGAATATTTTACATGTCATTTTATTCATTACCTGATTATTTACTCGTATTTTATTATTCTATTCATGGTTTCATAGTGCGTTCACACAAACGAAGTGTTGAATTCCGTAAGTCTAAATGTAAACTACAGGTTTCACGCGCCCAACATATGTACACGGTTGATATTAGTCACATGAAAACGTCGTAGAACGGGTCATTCTTGAGTTCAATAGCTCGGCTGTGGTTTGCCGGCCTCTGTGTTTCCTTTCCTCAAAAAGACCCTCCACACAACATCTTCAAAGATGACATAGGCGTCATAGGCCATGAGAGAAATTATTTTCCTCAGGGCCTCCCGTGTATAGTTAATGTAAAAAAATAATTAACTTCCATCTGGATCTTACAGGAATTCAGTTCTCCTGTGTGGAGATGTAAAAAAATCATAAACTTCCACTTGGCTCTTACAGGAATTCAGTCCTCCTGTGTGGAGATGTAAAAAAAATTATAAACTTCCATTTGGCTCTTACAGGAATTCCGTCTTCCTGTGTGAATATGTAAAAAAATCATAAACTTCCATTTGGCTCTTACATTACATTTTTTTTATTATAATGGTGGAATAAATCAAAGTAAAATAAAGTAGAACTGAAATAGGGTTGTATAAATGTTACATTTAAAAAGGTTCGTTAAAGATAGCGATAAAATTCATTCATTTTAAGGTTAGCAGTTAGTAAGTACCGAAATTAATGTAAGGCCTTAAATTAGTAGGCATAATTTTTTTTTGACTAATCGCTTTCGAAATAAAAGCTTTTTTATTGCGGCGAGTCATTGAGGGTGGCAATTAATTGTAAAACTTTTTCAGTTTCTAATTAAAATGTTGAAAGGAAATGTAAAACAACATTGCTCTAAAAAAAATTAAACATTTCGGGTGAAAAATTATGGGCCACCCGTTAAAAGCAGTGGCGGATATTGACTTTTCTGATGAAAGTGATACAAATTTAGAAAACAAAACCTTTTTTTTTGAAGTAATACTTCTTTACGCACGCTCGACTTGGGGGGGTAAGATGGCGAATGCGTGACGGGAGCGTTACGAAAAGCGAGGTGAACGCCTCGTATATCACTGTAGGAGCAAGAGAGAGCAGTGCGCGCGCACATTTTCTTTCTCTCTTCCTATCATATAGATGGAGCAGAAGTTTTACTTCAGTTGTGTGGTCTAAAGTCTAAAGCACACATCGTTTTTTTTACATTATATTGGGTCCTTACATATGAAGTTGGCGTTTTGCCGTACTGGCAATTTTGATCTCAAATATCTTCTATTTGGTTAGGAATTCCAAATTCATATTTATACAGCTCATGTATTTGTGTTTCAAAAATTATAATTTATTTGTTTTTTCCTTAATTGTTTTTTTTTTCTTTGCGTCACTTAGTTTACAAAATGGAAAACTTGAAATATCGCGTTATTTACGAGTACGAGTTCCACCGTGGCACCAGTGCTGCAGAAACGGCTCTAAGGATTAATGATGTGTATGACGACGGTGCCGCAAAAGAAAACACAGTGCGTTTTTGGTTCCAACGTTTTCGTTCTGGAAATTTCGACCTGCAGGACCAGCCCCGTGGACGGCCGGAGACCAAAGTTGATAATGAAGAATTGAAGGCTATTGTGGAAGTGGATCCATCGCAAACCACGTCCGAGTTAGCTGCAGGCTTCGGTGTTAGTGATAAAACTGTTTTAATCCACTTGAAGCAAATTGGGAAGGTGAAAAAACTCCCATACAAAACTCCCATAAGCTCGCATACACAGTTACTCCCATAAAAAACGCCAATTTCATATGTAAGGACCCAATAATTTCCCTCAGGGCCCATGTCATCTTTGGGGATAAAGGGTTTTTTGTGTTGAGGGTTTTTTTTAAAGGAAAGGAAGGAGAGGAAGTTCTTGGAAGAAAATAGGTATGAGGGGTGAGTAGGAATCTGAGGGTCAGTGTGTCCAGGTGTAACGGACGCATGAATCCATCCCTCCGACCGCGGTGAAAGGCAATTGGTCGAAAGATTCCGGCTGGAGAGGGTAAAAGACCTCCCTCAAAGAGTATCTCTCGATTCCGCACAACACGCGGCAGGCAGGCAGACGCATCGGTCGCCAAGAACTGGACAAATCTCACCCCATTAACCCGGGCACCCCTGTTAAGTCACCAAACGCAAACCACTTGACGTGACCTATGGCAGAGGTGTTGGTATCCAATAAATGATTCCCGGGGCGGTGGTACACATGCCCGCCTCCCAAACTGAGTTGATGTTTTGTTATTGCCGATTTTTCCAGTATTTAGTTTTTATCAGTTTTTTTTTATGAAGTTATTTTTTTAAACTATTCTCAACTGATCCAATCGGTCTGGAGTAAATTAGACTTTGGCATCCCGATGGATGGGGAATAGGGAGGTGGGGGAATACCTGGCTATTCAGATGGTGGCCTTACACCAGAGCGATACTGAGAGTATATTCCACTCTGGAACGTACCGCAAATATACTATACATTATTTTTAATAAATAAATTGTGAAATGACACAAATTAATCAAATTAAATTAACTTGCGCACGCCAGGGTTTGAGCTCGCGCCCTTCAGATTGCGAGTCGAGAGCCTTACCCCTAGACCACGGAGGCTGTCCGTATCACTCAATGCTTTAGCCGCGAGCACAAATACGTGTCGAGTCGCCACTGTTAACAAGTCCAAGCCGCCCAGATTCGCCGGAACAATAGCTTCAGTAATATTGTGGAATGTCATGAGGCATGTTGTAATGGGGATCTGGTTGGGGAAAGAGACTGTTGGAAAATCTGGACATTTTTACTTGGTTACATTTTTTGTAATTAATTTAAACCATTCATTCAGTGATTTCGGTTACACAATTTTTCACTGAGGACTTTGTGTTAAAGTAGTGAGACGGGTCACTCTGTTGGTTAAGTATTCGATCCATCTGACTGTCAGTCAAACGTCCTACTTTGCTAGCAATTGACCTCCACAACAGAGCTGGATCTATTTCAAACGACTTTTCAATAATTAATGGTGGTCTTTCAGAAAGGATTGATGAATGGATGTTCCACTCGTGAGTTCTTTATTTTGAGTGGTAAAACCTATTCAACGGCAAACGGTGAGCTCCAATGTTGTGAAATTATTTTCCGCTCTCCACTAAGAAAAAAAAAAAAATTGTTTCACAGTTTTTAACTGTAAAATCAAAGCTTTTTAATACAAGCATCTATTTTCAATTTTTGACCTAGTTATGCCATCTCTTGGGCAGGATAGTAGTCACTTTCATCGAGTTGAATATTAAAAAAAACTTTTTTAATATTTAATGTCTGGAAAATTGTAAATGAAAATGCAAATAATAACATCCAAATCTTAAAAAACTGGTTCGATACAAACCTTCTTACAATTAATGTTAAAAAAAAACAGTTTATATTGCATTCTCAATAAATAAATTCAAAACTTACCCCAACATTAATATTATAAATTATCCACAACAAAAAATGTAACAAAGATGGCTGTAACAAATCACGTACCATACTAAACCATACAACTGAAATAAAGTACCTCGGTGTAATTGTAGACCAACATATGAAATGGAACATACACATATGTGAATCTATAATCTAATCTCACCTATAACTACATGCATAGGTAGTTATAGGTGAGATGTGGAGATCTTGGCTGACACCGACTCCAAAAATAATAATCGTACGAAATTATTTTTTTACTTTTTGGTGCATTTTGTGAAGTCGTTTTATGTTTTGTTAAAATTTTTGTTAATTTTTTGATTTTAAGTGACGAGCCTTCGTAAAGAAGTTTTACTTCAAAAAAGGAATCATCGAAATCTGTTGGCGTAATATTGAGTTATTCGTCGCGCACATACTTATTGCAAATTTAAGACATATATGGTTTTCTCATGGATTCCATTGTCAGAACTGGACCAAATTAAAATGGGACCACACGGGAAGCATCAGCTTTCCAATAAAAAAAGAATCATCAATATCGGTTCACCCAATCGAAAGTTCTGAGGTAACAAACATTAAAAAAAAAATATATATATATATATATATCGTCGAATTGATAACCTCCTCCTTTTCGAAGTCGTTTAAAAAGACTTATTTTGTAGAAATAGTTTTTCACCCGCCAAATTGCCTACGTGCCGTTGACATTGTAATTTTTTTTATTAAATATTATTGTATGAAATGGTAAAAAAGAGAGGTAATAAAATTGTTTATTATACAATAGAATAAGCGTTTTTAGTTTTTTTGGCATAATCCGGGATTTTAGTGCCGTTTTCACATAAAAACATCAAGTGACTCATTTAAATAAAAAATTATGTTTGCTTTTTAAATTTTAATATTTATAAATGTTAAGATTTATTTGAAATATAACAATTTGAAAGCTTATTTCATAAGATTTCAAAGACAGTTTATAGTTTTCGGCTATGTTCAGAAATGTTTCATTTATAGTGCTTTAATTGCGAAGCGGAAATAACACAATTTTTTAAATAAATCTGATAGTTCGTTTAAAACAAAAACTTGCACAATCGCAAAAATCCCGAGTCGTTAATATTGTGATATGTTAATTTAGAAAGAAAACAAACAATTTCCGGCCAGAGATGACCTCAATTTCTGTAGAGTCTCTTAAGCTCCTTCTCAAAAATCTTGGAAACTGTAATGAAGAAGCAAATTGTTCAATTTCTTGAACAAAACAAATTATTATCACCATCCCAATATGGCTTTAGGGAAAATCTAAGCACCAATGATGCCATAGAAAAACTAACAAGCATAGCCATAAAAAACATAGATGATGGGAAAAAGTGTTTGGCTTTATTCATAGATCTTCAAAAAGCTTTTGACACAATAGACCATAAAATATTACTAACTAAGCTAAAAAAAATAGGAATGGCCGAAACAACAATGAACTTATTAGAGTCATATATAATAGGGCGAGAACAACAAGTACAAATTAGCAAACTACTATCTTTAAACTATGGCGTTCCTCAAGGAAGTGTACTGGGACCGATTCTATTCATTATCTATATCAACGATTTACATAACCTTATCATTAAAGGAAACATAATCAGTTTTGCTGATGATACTGTTTTATTATTTCAAGAAGAAAATTGGACGGATACATTTAATGAGGCTGAACAAGGGCTTAGTGCACTTCAAAGTTGGCTTAAAATCAACTCGCTTACCCTTAATATAAGCAAAACTAAATATATAACATTTTCAATAAACGCACGGAGCCAACCAATAAAATCACTAGAACTAAAACTACACGAATGCCATGGAAATAATATACAATGTAACTGCCCCGTCATAGAAAAAACGCAAAACATAAAATATCTCGGAGTAATAATTGACGAAAATCTTAGATGGGACCTACATATTAAAGGTATTACGGAAAAACTCACAAGCCTTATATATTTCTTTAAAAATCTAAGAAACGTGGTAAATAAAAATGATATGAAAATGGTCTACTACGCGTTGTGTCATTCTCGAATTGAATATGGAATCATAGGATGGGGATCTGCTACACATACGTACCTCCACAACCTGAATACGATTCAAAAAGGAATCATAAAGACCATATTGAAAGTACCAATTAGAACGCCTTCAATTGAAATTTTCAATAGCTTCGACGTACCAAATGTACAGCAAATATATGCCAAAAATATATTATTGAAGCTTTTCAAAAATAATGAATCCTCTACTAGACCATGTATGCATAACACAAGATCGAATAAAAACGATATAAAAAATATTCCAAGTTATAAAACCACTTTCGGACAAAGAAACTATACATACTTTGCAACAAAACTCCATAACATCCTTCCCCAAGACATAAAACTAATAAAAAATCCTAATGAATACAAATCAAGAATAAAAATATGGCTAAAAGAGGTCAATGAAAAAACCCTAATGAAGACATTAAAAACGACATAGAAGACAATAAACCATATTTAAATAACTTTAGTCCGCCTCGGCACAGGACCCCCTAGTGAGGAGGACTAAGAAATACAATAATTTATACTTAATTTCACCATTATATCTTGTATGTAACAATTATTTTATATAGTCGCTAAAATAAAAAAAAAATAAAAAAAATAAAAAAAAACTTAAATAGACTTTCCGTCCCATACAATCCGGCCCGCCAAGCAGTAGGTGGGCATATGCATTATCCGCAAAGACCTGGACAAACCTCACCCTCTGAACCCGGTCCCCCCTGCTAAGTCATTAAACGTTGTGAAGTACTTAGGGTAACCTACGGCAGAGGTGTTGGTTATCCGATAAATGGTTCCCGGGGCAGCTGTACACAAATCCGTCTCCCAAATTCATATTCCTTTTTTAATTAATTTATTCCTTTTACTTGAAACCACAAAAAAGTGAGTTAACGATAACATTTATAATACATTTGGCTACAATAATGAAGAGTTTTTTTCGTTATCAGTAATCTTTGTTAGAAAAACGTAACACGTGCCATTTTAAATCCCTTTTTATGTTTGCAGCAAAATTTACGTGTTTAATTATGTGTTTCAATCAAAAATTATGTGTTTAATTCGAATTTTAAAATTGGAAACCGTCTTTCATCACGTTTTGAAAATCGTTTAGAATTTATTATGCTCCATTAATTAATTTTGATTTATTTTAATTATTTATATTCTTAAACAGACACTTTACAAATTATTACATTGGCTTACACAGATAAAAAGTTTAGTAAAAAGAAAAAAAAAGGTAAATGTTCCGTAGCTGTATGTTAATAGGTTAGTAGTAGTATTTTGTGAACACCTCGCCAGGCAAACCTGTGCTGAGGTGTTCCCATGTTTGGGATTAAGTGCTATTCTATCGACATAAGTAGAAACATCGTATCCTCCTTGATGTTGTTAAAAAGGGCACCGTAGCGGCAGTATCGTATACATAAATTAAAGATTAGTTGCAGTGGGATCTATATTCAGTTGTTCTTATCATAATGTGTAAGATAAATAATTTTGTTGATAAACAAGTAGGTATATTTAATATCTACTATTTACTATATATTTATATTACATATTTACAGCCTTACTAAAAAAACTACAGCACGACCGATAACCTGTGGTTTTGCAGCAACATCATTAAAACAAATTTACACTAAAACCCGAAATACTACTAATAACGAATTTCACTCTAAAACACGTTTAAAAATCTGGCAACAGTGCAATTTTTAGTAATGTTCATATTATATTGTTGTTTTCATTCATAGCCACTAGATGGCAATGGCGTCGCGCCGGCACATTTTCTACTGTCTTGGAGTCTCTTGCCCGCGCAAAAAAGAGCAGTTGGGTTTCATGCGTGACTGGAATATTTTTAGTAAATATTGAGATTTTACTGAATGATTTCTATTATATTGACCAATTCACTCTTCTATTCATGTAATTAATATATTTGCCGTGTTATTTGTGTGGTTTTACATCAGTTTTATCAAGTTGTTGCACAATAAACAGTATTTTAAAGTTGAACTGTCAAAATATTGTTTTGGGTTACATAAAAGTTCAAATTTACGTTTTTAAATCTTTATTTTATGGGAATTTTTTTAAAAGTGGTGTTTTTTTTAAATTATTAATATCTAATATATGTGGTGGTAAACTTATCAAAGAAAATAGCATCTTTAGTGGTGAAAGAAATGTGTTGAAATGTTAGAGATATTTTTAGGTTATTCTTTTGGCAATAAAAAAACTTTGAAATTTTGTTATCGTATGCACGAGGAAAAAGTGAGGTGACAGTTTCATTCCAAATTCATTACACAAGAGGTATATTTTTTAAATTTTCTTTTTTTTTAATTTCTGTACACTTTCATTAAAAATGTTTTGGTAAGGTTTGTTTTTTCCATTTTTTCCGTGTTCGAATCTTCAAATATAGCAGTTTTTTAAAACTAAAATGTATTTCAAATACACAAAGCTAAAAGGTAATTTTATCTAGTTTTTATAAATGGCATTTGTTTTTACGACCTTCAAAAATAAGAATTATATAGAACATTCAAAATTCTTTGGAAAATTCCAAATTTCGTTCGACATCATTACTAAAACAGAGATAAACTACCCCTCCAGGCTGTGTTAACAGTGTGTATTTTTTTCCAAGAACCATTTTTGAATAAGTAATGTTTTCACATCCGCGGCCGTTTGTCAATTTAATAAAATTTTCACGGGTAAGGCCGTTATAGTTTATCGTATTGCACTGCAATTTAAATTTTTTTTTCTGATTGTAAAAATTCCCTACTTACTTCGCTAGTGTTTTGGCTTTTTTAAATCACATCACAACAGTGCCCCTTTTCATACAGTGCAATGACAGGGGAACTATTTCGCACCACACAGCACCCCCAAAGATGACAAAGGCGCTGGGTAGTAGAACTCAGGAGTAGGGACACTATATCGAATAGGATGTATCGAACCTGTACTCATGAGTACAATCGGAAAAAAGTATCGTACTCGTAAAAGTATTGAAACAAATGTATCGATACTTCAAAGTATCGAGTACATTTCACAGGGCCCGATTAACAGCTCTGACCGAGCTAACTACGTATCCCCCCCCCCCCAAGGATCAGAATTATCAAATTTTAGAATCTATTTTAGTTAGAAAAGGGAAAAGGACGTCAACGTCACTGAAATGAAAAAAGAAACAATCAAATTTAAGTACGTATACCAATAATAAAAGGACATGTAAATTCACAAATTGCTATCTTAGGTACTGATAAAAAAAGTGTAATGTTTTTTTTTATATATATAATCAACTGCAAAACTAAACGTGCGTAATCAAATAAATAATGTAACACAGCTGCCCTGTTAAAACAAGAACTAAAAAGTAAAACAAAATTGTTTGCATTACATTATTTTCTCTACTTTGTGTTTTGGCAGAACAGTCAGTATGACACTTTTCAAATTTTTTTCACGTCGTTGTGTTTTTCAGTAACTAAATATTTAGATAACCAAATAAAAAACTTTTCTTGAATTATAAGCCATCTATTCGTTATATGACACACTAGATTGCTTGTGCTTGCAACTATACCAATGCAATGGAATGTTTTAGAATGTTTGCTATGATTGAACATGATGGCGTTGCCATCAACATGAGCCAAATTTTTAAAGGTATCGATACTTGCCAAAACGTAATCAATGAGTAAAAGTATCGAATACAAAGTATCGAGTACAAAAATATCGGTATCGATAGGAAAAGTACTCGATTCCACAAAGTATCGATACTTTTTTCGTGTCCCTACTCAGGAGTAGAACTAATGTGAGAGAAAATACAATGTAACCAATTATTGTTCATTATTATTATTACACACCAAACTCTCACGATTTTCTCCCGATCCGGCCGGCCATGCAGTAGATGGACGAACGCATTCGCCGAAAAGACCTAGACTAACCTCACCCGATAAACCCGGATACCCCTGCTAAGTCACCAAAAGTAGCGAACCACTTGGAGTGACGTATGACAGAGGCGACGGTTATCCAAAAAAATATTTCCCGGGGCGGCGGTACCCATATACGCCTCCCAAACTCTTAAACGGTTAAGTGGTTCGCTGCGTGACTTAGCCGATGTGCCCAGGTTCGTAAGGGGGAGTTTTGTGCGGGTCTTGGCGGCGGACGCGTCTGTCCACCATCTGCATGGCAGGCCGGATCGGGAGAGAATGGTCGAGGAAGTCCCTTCGAGTTCTCCAGCCGTACTCTCTCGGAACATCGCCTTGCACCGCAATGGGAGGGATGGATTCATACGTCCGTGACTCCTGGACACACTTGACCCCCGGATTCCTACCCACACCTACTACTCTTTTCCTTCCCAGAACTTCCTCTCCTTCCTTTCCTAAAAATACCTTCCACACAGCATCCCCAAATATTGCATAGTCCCTGAGGGGCATTATTTTCCTCAGGGCCTCCTGTGTGGAGCTAACGAAAAAAAATCTCCCTCATTTAGTCTCTCCCGTTCCGGCTCGCCACGCAGTAGGTGGGCAAACGCGTTCGCCGCACGGACCTAGACAAATCTCATTCCTTGAACCCGGGCACTCCTGCTAAGTCACCAAAAGTAGCGAACCACCTAAGGCGACGTATGACAGAGGTGTTGGTTATCCAAAAAATGGTTACCGGGGCGGCGGTACCCATACCCGCCTCCCAAACTTTAGGTATAAGTTAAGTGATTCGCTACGTTTGGTGACTTAGCCGGGGTGCCCAGACTCATGGGGTGAGGTTTGTGAAGGTCTCTGCGGGGGACGCGTCTGCCCACCATCTGCATGGCAGGCCGGATCGGGAGATAATGGTTGAGGAAATCCCTTAGACTTCTCCAGCCGTATTCTCTCAGAACATCGCCTTGTACTGCAATGGGAGGGATGGATTCATTCGTCCGCCACTCCTGGATACACTGACCCCCAGATTCCTACCCACACCTACTACCCTTTTCCTTCCCAGAACTTCCTCTCCCTCATTTGCTAAAAATACCTGCCACACAGCATCCCCAAAGATTACATAGGCCCTGAGGGGAATTATTTTCCTCAGGACCTCCTGCGTGGAGCTAATGAAAAAAAGTCTCTCTCAACCAGTCTCCCGATCCGGCTAGCCACGCAGTAGGTGGGCAAACGCGTTCGCCGCACTGACCTAGACAAATATCACTCCTTGAATCCGGGCACTCCTGCTAATTCACCAAAAGTAGCGAACCATGAGGTGTTGGTCGCTACTTCAAATTGCCTCACAAATTGCTTTTTAAATTTTCGTTGCATTTCGTGTTAACCTTATAGGGATTTACTGTTTAATGTATATAATTTACAGTATCATTTATCGGATCAAACAATGAACAGTGAAACCAGATATAGGTACGGTTTTATGTCCAATCAGATGGCTTCGTTCATAAGCCTTTTGTTGGTCATTAAAATCAGATCAACAATGGTACAGTAAAACCAGATATAAGTACATAAGTTATACGATTATGCGATCAACTAACGTATGCGGATTTGGGCAGATCAAAATAAATCAAGCGTACGATTCCCCTAAAAATAAAGAAAATTTAATGAAGAGTACATAAAATATTTTTACTGGCACACTGAATAACTATTGTAAAATTGATTGCAGATGTATGGTGTTAAAGGCGGATCAAATTTGTCTAATAATTTCTTACTGGATCAACATATTACGGGAAGAGATCAATATATTTTGCAATACAATACATTTCAACGTGATGCTTTGTCTGTCCAACTGGGAATGATTCCCGTTTCAGGACAGCCAAATTGCATATTTAGTTCATAATATTCTTAACAAAGGAATGGTTTCGTTCAAGATGTCACAAGAATGAGATTCTGTCAAGACAATTTTTGAGAACATTCATAATTGCTTTGTTCATATGAAGCAGTTACTTTATGATGTGACATTATAATTTAAAATAAAACAATAACTTTGTAAACACCATTTTTATTTTTTATACTTTATGCCGACCTCTACTGTAGAGTAGTAGAGATTGTACTGCCCTGAAGAAGCTACGGTTGTAGTGAAACCCGGTCGGCATAAAGTATAAAAAATAAAAATGGTGTTTACAAAGTTATTGTTTTATTTTAAATTTTAAAAAATAATAATAATTGCATTCGGAACGAAGGAATGGTTTCTTTATGTACTTGGAAGAATCGCGAAGATGTAATTTTTTTTCAAGGTCATTTCAAAGAACATAAATAATTGCATTCAGAACAAATGAATGTTTTCTGTCAAGAGATCAGAGAACATTTACAAGCTTGAGAGCTACGACATCGATGGCGAAGAATTCTTGGACTCAATTGTGACAGGGACAAAGGAACAATCCCTGTGGCATCATTCAGATTCGCCGAAGCAAAGTTAAAAACGAATTACACAGCGTAACTCACCCCTTCGCTGGTGCGGGTGTGGAAGCTCCATCGCGAATGGCTGCCACGGCGAGAATAAGCATCACAGAGAGTGCAACATGGTGGGAATTTGACAAGGCGAAACCAGGCTACACGCCAGTGTTGAAGAATTGCACATAAAATCATTCCTCGCCACCGCAGCACCTTTGAGGCCTTATTTTACCGACAGCCCTAGTAAATATAGGTATATATGTTTTTTTAAAGATATATTTAAACATTCCCAGGTTACGAATAACCTGACAATATTTTAAAACTAGCTTATGCCTGTTGCAAATGCAACTAACGGGTTAAAACTAACTTCACTTACTAACAGAAAAATAATTTCATAGTAAGCGGGTAGGTAACTACGGTTAAACATACAAATATACATAAAGCCGCCCACAGGGCCTAGCAGCAAAAACCTGCAATACGTTAGTATATAGACACCATTGTAGGTATGCACACATCAAATCCCCAAAGTTTCATCGCAATCGGATGAACGGTTTAGCAGTGCGTAATTTCATGATGCCAGAGCTCACTTTTGTATACAGAAAACGTCGTGGGCATGCACACATCAAATCTACAAATTTTCATCGCAATCGGAAGAATGGTTTAGCAACGCTTAGTGGTTAAACACACAACTATGTATAAAGCCGCCCGCAGGACCTAGCAGCAAAAACCTGCCAAACGTTAGTAAATAAACACCATTGTAGACATGCACACATCAAATCCCCAAAGTTTCATCGCAATCGAATGAACGGTTTAGCAATGCGTAATTTCATGATGCCAGAGCTCATTATTGTATAAATAAACCGTCGTGGGCTTGCAAACATCAAATCTTCAAATTTTCATCGCAATCGGATGAACGGTTTAGCAATGCGTAATTTCATGATGCCAGAGCTCACCATTGTATACAGAAACCATCATGCCGCATTACATACACTAATTCCCGGTACATTTAGTTTTCAAACAGCTCGCGCGCCACCTATAAATTTTTTTTTACAAATTTTGTAATGCCAGAACTCACCAGTAGTTTTATACAAACCTTGTACTAACAATAACGAACACAACAAAAAAAGAATTTTTCAATTTGTTGCAGTCCTTCAGAAGTTATGAGCGTACGTGCATTTTCATACAAATTTTATAATTCCAGAACTCACCAGTAGTTTTACTGCTTAAAAAAAGTGCTATATGAATTTAATACTTTATAAAAAATATCCCGTTCAACTTTGAGTAATTTCATTGTAAAATTAGAAAACGAATACGTATGCAATATCGTCGGATGATAGCGAGTTGTTATGTGCAGATGGGTACCTATCTGAATTCTGAGCGCAGGTTCTTACACATACGTAAAAAAAAACTTATTTAGGCTGGGTTGTTTAACAAAATTGGAAATTCTTCAATTTTTCAAGTCAATTTTACCGTTCTGTAAAAGTTCTGTTCGAATTCTATTCAAGTTCTATAGATATTTTTGTTTAATGATGCAACTGGCATTTACTGATAAAAAAATAGAACTTACATAGAACGTGAAAATAAACATAAAAAAATTGTTAAATTATTCAGTATCGGTGAAACAACATTACCTTAGTAAATTAAATTGCAATAAAACCTAAATAATTGTCCAACTACCCATTCCGGTAGCTACCGGCGCTTTTCCTTACAAAATTCCGGCAATGGTTTTGCTTTTTTATCATATTTGCAATACTACCGAGATAAGTAGGTACCTAGCCTGAATTAATAATATTTCAATTTCTACTGGCAGGTAAAAATCTACCCTTCAGAAGTGAATCTTTTTTTTTTGGAAAATTTTATAGGTTTTTCGGCGACCCTGAACTTTTTTACATGGGACAGACACCTCATGTTGGTATCAAAAGACGCGGAATGTTTTCGGGTACCGAATTTTTCAAAAACATCCAAGCCGGAATCGTTTTTCCGGCCGCAATGCCGTTTCCCGAAAAACAACAACCCAAACCGCTGAGAGATCCGTTTTGTTTTGACATGTAAGAATCCTGACCTAACTCAACATTCGTAGCAATTTCTTTTGCATTGAAACTAATGGCCAAAATGAAATCTTTTTTTTGAAGTACACCTGTCGGCAGGAAATATAACTGAGCCGAATTGAGTACTTTTATTTGAGGTTCCAGTTTTTGCCTCTGATTTGCTTCAGTTTTCTGTGAATAAATCGCTAGCAAAAATGTAGGCAAACAAAATGCTTAATTTTTCCGTAGTTTTCTCAAGTACTGAAAAGTGTGCTTTCGTAGCCAAAAAAGACTTTTTTCTTTCCCTTTTTGAGCCTACGCGTACGTCGCGCCGTTTCAACGGGTGAACCTGACGGCGGGAAATAGAACTAAGGCCGAATTTCTCCGTCGGTGAGAGATTTAATTGTAGTTTTTGCCGTTTGGGTGCGCTGCTAACCGTGCAGCGGTGTTTTGTATGAAAAATTGTCCGTAATCTGGAGACTTTTGGCACGCTCCCCTGGATCCGATAATGGTCTCTGCGGTCTTTGAAACTTGAGGAGCGGAGAGGTCATTTTCGGATCCATCAAAAGCACTGAATTTTTTTGGCAAGCCAAAGTGAACCTTGAGGTTGGTGAAACTCCAGGGGCGGTGAGGTCGATTTTCCCATAAAAAAAAAGTGAGCTCGTCTTCAAAACTGAGCATTAATATATAGTATATCATACTATCATGACAGTAAGCGGAAAATGTTACTTGTGACTTTATGGAGGATTTAGCCAGCCGAGAAACTGAACTCACGACGCCTGGTTCTCAGCCACTGGTCACTATTCGTCAGTTTGTTTAATTTGGTGGATAACAGATGATTAATTTTACATATTTTGTTGATTTATTCGAAAAATGTGAGTAACGAAAAACTTGTAAATTAATTCCTGACTAGAGGGTGGATTAGGGGCGAACATGACTCAGTTTTACAAATTTTTGTGGAAAATGAATTGGGTGGACGTTTTTGTGGACTATTCTCGGTACTGAATCATGGCCAAAGGTCAAAAACTCAGGCAAGGGTTTACTTTGACCTTTCTTGCGATTTCGACGATTTTCCTGAACAGAAGTTTTCGAACGAATATTTTTCCCATCTTATTTTCTAATTGGTAATTTATTTTATTTAAATAAATTTGGGGTATAAAAAAAAGCGATGGTTACAAAAAAACGAGTGTGCTTAAGACCACACGACTGAAGTAAAACTTCACCAACTTATGCCGTCCATTAACAATATAACAATAACAGGAATAAAAACATCCCCATCAACTCAACTCAAATCTCAGCTCTCAACTCAACTCAATTCAACTCAACTCAACAAATATCATTATTTAGCGTTTCACATTGATAACATTTCATATTGATTAGCGTGTCACATTTTTTCGTAACGTTTCATAACGTATTCATCATTTTACCCCCAAGTGACGAGCGTGCGTAAAGAAGTTTTACTTAAAAAATCACGTTTTCGGTAGGTCGTACTAATACATATTATTGAATATATTATTTGGATTCGAATATGCTTGAATAATATTAGCGTTCTTGATTGATTCCAATTCCGCTACGTTAATTAATATGAAATTGCTCCGCAATTTTCCATTACCAAAATGCACTCAGTCGCCGGTTCCTTTACAGATGCTTAATAGGCACTAAATCGGCATCGGGATGTACTCCAAGTCTTACGAGGGCTTGATGTTAATAAAGCTAGCGGGCCTGACGGAATACCTGCCCTGGTATTGCAGAGGTGCGCTGTAGAAATAGCTCCAATTTTGACGAAGCTTTTCAAAATGTCCCTGAAGACTGGCTCTGTGCCCTCTGGTTGGAAAAAAGCGATCATTCACCCTATTCCAAAGAAGGGTGACCGCTCCAACCCAGCCAACTACCGCCCCATAGCGATCACATCTGTTCTGTCAAAAGTGATGGAACGTGTGATCAATGACAAACTGCTCACATACCTCGAGAAGAACAAAATTATTAACGACCGTCAATACGGATTCCGGCGGAACCGCTCGTGCGGTGATCTTCTCGCGTATGTGACGCATGTTTGGGGACGGTGCCTGGAATGTTTTGGTGAAACCCAAACGGTTTCACTGGACATTTCCAAGGCCTTTGACCGGGTTTGGCATCGAGCGCTTGTCAACAAACTGCGTTCTTACGGACTTCCCGCATCCTTGTGTGCGTGATTGCCGACTTTTTGAGGGGGAGGTCGATTCAGGCGGTTGCTGACGGTTTCACCTCTTCCTCGCATTCGATAAATGCTGGCGTCCCACAGGGATCGGTTCTGTCTCCGACTCTGTTTCTGTTGCACATCAACGACCTCTTGTCATGTGCACCGATTCATTGTTACGCGGATGACAGTACAGTCCATGATAGCTTTTTGTTTGACAAGCCTCCAAAGGGCACACAAACCCCAATAGCTCGGAGGGCTTTGAAGCAGAGAATGGACGGTTACCTCGAGAGTGTTTTCTCTTGGGGTAAGAATAACCTCGTCGAATTTAATGTTTCAAAGACCCAATCATGTCTGATAACGTCTAAGAGGGATCGAAATGATAATCTAGTCTCCTTCAACGGAAGCATTCTCCCGAACAGGACCTCCATTGATATGCTTGGTGTAACTCTTAGTGACCAGCTCAGGTATGGGGGCTCCATCGAAACCAGAGTTAAGTTAGCCTCTCAGAAACTGGGCGTACTGTACAGGGCCCGCAGATACTTTAATAGTACTCAACTGTTAACCCTGTACAAATCGCAAGTGCGCCCCACGGTTGAATTTGGCAGCCACCTCTGGTCTGGAGCTCCAAAATACCTAAAAAAAACCCTTGACTCTGCAGAAACGGGCGGTCCGTTTGATAGATTCTCCCATCTTAACAGACGGATTGCAATCTTTAGAGCATAGGCGTCAGGTGGGAATGCTGTCCTTGTTCTACCGGTATTACAATGGAAGATGCTCCGAGGAACTAGCGTCATTGATCCCCTCGGCACCGGTGCATAGTCGGGAAACACGCCAAACACGCGCCCAACATTTGTACACAGTTGATATTAGTCACATGAGAACGGGTCGTTTTTACGATTCGTTCTTGAGTTCAACAGCTCGGCTGTGGAACGATTTACCGGCCTCTGTGTTTCCTCCCTCCTACAACATGAGTCTCTTCAAGACCCATGTTAACTCCTTCCTTTCCTCAAAAAGACCCTCCACACAGCATCCTCAAAGATGACATAGGCCCTGAGGGAAATTATTTTCCTCAGGGCCTCCTGTGTGGAGTTAATGTAAAAAAAAAAAAAAAAAAAAATAACTACAAAAATGTCCAACAATTAGTTTCACAATACGACGTCGAGTTATTATTCCTTATACAGTCCCTTTATAGATATTTAATATATACTAAGAATACACAAATATGCAAAAAAGTTTTGTTTCACAATACGACGCGACGTCTTGTTTTAATTAAAACCTGCATAAATAGACCACTCTTCGAGCAGTGAGTACAAAAATGTCCAACAATGTTTTGTTTCACAATTCGACGTCTAGTTATTATTCCTTATACAGTCCCTTTACGGATGTTTAATATATACCAATGGAGTACAAGAATGTCCAATAATGTTTTGTTTCACAATACGACATCTAGTTATTGAAGCGAAAACTTCTTTAGCACCGCTGTGATTTGAAACGCCATGAAACGAAAACACAACAACTAGTTATTATTCCTTATTTAGTTCCTTTACAGATGTTGAGGTAGTAGTAAATGCATACAAAAAAATGCAAGTGTGCAGTGGAAGTGAAACCTTTAGAAAGCACCGCACAAAGAGGAGACCGATTATGTCGAACAATGTTTTGTTTCACAATTTTACGTCTAGTTTTAATTAAAATATGCATAAATAAACCACTCTTCTGGCAATTTTCTGAAGCCAACAGTTTCATTATGATTTTATGATCAAAATCAAATTTTATCGTTTTAATTTTAATAAAAAATATTTAAAGTTTAACAAAGAAATAAAACACGCGATTCTTAATGGGTAAAACATGGTAAATGCGTGTCTAAATTGGTGAATTCCTGTATATTTTATCGTCCCTGAGACATCTACATTATTTCAACAATATCTAATTGGCATAATTGAAACATACCGAGATTACTCATTTGGTGAATGGTAGGCTAATTATTTGTTGCCTGTAACATTACCGCTGCTGCGTTGTATAATACTATAATGGTACTGGTATCTTGTAACTTGTAACGTTGGTGGAATTTATGATTCTTTCAACGTTATCTCTGGTGTGACTCAATTCAAAACAAGTCCATTCAGATTTATTTTCTTCATGTTGTGGTCTCGTGGTCATCCGATCGTTGTTTTTGCAATACATACATTGTATTTATCCCGGTACCAGTTGGTGTGCCTTTTGTAGTGTTTACTTTGTTCATTCAATGTGATATGATATTCAAGCTTCGTGCATGTATCCCGGAATCTGTTCGCATGCCTTTTGCGGTCTTTACATGATCAGTCTAATCAGAAAAGATAGTCAATTTCTTTACAATGGTTCTACCTTTCCGGGTTTTAACTGCTCCCTTTTTCGTCTTTCATTATTAGTGTTTTGAGCTAAGACCTGATATTTAGATCTTCTGTTTCCATTTAAACCGTTGCTCCTTCTCTTGGGCAGTCTTCCCAGTAGCCCTTTCCCTGCCGCTCTCATGTTCAGTGAGGTTTTGCACCACTTTATGTTTTCGTTGAAGCTTTGCCTGTCCATTCATTTTCATAATAAATTATCTGTTACACTTACACTTACGAATTTTTTTTTTGGCGCGTTGGGGTGTTTTGGTTTATTGATTGTGCTTTTTTTCTGTGCCATTTATAATTCCTGGGTAATTTGTTTAGGTTTAGTTTCGTTCCCATTATTAGATTTAATTTGGTGTAGGTACATAGACCAGATACGTGTTTAGCATATACATTTTATTATATTAATTGTTTTCCTCCAAGATCTTGATTTTAGCCTCTGCAAAACCGATATGCATAATAATGTTAACCTTTTCATTTTGTATTTCCTTTTCTTAATTTAAGTTACACCAATCCATCATTTACAGGAGTAAGTAACTACTAACAGGTAAATGTATTTAGATAGTGAGTTCTACGTAATGTTTGCGTGATACGGAACAAAAAGCGCATTCTTGTCTGTTTAATTTATTGTTCACAGTAAGTACACGATTGGAGCAAGGAGCGGGGACAGTATATTTAACACCGAGTGTACACTAATTGTTAGTTGAGCGAAGGTATTTTTTCTAAACCCTTTAACAACCTATTTTTTTTTTTTTTTTTTGAAAGTAATAAATTTTCTTAATTTCCATCGTTGTACGCTCAAAAGGACATATTTTTGTTCCACCCGAGCAACACCAACTATTTACATTTTGGGTAATTTCAAACTCCGGCTGTTGATCATCGATTCATTTATCATCGCCAGATGGATTCTCGGCCCGTTTCGGCTTTTGATCAAATTGTTTCAGCTATCAGTTGTGATGAAGTTTGAAAAGTGCGTTTATCTTTTATCTGTCAAGCGTTACCAGTCACCGGACTTGTGTTATACTACGGACACACTTGTTCATTTGAAGCCAATGAGCATGCAACCTAGTAGAATGTGTGTCAGTGACGTTGCTAGTAATGAGCATGCTCATTTGAAGCGAAATGAGCATGCTCGTTGGATTATTGGGTGGAAGGGGAAGCCTCTAAGCATGTGTGTGAACTGGCTAGCTTATGAGCATGCTCATTTCAATCCGATCTCGGTTCGCGCCTGCGCATTCTTAGCATAAATGTCAAAATAGCCCGCTGAGGAGATGAAAAAAACCTCGGGTTTCGTGATTTATTATGGGAATCACGAATATATTTATTGTTTATTTGTTTTTTGTGGTATTTTAAATAAGTGAAAGTAGAAAGTAGTAGAAAGCTACGAAAAATATGAAGAAAAAAAATTAAATTAAAATATTCTAGTACCACATCATAACTTAACTTATTGTATATTATCTCTAGAAATATGTATTGCATATTTAGAAATATGTTTTTGCCTTATCAATACTTTAAATCATTTATTTTAACTGACCTACATTTTTATTACTTTTACCTGTATTTTCTCATGAAATCACTAATATTTTTTTTTAAATTACTAATATTTTTTGTTTTAATTTAAACAAATGTAATTTTTTTAGTTGTCCTCTCCTAAACACAAGCAGCTACTTTATTAGGAGAGTGATTGAAATATTAATGTATATATTACGTTGTAAAACTGTAACCTTGTTATATTTATAAATAAAAAATAAAAAAGGTACAAAGTTATCTATGTCCTAATACAATCCTTATATATACATACACTTAAAATAACACATCTATACCAAATCAATCACATATCTTCGCAATTTAATTTTAAATGTCTTTATGCTCTCTTCCAATCTTATTTCTTCAGGTAATTCTCCAAATATCTTCAATGCTGCGTAAATCAATGATTTTTGACTCTGTGTTTTTTTTTCTAAAGGGGAGTCTTAGTTCGTTTCTTTTCCTCGTCTCATGTGCATGTTTGCTTTGTAGTTTATCAATTTTTCTTAGGAATTCAATAGACATATGGCCATTGATTATTTTGTAGATTAACAATATAGTATTGAAATAAATAATTTGTTTACATGACAAGATTTTTAACTCCTTCGACATTTTCTTGACTGAAGTGTACCTATTTTTCTTCAACCCAAGGTCACTAAAATACCCACAATAGATTTCTAAATTCCCGAAAAGCTCCTTTACCACAAAAATTAAACCACATTCTATTGAAGTTAGCATTTATTTTTTAATATTTACTCATTTTCGGTTTTGTTGGCATATTTGCCCCAAATCAAACGTCTTATTTTTTTAAGTCAAAAAATTCTTAAATATTTGCATTGCAAGCAGTAATATTATTTTGTTTAGTTCTGAGCGAATGAAACTGACTCTATTTGACGTGAGCATGCTCATTAAATAGCATGTGTGTTAAAATGTTGGCTTTGAGCACGTTCATTCACGAGAAAGCTCAAACCAAGCCTGCTCATTACTGAGCAAATGTGTACAGTTGACTATTTTTGACATGAGCGTACTCATTAATGAGCATGCTCATAACTCATAAGCCGGCTTGTGAGCAAGTGTGTCAGTACCTTTATACCCTTCGCCCTTTCTTAAAGTCCAATTACCCACAAATAACTTTTTTTTTCTCTTTGTGTCTGTCTGCTGCCTCTCGTTTAATTTTTAAATTAGAAAATCATCACAAGTTTCAGAAGTGTATAGATCCGGTTAAAATTGTACCAGAAGATGTATGAAAAAGAATAATAATATTTTGGTGATCTGTACATCGCCGTTTGTTGTGAAAAATTATCCCCTAGAGCGCTTTACAAATTTATGATATATTTCTACAATGTTCTATCTTACTACTAACTACAGAAAGAAACAAACATTGCACTGGAAGTAGTATGGAATATTTTCATCGCCTTTTCTGTATTCTTCACCATGCTCGGTTTTTCTAAGCGGGCTGTAAATGGAAGTGAAAAAACATTAAGTACATTGTTTTTGCGCGACTATTATTTTATAATTGTGAGCTTTTTCAGAGAATTTTAACTGTAACATCTCAATTAACCACCCTCTATCCGCCATCTAGCGAAAGGGATCAACAAAAGTTCCCAGCTAACGCATTTTACGACTAGTGTCGATTTGAAACGATTTAAATGAGGTTGAATGGAATAGCTTCATCCCCATTTGGGAAGTTTTGAGAGATTGGGAAATTGAGATTGTAAATAATCTTGCTGTTCAAATAACGCTTTATTTATTTAAGAAGAAGGAATGAAATGAGTTTATATGACGTGGAAGGAATTAAAGAAGATTTCGGGGACCCCCGAGTGAATCATGACACAATGATAGTGAATCAAATACCTACAAAAGTTAACAATTAATTATTTACAATATTATTATTTGCACCTTAAAACTACACCCTTACTAGAATCTACAATCCAAAAACTTTACTCACCATTTATAACCCCGATCAACGCTGGATTCACTTCGACCAATTACATAAATATGATTGTTTGTGGCGGCCGGCATTTGTTGGATTTTAAGCAAGTCTACTTTTTTATTCTGAGATTGATAAAATTTTGCAACCTTGACGTTCAAAAGAAAGGGGACTTCACTATTGATTTTTAAAACTCTGTGTAAAGCCCAAACAAGCCTGAGAGTTCAGCTGGTATGAAATAAGAAAACAGGATATAAAACAAATTAATATTAATGGGATATTTTCACAAACGAGGGATTCTGTTGAAAATGTACGGAATATTTAAAGATCATTTTTCAGATTTTAAAAATGTTTTTTTATGTTTTCACTCAATATTATTGATTTTAAAAACAATCTAAAACAGACAAAATCAAAACGGCCTGTGGTTGGTAAATCGAATTGTGATGTCACAAGCGTCGCTCAGCTGGACCAGCATAAATAAACACTCTCAGTGAGCGTCCACGATCATGACGTCCCAAAATATAGTTTTAGCGGTAATTCAAAAATTGGAATTTTCGACTCGCTGTAAAAAATTTATTCGTCTACATAAAAATAAAATAAAAATGCTTTAATCATCGTAAATTTTTTCAAGCAATTAAAAAAAAACGTGGAAATGCCTCATTATGTAAGAAATAACAGAAAAGTTACTCGTGTATAATTATCATTTATAAGTATATATGTATATTATGTTTGGTAGGTTATTTCATGTACCTACATCTACGTTTTTAAAACATATCAGTTTATTAAGAAGAAGATCCGATGTTTTACCTTTCAGGACTGTGTTCGCATTCATCGAAAAGACAAAGCGAAATCATCATTGTCTCCTAAAAACAATGGGGTCGTTTTTGATTTCTGTTACCATTCCCTTTCTTCGACTGCCTTTTGGCTCAACGTTTTAAATAAAAACAACATTTTTAATGACGACAAAGCAACAACAGTGAAACAGAATGTGAAATATATATATTTTTTTTTGTATCCATCACACAACAAGAGCCGTTTTCCATTTGGATACATCTCAGTGACGAGGGATGGCATCTTCAATATTAAAGAATTTGAGGTATATTCTGGAAAATTCTGGCTATCAACGGAGTACCTGTAGTTAAAGCTACATCCATCAAAGTTCAACTTCAGGGCATTACTGAAAGTAACTTCCAAACGGAAATAAAGGACATCACCTTCTTCAAAGTTATTTTACTTAAATTACCTTTAGAAATACATTACTTGAGAAGAACGGCTGTGCGGCCTTTTTCACACATAATTAAATTTTAGGTTTGACGCCAAAATACTTAATCTACCTGAAAAATATTTTTTTAAGCAAATATCTAGTACGTAAATATGCCACTTTATTTATTACTAGCTGGGTTACCCGGCTTCGCTCAGGACAATAAGATAGTGTTCTGGAATGTTGCACAATGATGTTCCCGATTTCCTATTCCTGATCATTCAACGACATACTCCGCCACTCTTCCACAACTTTCTACAGCTCTATGGAACCTTCTAGAACTTTCCGGTAGACTGTTCTAGAAATTTCAAGAGGGCGAAATTTTCAGCCCTTATATCTTTAAAAGCACGGCCTTTAGGTAAAAACGGATACCCTTATTCCCTAGGGGGGATAGAGATCTACCACACCATATAACTCCCTTGATCGAACCGGGACTCGTTTCTGAGTTTTTGCGAGCTGCACGTTTTTTTGGACTTTCTTTTATAATACATGCCATATTCAAATAAATAAAATGTTACTCCTTTCATGTCCTTTCCCGTGCGTTCCCCTCCAGCGTTCCACTTCCAGCTTCCCCGCCACCGCTCTCCCGCTCCCCCGTCCCGCAAACCCCCCTGGCACTGCATTTCTTGACTCCTCTCCCGCGCGGCCCGTAGCCGAAACTTTTTTCTAATACTAACATTTTTAAACTCGTGATATCTTTCTAATTAAATATCCGAATTGAAAAATTCAAAAAGTTAAATGAAGGTATTGAAGCTGTCTTGAATATGAAGTAATTTATTTTGATAAGGATTAAAACCAAGATACAAATAGGGAGCCTTTTCAAGCGGCGACATATTAATTAAAATTTTAAAATAAAAGAATACTTATTGTGGCATAACCATAATAGTTAGACATATGCTGTCGCGACCTTTTTTGTAAATAATGATGTGTTCTATAAAGTCGTAGTACATTATTTTATTCTATCATCAATAGTTTTCGCAGCGCACGCGATTTAAAGAATATTTTAGGTAATTTTTTTACACCCTGGGTTACATTATTGAAGTTTTAGTAAGGATGCCTATTTTTTTAAAAATATAATATAGCCTATGTTACCCAGGGATAGTGTAGCTTCCCAACAGCGAAAGAATTTTTCAAATCGGTTCAGTAGTTTCGGAGCCTATTCGATGCAAACAAACACATAAACAAACAAACAAACAAACAAACAAATATTACCTCTTTATATAGTGTGTTAGATAAAATATTTAAAAAAATAAAGGATTTAATTTTTCAAGATTTAGCAGGACACTTTGAAAATACTTTGTGAGTTAATGGTAATTATTTACATATTAATCTTGCCCAATAATTCTAAATATTATAAATTAACGCGAAGAAGGAATAGGTATTATATCCGTACTAAACTGCAACAGAGCACTCCAGCGGTCAGAACGGTCTTTATCATTCATTTTGAGATTATTTTGTTTTCAAAAAGTTTCGTTAAAATCCGAAAGATGCCACTAGAAAAATAAATATTATTTATTTTATTATTCAACATGTCGCATCTGGTAGCATCAAATAATTCGGGCGACTAGCCGGCCAAGGGTACTATGCACGTGTCAATACAGTAAAGTTTTGAGAAAAAACTACCTGAAGTCTTAGTGCCTAATAATAATTCTAGAACATATGAAAGCGTAGGTACCTATCGATATTCCAGATGTGGTATGTTGTGAGGCTGAAGGACGTGGGACCTTTCTTTAAATTATCTTCGCACAGGAGGCCCTGAGAAAAAAAAACCCTTAGGGCCTATGTAATCCTTGAGGATGCCGTGCAGTAGGTCTTTTTAGGGAAAGGGGAAGTTATGGGAAGGGCAAAGTTATGTGAGGCGGGAAGGAATCTGGGGGTCAGGTGGGATGAACGTGTGAATCCATCGCTTCCACTGCGCTGCAGGGAAGGTCAAAAGGTCTCCCTCAACCTTTCTGTCCCGATCCGGCCCGCCACGTAGTAGGTGGACAAAATCAACCGCTTTCAAGACAAAAAAAACTCGTAAAAAACTAATAACGGATAATGATAACATTTTATATTTCCGTCGAATTCGTCGGAATTAATTATTAGCAAGGAGTTATGTGTCAAGACAGAGATCCTATACCTACTGATTTATTATCATTTATGAATGGTCAAACACCATGCACAATGATTCTCAAATGGTAAAACACCGTACACAAACAGAGAATTTGCTTCTGCGGAGAGAGCTTATGACTAAAGCTGTAATTTATGGCAGAATCAACGAAAAGACTGCGATAAATTTATACGAGGAAAGACATAAGGTAAAAGTATTGCCATGTGGTCTTTTTTTATATTTTTTTTTATAGTGAATACCGCACAAGAATCTCAACTGCTCCCGTCTGGAGCCAGTGAGACTATGGCATCCCCAATTGGGGTATGTTGTGAGGCTGAAGGTAGTGGGGAGGGGAAGGAGGTGGGGGAGAGGAAGGTTGGGAAGTACCTGGCTATTCAGATCTGGTCACCAAACACGGCTAAAGCCATTTTCAAGCAACGTTTCAATTCTGAATGGTGGTCTTACACCAGGGCGATACTGATAGTATCTTCCACTCTGGAACGTGCCACAAATATACTATATATTAATTTAAATGAATTAATTGTGAAATACCACAAATTAATCAAATAAAAATTATTTGCGCACGCCGGGTTCGAACCCGCGACCTCCGGATTGTGAGTCAAGAGTCTTAGCCACTGGACTACGGAGGTCTATTTGTAAGAAAGGAATGGCCATACTTGGGGGCAAGTCCAGATGAATTGGTTGGAGAAAATGGTTTGGTGGAAGTAAAATGCCTACCCTCAATTGGAAATAAACCCATTTTTGACGCTGCTCTGGAAGACAACATCTTCGTCGCCGTGCAAAACGGAATACTTGAATTGAAGTAGTCACATAATTATTCATTTCAAGTTCAAGGCCAATTGTTCATTACAAGAAAGGACTTCTGTGACATTATAATTTATTCTGAAAGTGGAATAGAAGTAATAAGAATATATCCTGACAATGATTTTGAGCTGAAAGTGTTACCACGACTGACAAAGTTTTTCAACGAATCACTATTGCCAGAGTTAGCGGATAGCCGAATTCAACGCGGTATGAAGATTAGAGATCCTGAACATGTTATAAATGCTCAAAAACCAAAATGTTCAATGTGATCAGATGTATACAGCTATTATATGTATATCAGATATATATGAAGTTATTATATTTTGTGCGTAGGTTTGTCTTTAATAATAATAATATTTGGCTAATTTATATAGCGCCGTTTTCGTGAAAAATCACCTCAAGGGCGCCGGGCTTTATTGGATTCTTTGTGTTAGTTTGTGTTGGTTTAAAAATTTTATTTTGGTAAAAAATGTATTTAATTTTATATATTTATAGTACGTCAAATGTGTTGAATACCAACTTGATCCATGTCAGACATTCGTTTTGTGTAATCTTATAGATATTATAAAGGCGAAAGTTTGTATGGATGAGTGTTATTCTTTCACGCAATAAACACCGAATAGAATTTAAAAATTCTTTCACTAATCGAAAGCTACATTATTTGCGAGTAACATAGGCTATATATATTGGTAAGCTCTGGCGTTATGAATAAGCTGTAGCGTTATGCAATTATTTTTCATACGTTTGCTGTCCCTAACAAAATCAAATTATTGCAAAGGTCAAACAAATTGTTACCTTGGAAACAATGTTTTTTTTTTTTAATTAGGCAATTCACCCTAAAAATAGTGCTTTGTTGGCGTCATAGTTAATATCTACCTATCTCTAAAAGTGTTAATTGTCCGGACGAAAAGCATAGTCACTTTTAAAACTTTTTAATATTTGCATTCAAAATATAAATATTTCAAAAATAAAATGCTTACTTCTAATGATATAATTTGAAAGCTTATTTAATCACCTTTCAAAAACAGTTTTTAGTTTTTGGATACATTTAGAAATATTTAAATTATTTTGATTTCATTGAAACGCGGAAATTCTCAAGAAATCGCTGGCATTTGACAGGACTTTTATGAGCAGTACCTATCAATAATATAACTCAAATCTTGAAGGGTTAAACAATAATTATTTTTTATTAGACAAAAAAGCAAGAATAATAACAATTATGCCAATAATTATGCCAGTAATTTCCCACTAATTCCATGCGAGCGAAGCCGTGGGTAAAAGCTAGTACTTTTATAATAGTTTTGATGTCCGATTTTATTACTATCTATTGCTGAATTTATTGTTTCCATTATTTGATGTATCCATCTGAGATTATGATCAATCATGATATAGACTACTACTAAATATGAAAATATAGATTTCAATACTATATATATTATAACATTGCTTTTTAATACTATCTATAACGCTTCTATTATTAATCATTACATGTATAAAATGAAGTCGCTCAAAATGTTGGTGCGCTTAGATCTTTTAAACTACGCAACGGATTTTCATGCGATTTTCACCAATAGATAACGTTTTAAGAGTAAGGTTTATATGTATAATACATATTTATTATAGTAGAGAAAAGCCGATAAATTGAAATATTCAATTCAGGCAGCAGGCAGCGGGCAGCTGGCAAGCGGGTGGTGTGGATTTTGTAAAGGTTGGGTAATGGCGTTGTGTTTCGTTAGTCACAACAACGTGTGGCCGGGTCTGCTAGTTCTGCTGCCCCGGGAACCATTTATTGGATAAGCAGAGGTGCCCGGGTTCATGGTTTGTCTGGGTGTAGTTAGTCCGGGTCTTGGCGACGGATGCGTCTGCCCACCAGCTGCATGGCAGGCCAGATCAGGAGAGAATGGTTGAGGGAGGCCTTTTATCCTCCCCAGCCGGAATCTCTTGGAACATCGCCTTGAACCGCAGCGGGAGGGATGGATTCAAACGTCCTCACTCCTGGAAATACTGCCCCCAGATTCCTACCCACCCCACATACCTTTTTCTTTCCCAGAACTTCCTCTCCTTCATTTCCTACCCGCCTCCCATAGCCGCCTCCCAAATTATACCTTGACCGTTTTGTAGATTTAAAAAAAACATTTATGTGAATACTGCACAAGAGTACCAACTGATCCCGTCTGAAGCCAGTGAGGTGGGGAGGGGAAGGAGATGGGGAAAAGGAAGGTAGGGAAGTACCTGACCATTCAGATCTGGTCACCGAACACGGCTAAAGCCAAATCATTGTAAATTGTGTTCGGTGGTCTTACACCAGGGCGATACTGGTATCTTCCACTCTGGAATATGCCGTAAATATGGTATTGGTACTCAACGCATTTGACGTAGGTACTAGAAATACATAAAATAACATTTTTTTACAACACAAACACACCACGTGGCTATGGCAAGAATTGTGTACGGTAAGGTACCTAAATGACCCTGTTGAAATACCACATTTCAGAATTCAGATTGTAATGTATGTAGACCCCATAAATACCTAGTGATAGGTCTACATAACAAAAATAAATAAAGTAGTTTTTATTTTTTTTTGTGAATACCTCATAAGGGGCTATCCTAAATTACGTCACACGAATTTTATGATTTTTTTACCTCCCATAATAATATCTTAGATTCTCACCGCGTTTGATTACTGCCATCTTTTGAAATAATTTGAACAAAGCTTTTAGTTTAAAATTGTCCCGTAAGCCGAAAGATAAAACGGCGCCACACGACAGTGGGCATTTGCTAGTAATTTAAAATCCCCTATGTCATTGTTAAATTGTAGTTTAAAATTATAATATTATCTTTAAAAAATGGAGAAAGATTTTAATATGTTGTTGTCATTTCGTTTTTTCTAATAAACTTAACCTACGTTTTGTAATTTGAATTTTAAAAAACATTGAATTTAGGGTTTATGAAAAAATTTAACCAAAACCCTATTCTTGATTTTTTTTTTAAATTTACGTATGTCGGTTTAAAGAAAAACCTCCAGAGTATTTTTAAGGGTCTTCATCATTTGAAAATATTTTGTAAAACATATGGAAGAGCGGTCAGAAAAGGGTCTGATTTCTGATTTATTTTTGATAAATGCTGACCCCCTGTAAATTTTAAAAATACGAAATATTTTTTTTTCCCAATAAAAACATTATACTTATCGTATTACGAAATAAAATTTTCGTTATTTCGAAATAATTTATCATTACATTCCGCCTTAAAGTCCTTCACCGCGTCTGTCTGTTCGCGATAAACTCAGAAACTACTGAACGGATTTTCATGCTGTATGTACGTCAAGGTTTTGTGTAAATTGGTTGAAATATAAAGGAGAATGTCTGTATGTGGTGGACTAGCGGGCTGGCAACCGGGCGGTGTGGATTTGATTTGTATGCAAATCTACAGTTTTATGCCGAGGTTGATGAAATTTTGCACATGTGACCTTCAAAACAAGAGGAAAGTCACTGTCTTTATTTGAATTAGAAAACTCTGTGTAAAGCCCGGGAAATGCCGTGGACTTCAGCTAGTATTATATAAAAATAAATTTAAAAATAGGGCATCGTAAAAAAGCGTTTTTTGGGCCGAAATTTTATTTTAAATTCGATTAATTAGTGTTCCAACACGTATCAGTCGTTTTTAATTTTAAATTTAAGCCTATCAAAATGCTTTTTTAACAATTTTTTATTTTATTTTACTAAATTTACACAGTACCTACGTAGAACAAAATATATGTTTTTTATAATTATCATTAACTCACAAATAATTGCCAAAGTTGCCCTAAAATCACGAAAAATGGAATCATTTAATGGCGTTTATATTATAATTTATATCATAAATTAAAAAAAATTCGTAAAAAAATAATTATTCACTTAGGTCAAGTATTGTGGCGTCAAATTGAAATATATGTCTAGTATAAAAAAGGCGCAGCCGTTACTCTGAACACCTGTGTATATCAAACCGGCGAAAACCGGTAATTAAAGATATTATCACGGGCTTTTTTTGTGTACAGAAGAACAGTGGAATTAGTGGAATAAATGCCAGGAATGGATATGAATATATATATTTATGTATTTAAAAACACAAAAAAGATCCGAATTTTCACAGTGGCGGAAAAATATAATATTTTACATAAATTTAGACATCTACTTTGAGTTTACTCTTAATAAATTTTCAACTTTATTATTCATTCATGGATACAATTTTCGGTTATAAAAGTAAAGCGAAGCGTACCTATTCGTAAATAAGATACCTCTCACAGTTCTATTTGAATTATTTTTTCAACATCTTAATGTAATCTTATGTAACTTAACCTTTCCTAAAAATCTCCTTCGTGTCTGCCAATCTTCAGTCGGCTTTCTTCTGTATTTTGTCAAGCGTTTGTCATATTATCCGAGTTGATAAAAGTCGAGCTATCTCATATTTGGTCAGCGACACAATAGAATTTTCGGTAAAAGGTAATCTAACCTTTGTGTGATATTTCACCATCATATATTACCTTTTTACGAGAAACTGGTCAGAGGACGCACAAAATAAGATTTAGGGCTGAGCATTCAAACTCCATCACATTTAATCTAATTACTACTTTCTACTCGACGATGAACCCCATTTTGAATTTTTGGCATTTGAACGGTGGAATCTTGACGACCGCGACGTTCAAATCTTAATTATTCAAAATGGTGCTGACATTCATCGAAAAATCGTGCAAAAATCGTTCATCATTGCTTGAAATGATAGAAGCCATGTTTGGTGAGCAGATCTGAATCGCCAGGTACTTCCCAACTTTCATCCTCACTTTCTTCGTCGCCTTCCCGTCTCCTATCTGTTATTATCGATATGTTGCTGATTGCGGATGCAGTGGTGACTCTTGCGCGGTATTCACTTGAAAATCTAAACCGTTCATATTAAATGCTGATGCTTAGCCCTTTCCAGCTTTTAATTTTTTTTAAATCAGTTTTCTATTCACACGCGGTATAAGTTTAACCTCCGGAAAACTAAATTAGATGAGAGTGGGGATGCTACGATGCACCACACAAAGAGGAGACGGATAGGCTACGAAGCACAGCGCAAAGAGGAGACCGAGTATACTGTCTCTTTCTCTCGCAGGCTAAATCCCATAGATTTTCATGTTTGCCTCTTCCTATTGCTATTTTTCGTTTCATCGAGTTTTAAATCACAACAGTGCTAAAGAAGTTTTCACTTCAAAAATACCAGCTTTCAAAAATAATGACTGTGTTTTTATACTTTTTCGCTGATCACAACTTTATTGATCCAAAGCTAAAACAGGTCAAGAATCGGCTTTTAACATGGACTGTTCAAATAATACCGAAATTCGTAATGACGCTGATTGCCGATGTGATTTATCTAATGTGATGAAGTTTAAAACTTTAAAACCCAAACTTTAGCATTATTAACTTGGTGATTTAACTTAGCACAAGAAGAATATTTAAAAAAAGTAATATTTTTTTATATAGGCCTGTATAATATTATTAAAGTGTTGTGCATGAACTGGTACATGCCCTCAATATCGTTCGAATACCAGGAGATAATGATACTCAGCTGGTAGCTGGTACGGTGCCTACTGCTGGGGACTTGACTCTAGATAACAGTAACTGTGATTGGCCGACAAGTAAACCTTTTGTTGTAGGCCAATCGTGACAGATTTTGCCGTGGCGCTGTTTTACTTCACCTTAAACTACAAAGTAGTCTACAATAAAATTTCTTGGCTACTTTTTGTATACGGTGTTAAGAGATGTACTTGACTTACTCCAACGAGTGATTTTTGGAGTTAAAATTGTAAATGAAATTTTGATTTCCGGTGACTTTTTGAAGAGAAAACTTCTTTAGAACCGTTGTGATTTCAAACTCGGTGTAACGAAAAATAGCGACAATAAAATGAGACAAACATGTATATCTATAGGATTTGCTTATTTGCCTATTTTTGTGATGTTTTAATAATTAGTATGTTATCCGGGGCGGAGACAAATCCAACAAATCAAAGATCGTCAAAATCGGCCCAGCCGTTCTCGCGTTATAAATAGTGTAACTAGCCCGACTTTTTTTTACATATTAAGATTTATAACGGCAATTTTAAACTTTTATGTAGCTGATTTAGCTTTTATAAAAAAAATAATTATGAATCCGTATAACGCAATCGCACCTTGAATGTTCAGAATAAAACATATTAATATTTTGCCATTCGAACTCAGAAAAGAAGTTAAAGTTATTTTACATGAGAATTACGAAAATCATAGACATACAAATAGATAGACCAAAACATACAGATGAGCAGTAAAAACCAACTGTGGCGGGACGAAGAGAGGGACGATGACTGTGATTCGCCAATAAATCAATCTAACAGTATATATGTAGGTATCTCGATTATAATATGATCATTTAGTTCTTAAAAGTAAAATCTGCTTTTGAATTAATAGACCTTTTTACATGGGAGCGCGAATTGCTCGCCACGATATGAACAAATAAGCGAAGTCCAAATTCGGCAAAGTAAAGTTTCACTTATTTTCAGAGTGAAATATTTTGTTGCCGTATTTAGTTGAGACACTTTTACAAATGTTTCAAAATTTACTTACCCCAATAACAGCGAAGAGCACACTGGAGACACGCCCGCATTCCATATGATCGATATATTTTAGGGTGGTCGCAACCGCTGTTGCTATTAATAATAAAATAATATATTATCTCTTTTAATTAACATTAATTTACATGACTTATTTCACACGTTATTTAATTACAATGATACATAGCAGTTACATGATTATTTGCTCCTAGTCTTTGTAGATACTCTCAGTATCGCCCCAACTGCTTCAAATGGCTTTAGGCTTGTTTCGTGAACAGATTTACATAGCTAGGTACTTCTCTCCACCTCATCGACGCATCGTGTGTAGGCAACCACTCCCCCCCCCCTCTACCTACAGACTTATCGGAGTTCTGCAAGTCGGATCGTACGTAGCCAGTATTGGGGTATTATTTGGGACTATTTTGACGACGGATTATTTTGATTATTTTGACGACGAAGGTGCTTTTTATTTATTTTTTAGTATAATATTTATATACACATTTTTTTGTTGTTTAGGTACATTTAAGCATATGTCAGCATAACTGATAACCATCTATGTATCCTATATTAACGGTTGTTTGTAAGTTGTGTAAAATTCAAAACTCGTTTAGTAATAACGCCCTTAAGGTGGAATAAATTTGAAAAATTTTTGGCCCTCCTTCCTGTATTAATACGACGGATTTCCAGCAAAAAATAACAGATGAAAAAATAGACGTTCCAAATGATACGATTATGTATTTTATCAAAGCGGAAAGGGCGCAGGCACATCCCTGATTCTTTTGCCAACGGCTGTGTGTTTAGCTTCGCGATGTATCTCGACTCGATGTCATAAATGTATGTATATGTTACAAAACTGATAATATTATCGATTCTAAATAAGCTTTAAATAAAGAAAAATAATGCTTACCTATGGAATGTAATACCACAATTGGATTTATTCTCTTTTTCTCTTCTATTTTCACACGTTTTTATATCACAAGCCACCATTTTTGCCATGTTATTTCGTAAAATGTTCGATGAGAATGATAACGTCACATTTTTTAGATTCACGTGAGGCTCTCGCAAGACCAGCCGGTTCCGATGGAATGGTTCCAATGGGAGGGGGAAATAATACGCCTTTTATCACTTAGGGCAGGTACATGTATTTGTATATCCATGACGAAAATATGTTCTTCTTCAATGAAACAATCTTTTTTATTTGTGAATCGCTTACAAGAATCCCATCTTTTTTTTTTTTTTTTTTTTTTTATTGTATTTATTACTTGCTGGAGCAATCCCGATGAGTTAATGAGACTATGACATCGCCAATAGGGTATTTTGTGAGACTGGAGGGAGCTAAAAGGGGAAGGAGGTTTTTGAATATGTGGCCATCCAACAAGCCTTTTGTGTCAAGCAAAAATGAAATTTCGATTTTGTGGTATTCAACGGTGGTATTTTACCAGAGCGATACTGAAAGTATCTACCACCTACTTACAACTTACAACAAGCAAACCATGAAATTTACGTTTTCAACTGTTTTTATGGATATATCGATCATCCAGTTAATTATTCAAAAATTATTCAAAAAAGAATAATATTTTATTTATGGTGAGGATTCGAATATTAATAATAATATTATCTCAAAACTTGGAGATGTCTGACAAATCAACTGGACGATCGATGTACATATACATATATTAGTCTGAGCGACAGTTTACGAATGACATTTTTCCGCGTTTTTTTTTTAAATTAATGCTGGTTTATTAGAGGAATTGGTATTTGATAATGGTATCGTGACCAAACGATGGATTATCGAATAAAACACGGAGAATCTGATACTGTCTGATTGTACTGTCTGATTGTAGGTGGGTTTACAAAATAATAATTTTTTTTTTGTGATGTAGGAAGTCATTGTGTACACAATTATCTCTTTCTCTCTTATTGTGTTAGATTTTAATTTCACGCTGTCTTCCTACTGTTCGTTTATTCGACGTTGTGATTTGTCTCTTTCTACATGTATTCACACAATTTTGAAGTAAAACTTCTTTACGCACGCTTGACTTGGGGAGTAAGTTGGTGAATGCGTGACGAGAGCGTTAAGAAAAGTGTGATCGGGCGAGGCGAATGGAAGTTGAGCGGGAGATATAAGTTAGTGAAGATAGAAAAAGAGAGAGTTTCTTTTCGTATTACTGTAGGGGCAAGAGAGAGAGGTGCATTTTCTTTCACTCTTTCTCTCATAGCCAGTTACGTTTCGTATATCTAAGACACAGTGCAGGCCTATTGTCTGTATCACACTGTAGGATAAAAAGAGAGCAGTGCGCGCGCACATTTTCTTTCTCTCTTCTTTTATAGTGAAGTTTTACTTCAGTCGTGTGGTCTAAAGCACACTTTTTATTTATTGAAAACTTCTTTGGCACCGTTCTGATTTGAAACTCGATAAAATGAAATGGCGTCACTAAAAACGACAATCAAATACAACCAAAGGACTTAGCCTGCGAGAGAATGAGATAGTACAATCGGTCTTCTCTCTGTGCGGTGCTTCGTACCCTCTCCACTCTTGTCTACTTTAGTTTTCTGAAGGTTTACTTCTACCACGTGTGAATTGCACTCTGTTTTTTTTTTAAAGCGAAAACTTCTTTAGCACCGCTGTGATTTAAAACTCGATAAAACGAAATATGCCGACACGAAAAATAGACAAACACGTACATCTATAGGTTTTAGCTTGCGAGAAAATGAGATAGAATGAAACCCTACCGCATTGTCCGTTTTGTTTAGCAGCTCACTTTTCATGTCTCGTATTGGTTGAGATTGTGTGGGTGAAGATTTCTTTGTACCGCGTGTGAACTTCACTCGATTTTTTTTTAGTTTATTTTTTATTTGAATAAATTAAATACATTTTGTTGTTATGAACAAACTAATTATTTTATTTCATTAATATATCAAACGACAATGTGGCTGCTTTCTTCCAAACTGTAAATTATTCATGTTTTTAACAAGACGTAAAAATCCTCCTAAGCATTAATTTTCCCTTAAGTCTTCCTTTGCGGGAAAATAAATATTGGACAATAGTTCATCAACTAATTGGCATCTGAACGCGCAACAAAATTTAATGATTTGAATGTTGAGGGTGATTCAATGATAAAACGTCGAAACAGCCACGTGCACTAAAAATAAACACTGATAAAACCGCTCCTTGAACCACCCGACCGACTAAAGACGAAAAGGAAGCATTATTTTTGTAGAAAGAGAAAAACAAATTCTTCGACGTTATTATTATTATTTGTGGAAATGGCGCTACTTAGTTCCCTCGAACTGTTTTGAAAAAGGCGGAATAAAATATGTTTTTCTTATAATGGAGTAACTAGAACGGACGATAGTAAATCAGTTTCTTCGTAAGAAAACTATTTGCGAAACGACAATTTACAATAGGCCACTTGCATGGATTTCATAATGACTTGGAAAAAATCGTGTGGATAGATTTTTTTACTAAGATTACGAAAATGTTAGTAAAATTTTTTAGAAATGTATAGTTTTATTTTTATTTTTAAATAAATAAATCCATTATTTGAGCTCGTGACGTCACTACCTGAAAATGTCCCGTCTCCGATTATGTTCCCTTAATTTTGTAAAATTCCACACTGATTAATTTTTATTTATATGGCAACACTTTAATTTCCGGCGAATTTTGGAATTTGCGTTTAACGTTCACTAGATTTATTGTTTGTTCTATGCGAACTTATCCTTTGATTTGATTTTTAGATAAAGATGGCGGTGTTTTTACAGATGTTACGAAGAGAACCCCGTACAATTTATTGCTATTCTTGTGGAAAACGTTATTTTTAAAAAATGATTTTCAGCTATGTAATTATCGTTTTTTCGCACCCATAAAATTATGTCCCGTCTTTCCGGTTTATAAAAAAAGGTCTGATTTTTCGGATTTCAATTTTCCAAAAATCGCCAGGATTTCAAAAATACGATTAAAAATAAAAACAGAATGTCTTAGAATATTTGCTTTAATAGGAAAAAAATTTAAAAAAAGTGATGCAAGTGGCCTATTCTATTTAATTCTATATAAACATAAATGGAAATCGGGATAATCTTTTATCATGTTTCAAAAAGTTTTTTCAAGAAGTGAAACTTCTAACTTCTAGCACTGTTGTGATTTGAAACTAGATGAAACGATAAATAGCGACACTAAAAAGAGACAAACACATACATATGTAGGATTTAATCGTAGCCTATCGGTCTTCTCTTTGTACGGTGCTTTGTAGTCTCCCCACTCTACCACTCTACACGTAGTAGAAATGAAACCTTTAGAAATTAACCTTCGTGAGAATCAGTATCAGAGTATCAGGAGTATTGTAGGGTTTATTTATTATAATATTGTTAAAAAGTTTAAAAAAAAATCTTTTTATTGCACGAAGTACCGCACAAAGAAGAGGCCGATTAGTCTTATCTTATTCTCGCAGGATAAATCCTGTAGATGTTTGCGTTTGTTTCTTTTTAGTTTCGCTTGTTTCCGTTTCATCGAGTTTTAAGTCACACCAGTGCTAAACTAGTTTTTACTTCAAAAACCATACTAGGAGGAAACACAAAAGCTGGCAGTTCGTTCCAAGAGCTTAATGATCCATTCAAATAGGGTAGTTGACTACAGCACTGTTCCATAGATCATCTCCCAATGAAACACCTGTAAAACAAACTCAACATTTTCACAGCTTAGTTATCTTAACCTATAAATTATAACTCGGACATCTTAGTTCGATGACCCTCACTACATCTTACTCCTTAGATTCTTAAATAGCAAATAGCAAGCTGCCTTCTTTATGAATATACATATGTCATGCAATAACGGGCTCGAGAAATAGCTAGGTTAGAGTTCATTATCGCAAAACATTACTGTTGCATATATATATGTCATTCAATAACGGGCTCGAGAGATAGCTAGGTTAGAGTTCATTATCGCAAAACATTACTGTTGCAGATATAAACGTGTAGTACAAGGAGTCGATCTGTTCAAATTTTTTGCAGAGTTCATTGAAAGTACTCGTTCAAACTCAAATGCGAGTAATCATAATCATGTTTTTAAAGCTCGACGATAATGTAACACGCGACGTAGATATCAAAGTTATGCTGTATACCTACGACCTACGACTAACGTCATTAGGTTCGTCAGACTCCGAGAAGTGTGCGATTGAAATGTCCGAATATATTATTATTTGTACAACAAATGATCAAATATTGTGTAGACATTGTGGACAGTCTGGACAAAGCTCTCATTTTGGGAGTTGGTTATCGGCACCGCCGCCCGGGAATCATTTATTGGGTAACCAGCACCTCTGCCATAAGGCACCCCAAGTAGTTCGCTACATTTGGTGACTTGGCAGAGGTGCCCGGGTTCATGGGGGGAGGTTTGTCCGGGCCTTGGCGAGAATGGTTGAGAGGTTGAAGGAGTCTCATTGACTTCTCCAGTCGTAATCTCTCGGAAAATCGCCTTGCAGCGCAGTGGGAGGGATGGATTACTACGTACGTCACTTTTGGACCCACTGCCCCTAAGATTCCGACCCACCCGTCATACCCTTTTCCTTCCCAGAACTTCCTCTCTTTCCTTTCCTAAAAAGCACGCACACAGCATCCCCAAAGATGGAATTGGCCCTGAGGGGAATTATTTTCCTTATGGCCTCTTGAGTAAAGATGATGTAAAAAAAAATTGTAATGCATCGACAGCGAACCATTTTAAATTACTTTGTGTATTATTGTTTGACCCAGCACGGTATGGCAAGACAAACACTTCCAACAACGGTTTCACCGCCTTTATTATTTGAACCAATTACACACTCACCGTTAATATTTTACATCACCGTCAATGCGTCAATCTATGTCGGGCTCTTCTGAAGCCCGGTGTTTGCATGCATAGTCGATAAAAAACAGTTTTCCGTGGCGTATAGATTGTAAATTTCAGGGGTGGAGCGGCGGCTTAGGGGATCGATGTCTAGGGTCATTAAAATTTAAAAAAAATGACGATTTTATTTAATGCGGTCCTTCGATTTCACGAAAAAGCGTGTTTTACCGTTTTTTCTTAGAGTTTAGAGTATGGTGTATGTAAACCAATGATGCACAACCTTTGTAGTTTTTTTTAATATTTTTTTACGCGAATACCGTTTAAACTATCCGGAGCCAGTAGGTATATTGAAATAAACAAAATAAAAATAAAATGTATCTAGGTACGTAAGAAGCACTTGTTTGCAGCATCCTGGAATATGTATCCATTATTTGGGCTCCTTCTGAACAAATCCATATCCTAGACATAGACAAAGTATAAAAAAGGTTTATGCATTAACTGTATATGAAGGAATACACATAATATCCATTCCTATATCCATCCTTGTTCTTAACACGAATACTCGATTCTCATACCTTTGAAGCCCGCCGAAAAATATATTTTTTAAGTTAATCTCTGGTACCATGAGAAATGTTGACCTTTGTTAGAAGTAAACTTATATGCTCATTACACGTATACTTGTGGGAGATCCCATGCAATTTTAATGCTCTGAAAACGAGAATTTCTGCCTATCAGAACGCGCCAATAAAAAGGAGCTACTCAACTGCTTAACGTACTGCATTGACCATCGACCATTGAATACCCTTTGACACATGCCACAAAATAGAAAAACTGCCCCCATACCTTCGTAATTTGTTATCTTCTCCATGATATATTGGTGTATAAACTTTTTTACGCAGAACATGAAAAATAAATCAATAAATACCTAAAACATTAAATTTTTGTCCATGAAAGTAAAAAATATGTATGTATTTTAAAGGTCAGTGTTATAAAATAAAATTTGTTCGTTTTCAACCAAGTCAACCAAAGCGAGCCTACTATGAGTCGAAACAAATGGCTATCCGATCAAATCAGTGGTTTCAAAAATTTACTGTATTTTTAAAATAATGTTAATAATTTTGCACTTACGAATATTTAATCACATTTGTTGAAAATGGGCCAGATTTACCAAATTACAAATACACTTGACACTCGGCACGCTACTGCGCACTGGTACAATTTATTACTAGCTACTTCGAGTAAGTACAGTCAGATAATATGAAAGGTAGATAAAATAGAGAATGTGCAATTCACACTCGGTAGAAATAACATTTTACGATACTTACTTAAAATATTGAGTATTTCAAAACTGAAATTTCTGTAGCCCCGTTGTGATTTTGAATTCGGATGAAACGGAAATGACGCATTACAGCACCTGCAAAGCATCAAACTTCGCTCTTTGGCCGCTTTGATTATTAGAATCCTATTGGTTGAGATACGTAACGGAAATGACGCTAGGTCTGCGCTCATTGACATCTTTGATTATGACCACACTTCTCAAGGCTCCTATTGGTTGAGATTGTTTTCGTAAAGTTTCGCTTCTACCGCGTTTGAACTGCACTCTTCCACTGCAGAAATACACTGACATGAATGTATTGTGAACGTGACTGTGTTCCGAAGTAAGATCAATTTTATATTTTTTGACATTTTCAAATATCGAAATTATTTCCTAAATAATGGCTGGCTTACACAGTGCGAGCTAGCGTGCGAGTCAGCCTGCCGAGTAACTGCACTGCCGAGTAACTGCACTGCAGTAACTGTTTGGACATAACTTACGAGTAACTCGTACGTGCGAGTTGGACAGTAGCTCGCATCCGAGTTACTTCAACATTTTTTGTTTTCACTCGCATGCTGTTTGGACATAACTTACGAGTAACTCCACTGTTTGGACATAACTTACGAGTAACTCGTACGTGCGAGTTGGACAATAACTCGCATCCGAGTTACTTCAATTTTTTTTGTTTTCACTCGCATGCTCGCCCGGCAGCAACTCGCACATGGCAGCAGCTCGGTCATCACTCGCATCGTTTGGACGCGTTCGGCACTTTCGGCAGTAGCTCGCCAGTGCCAGCCGGACAGTTGTGAGCGGAACCTGTGCTTTTTGATATAGAAGCTTTAGAAATCCTGCCAAATATTAGTGAGCTTAGGAAACACAGGGTTACTTCCAACTTTACCCTTGCTGCTATGCTATCTCTCATCTATGTGTTTTGACGTTCTATTTTTGTTTTTATCAAATTTAAAAGTCTTTCGACTTCGTCAGGTGTCACTCTCATCACTGCTTTATATTCTCGGGGGTCTTCATGATAAAGCTCCTTGAAAATGGTAAGTGTTGCTCCTAAAGATCTTTTATCCATCCAGTCTCTAATCCAAACCCTTTTCTTTCGCTCTTTTTTTAAGGTTTTCATGGGCATTTTCCAATTCTTGACATAATATTGTTGCCATGGATTTTATTACAGTTTTTGTAACTAAAGCACGTTCACTCAATATCGCGACAACTCACAAGACTGGGCAGCAGCTACTACGTGTCGTGTGGACAGCTAAGACGATCCGAGCTACTGGCGTAAGAGTAGAAAAGCCGAGTAGCTGTCTACTGGCTAAGCAGCAGCTCGCACTATGTAAACCAGCCATAATTGATCTTTTTCATCGACCTGCTTGTCTAGGAGTCGAGAAGTTATTTGTTCAATAAGAATATTGGTTTTAAATCGTTTTATTTCTTCATACTCCTAGTCTCACATTAGCGATATACTCGTTGACCATAGTAAATGTGAAATTGACCCATTTGACCATACAAATTTTAAACGTTGACCCGTTTCATCATAATAAATGTGAAATTGACCGGTTTGACCATAGAAATGGTGAAATTGACCCGTTTTACCATAATAAATATGAAACTAACCCGTTTGACCATAGTAAATATGAAACGCCGACCTGTTTCACCATAGTAAATTTGAAATTGATCAGTTTGATCGTAGTAAGTGTGAATCGTTGATCCGTTTCACCATAGCAACGTTTCTCCATAGTAAATGTGAAACGTTGACCATTTTCACCATCATAAATGTGAAATAGGCCAAGCCTGCATATATTAAGAGAGTATAGTGCTCCTATAGGTACTAGCTGAAACGGATTTTAAAAAAATTAATATTATCTCTAATTTTGTTATTTTTTTTGTTACAGGTAAGGTTTACAACATCTCACACCTCCTAGCTGAGTTGTGGTGAGTTTTAATTCAATTACTAAGCAGATACCAACATCTTAACAACACGCCTGACGTAATAAGCTATTTTTACGAACTTATTTTTTTACGAACCACTGAAATAAATTGATCCGACATTTTCAAATATCTAATTTTTTTCTTTAACAAAAAATAATAAGTTTTATTAACTTGTACGGATCCAGAAATTTCCGTTCATTGTATAAGCAATATTCAAACTCTACCAAATAATTTCTGTAAAGGCGGTGGCCGTCTTATTGTAACTATACTTGGGATTGTTCGAACATATTGGGTTAGTAAATTAATATTAGACCATCTTCGAGTAGTTTCAAGTTTCAACTTCCGGACCCTCTGTCTTGTACAAGGTAAAATATATATTATTTCCCCCGCGTCATGGCGATCACGTATTAAGTTTCTTATTCAATGTAGATAATAACATTAATTTGATAATTTGTATGGCGCCAATTTTGTGAATGTCACCTCAAGGGCTTGCAGACACATGCGTTGTTGATGAGAAATATGATCAAGTTGCAATCCTCAGTCTAGGTATACCGTTAACTACACAATAAGTCATTTCCGGTATGGATAAAGACGACTGAACTCCCCAAAACTCTTGACATTAGTACCTTACTATTTATTCCTCATTGTTTATGTGTACGCACTCTGATTATTGAAAAAAAATATTAATCAATTTATTAAAACAGTCAGTTTGAAAATGGCCTTGTAAGCCGAAACAGCTGTCAGAAATATAAAAACTAAAATACTTTCTGAACCTAAGATTATAATAAAACTAGCTGGGTTACCCGGCTTCGCTCAGGACAATAAGATAGTGTTCTGGAATGTTGCACAATGATGTTCCCGATTTCCTATTCCTGATCATTCCACTCCTTCCACAACTTTCTACAGCTCTATGGAACCTTCTAGAACTTTCCGGAAGACTGTTCTAGAACTTTCAAGAGGGCGAAATTTTCAGCCCTTATATCTTTAAAAGCACGGCCTTTAGGTAAAAACGGATACCCTTATTCCCTAGGGGGGATAGAGATCTACCACACCATATAACTCCCTTGATCGAACCGGGACTCGTTTCTGAGTTTTTGCGAGCTGCACGTTTTTTGGACTTTCTTTTATAATACATGCCATATTCAAATAAATAAAATGTTACTCCTTACATGTCCTTTCCCGTGCGTTCCCCTCCAGCGTTCCACTTCCACCTTCCCCGCCACCGCTCTCCCGCTCCCCCGTCCCGCCAACCCCCCTGCATTTCTTGACTCCTCTCCCGCGCGGCCCGTAGCCGAAACTTTTTTCTAATACTAACATTTTTAAACTCGTGATATCTTTCTAATTAAATATCCGAATTGAAAAATTCAAAAAGTTAAATAAAGGTATTGAAGCTGTCTTGAATATGAAGTAATTTATTTTGATAAGGATTAAAACCAAGTTACAAATAAAGAGCCTTTTCAAGCGGCGACATATTAATTAAAATTTTAAAATAAAAGAATACTTATTGTGGCATAACCATAATAGTTAGACATATGCTGTCGCGACCTTTTTTGTAAATAATGATGTGTTCTATAAAGTCGTTTTACATTATTTTATTCTATCATCAATAGTTTTCGCAGCGTACGCGATTTAAAGAATATTTTAGGTAATTTTTTTACACCCTGGGTTACATTATTGAAGTTTTAGTAAGGATGTCTATATTTTTTTAAAATATAATATAGCCTATGTCACCCAGGGATAGTGTAGCTTCCTAACAGCGAAAGAATTTTTCAAATTGGTTCGGTAGTTTCGGAGCCTATTCGATGCAAACAAACACACAAACAAACAAACAAATATTACCTCTTTATATAGTGTGTTAGATTATGGAATTGAATTTAAATTCAACTTAACAAATAGGAAATTTAATAAGAAATACCTTCTTTTCATAATTTTATGAACTGTTTTCAAACAACCATTTTGTCTTGTATGTTTATAATCTTACGAGTAATCGGTAGTGTTAAAATGGACTAAAGTTTAAACATGCTAATCAAAACACTCTACGTGTATCCTGCACATAGAGGACCTTACTTACAACATGTTTTATAAAACATATAAATATTTTACACAGTAATTGATAAAAAAAAAAACATTTACGTATGGTAAAAGATTGCTTATCATTTATAAAGTACCTACGTATAAAATGCTATCAGTTTTTCACGTTTGTCTCTAAATGTGTACTTCTGTTTTATACATATGTAGATTCATTAATTATTACTTTTGCTGTTAAGGTAATAGCAAAAAATACTGTTTAGTACTGCAGTTAGTTAGTTAATTGGGCGACTGTCTGTTTATTGTTATATAATTTAGTATACGTACCTATATTGAAACAGCACTCTTTCAAAGTTACCGTAAGCCACCTTTCACGAATTTTGCATACATTCCAGAACCGACTAAGATCTGTCCCAGGAACTCATACCACTTATTTCAACCGTTAGTACTTTTCAATTCCCGTCTACTTCCGTCTAGCTTCTTGGGATAACGACTAGTTAAGTTACCTATCGCATAATATGTTGCGTAATGAACCCTTAGTATCTAACGCCCCAAAGCTCGGGTGGAACTTAGTTTTAGTTAATTTTGATTGCGATGAAATAGAACCTACAAGTTTGACAATTTACAGTTAAGTAAATTTAATCGGTCCAATTCGAATTCGAATCTAGACGTTCTCCCCTTTAATATTCTATATAAAAACTCGCGAATCAAATCAGTAGTAAATGGACTCTTCGCTAAACGGAAGTGTTGTCATTTTAAAGAAAAAAGGAAATCAATACGCAATTGAATTGCTCATAATATACATGGGCTGTTTAAAAGGTAACGGGAATTTTTTAAATTTCGCGGGTTTGGAAAGTCTGATTTTGTTATGTTGGTATACATGCCCATGAAGTATGATAAAATTATGGATCAAAAATGAAATAGTGTGTAACAAAGTGTGTGAAATGTTAACAAAGGCCTATGGTGAGTCTGCTACGAGTAAAACAAGGGTTTACGAGTGGTATAAGCTTTCCCAAGATAGCCGTGAAGACGCCGGACGCCCCAGCACGTCAACAACAAATAATGTGCTGGGGCGTCCGGGGCGCGTATTTCTTTTTCCGTGTTCAATACGAGGCAACCATGCCTCGAAATCAACAGGGTTTTGTAACGCCGTTTCTCCACCAAACCCGTGTCCAGTAGAAGGCAAGCGGCATCCTACTGTGCACGGGTTTGTAACGCCAATTCCCCTTCCAAACCCGTGTTCAGTACGAGGCATGTTAAGTGAATGCATTATATACAAGTTTGTACCTGTATTTATAACAGCATAACATGGAAAGAAATGTATCAGAATAATTTCACTTACCCGCTAGACAAACCCTGCTTTGCCAAACAAACCATTCAAAACCTGGGATGTTTTTAAAATTATGATGACATGCGAGTTTATTTTAGAGAATTTATTTTATAAGTACTATAAAGTGTTATAAGTACTATATTATAAAGTGTTTTATTTATTTTATTAGTAAGGCTGTTTGCGTTTTATTGCCCATCCATTATATTGTGCGTGTATGCACACACTTCTTTTTTTATGTTATAATCACGTTTGGAGGATGCCTCGTACTGAACACGGGTTTGGGAAGGGAATTGGCGTTACAAACCCGTGTACATTAGGATGCCGCTTGCCTTCTACTGGACACGGGTTTGGAGAAAAAATGGCATTAAAAACCCGTATTGAGTTCGAGGCATGGTTGCCTCGTATTGAACACGGAAAAGGAAATACGCGTCCGGGACGTTCGTCATCTTCAACGACTTCACGACCATCTTGAAAAAGCTTATACCACTCGTAAGCCTCTTTTTACTCGTAGCAGACTCACCATAGAACTTTGTTAACATTTCACACACTTTGTTATATTTTATTTCATTTTTTAGGCAAAATTTGATACAAATTTTTTGATTCATTTAAAATAAATAAAAATCGCCGAGCTCATAAAAACACGTCTAATCTTAGCGGCTGCCATAGACAAACTAAAAAAATGAATATACCTGAAATTTTTATCGTATTTCATGCGCATGTATACCAACACAAAAAAATTGACAATCGGGCTTTCCAATCCCGCGAAATTTAAAAATTCCCTTTACTTTTTGAACAGCCGACGTATGTATAATCCTGCCTAAATTCGGTATAATTATCCACCACCTTGCAACTGCTGACCAAAGATTCAAAGGCTTCGAAAAGAAAATCCGGAAACGTAAGAAAGTCCACTTCAATAATATGTTTTGTATACAATAAGATCTGTACTATTAAGATCCCGGTAGTTTTATTCCGAGATTGATGAAATTTTGCACACTGAACCTTCAAAACAGGAGGGAGTTCACTGTCTACCTGAAATTTTGAAAAAAAACCCACTCTCTTTTCTCTTGATGAAATTTTGCACCTTTGACGTTCAAAATAAGAAAAAAATAAAGTATTCATAATCCGAAAAAATCTGTCTAAAGCCGGGGCAATGGCGGGGACTTCTTATCTTATGTTATTTAACAGTGTCATCAATTTCACACGATACTTACCTGCAGTGAAAGGTATTTACCTTATCTTGTCACGTAAACGTGTGATAAGTAAAAAATATGGTAATGTTACGAGTATTTACGAGTCACGATCCTTTTTTTCTTTTAATTTGCCTATAATTTATGTTTCTATTCAATAGATGCCGACATTTTTACCTACAATGCCATAATACACAGATAATCAATAATTTTGACCTTCGAAACCTTCGGTGTTGATGGCTTGTAGCGCAGATCTTTAATTAAAAGATTATATTAGATTTTAGTTTGTTAGATTAGTTTTGATTTAATGATTTCCCTTAGCAAATATTTAGAATTGCACTTTTATAACTGAAAAACTTTAAAAATGCGTTAAAAAATGTTGGAATTTTTTTTTTCAATCGAAAGTAAGTACTAAAATAATAAAATGTCATAGTTCTACCCCGATAATCCACCTATTCAAAGTCTATAAAGTTTGCCTTCTCTACATTTTTATCATATAGTATATTAAAATATAAGTGGATTAACAGGTCTTTAAAACACGCGCGATTTTTCGAGCACGACGGCGTAGCCGAGTGCTCGAAATAAAGCAAGTGTTTTAAAGACCAGTTATCCACGAAAACTTTACGCTATTTTTTTTATTGGTACACTTTGAAAACATAAATATTGATATTATTATTAAAAATTTGGAAATAAGAACTATTAATGAATTCGTGATGTGACATCACAATATCTTGTTGTCATGGAAATGAAAAACACAAACATTAATTTGCAATCTGTCACATAAGATTAATAGTTGACATCACAGTTTTTACTAGTTATTGTGTGTTGTAAAATGAGTTCTAACATTGATAATTTAAATACCAAAGCAGAATCGCGGTTAATACCTGAACAATCCAAAGACGTTTATAAAAAAGAATATGAAAGGTTCATAACATGGATGGAGGAGCAAAACGTAGTAGATTTAGATGAACGAGTTGTGCTTGCTTACCTTCAGAAAATGTCGGAACAGTACAAAGCATCGACTATGTGGGCCATACATTCGAAATTGCAATGTCTGTTGAGGATAAATGAAGGGGTTGATTTAAAATCATGAAGGCAATTAGCAAGGATGACGTTGATAAGAAGGCGTATGTATTCAAAGAAGATGATTTGCGGAAGTTTTTCACGGAAGCACCGGGCATTACGTACTTATTTTTGAAGGTGGTAGCCATTTGCGGAATCTTTGGCTCTTGCAAAAGATGTGAATTGTGCGATTTATGCTTATATGATATCAAAGAAGAAGGAAGTGTATTGCTTATTATCATCCGACCATCTAAAACAGTGAAGGCTCGACGTTTTACTGTTGCCGACAGTGGTGCAATTAATTATGTGCGTTTGATGAAGCAATATTTATCATTGCGACCCCAAAATGTAAGTACAGACAGGGTTTTCTTACGGTATGATAAGGGTAAGTGCACCAATCAAGTGGTTGGTATTAACACATTTGGATCATGCCCCTTACAAATCGCACGCTATCTTAAATTAAACGATCCTGAGAAATATACAGGACATGCGTTTCGACGTACATCCGCTACCATTATGGCAAATAGTGGCATGACAATTGATCAAATCCAACGACAAGTAGGATGGAAATCGGCAGCTGTGGGGACTGGTTACGTGGAAGAGAGCATTAGAAATAAGAATAATGTTTCAAACATTATTGGAACTGCCATTAATGGAAGTGCAGCCTCATTGACTTCCGAGAATACTATTAATTTGAACAGCATTTCCTCCGATTTAAAAAACGGAGGTATTAATATTTCAAATAAAACGAACTGCTCTTTTCACATCCATTTATATAATTAGAATGTAAACGATGTAAAAAAGAATGTAAACTTTGAATAAAATTTTTGAAACATTTGTAATGTTTTATTTGACGCTTAAAATATTCCTGTCAGATTTATAGTTAAAAGTTGACATTTAGACTGCACATTTTGTTGATTTGTTGATGTTGCCATGGTAACTTTAAAAAACGCGCGTTCCATAAAGTGCGATTTAAACACGCTAGAGCGTACTTTAAATGAGTAAAAAAGGGTACCAATAAAAAAAATGTTTTGTGGGTAGCAACCAAGTTTGAATTTACGTTGTAAAAATTTTCAGCATTTTCTATCAGCGATTATTCTATCTCATTCTTTTCCAGGATAAATCCTATAAATGTATGTTTTTGTCTCTTTTTAGTGTCTCTATTTCGTTTCATCAAGTTTCAAAACACAACGACGCTGAAGATAGTTTTGACTTCAATAATACCGCGTGAATAATAAATAGTCTTTTCTATTACAGAGTCCGCATTATTATTTGGAATATTATAACCGTTCTTAAATGGGGGCCGTTTCTGTTGTGACGGTGGTAGTAATTAGTTTATTGTCCTACGCATCGTTTGCTTCTAATATAACACATCACTGCCCATGTACGCCATTGGATAACCTAGTGGGCCATGACTCTTGAGTTGTGTTACCATACAAGATCATCCAATTGACCATTTGATATACCCAAGAGGGAACTATTGACGACATATTATTCTAATTTTATTGGAATATCTCTTATTATAATAGCTTTTGAAGGTTAAACTCATGTACGGAATACATCATTGAAGAAAATGATTGAATAATTACTTAGACTTTTGGAAAATGTCAAAAGGTGTCTTATAAATGTTTATCCGAGACACTATCTAGGTTACAAACCAATTCTTTAGAACTTTGTGGTAATTTAAAAAGGAAGCAGCCAAAAATATGGGATAAATTAATTAATTTTTATTTTTCTGTGTTCTGTTCTTTGCTTTTAGACTTATTACTATTTTTTATTATAATTATCTTTAATTTTTACGTGAGTACCGCTAACTGCTCCCAACCGCCTGGAGTCAGTGAGACTATGACATCCCCAACTGGGGTATGTTGTGAGGCTGAAGGTAATTGGGGAGGCGAAGGAGATGCGATAGAGGAAGGCGGGGAAGTATCTGGCCATTCAAATCTAGTCACCAAACACTGCATATGTCAATTCAAGCAACGTTTCAATTCCGAATGGTGGTCTTACGCCAGGGCGATACTGAGAGTATATTCCACTCGACGTGCCGCAAATACATTATTTTTAATGGTTAAATTGTGAAAACACCAATCAATCTAATAAAATTTACTTAAGCGCGCTGGAATTTGAACCCACGACCTTCAGATCGCTAATCGAGAGCCCTGCCCCTAGACCACGGAGACCTCTTCTTCTTCAACGAAATATTATTGTTTTCAAAGGGAATGTCAAGTTTTGCATGGCTTTAGGAGTTATTAAAAATGTTGTTAAGATGTGCAGCATTACTTTTATAATAATTTCTAATTTGCTCATACACACATTTGTTGTTTTCAATTTGATACCAGTTTCCAGTATCGTGGTACATGTTTTGTGACTCAAAGATATTTAAAAAAATGTAGTCTTGAATCTGGCATGGATGTTTTTATTTTACAAAGTATTTCACACATGTTTTTATTGTCCAAAATGGCATTGTTAAATCCGAAGTATATACGTTTTGTAAAAAATGTTGAATTATTGTTGAAGAAAATATTTGGACACATTATTAAAGAAGAAGAAGATAAAACCATTAATTTCAATCGGAACATGAAACACAACAAGACACAGAAAAATAAAAAGGTAACCGTCGCAACTTGGACACGAACCCAGAATCAGTTGATTACAGAAAGTTGATTTTTGAAGTTGTGCAGTAATATTGGTTAACAATATATTTTGAATAGGTACGGAAAGAATTCATTCATTTAGTTGATTTAAGGTGTGCAGTAGTAGGTATTTAACATAGTACAAAAGGTACAAACTGCCAATAGCACATCTCTTACCATAGGTCGATGGCGGATTTGTTAAATTTTCAAAAAAGTACAATTATTATACAACACCCATTTCAAATCATATAATCAGGCAGTTAAATAAATCGATACATTATCTGGTACAATTATGTAACAGAATTTTAATTTTAGTTTAAATAAAATCATAAAATATATAAGTACATGTGTTTCTTGACGAAAATTGGTCCGTTTGTGTATTTATTTGCGCACTTACAGACTAATATATTTCAAAAAATTTTAAATCCTTATTTTGCTGAGACATTATTGAAAAATATTAAATACTTATGATCAAAACATAATTACAAAAATTACATAATTTAAATAGTTTTATCAACATGCCTTTTTAGCATTTATGGATATAGGTATAAATTAAAGCAAATTTGGATTGAAATAAAATCGATATTGAGTTATAATTTTAATAAGCTGGTACGGAGAGTTATTAATCTTTCTCATTGGAACCGCCCTGTATGATCGTAAGAACCTATTTCGACGAAATGTGGATTTTTGGTCGCTGGCTGGTTATACGCTCGTAATAAACATGTTTTCAGACAGTCGTATCCATAAACTCAAATTCTTTCACCTTCACATATTGAATGTGCAATATGGGCATTGAGCCCGCGACACTGTAAATAACTAACCTAAAAATGTGAAAAAAAAAAAAAACTGTTTGTAAGCGTTTTTAAATGTCATTTCAGTAACATTCTCCAGCCCTAAAGAGTCCTAATTTCTCCAGTCTTTTAAAATACATATTTTGATATTATCAACTCCACTTTTGCCACTTATCTTTTAAAATGTAATACTTGTAGTGATGGGGGTAGCAAATGTAAAATCGTGCAATGTCCCGTGTTTCAAATATAATGTCCTCCACGTGCAAAGCCGTTTTTTCTTCAAATCTTCTCCAAGCACAAACTTTCTAATTAAAGTGTTTATCGGAAGTGACCTGCAGGTAAGTATTTTTCTGTATCCATTTGTAAATATTAAAATTAGATAGTACCTAAGAATTCTGAATAAATTGTACAGCGCCCTTAAGGTGATTTTTCACAAAAACGGCGCTCTCTAAATTATCCAATTATTATTATTATTATTACATAAAAGCATACCGTTCATAGAGTACCTGCACTGTAGACTTTAAACAGTGGCCTTAGGTCAACCGAACCATTTGAACTATATAATACTCTGATTGACCTCTATAGAGAATTCTAAATCACTAGGTGAAATGTTTAAGTTACAGTATTAACGCGTCACATACTAACTTTGCTTTCGATGCGGAGTAGCCGCAGCTAGTTCTCATACTACATTATTAATGCATTCGTAAACTTCACTAAATTCAGTTATGAACGGTTCAAATTTGCCAAAATTAATATATCGGTTTATCATCTTTCCCGGCCCATCCATTTATAACATTCCAAACCATTTAATTCAAACGTGTCAGTTTGCTGTATTATATGTATGCTTTCTACCGAGGGGCTTACCCCTAAGGTAAGAGGTAAGGCTCTGGACTAATAATCCTTAGGTCGCAGGTTGAAATCCCGAGGTGCACAAATAAATTTCATTTGATGAATTTATTAATTTAAAATAATTAATAGCATTTTTTTGGCACCTTCCAAAGTGGACGATAAGAAAGAAGTTAGGTAAGGCCATCATTCAGAATTGAAACCTTGCTTTAAATGGTGTGTTTGGTGACCAGATCTGAATAGCCAGGTACTTCTCCTTCCTCTTTTCCATCTCTATCCCCTCCACACTACCTTTAGCCTCACAACATACCCGACATGGGGATTCCATAGTCGCACTCGCTCTAGATGGTTGGGAGCAGTATAGAGACTCTTTAACTAAAAATTTCACTCTATTTTAAAAAAACCTCCAAAAAAAAGTCGTGCTTTTAATGTTTTGATAAATTTTTTTTTAATTGCCAATAACTGAAAAAATATCATTTTGCTATGCCGTAATTCGGTACACGATTTGAAATGATACGAATTAATCAGCCCAGCCAGGAGCAGTCATATCCCGGTGCGACCGGTACACCAGGAGGCACCGATTTGTTAAGACTTTGAAAACTCTGAGGATGGGAAGGAGGTTTGGAGTTTAATCGATAGGTGTACTTGGCAACACAACAAGCCGATATTAAAAACTCGTTATTTTTGGTACACGCTACTAAATCTCTTTAAACTTGAAAAATAATCTTTTTAAACGAGATACTAAAATAAGTTAAATTCAGGAACATATTTTTATTAAAATTCCATAAATAACATGTAATTTATTTACGCCGCCTTTAATGTTACACCATAAACCAAATGCCCAATGTGTATAAACTAATACTATACCGAAACCGAACGTTCGTACTTTACACAGCCGAAATCTCAATGGTACCGTTAGCTTTTGTAACTGTGGGAGATTGTTCACCTCACGCGATATTACCATAGACATTCGTGATCAGCGGTATAGTATACGCAAGATTGGAATACGATACCGAAAATGGTCCCAAGGCGAATACCTGGTGTTCATGTCAACCAGATTAGAGCAGTTTGAAAGTGGAGGTGACGTACCGTGACAATGTGAATAATGAGAATTATTTATTAATTGTATTTTTAAACAATCATCCTTCAAATTTAGTATTTTAATACATTCCAAACTCTACTAAAACAGCTTTTTAAACTAATAACAAATTAAAATAAAATTTATAGGTATATTGTTTCTTTACTTGGTAGGTATTTTGGTTAACAATTCAATTTTTAAGCTCAATTAGGACAAGCCTGTGTTGAGCTTAATCTACTTCTACTACACTATATAAAGAGGAAAGATTTGTTTGTTTGTTTGTTTGCATTGAATAGGCCCCGAAACTACTGAACCGATTTGAAAAATTCTTTCACTGTTGGGAAGCTACACTGTCCCCGGGTAACATAGGCTATATTATATTTTCAAAAAAAATAGGGATCCTTACTAAAACTCTCATAATGTAACCCAAGGTGTAAAAAAATTACCTAAAATATTCTTTGCATCGCGTGCGCTGCGAAAACTATTGATGATATAATAAAATATTGTACGACGATTTTGCAGAACACATCATTATTTACAAAAAGTGTCGCAAAAGAATATGTCTAACTATTATAGTTATGTCACAATAAGTGTTATTTTATTTTAAAAATTTAAATAAAATGTCGCGGCTTGAAAAGGCTCTCTATTTGTATCTTGGTTTTAGTCCTTATCAAAATCAATTATTTCATATTTAAGAATGCTTCAATACCTTTATTTAACTTTTTGAATTATTCAATTCGGACATACCATTCGAAAGATATCACGGGTTTAAAAATGTAAGTATTAGAAACGTAAGAAAGTATTAGACGCGGGAGGGGAACGGGGACGCACGGGAAGGTGATTACGGGAGAAAAATGTATTTATTTGAATATGGCATTGCAACGCATGTCGGGAACCAGCTAGTAGTTTTATAAATTAATATAAATAACACAAAAGAATATAAGTATTGAAAGGACAATATTGTCACATTAATACGTTAAGGTGGTACACACACAATCCTAATAATTTTTGTTTGCTCAAAACTCATTTTAATCATTTCCGGCGAATTCGTAACAATATTACATTTTTTATTCAGATCTTGTCCTGGGGATGGAAGTTCATTGTATTTAGGATTAATAAAAACAATACCTTACCATTAATATATTTTACTTACAACGATTTTAAAACTTTATAACCCGTTTTTCAACTATAAAGTTAGCGGTAAGCACCAGATTTTATTTTTCTAGACGATTAATTAATAACTTCGGGAGTGCGACAAAATGTCACATTTTAAATATTTATACACGTTCTTCAGAATTAATTAAAATGAACGCGGTGGAAAGGTCTAATCTCGAGGCCTGCTAGGGTGAATTCAACCGTACGTACGTCCAATACGCCGTGCAGCGGGCGCATATTTGTTTTCACGCTTTCTTCAGTTAGCCTCTCAGAAACTGGGCGTACTGTACAGGGCCCGCAGATACTTTAATAGTACTCAACTGTTAACCCTGTACAAATCACAAGTGCGCCCCACGGTTGAATTTGGCAGCCACCTCTGGTCTGGAGCTCCAAAATACCTAAAAAAAACCCTTGACTCTGTGCAGAAACGGGCGGTCCGTTTGATAGATTCTCCCATCTTAACAGACGGATTGCAATCTTTAGAGCATAGGCGTCAGGTGGGAATGCTGTCCTTGTTCTACCGGTATTACAATGGAAGATGCTCCGAGGAACTAGCGTCATTGATCCCCTCGGCACCGGTGCATAGTCGGGAAACACGCCAAACACGCGCCCAACATTTGTACACAGTTGATATTAGTCACATGAGAACGGGTCGTTTTTACGATTCGTTCTTGAGTTCAACAGCTCGGCTGTGGAACGATTTACCGGCCTCTGTGTTTCCTCCCTCCTACAACATGAGTCTCTTCAAGACCCATGTTAACTCCTTCCTTTCCTCAAAAAGACCCTCCACACAGCATCCTCAAAGATGACATAGGCCCTGAGGGAAATTATTTTCCTCAGGGCCTCCTGTGTGGAGTTAATGTAAAAAAAAAAAAAAAAAAAGTTACGTCGTTAAGATTCCCACATTATTTGTCTTCTTCTTCTTTTCGAAAATTCGACAGTAGGTCCGTGCAATACACGGGTCGCGAGTCGCTATTTGTATACATGGTTTCTTTACTTACGTCGTTAAGATTCTGAATATATTTTAGGGTATATTGTCGTCTTAAACAAAATTTTGTTAAAAATACAACGCGACGTTCTAACGCCGCGTTAGAGTATCGCGTGATGCTAACGCGCTTGCTCTGTTTGACTGGTCTAGACATGTTCAGTACAACACAATGCAGCGTTATTAACACGGCGTTATTCACGCCTAACGCGGCGTTAATAACGCGTTCTGTTTGACGAGGCTTTTAGTTAAATCTAGACCGCGATTCGCGATTGTTATCGGACTGTTTTCTACCTTTTTGTCACTTCTTTGTAATTTTAGAGTCCACTATCCAACCATTCGAAACACAGCTCGGTCTAAAAAGTACCAAACCACAACAACTTTTTTAACCCCATTTTCGATTGTGAAAACACGTTGCATTTTGAGCCGCCAGTACGAAGTGTTTTCAGTTCTGGTAGGATTATTTTATGACTGTTGGTAATTTACTAAACTTTTTAAACTTATTTTCAAAGCCGCAGCAATTTTTAAAGCGGTTTTTAAACTTCAAATGCGTCATATTAATCAAGCACTACTACATACTGTATAATATTTATGCAATGCAACACCAGTTAAAAGTATACATTATACCTATTATTTTAATACTGTACTAATCAAACAACAGTAATAACCATCTATTAATTGTTTGATTCATGTTATTGTTTCTGTTCTCTTTCTAGTTCTCATTTGTATAAAATGTGTATGTAGGACTAGGTATTATTTGAAATGCAAACACAAATTGCCATTATGTTTTAATAATTTATTTTTAAGTATGTATATATTACTTTTATGATAATTTAAATAACTATGCTAAGCAAACCACGGTTTTCTTTCCTGTAATTCGTTATTATTATTTTATTTTTTTTCTCTTCTCTTTTTTCCTTATTTTACACAGCCCATCTGTGTAGGACTATGATATGCAATGCTTACACGTTTGTTCTATATCTATATGTTTTAATCCTCTGTAATTAAGTACCTACCTAAGTAATTAATATTATTTTAAAAAAACTTTGCTAAACAAAGAACAGTTACTTTGTTTTAATTTTTAATTTTTGTTTTGGTTTTATATTATTTACAGACCACGTTCCGTATGTTAATACTCATCCTAATTTGACTGTCCTAAAACGGGAATCCTCCTAGATGGGCAGTCAAAAAATGTCTTTAATAATGTATATAAATGTATAATCTTTCACTAAATAAAATAAAACAAATAAATAAGTTTAATAAAATGCCATTTGTCATTTATTATATAACTAATAAAGTTATGTATGTAAATGGTACCCGGTAACATTTGTTTAAATATGAATTTTAACCAGCCATCATATATAATAGCGTGACGGAAAATTTTGAATATTTATAATTTTGTTCGTGTGCATACTAATACTTAATTCCCAAATGTTGGCTACCTTTATGAATAATTGTAATAAGTTCTACACGATTTAATTTGCAACCTAGATGGTGTCACGGATATAATATTATCTATCCGATTTTTTATTTGAAAACTTCTTTAACACCGTTGTGATTTTAAACTCGTTGAAACGAAAAAGCGACACTAAAAAGGGACAAATAAATACATCCGCAGGATTTAGCCTGCGAGAAAATGAATGAATAGAATAATCGGTCTCCTCTTTCTGCGGTGCTTCGCAGCCTCCCCACTCTTGTCTACTTTAGTTTTCTGAAGGTTTCACTTCTTCCGTGTGTGATCTGCACATTTGTAATTTTATTTATTTTAATTGTTTCCTTGTTTTTAAAGCCTATAACAAAATGGGCAAGGCCGACAAAACGGAATTACTTTCTCATCAGTGTATTTTGACGCATTGTATAATTCAACTTTGTTATCTAAACCAAACAGGTATTTAGGGGGCATACATTAATTACTTGAACAGTTTTTCTTTCAAATCTAGACCCTCCCCCCCCCCCCCCCCCCCCTTGGTGAGATAAATTTGGCCACTTCGTATATTCTCTTCAAGTAACGTGAGATTTTGCTGGACCCCCCCCCCTCTTTGAGCTCACGTAATTAATGTATTCCCTCTTAGGCCTTTAAATTTTAGCAACAATTATCTTTTATATTTTTTTCACATAGTTCGGATCTCCTTTATCATAATTTTATTTTTGGATTTTTAAGAAAAAAAAAATTAGGTAAATAAGATTTAATTAGGTACTACGCACAATCAGAAAAAATGTGCTTAGCAGTATTAAAGTACCAGCTTTTGACCTCCAGTGTCCCTGCATACGGTGTTAGGAAGCAGTATGCAAGTGCTTACATAATATAAAAAAATGCGAATAACATAAAGCAAGTCAGGGATAAACTAATTAAAAAAAGATAGCAGATAAACATAAAAGGCGGCTGCTCGCAGGGTAATGGTATCTTGCGTATGCTGCAAGCATCTGCAAGAAAAGATAATGCAAACACTTATGTCGGGTGGGATACCTCTCTCAAAAGACAGACAGACAAACTAATCAGCACTTACTCTCTGATTAGCATAGATAGGCAAAGGGGTTACAGCAGAACTCTCAGCCACAGTATCAGTATATTCGTTCATTTTGACTAAGAATTCGATTCCCATTCTCTATTATTTCAAAAGATACCTCGTCTCCGAAGAACACGTATCGCCGGGAGTTGAGAGTTGGGTAACTCCGATCGCCTAACTGTAGATGGCAGAATGTGATAGTAGGTTGTGACTATTGTGACTTCTGTGGGACTTTTAGCGCTGCGTGCTGCGTACAACCAGGTACCGTAATGTGGTGCTCGCTTTGAATGGGGCATTATATACAACATACAAAATACTAAACACAAAACTTACAACGTTCTACATATAACGTTCGTTAGAGTGGCCCGTTAGTGAATTGAGTTTATATTTTTGAATGGGAAATTAGGTACCTCTCAAGGAGGGGGCCAGATCGTTGAATCATGGCAACAATTCGAATTAAGCGCTAAGATTTATTTTTTCAGATATAATTAGTCATTCTAAATTCATTAGGTATTATAACAGACGTATACTTTTGAGAAATATTTCTGTTTGGTGATAATGGATTTCTAAATTTCTTTTGAAGACACACAGATAAGGTTTTCTAAGTACATCATTTTTGTGAATCTAAGATAAATATGTTTACTTATATTTAATATCAGGTCTTCAAAAGATGTGTCATCATCGGATTCCGGTAGAGATTTCCCGGTGGAGAAATCCCTCGTTTGGTAATGTTTTAAATTTTGTTTTAATTTTTTTTTTAATGTTAATAATTGGATCTGTAATGCTAATATTAAAAATATATCCAATTGTCTCTTTCTTCGTCAATTTTCTAGGGACGCATTTTCTATATTATTTATGTCTTTATTTGTTGCTTCTTGGGCCTCTTCTGATAACTGGCAGTGGCAGTTTTCATCGAAGGAAATAATTAGGTTTTATACAACATAATACAGAGTATATTGTCTATGTACCTACGGAGTATTATTTGGACGAGTACGTGAAAACCTTACTAATATAGAAATTTAAAAAGTAGTTCGTAGAAAGATTTATACATTGCTTATCCAGCCAAAGAGAGTTGTTTATCTATTAATTATAATAATTTCTCATCGAAATTTTTCCAAGGTATTTTAGATGTTCTATATATTTCTTATTTTTGAACACATCGTAAAAACAAATTTACACTATTTTAGAAACCAGATATACTTTTAAATTTTCGTATTTGAAATATACTTTGGTGTTTAAACTTTGCAATATCTTAAGCTTCGAATACAAAAAACTTACCAAAATTTTTTTTACTTTATTTCTCGTTCATACAATTGTAAAATTTTAATAATAATTCCCCGAGAATGAACAAAGAAATCTGATATTTTGGATTAATTGTTGCGCGATATAAATGTTGATTTGGTAAATTTGTATGTTTTTACACATGTGCAAGTCATTTATCTTATTAAAAAAACAGAACTTTCATGGAAATGTTATTAAATTCGTGCGGTAAGAGCCTATTAAAATATAATTTCTCTGAAGTAACCTAGCATTTTCTGATATCAAAACTAAATTCACAACATGACAGTATGTGGATTAAAACTGATGAAAAATAACACAAAAAAAAGTAAATATATTGAATTTTACAAATATATTATAGTTAATTGGTCATTGCAATAATAATCATGAACAAAAACATGATATGAATCGCACATCAAATATCACAAATAAAAACTCCAATTTTACCGGGAAACTGACGCGGATGCGCCATGCGTCAATACACTAAAATATGTCAGTTCTATCGCAGCAAGTTAACGACATTTTTATTAGTGACAATTCGAAATATAAATGTAGTCTTTACTCAGTGTGTTACTAAACCACCGTTTAAAGTTGGGAAGTTTTATATGTAAGGCTGTAAATGTTTTGTGAACTTATCCTCTGCCCGGAATTCGTTCAATTTTTGTTTTACTTTTGCTGAAATTGAGCCAATTTTTCACATTTTAAAATTCTTTTTTGAAGAGATAATCATTTTCACTGGCCTGTCTAGGGCCAGCATTCGAACGATCTTACATAAATATATTGGTGTCTTCAGTTTTAGTACCCTACATTCAGCTTTTCAGTACCCTTGGAAAATTAGAGCTTTGACTACCCACCCTAACAAACAAGTTAATAGTAGTGTTATCGCGTTGACCATGCCACATCTGAATTTACTCGAGCGAGAGCATTGTGAAACCGCTCGCCGTATCAACTTTACTATAAACTTAGGGTTTTGTTACCGCGCGATGGCAGCATTGCCTTATTACATACCTAGTCAATATGGTCAGCTACTCTGTAAGATCATTAAAAAGCAATTTGAAAAATGCAATTGTTGTTCTGTTATTATACTAGGTGTGTACGGTGTAGTAGACGTTGTACAACCTCCGGTGGGAGTAGACACCTAAAGAAGTGTAGTACAGGTAAAAAAGGGTTTGATAAATGATGAAATTCATGCATTTATGAAACTTTGGTTACACATATTGGCAGTATAAATTAAGATCAGCAGAGTCCGTCAAAAAAAGTGGTGGTACACCCCTCTAGGAAAAAGGGGTTGGAGGGGATTTTTTAAAACTACATAACTAAACACGACCTTACGCTTGTTTTGAAGATCAATTGCGCAAAATTTCATCCATCTCGAAAAAAACTGTAGATTTGTCTAAAAACAAACCCATAAACCTATTTGCCACACCATGACACTCTTCTTTATTTTCCTATTGGCTCTTAGAAAATAACGTCACTCCGTTGCAACGACAGAAGGACAAAGAACCCCAATTAAGGATGCTATAGTCTCACTGGCTCAAAACAGGAGCATTTGGGACTCTTGTGCTTTATTAACTTAAATGAAAACAAATAAACACACTTTCGACTTTCGTAATTATAATATTACTTGGGATAGCTTCTTCCAAGGTTCGTGGAAAATGCATTTTGAGTTTCTTCCATTTATCTTGTACCCCTGGTAACGACTAACGACCGATACCTCTTCTAGGGACTCCTCTCTGGCCCTCGTCATATTCTTCCCGTCTATTCTGGTCTTCCCATCGTTAAACCGTTTTATTTGCTTCTCGGAAGTTTCTTGAGTCGTTATTATGTGTGTAGTGTTATTGTATTATTTTCTATTGCAGAATTAATGCGTCTCTGTACGCTACACAGAATTGTTGTGTAATCTGTCTTTTTTTGTTTCCCTGATCTAATAATAATAAGATCAATGAAATATCATTGACAAGATTATATCAAATTATTGAAATGAAATATAAAAAGTTTGTGTAAAATATCTGTTTTATTCATGTTCTGAGCGGTAAGTATCGTAACCTCTCGTTTATACAAATCACTTGTTCGATTGCCACTTCCTTTCGCATTGACAAGTATTGCGAATATATTTACATACAAAATGTTGAGTATCCTGTTCTCACAGTTTATGCGTGTTGGTTGATTCCAGCTGCGCACAAAATACATTTTTTTTATTTTAATTTTTTTTTTATTGATATAATCTCATTTTGTAGTTTCCAAAATTATATGACAATGTGGGCCTCACTGTGTGCTTTGCCCGTGCTATGGCCCCCATTATACAAATTAATAAAAGAATAATAATAGGTGGTAATGAAAAAAATAGGCAAATGTTATGTGGTACGATTTTCCATTGATAGGTGTACATACTTATTTATTAATTACTTTTACGGACGTAAATTGATGTAAAAAAACCTTCGATAGTGGATGCACACTTATGGACGTACTCGTATCACATTGTTTTGTTACATCATCTTTGATCGCAGATCTTTGATTCTAGTTTTGGCGGCATTCTTCTGGGACTTGAAAGATATGCTATGCGCAAGCCAAAATGTGTGTATTCTTAGTGTGTTTTATATACAGATAATTGTCACAAAAATCGCTAGGCAAACGACTTTTTATACTTTGTATTTTAAAAAAGTTCTTTATTATACGCGTTCACAAACTTCTAAATTTTTTTTATTATTTAGTAGTTTATGCCTTTATTTTTTATAAAGAAGTTACCATATTTCTTTTAATTCTTCTCAAGCCAAACGATTGTCAAAAATTTAATTTATCCAAAGCATATTTTTGGTGTTCAAAATGTCTACCGATTCGAAGTAAAGATTATTCGAAAATAGTGATTTCTACTACCTACAGGATAATGTAGAAAAGGTTCTAAAATTTATGAAAAACGTGACGGGATCCTGTTTCTGCATTATCCTTATATTTTTTGGCTTTGTTAATACGTTGTATATTTTGAGGTCAAATCGTGTGTTTTTCTTAAAAGGAGCTTTTCTCAAAAATGGGATTTAAATATCTCTCGGCTGCTGAAAGGGTAACTTCATTTCCCGGTAAACCTGAACTGTAATCCAGGTTTACTGGGAAACGTGTCTGCGAAACGTGTTTGAAATATATGAATAATATTGCCAAGATCAATAAGATAGATGTTTTTATATGTAAATTTTGAATTATAATAGACAGCTCCTTTGTAGTTGAGCAGGAAAATGACGTTTTCTTTAAACGCCTTTCAGCTGCTGTATATAGATAAGAGCGGTAGACGGGAAATGGTAACGCATTTTAAAAACATGAATGCAGCTTTCAGCGGTCTGTGACGTAATGGCCGTTTGGCGCAAGTGACGGGCTGCGGGCTTCAGGCATCACGTTTTAGCTCATGCACGCGGGGAGTGGGAGCGAGACCGAACACCTGTCGGTTCGTTGGGTGAACACGGAGCACAGAACACGTCGCTCGTTAGTTCTGTGGGTGTCGTCGCTGGTGGCATTTGAATTAATGATTATTGTCGATAAAATCATTTCTCTGCTTGTCGTTCTGTCGTTCGATGCATGATTTGGATCGTTTGTTTACATACGTTGAATATAATAATGACACTCTAATGAGTTGTGAAAAATCATTTGCATTATTAGTCACTTGTATTATTAACTAGCAAGAACGTATACCTAAGCTTAATGCAATCAGTATTATTTTATTATATTTTAATTTTATTCAAATAAGATTTTATCACCGAATTTGGATGTAGTATGTATTATCATAAATATTATTTAATAGTACCTAATCTTTAATCTTTATCTTAAAAAAGAAAGACAAACATTCCCGGATTACTAATAACCCAACAATGTTTGAAAAACTCCAACTACCACCACAGAAAGCCGAAAATATTGCTTGTGGTGTGATGGAGGACTTAGCCAGCAGAGGAATCGAACATGCGACTCCCGGGTGGGACCCAAGCGCTATGCCCACTCAACCACTGACCGGTCTAATAATTGGGTATTTTGTAGAGCACCCTTTTTGTGCAAAATCATCTCAAGAGCTAACCATCATTTAATTACGTGATATCAGATAGGACAGATAGTATGATTGTAAAAGTTTAAATTATATCGGTCTGAAGATGGCCGCGGCACGTGAGAGAGGGTAACCGACAAGTACATCGAAAATCAATTCATCGAAAATCAATTCATCTAAAACCAATTTATCGAAAACCAATTCATCGAAAACTAACCAAAAATCGATGAATTGGTTTTCGATGAATTGATTTTCGATGAATTGGTTTTCGATGAATTGGTTTTCGATGAATTGATTTTCGATGAACTCGCCGTGAACCGTGAGAGAGCAGTAAACTAAATTCACTCAAAAATGAACCAGTCACAACTATGTTTCATTGAAATTATATCACCAACAGATTCAAAATTCATATTACAAAGTTTGATTAACTTGTCAGTATCATCTTCTAATTTACATGGAAATTAAATTATTTTCAATTTACTTCTTGATAATGATCAATACAAGGTACTCAGCCCAGATAATCCTCCTACCTTCTTTTCCTGAAATCGAATGAAACATTTGAGGATTTTTGTCTTTTTGACTTTTGATGAGTTAATCACTCAAAGCGATCCCTTTTCACTTTGCAGTTGTTAAAATTTTGATTTTTGTGTTCCAAGACTCAACCATTCCTAATCATTCTCTCTAAAAATAATTGGATCGTTTCGGAATGGTTTTTAATTGTATTGCTAACACATCTTATTTATTTTTGTATTTATTTGTTAGCTTTTTCTTAGTTTTATCAGGAATTTAATCACTGGACTGAACCCAATTGAACCCTCGTTCATGTCAAGAGTTGACTTGATTGTTTTTGTAAATAGGACATTACTTCAAATCTATATTTAGTAATGCTGACATTTTTTGATTCTTAACTTAATCTTAAAAATAAAACAAGATTATCCGCGTTTTTAGGCACTAGATAAATCAGGTTAGCAGAGAATCGAGGTTCTGAACACCGAACAGATTATTCTAAGAAACGTGATTTAAGTAATGATAATATGTTATGAAATTGATAATACTAGGGTAGGCTGAAAAGTAATGCACACATGCTTGTCAAACACGAACATAAACAAATAGCAGGATCTGGCAAAAATTACGTTATAGTACGCTTCAAAACCATATATTTATTTTTCAACATAGTCACCGTTAAGGCTAACGCATTTCTCCCAACGTGTATCAAGTTTTTTCATTACGTAACTGAAACTTTTTCCGGCATTTCTCGAATCCAAGACTTGACGCTTGCCTTCACCTCATCTTCCGAGATGTAATGATTATCCTTGAGGTGTCTTTTGAGTAGAGGACAAAAATAAAAATCGCAAAGCGAAAGATCGGGGGAGTGAGAAGGGTGTAGAATCGGTTCAAACTTCAGGTTTTGCAGAGGCTCTAATCGACGCTGTTTGTTCTCGTCTGTGAAACGGCGTAGTACATATCGTCTACAGATTTTACGGTATCCTATTTGTTCAATAATGAAGCCGACATGTTCCTTGAATATTCCAAAATGGTTTGTGATACGCTTTTGAGTGATTCGCCGGTCATTTTGAATCAAATCTTTGACGAGTTTGGATTTTTATCGTCTGTTCCAATGATCGGACGTCCGCTGCGTTTTTCATCAACAATTATTACTTTTCCAGACTCACAACCATAAAATTTTATTACTAATCGGTTTACAATAGACCTATTAACAGCATCGTCACCATAAAACATCATTTAAACGACAGTGAATATCAGTAGGAGTCACTTTTTCAGCAGGTAAAAATCAAATATCATCAAGCTGTTTATCTTGCATTTATATAACACTAAAACATGCCTCCATACTTCCGCTACTCAAAATACACTGGATGAATTCAACGACCTCAAACTTGTGCGTACGAATGGAGGAGGAATGTCACTTCCATATTCCACCTGACGCACTTCTGAAGGTCATTTTGTTAGCGCTGTACAAGCATGTGAGCATTACTTTTCAGCCTACCCACGTATATTATGTTTCAAATTTAAATATTTTTGGACAACTTCACCAGAAGTCAGCTTACTTCTCGAAAACACTTGTATCAGTTGTTTTCAATGGTTCTGAATAAGAAAATACACTCGACAGGTAAACTCTGACGTCATCAAACTCACACATACGAGTTGGAATTGTTATGTGACTCATTTTTTTCAGCTCGCATCATATTTCAATCATAAATTTCAGAATATTATTTGATTTTCTTAGATAAAAGAGTTTTGCAATTTGTTAAGAAAAAAGAAGTCCTTGCAAATAAGCTATTAAATCTATACGAAATTGTTTTGGAATAGATCCTCTTATCTGTAAAGAAAACGCAAGAATTCTGTTTATTGTAACGTCAAAGGTAAGCGCGATATTCTCCCATCGCCTGACATTTAAGCGTTTTAGATCATCCCGACGGCTTCACCGTGTTAAAGTTTCGAAATATACAAGTGAACTTTTCGATTGGAAAGGTCGCGTTGTAGGTGTAGATCTATACAATAGAGTTTTTGACGACTTTCTTGAATGCATTGTTCTTAATTCTATAGTTTTTATGTTTTCACTAAGCTTATTTTAAAGCAACAGAGCTTTATAACGGTGGTGATTAAAATAATATTACATATTAAAATTAAATGCAGTTCTTGTGTTCAATTAATTATCGGACAAGTTAGAACAGTGACAAATGAAAAGTAAATATGAGAAGTTATCGCTGTTATAGAGTTTTTGCAGCATTGGATTGGAACACAGATTTGCCGGTTAATTATCAATTAATGATAATTTAATGCCACAAGCTCTGTTTTTTTTTTTTAATTCGATAAACGGCTGTATGCCGGATAGGCACCATGTTTCGCAGCCGTACATCAAGATACTCCATACATAGGTCTTGATGATAATAACTAGAAACCACATCTTTACATAGTATAAAATGAAGTCGCTCAAAATGTATGTACGCTTAGATCTTTTAAACTATGCAACGGATTTTCATGCGGTTTTCACCAATAGATAGGGTCATTCAAGAGGAAGGTTTGTATGTATAATACATGGATATCATAGTAGAGAAAAGCCGATAAATTAAAAGAAAATATCTTCTTTACATAGTATGAAGTCGCTCAAATGTATGTGTGCTTAGATCTTTTAAACTACGCAACGGATTTTCATGCCGTTTTCACCAATAGATAGGGGGTAAAGCTATCTTTTGCAGTGACCATTAATAAGTCACAGGGTCAAACATTCAACGTTGCTGGCTTAGATTTGAGTGTTGAGTGTTTCTCACACGGCCAGTTAAATGTCGCGCTTTCGAGAGTAACATCTAAAGAAAACATGTTTGTACTACCTCATAAAAAAACAGATGTAAATATTGTATATAAAGATATCCTGTAGTATAGACTAATCATAATCATAGTATTATTAAATCACTCCACACTGCCCCACATTAGTATCTACATATGAAGCCGGGGCGGGTCGCTAGTATTTGATAAAATCAAAAACACAATTTCACCCTTACCAAATTTACAAGTTAAGGAACATCTAATAACATAAAAATGTATTTCGGGTAGGTACTAGGTACCTTCTGGCAATATTTTGCCCCTTATTTTAAACTGTTCCATTTATAGCGTGCATAAAACAAAATATAAGTTGTTGTTTCGACAGATGAATTATGGGAAGGAAAAGAGAAGCTTAGGAGCGGGACAGGAGGGTTATAAAAAGGTTTGAGATTGTTTGAGGGTTTGAGTAATGTGTTATGGAGTGATTTAATAAGTATAATTTGGGAATTATAAACAGGAGTGGCGGAGAATACGTGGAATTATTATTTTAATTAAAATAACTCGGAGTTAAGTTCTATAAACGTAAATACGCAAAATAAGCGTATTTTAACTAGGTATAGAGCATAAAATTTGTTCGTCTGAATTTTGAAGCAGCTAAATCTTGTGATTTGAGGTAATTTTGCTCAGATTTTCTAGGTCTAAGCAATTATAAAAAGATTTGCAGATCCATTTAACTGCCGTAATATCAAATAAGGTACCATGTTTTAACAATTTTCAATTTTATTGTTCAAAGGAGACAAAATATTTAAAAACAATATTGAAATTTCAAGCGAATTCGACTAGTGACAGACAGTTGGTAGTTGGAACGCAATTTAGGTATATGATTTTATTTTGAATTTCTTTAGTAATCCTATGTTTTCTCCGAACTCTTTTAGAATATAATGTTTGCAGGTACTAGCTACCGGTAGTACAGCTACCGAACTCTTTTAGAATATAATGTTTACTATTCACAGAGATATTGTATTTCACAAGTTTCTGATTCCACTGAATTTCTTCTTCCCTACTTATAAGGGACGTACTTGACTTACTTCAATAACCAGTGATTCCTGACATTATTTGGAGTACCAAATGTAAATGAAACGTCTTTAGCACCGTTGTGATATGAAACTCAATGAAACGGAAGCGATCAACACTAAAAAGAGACAAACACACACATCTATAGGATTTAGCCTGCGATAGAAAGAGATATGATAGGTACCTTTAATACCTACATACACTACCTACGAAGCGCCGTGCTCTGTCAAGCTGCGCACATTGGCCACTTTGATTATAAGGCTCAAGGCTTCTGTTGGTTGAGATTGTGTGGGTGAAGGTTCTACCGCATGTGAACTGCACTCGATTTTTTTTTAAATTTTTTTTCTTTAAAATCAAACAAAAAAAAAATCCTCCACATGCTGTTACTTCTCACTCAGTCGAGTAAAACCTCACCGTTACTTTTTTATATCTACAGATTTTTGATGTGTTTAGTTGAAAAAAAGGCATCAAAATAGTCAACAGAGACCAAAATTGCATTTACATTTTTTTTTTCAAATAATGTAAGTCAAGTACGTCCCTTAACACCCTGTATAAGTAATATATGTTCATAGATTTTAAACCCCTCTTGGTTTCGAATATCAGGATTTCTCAGAATTCCTACTGTTTATCCCTGATGAACGTATCACATTTGATTATATTATTGTGAACATTTTGTTCTTAAAATGAAAAACTCAATTTATATTTCCTTTTCACATTTTCCTTAACCTACCTTAACGTAATTAATATTTCAAAAATACCTGAGGTGGAATGTAATTCGAAGTAAATCGTTATTTCTGAAGCCACATTAAAAATGTATTATTCTGTGGTTTATTTTTCTCTAAGAAATTAATCTCCAGTTTTTATTGCATTTATTTCAAGCACGACACCGCAGTAGGGTATAATGGCGATACTCGGAGTAATGTCTCAAACCCAGTGGAGTGAATAGATTTTTTTTTCAGGAAAACATTTTTAAATGCTCGATATTTTCATTATAATTGTGTTTATCTTTGAATTCCGCTGCGTATTCGGTATTCGGAAACTCGCCGCCTGCCACTGATCGGCGCAACTTTCGCGAAGTTAATTTATAACAAACCTGTAAAAGTGTGCTTATATTGCGGTAAAAAAATTAAATCTTTTTGTTTGTTTTCAAAACGAAGTTAGCCGAGCCTCAAAGCAAACAGAATCCAATTAAAAAAAAAAATCCCGCTCGAATTCAACGGCCAACCGCCTGAAGTCGGTTATTAGCGAACACGGGATTCAATATTCCTTTTTTAAAGCTTCATTTCAATAAAACGTTTAATACGGAATTTCTATTTGGTTTTAATTATTCACGCGGACTTTGCTTGGAAAAGTGACAGGATGTTGCTGATGAATGTTTTGTTAACAGTGAAGATGGAATGACCTATTGACGAGGTTCCGTAATGGGGTGGGAAGACGCATGCGCCGTGGCCGGGGAAGTCGAACGGCGCAAGTCAAATCCTCCTGATTTACACCGGCCGTTGACTTTATTTTAGTGTAATAATTTGTTCGGCAAGACCCGCGCACAAAGGATATGCTTAATTCACAAACACGACGCCATGCTCTGTAATCGGGGCGGCGGGAATGATTCTGAGAATCTGCCAACGCTTCGGAGGATTTTTACCTGATATAAAAAAAAAATACTCTTCCAAAATAACAAATATATTTAATGTTAACGAATGATTTTTGCGCTGTATGTTTATGAGGACATTCATTTACTGCTTAATAATGCATGATTTAACGCGATTTATTTCATTTCGCTTCTTGCAAAAGTATATCATTACATTATTACCCGGAACAAAATTTGTAAAACGACTTTCCAAGGTTTCCGCTTGACTTGGCTATTTTAATTCCCTAAAGAGGATGTTTTATTTAGCGCGTGCTTAATTTTATAAACTCCGTTAGGAGTTATCTACCTAACTACCAGATGCGTGCCATGACTTTTTGTCGATTTTGGCGATTTCTTAGGGCCAAAAGTTTTTCAATTCTAACTTTTGGATGGGAAATCTGTCTGGACTCTTCGGGCCGGAGATTACTTTTTAGTTTTGTTTAAAAAAAATCTTGTAATTTGATAAAAAAAAACAGCTGTAGAAATTTAAACTAAAAACTTTTCTGACTCGAAAGTCGTGGAAATACACTTCCAATCTTTATTATCAAAATTAGCCTGCCTGAGCGTTTTATGACATATTTACGTATCACTAATTTGTTTGATTTTTATTACATTTTCAAGATAATCGAGAATTTATGGTACTATAAAACAAGCGGTGTTTCTTTTCACGTGGTTTAGTATAAACACTTACAGCCTTACTTATGAAAAAATCACTTCAAAGCCTGTACAGTTTTTTGTTACACATTGAATAAAGACTGTACATTTTCGTTTTTCGAATTATTATTAATAATTTTTATTATTATTTTGTTACCAACATTTAAATTCGGTAGACAGGTGCATATGTGGATGCGTCTTTTTTTCAAAATTAGAGTTTCGAATTGTGATATTTGACGTGAGATTCATATTATAATGTTTTTATACATTATTTCTATTCTTATGACCAATTCGCTATTATAAATTATTTTAGTATAGTTCGTTACTCTTTGAGGTATATTTTGTCAGTTAATCCTTTAATATTGACATGTTATGAATTTAATATTCATTTTGTTAACAGAAAAATATAGGTTATTTCTGAACCATTATTTTTAAAATGAATTTTACCGCGTGAATTTAATAAAAAATCCGTGAAAGTCTTATTTTTTAATAACATAAATGCGTTGTCTATGTGGAAATAAATATAAATATAAGAAATCAGTTCAAAAAAATCGTCCTAATCATCATATTAAAATTTTAATATATTTTTTTAAATTCTATGAATGAGATAAAAAAGTGAGATGACAGCAATGTTAATATTCCTTAAATAAAAGAACTCCTTTGTTTTTTTTTTTAAATTTGAATTTTCCGAAAATTTTCAATGTTTTAATTAAAATATTTTTGTGGTAAGTAATGTTTCTTTTTTCTAAAATATTGCAATTTTTAAATTTTAAAATATATTTCAAGTACTAAAAGTTAATTTTTTCTTATTTTTAAATTGGTTTTGTTTTTTAATGTCAAAAAAAAAGAAATATATAGGACATTTAAAAAATTCTTTGTAAAAATTTCGTAATTCGTAAAGAATTTTTTATTAAAAACAATGTATACGATAGATAAATTACCCTCTTTGGCTGCTTAACCAATGTGTACATCTTTGCATAAACTATTTTTCGTAAGTTTCTTATTTAATAAGGTTTTCAAATACACGATCATTTATCAATTGAATAAAATGCGTTTACTACGTTTTTTGGTAAGGTTGTAAGTCTTTGTATTCTTATAATAATAACATAACAAGTATTTCGATAAAAGACTTGGTTAAAGTGTGGTTCATTTTGGTTTCGTTTAATGTTTTCTAAGAAAACCTGCTGAATAAAAACATAGTTATATTCGTCTGATGTTTTGGCCGATTCGCCCTCAGTTGAGTGGACTGTCATGTGTCAGGAACAGGCGGTTGTTTAACAAGCCCGCAGGATGGTGAGCTGATGTTGTACGAGAGTTATAAATTAATACAACAGGATTTCTCATAGCGCACCTTGGAATCCATTTAAATATTATTTAAAGTTCTCTAATTTATCATTGTAGAAGAAGATAACAAAAATAATTTAAACGAAAATATGAAAGCGAACAAGAGGACTCTTTTGCCAAATCCGCCATTGCCATCTTCTAGCAAACCGTCATAATATTAGTCAATCTCATAATTCAATTTTTAGAATTGAAAATATTATCTTCAAATATTTTATTTCTTCTTCAATGAGATACTACATTGACGGGAATAACCTCCAAAAGTTATAAAAAGAGTTTATCGTATAAAAAAATTAAAATTCTCTCAAATTTGTCTCAGCTGAGAATTTCGTATTTTAAATACCTATGCATTTAAGAATTTGTTTGATGTTTTAGAAATATAATGTAAAACTCAATTAAACCAAATTTCCACAAGAAGACGTTTTTTAGGCTAGAATAATCACTTCTCTCTTATGTAAGTTTTCAAACTTTCTCCCTTCTTTTATATTTTATTTAAGTAGAACATCTTCTTTAATTTTAACTTCTTTCGATAGGGAAGTCTTATATCATTAATTTTTGTACATTAATTACGTTTGTGTTGATTTTTATTAAGAACAGGTTATTTCACCGAAATTCAAATGTAACGTTGTCATAATTTTTTAATGATAACAACTTCGCTTCTATCATATAGCGTCATTTTGTTTTTGACAGTTGAAAGGTCTCAGTTAAATGCCGATCCAAAGTCCGTTACATCTTTTGAACAAATTGTGAACAGCAGAAAAGGACAACTATTATGTTATTACAATTTGATAGAAACCTGAAACACACCAAATCGGCGTTTAATCTTTCAAATGTTAAAGAATTAAAATGGCGCAGAAAGAAAAGAAATTGATGACTTTGTCACATGTGAGTTTCTGCTAAGTTTTTGGGTACATTATGAACTTTGTTGGGCGTTTAACATTTTAAAAAGTTAAACCTTTATAATAACCACCTTCATTACAGGGACAAAATCCTCAAAACTGTTGAAAATCTCGAAATTATATACATCTTTTGGCCATAGAAACCATAACTTCCATGCTACAAAACTATAAAATGCCCTTCCAATTGAAATTAAGACCACAATGGAGACACAAAAGTTTAAAGAAGACATCAAATTATGGCTAAGTAAACATGAAGATGAGGAAATAATAACAATTATGCAGTAACCCCAACGCGACCTACAGACAACCAACATAAATCCTTTTTATTTTATTTATTGTTTATTTTGTGAAAATCGACTAAAGATGAGGCAATCATGATCAGTACTCTTACAACAACATACAGTCCGCTCTTCTCATTACAGGGACAAAATCCTCAAAACTGTTGAAAATCCCAAAATTATATACATCTTTTGGCCAGAGAAACCATAATTTCCATGCTACAAAACTATAAAATGCCCTTCCAATTGAAATTAAGACCACAATGGAGACACAAAAGTTGATGTCGTTATTCCAAATTCTTGTAATATTCAGAAAACTGTTTCTGAAAAAATAAGAAAATATACAGATTTAGGAAATGAAATTAAAATAATTTGGCATTCTCAGACTATAAAAATATTACCATTTGTTATTTCGGCTACTGGCATTATACCTAGCTCTCTCATTCAAAATTTAGGCATATTAGATTTGTCAAAAAATTTGTACATAAAAATGCAAAAGTCGGTCATTTTAAATACATGTAGGATTACGAAAGATTTTTTAAATATTTATATTGAGGGATCAGTAGGATTTATCGGACCAGTTAGGATTTCATCAGAGCCGAACCCTCTGATATGAAAATATCTGGAGTCGGTAAAATATTTTCCAATTATGTTTCTGGTGGATTGACGTATTGTTCTTGTATTGTTTTATTCTTATATAGTGCACTTACATTGCGTTAATTTACTAGATATTCATTTGTGGAAAAGTGTGTGGAAGGGTTTAGTCTTTCATTTGGGAAAGATTTAACCCGGACATAAAATCTGGAGCACCGTAAAATTAAAAAAGAAGTCATCAAATTATGGCTAAGTAAACATGAAGATGAGGAAATAATAACAATTATGCAGTAACCCCAACGCGACCTACAGACAACCAACATAAATGCTTTTTATTTTATTTATTGTTTATTTTGTGAAAATCGACTAAAGATGAGGCAATCATGATCAGTACTCTTACAACAAGATACAGTCCGCTCTTCGGAACTGGAATACCTAGTGAGGAGGACTGTAAACAAACTGCTTTACCTTGTATTTTTTTATATTGTCATTAAAAAAATAAAAAAAAACAGGTAACAATTTCTTAAACAGGCAGTGCATTCAGATCCCAGTACATATTTTATTTATGGAAAATGTATCTGATTGGTCTTAAAATTATTCTCAATTATTTGTTTTACTATTTACTATATTTTATTTATGGAAAATGTATCTGATTGGTCTTAAAATTATTCTCAATTATTTGTTTTACTATTTACTATCCAGTCACATTTAAAACGTATTTTCTTATACACTTGATTCAATAGCAATAGGCAACTACAAATTAATGTTTCTTTACACCATCCTACGCATCCATTAGTGTTTATTAAATTTGCCTTCTGTATACGTAGGTACCTAGTTTCCCATCAAATAAAGCATTTTTGGTGGACGCGTTACATATTGAAAACGTATAAAAATACTCATCATAGGAATGCGTTGACTGTTATAGGTGCCTATCCAATCATTGAATGTACCTAAGTATACTAAATCGGTAGATGAGTAGACGCTTACAGTAGCGAACGGTTTTACCATTATACTAGAATACACATTGATGAAATTAATTCTCTTAGAAGTAAAATACTACAGTGTTATAAGTATAAGTATTTAATATTTGCCCTAATAAATGTTATCTAAAATAAAATAAAAATCCCCCAGGGCCTAAGTTATCATTAAGAATTCTGTATGAACTGTCTTTTGAGGGAAAGGCGACAAAGGAACTTCTGAGAAGGAAAAATATACGAGTGGTGGGTAAGAATCTGGAGGTCAATATGTCCAGGAGTGACAGACGTATGAATCCATCCCTCCCACTGCAGTGTAAGGCAATGGCTCGATAGAATCCGGCTGGAGAGGTCTAGATTAGGTCTACCTCAATCCGGCCCACCATTCAGTAGTTGGGCAAACGCAATCGCTACCAATACCTAGACAAACCTCACCACATGAACACGGACATCCTTGCTAAATTACCAAACGTTGCGACCCCGAGTTTCGTAACCATCATCAATATAGGTTGTTCTATAATAACTTGTTGCACTTATAGAACTTTGTACATTGTATTCGATGTTCTTACAAATCATTACAATGAAGGTGTAAATAAAAGTAAACAAAAACCCAACCCAAGTTTATTACATGATGTTTATGACCACTCTGTATGTATACAATATAGGTCTGTTTGTGTTTGAAAATCAATAATTTATTCCGTAAAAAAGTGTTAATATGTGCAGTTGTTTATACAAAAGCGGAAAAACATTATTCATATAACCATAAGAACCTAAATACACACCGATTTAACTATGCGCGGCCATCCATTTGCTGGAACCTTTTTTCTGTCAAATATAATAGTTTTTATCACTGGATTGATGCCCGCTCCTCTACCGGTCATGATGAAAAAACTACACAACATATCTTTACCCTAAAGCACAAATCTGTTAGCTAAAGCCCCAAAAATGGTAGATTGTGAGTTCTAGCGGACTCCCGATTATGAGCCTTATAAATTCTGTAACTCTCCTTAGATCAGTAAGCACGATTAGTCAAGTTTAAGTCATGAATAAATCATTCTTCTTTTTCTGGGACCCTTTCTTGTCGAAGGTTGGTTATCATCTGGGTAATCTTTACCGTGCAATAACCTCGCGGAACTGCACTTATACCAATCACGCAGATTCCGTAGCCTTGAAGTGCGACATCTTTCCCTGATACGTCTTACAATCTAGGCCAGGGGTCTCCAAACTTTTAAGCCGGAGGGCCGTACTGATTACTCCAGAGAGTCCCAAGGGCCAAAACCTATAATTTTAATTTTTCAAATTTATTTTCCTGCCATTATCTATAATTTATAGACAATTCGCCGAGCACGCGCTCTTTGCAAGCACACGTGTGCTAAATTCGCTAGTTCAATTACTAATTGTGTTATATTGTTTTGTCACGACTGCGACGCTTAACGACATCTGGTGGTTAAGCCTTGATGACACATGGCGAGTTTACAAGCTACTATCTACTAAGTTTAAAAGCGGGTGAATCGGCGAGTGAGATTGTCATGATGACACACAATACTGTCTACTCGCTCAGTAGCTCGCGACATTTTTGTAGGAAACTGGACTCGCACGTAGCTGCTAGCGCCAGTAGCGGAAATAACGTCAACTAATTCTTCAGACAGTTGACAGTCGAAATCAGCTGTTAATTGGCAGCCATATTGGAAACATAAATAAACCAATCACGAGTTGGCGTGTAGCGGGTAAATTTGACGACCTCTCAACTTTTTTCGTAGATTGTCAACAATCTGCTAGTTAGCAAGTAACACGATAACAATGAGCGAGTTTACTAACAGATAGTGAATTCTCAGATAGTAGCTTGTAAACTCGCCGTGTGTCATGGAGGCTTTACAAGCGAAAATAACCGTGTTAGTGTGTTTTTAAAAGACATCTATGTAACAGCGTTTTTGTTTGAATTTGTTTTTTGTGTATGGAAAGTATGGCAAAGAAGCGAAAAGTAGACCGTGAATGCAGAACATTCCAAGATCAATGGAACTTTCAATATTTCGTAATTGAGTCCAGTAAGAAAGCACTTTGTTTAATTTGCAATGAAACCATAGCAGTTCTCAAAGAATATAATATTAAACGTCATAATGAAACGAAACATTTTCAAAATTTCACAAAATATACAGGAAGTTTGTGGACAGAAAAAAATTAAGTTTTGAAGCGTGGATTAAAACCGCAGCAATCTTCGTTTACGAAACTCAATGCTGAACAAGAGGCTGCAACTCGTGCCAGCTTTCATGTGGCTCTTGAATTTGGCGAATTCGCCGCTTCTGAGCAAGGTTTTAGACATAGCTTGTCGTGGGCCTGATTGATAACACTGGTTCTAAGATGTTGCGGGCCGGATTGATGACACTGGCGGGCCGGATGCGGCCCACGGGCCGTAGTTTGGAGACCCCTGCCCTAGGCTATCAAATCATATCAAAAACATCAAATTGTTGTGTCCTGCGCAACTCGTTCAATGAACTCAAAATTGCTCTGAATTTAAGTGCTTTATCCGAAATTTCAACTGAATTAGTGGAGAATTCAATCAAGCGCTAAAGTACCCACCTATAATGAAATAAAATTTTTAGAAAATTATTTTGAATGTCATTTTAAAAATTGGAACTGATATGTCAAGAATTCACAATTTCCCGCGATTTTTCATCTTGTGCACTGGTCAATTAATCATAAAACCGCTGAAATTTGGTTTTTACCCTATTATGACCTTTATGAACTGAATTACAAACTTGTGTAAGGCTAGGCTTTCTTTGTCTCCGAGTCGACTGTGTCGAAGGGATAAAAGTCTTTTGTGTTCCAAGTATTATTTGGAGTTCAAATAGCAGTGTTTATAATTTCTAATTAACGATTAGTTTACACACTTCAGAGATTCAACAACTCGAGTTCCAAACAAATTATAACTACATACTTAAGCTCCTGATTTTTTTTTTGTACAATTTTAAATATTTCTCTGAAAACTGAATATTATTAATATAAGGGGGCACAAATTAATTACATGAGCAGTTTTATTTCCAATCTAGACCCCCCCCCCCCCCCCCTTGGTTCGATAAATTTGGGCTACTTCGTATATTCTTTTCAAGTAACGTGAGATTTAGCTAAACCCCCTTTCCCCCCCTTTCCCCCCCTTTGAGCTCACGTAATTAATGTAGTCACAATAGAGGTCGTAATCGCTCACGTAATTAATGTAGTCACAATAGAGGTCAAAAGGTCCCGGAGTGGTCCAGAGAACGGAAGCATGAAAGTGATAAAATCGAAAGATGGACAAATTGTGACGAATGAGAATGAAATCAAAGAGAGATGGATGAAATATTTCGAGGAAGTCTTCGAAAGTAACCCGAGTGGTTGTGATCCCAGCGGTGAATCGGTTATGAACGATGATGGAGTGAATGTTACCGAAATCAGTATGGATGAAATAAAAAGATCAATTAAATGCATGAAGAGTGGCAAGGCTGTGGGTTTCGACAATATTGCTGCCGAATACTTTAAAGGAGATAGTCGTATTATTCTAACATGGCTGTGCAGACTTTTTAACCAATGTTTAAAGGAGGGTTATACGCCATTAGATTGGAGAAGGGCTGTAATCATGCCATTATACAAAGGTAAAGGGTCACGTATGGATGTGGGAATCATAGGGCTATTAGCCTTCTAAGTTCAGTGGGCAAGCTGTATGGTAGAATATTGATTGAAAGGGTAAGAATGGAAACAAAAGATAAAATATGGGATGTGCAAGGTGCTTTTATGAGTGGAAGGGGGTGCATGGACCAGATTTTCTCATTGCGTATGCTCACTGAGAAGTTTCTTGCAAAAAACCAGAAACTCTTCTGTGCCTTTGTAGATCTACAAAAAGCGTACGACCGAGTTGACAGGAAAAAGCTATGGAAGGTGTTGTCCAAGTACGGAGTGAATACGAAGCTCATTCAGGCAATTGCGTCGCTATATAAGGGAAGCGTTGCATGTGTTAGGGTGAACGGCGATTTTACGGAGTGGTTTGACATCACAAAAGGTGTTAAACAAGGCTGCGTAATGTCACCGTGGTTATTCAATCTATACATGGATAATTGTATGCAAGAATTGAAAGAGATGGGATTGGGCGCAAAATTGAGTAATCTGGAAGTATGTTGCCTTTTGTATGCTGATGATGCGGTGCTAATTTCTAGCAGTATGGAAGATCTACAGTCTCTCGTGTCTAGGATGAACGAAGTATGTATGAAGAATGAGTTAATGATGAATGCAAGTAAGTCTAAAGTCATGGTGTTTGAAAGAGAGAGTACGAAAACAGTATGCAATATAGTTGTGAATGATGAATACTTGGAGCAGGTGGATGAGTTTGTGTATCTGGGTAGTATGTTTACGAAAGATGGGAAGGCTGATAGAGATATTGAAAGAAGGGTGAATGCCGGTAACTCCATTAATGGAGGACTGAATGCCGTTGGCGGTAATAAAAAACTGTCCAAAGACGCGAAACTAGCCGTCCATAATGGAGTGCTGGTACCTACCCTGATGTATGGCAGTGAGGCATGGAACTGGCAGAGGAAGGATGAAAGCAGACTGAATGCTGTATAAATGAGATCCCTGAGGCGAATGTGTGGTAAAACCATGTACGATCGATCGTGAGAGAAACGTGGATATCCGCAAAGAATGCAAGGCTGATGTAAGCGTGATGTGTAAGATTAAGAAAGGGACTCTCCGATGGTTTGGGCATGTAGAGCGAATGAACGAGGAAAGGAGTGTAAGGAGAATATATGATGCAAATGTGAATGGTAGAAGAAGTCGGGGACGCCCGAGGAAGACATGGCACGACCAAGTGAATCAGATACTTGAGTCGGGCCATGTGAAGAGTCGGAATAATAGAAGAGCATGTATGAGACGATGTATGAATGTGAACGAGGCAAAGAGTGTGTGCCAAGATCGAGTTGTGTGGCGGTCCGTCCTCTCTGCCTATCCCTGCGGGGAAACGGCGTGATGGTTAGTTAGTTAGTTAGTTAGAAATTAATGTATAACCCCTAACAATTATAATATAAAGTAAATATATAAAAAAAACATATTCAGAAAACTGTTTCTGAAAAAATAAGAAAATATACAGATTTAGGAAATGAAATTAAAAGAATTTGGCATTCTCAGACTATAAAAATATTACCATTTGTTATTTCGGCTACTGGCATTATACCTAGCTCTCTCATTCAAAATTTAGGCGTATTAGATTTGTCAAAAAATTTGTACATAAAAATGCAAAAGTCGGTCATTTTAAATACATGTAGGATTACGAAAGATTTTTTAAATATTTATATTGAGGGATCAGTAGGATTTATCGGACCAGTTAGGATTTCATCAGAGCCGAACCCTCTGATATGAAAATATCTGGAGTCGGTGAAATATTTTCCCATTATGTTTCTGGTGGATTGACGTATTGTTCTTGTATTGTTTTATTCTTATATAGTGCACTTACATTGCGTTCATTTACTAGATATTCATTTGTGGAAAAGTGTGTGGAAGGGTTTAGTCTTTCATTTGGGAAAGATTCAACCCGGACATAAAATCTGGAGCACCGTAAATATTATTATAATGATTATTTCAATAATTAAAAATTATTCCACATTAAAGTACTAATTATTATTACTTAATTAAGCAATTATTTATTATATAAATTTAATTTTTTTTTCACTTTTTCATAAGCAAACTTATTGTGTAGCACCATTTTAATTCAAAATGAATCAACATTTTAAAAAAACAATAGGTTTGCATAAAACAAACTTAAAACAATACAAGTGGTTCAAATTAATTATTACACTAATCTTAATATTGGACAGTTTAAAGGAATGTTTTTTCGATTCTCCGTTTTCAGGCTACCGAGAAGAATATTATAAACTAGCTGTTTCCCGGCATGCGTTGCAATACCATATTTAAATAAATAAAATGTTACTCCCGTGCGTACATTCCCGTGCGTTAACCTCCAGCGTTCCACTTCCACCTTCCCCGCCACCGCTCTCCCGCTCCCCCGTCCCGCCAACCCCCCTGGCACTTCATTTCTTGACTCCTCTCCCGCCCGGCCCGTAGCAGAAACTTTTTTATAATACTAACATTTTTAAACTCGTGATATCTTTCTAAAAAAATATCCGAATTGAAAAATTCAAAAAGTTAAATAAAGGTATTGAAGCTGTCTTGAATATGAAGTAATTTATTTTGATAAGGATTAACACCAAGATACAAATAAAAAGCCTTTTCAAGCGGCGACATATTAATTAAATTTTTAAAATAAAAGAATACTTATTGTGGCATAACCACAATAGTTAGACATATGCCGTCGCGACATTTTTTTTAAATAATGATGTGTTCTACAAAGTCGTAGTACATTATTTTATTCTATCATCAATAGTTTTCGCAGCGCACGCGATGTAAAGAATATTTTAGGTAATTTTTTTACACCTTGGGTTGCATTATTTGAGTTTTAGTAATGATCCCTAATTATTTTGAAAATATTATATAGCCTATGTCACTCAGGGATAGTGTAGCTTCCCAAGAGCGAAAGAATTTTTCAAATCGGTTCAGTAGTTTCAGAGCCTATTCGATGCAAACAAACAAACAAACAAACAAACCTTACCTCTTTATATAGTGTAGTAGTAGATGAGTAAACTCTGATGGTTTGTACTAAAGTTTTTTTATCACTTTCAGTCTTTACTTCTTGTATGTTTTCCAGTTTTTGGACTCGTGTGCATCTGCTTTTATTAAATTTTATTTGGAATTTAGTCAATGATCAATGTTTCATAAATCTGTGTATAATACCTGAAAAATAAAACCTTTGTTACAACTCTTATTTTATAATAAATTCAACATTAAATTGCCGGTGGCGGCACCGGGATCCCGTTATTGAAAAATACTAACACTGTAATTCTGGTTCTTTTATTTTAGTGTATAATTTATTACGTTATCTTGTGTATTTTTTAAAATGGTTTTGTAGCGAAAACTTCTTTATTTATTTATTTACTAGCTGTTTCCCGGCATGCGTTGCAATGCCATATTTAAATAAATAAAATGTTACTCCCGTGCGTACATTCCCGTGCGTTAACCTCCAGCGTTCCACTTCCACCTTCCCCGCCACCGCTCTCCCGCTCCCCCGTCCCGCCAACCCCCCTAGCACTTCATTTCTTGACTCCTCTCCCGCCCGCCCCTTAGCAGAAACTTTTTTCTAATACTAACATTTTTAAACTCGTGATATCTTTCTAATTAAATATCCGATTTGAAAAATTCAAAAAGTTAAACAAAGGTATTGAAGCTTTCTTGAATTTGAAGTAATTTATTTTGATAAGGATTAACACCAAGATACAAATAAAAAGCCTTTTCAAACGGCGACATATTAATTATATTTTTAAAATAAAAGAATACTTATTGTGGCATAACCATAATAGTTAGACATATTCTGTCGCGACCTTTTTTGTAAATAATGATGTGTTCTACAAAGTCGTAGTACATTATTTTATTCTATCATCAATAGTTTTCGCAGCGCACGCGATTTAAAGAATATTTTAGGTAATTTTTTTACACCTTGGGTTGCATTATTGGAGTTTTATTAATGATCCCTAATTATTTTGAAAATATTATATAGCCTATGTCACTCAGGGATAGTGTAGCTTCCCAACAGCGAAAGAATTTTTCAAATCGGTTCAGTAGTTTCAGAGCCTATTCGATGCAAACAAACAAACAAACCTTACCTCTTTATATAGTGTAGTAGATTTATAAAATACATGATACATAATTGAGTAATTAACATAGTGTAGATATATTGGATCACCATACTAGGCGGCAGCCTGTTTCATGGTGACCAATGGAGTATTGTTACTTTTTATGAAATATGCAGTCTATTGTAAACATATGGATTTATTATAAGTGATGTTAAAAATTGGAAAAATTATAATAAAAAGTAGAAAATAGAAAATAGAAAGGGGAAAAGAAGTAAATTAGTATTTTAACTTTAGATTTGAAACTCGATGAAACGAAAAAGCGACACTGAAGAGACTACCAAATACATCTATAGGATTTAGCCTGCGAAAGAATTTGATGGACCAATCGGTGTCCTCTTTGTGTGGTACTTCGTAGCCTATCGGCCTCCTCGTTGTGCTATGCTTCGTGGAATAAAATTATTTTTAAACTTGGTAACAATATTATAATAAATAAACCTTACAATTATCCTACTCTTGATATTCTGCATTCGTCTCATCATCTCAAAGTTTAGTTTTCTGAATGTTTCACTTCTACCGCGTGCGAACCGCACACATGATGTTTTTGATTGAATACCTCACATAAATGAAACACCCATTTTTGTATTTTTATTGGTTGATAAATATATTTCTATTTTCTTATTTGTATAAACATTATAATATAACATGTATGTGGTTAGCTGGAAGAAATGGGGTCTACCCATAAGCTATACCCTTTGTATTTTTTATTTGTACAATAAATATTTTTTTGATTTCATTTGATTGTGTTTAATAATAATATTTTGTTATTTTGTTAGTATAGTGTTCGTCCGTGCGTTGCTTCCTTTTTAACATCATATCAATAGCCAACGTAGTTCTTTATTCCAGTGCTTTACCTATATCAAGACTTGAGAGACGTAGAAAATATGGAAAACAATTTATTTCAAACAAATGTCAAGAGTCTCCGAAAGGGGAATACGGCTCAGGTTAAATGACAGTAAATACGCTTCAAACGAAATAAAGGACAATCTATCTGTTTGGTAATGGATTGGATTTGGTCTATTGACTTTAACGTTACGCACATTTGCTTTGGGTTCACGGCTCCATAATCATTTTCCCTACGACCTCGCTGAATTATTTCGTGAGCGATGTGGAAGAGTTCAATAATAATAAAATGGAGAGATAATTGTCTCCCAATTCTTTTCAAAATAATAAATTGGATAAAAAATTATTTCAAATACTTTATTTATTTATTTGTTTTGTAGATAAAGGAATATGTTGTACTGTGCAGATCACTGCATCTAGGCTTTGATCATTTTTCACGTTTGAAACTAAACAACTTTTTGAAGTAAAACTTCTTTACGCACGCTTGACTTGCGAATGCTTCGTATATCACTGTAAGAGCAAGAGAGAGCAGTGCGCGCGCACACAATTAGGTACTGTACATGTAAAAAATGTAGATGTACGTGTTTTGGGAATTCCTAAAAAAACATGGGTGGTGAAAGTCACCGTTCGGTTTGGGGCTGCTTTTTATAAGCTTATTACAACCCCAAAACATTTGTGTAAAAAAATGCTAATTCGAATATTCAAGAAATATCTTAACATAGTATACAATGAAGTCGCTCCAGCTTTTAAACTACGCAACGGATTTTCATGCGGTTTTCACCAATAGATAGAGCGATTCACGAGGAAGGTTTAGTTATATTATATGTCAAGGTTTTGTGTAAATTGGTTGAAGTATATAATCTATCTGGCAAGCGGCAGCGGGCAGCGGGTTGGCAAACGGGCGGTGTGGATTTGATTTAACAGTTGGTTATAAAGGATGGGTAATGGCGTGGCTTTGTGTTTCGTTAGTACTGTATAAAAATACACCGAAATACTTTAAAATATAAATGAAAAGAAAATATTACAATTAAGCAATTTATAAAATATGTGGTTTCTAGTTATTTCAATAATATTTTTTTTATAATAATATGATCGTAATTAAAGTCTATTGAGTGGCATAACTGTATTGATTAAAGCATTCTTTTTCATGTAAATCAAGCCTGAAGTGTGATTCTTTATATTATATTTGAAAAGAAAAACTGTTTTCTAGCGGGCTGACGGTAGTGACGTCAATAAAGCCAGTGACATCAGCCGTTTAATATCTTTTAAACTGCATCGAAGTGTAGACCCGGCTCCAAAAGTTTTTTAATCCATTAGTTGAATTAAAAATATTTTTTTTTTGGGTTGTCTATCTCCGGTGATACCTATTCACCAGTTTTTTACCGCAAATTTCCGATCACCGTGTATATAAAAACATATTAACATGGGGTTATACTTGATAGTAAACTGAATTTCCACAAATATATCGACCTTATGGCATCTTCTATGCCTGTTTTCATAATCCGCTCCTGTAAACTATTTAAAGACATTATAACTTCCAAAACATTATATTTCTCATATGTCCGTAGTATCCTTGAATAAGCATCTCAAGTGAGGAACCCAGGATATACAGTACACAAAAATAGAATTGAAAGCGTGCAAAATAGATTTTTAAGCTACTCATTATTTTTAAGATCTCATGTTAGTAATGAAGACTCTGCAAAGTTCTTCAAAATACAGACGTTAACTTGTCGAAAAAATATAGCAGATTCGGTAATTTTATGTTCGATTGTCCTGATCTTTTTCAACGCCTATCATTCCATGTTCTAAATCGCAAAAGCAGACAGTCGCTTACCTTTTATCTTCCTCTTTGCAAGACCAACTCCAAACAGAACTCATTTATCTACAGGTCCACAAACTCATTTCATTTAAATTATTACCACTTTGACATTTTTAACTCTTTTACGTGACATAAAACGAAAACTCACTAAGCAACATGACTCAGACTAGAAAGTTAAATCACTATATATTTCCGTCCTTTGCCTCTTAATCCTATTACTATGTTCCTCCTCCCCCCCCCCCCCCGTTTTTCATATATTGTAACTATAAAATAAATTAATTAAGAAAACACCCTTACTGGAAATTTGAAGGTTCATAAATGGCATTAATTAACATCTTTTTATTGTATTATTATGTAATCTCTGATTTGCTTTAACTTTATCTTTCTTTAAAATAAATTTTTCTTTAAATAAACTTTCTCTAAAATAAATAAAATAAAATAAAACATTGTATCTATAATCGATACATAGCTTGTAAAATTTACTTATAAAAATCATAAGCACTAGTAAAAAATCTAAAATTTCTGTTAAAACTATTCCAAAAATCCAGATAGAATTCTCCTATGGACACACCAGGGGCGGATCTAACAGTCAGCATTTCAGCAAATGCTGACCGCCCATGATGGGTGGTTAAGAGGGAGGGGGAGGCAATTCCGTCTTCCGAGGAAGCCCTGGAACTCATGCCCATCAACAGAGCCGCCGAGAGGGGTTTCAGGTAGGCATAATCCACCGGGGCCTGAGCAGTTTAAAGCGCCCTTAATGTTTAAAGCGCCCTTGAGATGATTTTGCCAAGAATATTGCGCTTTACAAATTATATTAAGGTATGTACATACCTACAATCAATTAAAAGGTTACTTGAAACAGAACACGTCACCACAATAATATTGTTAGTCGTCAGTAATTTTTGGGATGCTGTGAAAATAGTACACATTAAGAAGGAAAAATGGAAAGCATTTATTGGTTAGCCCTCCGATCAATAAAACAAATTCGCCTACTGCGATTTTTATTTGTCTTTGTAAATGTAATAATACATTCCACTTCCTTCTCCCAGAACACACAGGTAACCCAATTGGGAATATTATGTAAAAAAATGTCGTCTGCGATGCTTTTCGTATCTTAAGAAAGTTATAACAAATTTTCCACTCTTCGTCTCATCACTTATATACTCCAGTTAGAGATAGTTCCGAGGCACCGAGATTATTGATTATGTGTAGCACTGCCTTGCATTAAATCTACAATTAAATTAAAGGAACATTTTATAAGGTTAATGCCATTCATACACGGAGTTACTTACAAGCGACTCGAGTTTAATGCGCGTAGAACACGCATCGCTCGTGAGTACCCGCTATACTATTTTGGTTTGGCGGTGCTCCGCGGGTTCGACATCAGTTGTACGCTACCGACAGAGCTGATAAAGCGCTACGCGAGTTGCATTCGTATCTACTACCACTCGTTTTGCTTTGGCTAAAATGGCGACCGAACTTGAATGGAAAGTTAAATTTGTCCTGGAAGTGGAAAAAAATAATAAAGTTCAGTGTAGTTCGGGTAGCGCCGTGTACGAAAACCACAATTAAATAGTAGTATTTATGTAGTATTTATGGTTTGCAAGTTTCTCCACGCACGAAGGGCCCTACTGTTTTCCTACAGGTTTATGGCTTTCAAAATGTGCCCACCAACTCAGGGTGATCACGAGTATTTTGGCCTCAAATCGAAGTGTATGAAAAGTTGATTTTTCACATTCAATGGCCTCTTGGTTATCTTTGCTGACTGTCTCTTGAGTCCCGGGAACACGCGCTTCAATAATTCATCAAATAGCTTTGAATGTTCTGACCAAGTGCCTGTCCACTCGAAGGAATCCCCTTTAAACGAAACCGTTGGGCTTTTTATGGAATAGTATAAAAACGATTTAATTGGAAATCGTTACACGTTGAATAGTAATTCAGAGTAGCCTCGACGGAGTGCTGAAATAACCACGAAGGATAAACAATATATTTAAATGACCATTAGTTACACCGATTTCCCGTCATTTGATGCCACTGATGTCAATTTTGATAAATTCACAATTCATGGACATTTCGTTTTTGATTACGACATGATAATGCAGGGTATTATTCAGATTTCGCTCACCTACTTCTTCTGCAACTTGGTAGTGGTGATTGGCAGACAGTGACATGCAGTCCAAAAAGGCTGGGAAATTGTACCTATCTTAAGAAAATGGATCGGAAACTTTTTATGGTAATTTTTTTTTATCGGTAAACAACTTATCCTCTTATTTCTTAAAAACAAGTTCTGTGCGAAAACTGACAGTCACCTGCATCTATTTTGCATAATAAAAAGTTAACCTATATTTGTCATTGACTGTAATTTTATTCACTATCATCAAGAAATATTCCTGGAAAATATTACATCATATTATTATTATCATTAATTTATGCAATAAAATGTCCATAAAAACCTCATGAACGTTTTTCATAGTTGATGTTATGTTGTCTATTAGTAATATGAGTTAGCGGCATAATCGTGTCACGATTATAATTAAAACATTTATTATCGTCATTTATTCACGGGTTATTGTGCCGTGTTGCGACAACTTCTTTTTTAGCCACTTTAGCGTACTTGTAAAGAAGGAGGAGGCGCAACACTGCATAATACCCCAAAAATAAATCACGATTATATTTTCAATGAAAATCTCAAATAGTGACAAAATATGTATTACTTAAATACCTAATAACCGTGATTTTTTCAGAAATTTTATTAAAATTAAATATGATAATGTTATTATCGAGTTCTGCAAGTATTTTAGCATGTTTTTTAGTTACACTACCGTGATGTACTATGATAAGTGTTTTTAAGTCGTTTTTTTTTGCCTCGGAAGCTTTGTTTTTCAATGTCAATAGTATTTGATAGCCTGTAGAGAAAATATGATAAAAATATGTCCGTCTGCCCGAAGTCAGTGGATTTTTTCTTACCTATGGTGCTATTGACGACGAAACAATTTTAAATATCGAAAAAAGTGAACAGGTATCGACCAAGAATCCGGAATAAATGGGACTATGGTATCCCCAATAGGGATATGTTGTGAGGTGTAGGGGAGCGCAGAAGAAAAAGAGGTTAGGAAGTAGCTGACTACTCAGATCTGATAACTAAACACGACTGTTACCATTTCGATCGGATTGGTGGTCTTTTACCAGAGAATCTACCACTCTGGAAACATAAAAAATTTCATTGATCTGCCTAAGAACTGGGAGTCGAAAAGTCTTCTTAAATTGGTGACTACCGTTTTCTTTCAAAAGTTGGCTTAATTCACAGTTCTTAGAATAATCTGTTCAGGGCGTATTTAATAGTAGTATAATTATTTTAACGAGGTTATATAAAATATTACTCCAATGTTTTTAATTTGTTTACTCGAAAACTGAAATAGATTTCTGCCTGAGTGCGAGCCACGCCCGTTATCCGATTGCCGGAAATTAATAACGAGCTTCCAAATTACGCTAAACGGAATTTGTTGAACTGAGATTTTAAAATGGATGAAATTTGCAATTTTCCCCTTTAATTATTTACTTCTTCCCAAACATGATTTAGGGAAAAAAAGGCAAAAAATCAGCATTTTTTGCCTTTTTTTTGCCTTTTAATTTTGCCTTTTGCAAATTTTTAGATTAAACACCGCGCAAACTAGATCAAGGACATTAACATACAGCGATATAAATATCTAGATTTAGCTAAAAGCAATGCACTCCAACTTATCAAAAGTTTACGTGTAATAGAACAATACAAGTCAGAATTAGTCACCATACTAGAAAGCAACTACCGATTTCATATGGAGTTCCACAAGGAAGTGTACTAAGGCCCGTTCTATTCACGATTTACATAAATGTATTACGCAATATGGAAATTCACGAAGAAATAAGCCTAAGTTAACAGTTTTACTCTTCAAAGCTAGGAACTGGAATAATGTAAGTAACGGAGCTAGAAGTGAAAACTTGGTTAGAAACAAACATACTTACACAAAAAAAATCACAGCGTATAGTTTAACACTAGAAAGACCGGGTACTTCGACATACCTATAAAGACCACGACCGTCATTTTGACGGCTGATCACTTTTTGCCAATTGGTAGGCGAATATGGGTACCGCTGCTTCGGGAACCATTTATCGGATATCCAACAATTCTGCCATAGGACACTCCAAGTGGTTCGTACTATTTTTGGTAACTTAGCAGGGGTGCCCGGGATCATTGGGTGAGGTTTGTCCGATTTGGGTGGAGAATACGTTTGCCCACCTACTGCGTAGCCAGCCGGGTCGGGAGACACTTGTTGAGGGAGACCTAATCTAGACTTCTCCAGCAGGACGTCGCCTTGCACCGCTGTGGGAGAGATCGATTCATTCGTCTATCATTCCTAGATAGATTTACCAATTTCTCCTATTCATCACTCACACTTTCTTCATTCATCCGTTACTCCTGGATGAATTTACCAATTTTTCTTATTCAGCCCTCACACCTTCCTTCCCAGAACTTCCTTTCCTTCCTTTCCCTAAAAACACCCTAAACACAGCATCCACAAAGATGGCATTGTGCCCGGTTTATTTTCTTTTTTCGTTTACATTAGCTCCACAAAAAAAAACCCTTAGGAAAATTATTCCCCTAAGGTCATTGTCATCTTTGGGGATGCTGTTTGTAGGGTACCTATAGGGAAAGGAAGAAGAATAAGTTATGGGAATTAAATGAGGTGTGAGGGGTGGGTAGGAATCTGGGGATCAGTGTGGTGACAGACGTAAGAATCTATTCCTATCACTGCGGTGCAAGGCAATATTCCGAGAGTCCTGCTGGCGAAGTCAAACGATCTCTCTCAACCAGTTACTCCCGATCTGGCCTGCCCAAACAAATTCCCAATTCGGGAGGCGGATATGGGTGCTGCCGCCACGGGAACTATTTATTGGATAAATAATCAACACCACTGCCATAGGTTACCAAAATCGGTTCGCTACGTTTGGTGACTTCGTAGGGGTGCCCGGGTTGATCGAATGAGGTTTGTCCGGGTCTTGGCGGCAGATTATAAAAATATTTGGCTAATTTATATAGCGCGATTTTAATGGAAAATCACCTCAAGGGCGCTGTACAAATAAATTTGCGTCTGCCCATTAGCTGTATGGCAGGCCGGATTGGAAAAGATTGGTTGAGGGAGTCCCTTAAACTTCTCCAGCCATGCTCTCACGGAACATCACGGATGGATGGATTTATACGTCCGTCACACCTGGATACACTGACCTCCAGATACCTACCCACCCCTTATATCCTTTTCCTTCCCGGAAATTCTTCGCCTTCCTTTCCTAAAAAGACTCCCTACACATCATCCCCAAAGAATACATAGGCCCTGAGGGGAATTATTTTTCGCAAGGCCTCCTGTTAGCGAATGTAAAAAATTACCTAACCCCATGAACCTGGGCACCCCTGCTAAGTCACGAAACTTAGAGAACCTCTTAGGGGGGCCTACGACGGAGGTATTGGTTATCCAATAAATGATTCTGCCAGTTCTTCAGGAGCTAATCCAGCTGGACCAACTCTGGTATATGCATACATACCCTGTCTTTAGTTCTCCGACGAGCCATAAAAAAAATTTGGGCCAGAGATATATTTTTGTGATATTTTTTATAAATTATATGATACGCGATAGCGAAAGAAAGAGAGAGACATATTAGTACCATCATGGTTCTATCATAAACGAGGAGGAATGGGCATATAGTAAACTTGGGTAAAGAAGGTTGTAAACAAACTTAGCATTATGGCCCAAACCGTCACATTGACGGCGGCGGTCTTTGTAGGTATAAGTCAATATATCTCAAAAACTAAATAAGACCCGTACCTGTTTTTTTCACCATAGTTGTAAAATCATAAATCATGAAATGTGAAAAAAAATCACACCAATACAATAATTATTAAGCATTATATCGTCACATTACTTCAGCCAGCCGTCAAAATGAAGGCTCCGGTCTTTCTAGTGTTAAACAGCGCGAAGAGCCAAAGAGCCAAAGCCATTGACCAAATGCATTCTTACGTTGTCCATTTCTGAAGTATTCGAATTTTTCTCTTTTTTTTCTAACAATACTTTTTTACATCAGTGAGAATTGCCTCAGGTAGATGCTATGATATAATTAATTCGATTATTATTATTTTACTATTAATTCTACCGAGATCATCATTGGATGCTTTAAAATCACACCGGTCCCCGCCAAAACTATAAGCCAAATGTTTTTCAGGGCCTGTGCAACATTTGGGGTATAGTATCTGAGAAAAAATCACGAATTGGTTTATTGCGCTTTCTACTCTCTGTTCCTTTAAGAGACATCGCAAGATTCATTGCAATTGCTTTTAATTTTTCTTCCCAAATTTTTTTATTTCATCCCAAATTAGTTTCATACGGTCCTGCCACGCAAGTCTCCCATCTCCATATCCCAACAATCCACGTTGGGTATCCTCGATTCTTACAAAATGTTCTACAACATCGCAAATTTCTCAATTTTTGGAATCTCCTTATTGAAAACTCTTTAAACAATAGATTGATGTAGCTCATGATTGGATGTAGGTACTTGATGGATAAGGCAAACTTTACTTGAATAGCTCTAGAGCAGTGTTTTTTTAACCCTATTGAAAGAATCGCCCCCTTAACCACAGTTTAATTATCCAGCCCTCCGAAACAAAAATTAAAAAGTACACATTTTAGTAGGAAGTCCATTTATGCAATAAATTTCCTACCAAAAATTAAAAATGATGAGAAGTATGAGTAAAACACATTATTATTACATTGAGTATTAAAACCTCCAGTTAATTTTTTTGTGGAATGAGCTTATTTTCTATATTGACACAATGCCCACTCGAACTTTTGCAGCGCCCCCGAAATGCTAAACATTTAAAAACGCCCCCCCCAGACCTCCAAAACGCCCACAGGTCTAGAGATTATTCTCAGAATCTTCCTTGATAGAATATTCTAAATTGGAGAAATAGAATTTCATTATTTCCACCAATAAGTTTTAAAGTTGATAAGCACAACGATCTTTTTCATTGTTTGTTTTTGGGGTGTTATGCCGTGTTGCGCTATCTTCTTCTTAGCCAACGTTTTGGACACTGCAACGCTGTCCGAAACGTCGGCTAAAGAAGGAGATAGCGCAACACGGCATAACACCCCAAAACAAACAATGAAAATGCTTTTGGCCGTGAAAATCTAAAAACGTATCTCACAATGATCTTTGTCTAACTTTCAATTGTAAAAAGTATGACAAAAACCAAGCAAACATGTTTATACCATATACCACAATAGTAACGTTAATGGTAACCTTCCTTGCTCCATCAATAACTAAATTACATAATAATCTGTAAACCCATCAATCAGAAAAGACAAATAAAAGCTTTTAAATTACCTTTGATTCAATCAGTATTATATTTTTTCATTTATTAAAAAGCTATTTTATGAATCCCTCAAAAAAAACAAAGGTTGCGGGATATTCTTTGGTGTACGAGATTTTACCAAACCCAAATACATTTATGACAAAGTAGTTTTATTGGTTAAAAATTGGTTTGATGACTTTGATCTCCTGAAAAACAAAAATGTCGGCAGTTTGTTTCTCCCTAGACAAGTATTTATTTGCCTGGAATTAATTCATTGGAGTCGGATTTATCGACGAATAATGAAATTGCTTGTCATTTTTTTTGCGTTGGACGTCCGACCGTCAATTTTGGCCGGAATCCATTGCGGGCTAATCGATATCCTATTCTCACCGAATTCAGTGGGATATTCCGATGGACTTCATTAATTTGTAGTTACATTCACTCTTGGGCATTTTTGGGACAAATTATTTTTAATATTAGAATAAGTTAACAATAATAATCTGAACGAAAATATGAAAGAGAACAAGACACAGAAAAACAGAAATAGACAATTTTCGCAACTGGGACTCGAACCCAGACCTCTCCGTCTAACCGGGACGAGCGCAATAACCAATTTCGCTATTGCCACCTTCTGTCAAAGCCGTCATATTTGTCAATCTCATATTTTCAAAATTTAGAATTACATTATTATCAACTAATTATTAGAATGATTGTTTCCAATTAAAAGGGTAGTTGCCCGTAATATGGAGAAAAATAATTAGTTGATAATAATGTAATTCTAAATTTTGAAAATATGAGATTGACAAATATGACGGCTTTGACAGAAGGTGGCAATAGCGAAATTGGTTAACGCGCTCGACCCGGTTAGACGGAGAGGTCTGTGTTCGAGTCCCAGTTGCGACCATTGTCTTTTTCTGTTTTTCTGTGTCTTGTTCTCTTTCATATTTTCGTTTAGATTATTATTGTTAACTTATTCTAATATGATATATTTCACTGATGGGAATAACTTTAAAAAAAAGTATAAAAAGAAAGTTTTTCTTATAGAAAATGAATTATTTTTAATTTTGTAAGATTAATGAAAAGCAATATATTTGTCTATGTTCCTTATCACAGATTTTAATCAAAGTAACAATGAACATCAAAACACCAATCACGCCAACGCCCATATTTCAATTGTAAAATGTATACTTTGTACCCTGAAGAACCTTTTGGTTCTGAAAAGTGCAGATAATTTTTATGAATATAGTGTTACAAAGTTACTTATTAATTTTAATTTTATCTTGACGAAGAAACCATTGGTTTTGAAACATATTGATACTTTTGATTAAATAAGTGATGCTTAACAAAGTGATTTATTTTTATTCAAATAAAATGACGCCACAACGTGATTTTGCAAAGATCGAAGATGTTACTTATTTTCATTTAATGAAAAAATCGTATTAAATGTTTTTTTTGCTGCGCGAGAAACAAAGTCAAATGCGTGAAACACCACGCTTCTTGTATATTCGATTATAAATCACGCCTTGTTATTTGAAACTCGTTGAAACGAAAAATAGCGACACTAAAAAGAGACAAAAACTTACGCCTATAGGATTTAGCCTGCGAGAGAATGATATTGTATAATCGGTCTCCTCTTTGTGCAGAGATTCGTAGGTTCCCCACTCTTGTCTACTTTAGTTTTCGGAAGATTTCACTTATACCTCGTGTGAATTGCACACAGATTTTTTTATAAGGGGTGGGAATAATGTATCAAACGCAACCCAATTCCTTCTTGGCACATATTTCATGCTTCATTCGCATTCATACGTCATATCACAACCATTTCTGTTATTTCTACTCCTAACGTGACACATCACGAGTATTTGATTCACTTGATTTCTGTCATCATGATCATGTCTTCTTGATACGTCCCAGACATCAATCCACATTTTTTTATCCACATCAATCTTAATTTTGTTTAATTAAATATTTCTATTTTAATATTTTAGAAAAAATGAAAGCTAATCAATTTGAAATCTATGACCATTTGCATCGTACGCAGATTTAATACATTAAATAAACCATTTATTTTCTGAATGAATGGTGACTAATTTTGTAATTTCAAAATTAGTTCTTCTTGTGTCCCTGACTTTGTCTTTCAATGACATTTTCAAGGTTCATCAATCATTTATCGATGCATATCTAGACAATAATAATAATACGCTAAATAATCAATGTACTTGTCCACAAGTCAATTGCCACCTGTTCCCAAGCTATGTTATAGAATAATGATGGTATATAATATTATAATAATATACTGCCTACAGTGCCTACTACCTACTATGCGGTTTGCGTGAAGTGTACTCAATCATTACTCTATTTTCTTATTATTTTATTCTAACCGCAGGTAGCGCGCAGTTGCTTTTTATTATTTTCTCGATTTTCCTGATCATAAATTTCAAAGTTTTACAGAAATGGAATCTAGGTAGATTGCGAATCAATTGGATGTAATAAAAAAATCGGAGTGTGCAATTCACAAGCGGTAGAAGTAAAACTTTTTTTTTATCAATGCGCAGGATAATTTTGTCAATATTTTTATTTTGAATTCCAGTGTACATTTTCCTATACACGTGCTCATCTTATTAGTATTTGTGTTTTAGTATTTGGGGTCGCTAGATGTCACTTTTTGTGTTTTATTTAGCCTGTTCATCTTGGAGTGGTTTGAAGATTGGATATTGATTTTACAAAATTAAAAATATGTTTTTTTTGGATTTCGTAGGATATTTTTTCCATTCCCGGTTTACGAATAACCCAACAATGTTTGAAAATTCATACTACCACTACGGATTTATCGTATTATATTGGAACCGAGGAACCGTGAATTAAATAAATATTTTATTGCTTTCTCATTCTCTCGCAGGTTAAATCCTATAGATGTATGTGTTTGTCTCTTTTTAGTGACGCTCGTTTCCGTTTTTTTGAGTTTCAAATCACAACGGTGCTAAAGAAGTTTTCACTTTAATAATTATGGCTTTTTTAAATGACACTAATGGAAATATGTGAACAGTGGATATTGGAAGGAAATCTGACACACTTTAATTTCCCTTAGATCGTTTTTGTTATTAGGTTTTTGTTATTATGGCACCGATAAATCGGTTGGCTAAGCACATTTTACAAATCTCCGCACGAATCTATATTAAAGAACCGAGGTGTCATGATAAAGAGGTGATAACTGCACTAGTTACTTAACATTAATAGACTGACAGCTCCTTGGGAATTATTGTGCCACAATATCACAGGTAGATAGTAATCGTCACGTAGTTAATATTGGCATATATTGTCAGATAGGATAGATATGGGAAGATATGTTGGATGAAAGAAGGTAGATATACAAAGTTTCGTCAACACGGTCTAACTAAAAAAATACCCTTTTTACAATAATTTTATCTTGAACTGCCTTCAGTAATGCGTTCTCACTAACTGACGGGAAACTCATCAAACACGTGTACTACATTATTGTACATTGTTAACGTTTGCGGACGAGGACGTGTCGTTTGTACTTTATACGTGTGTTTAACGGCTTGGCTGTAATTCCGCAATCCTTAAAATAGCCTCCAAACTTCATCTCCGATGATGAAATAGTCCCAGAGAAAACCTAAATAGTTAAAACAATGTTATGTGTGTGCTGTATACCTACAAACTTTAAACTCGTCGTTCTTGTTTAATAATAGTGTGTACAAAGGTGTCAAAATGAGCGATACGCGGTCACGTTTCGGAAATACAATATAACACGTTGTTGATATATTCCGTTCTGAGGACGAACTTGTGAACTGTGGACTCTGATGCCGGTGTTAATTAACGGCTTAATGAATATCTCGCCAAGGTGAAGAGGTAAGGAAAAGTCAAGGTTCAGCGAGAAGACGATATTGATTTATAGCGAACGATTTGCATATCTGGGAATGTGTCAATGCGAAGACTGGATTGTCTGCAAACAATATTTTGTTGATTTTGAATACGTGTAAAATGTGCAAAAAATATCGTTTTTAACCTTTAACTGCTGACGTGGGGCCGCTCAGGCCCAGCAATAGATAGTAATAACATCGAAATTCTCCCCTCCCCCACGCGTGACGCATACGCCGCTTCCAGTAGCTTCGAATTTAGTGACACCAGAGCCGTAAGTTTTTAATTTTAAAAATTTTTTAAGTTAAATTTCTGTAAGTAAATTCATTTAATTTTTTTTTTGCGGGCTACACTGACCCATCATCAGTACTTTCGTGACTTTTTAAAGTTGATTTTTACCATATAAAAATAAAAATTAACAATTTTACTAAAGTTTTATACACACAGTTTATTGGAGACACTAATGAAATATTATTATAAAAGTGAGTTCATTGTTTTTATTAATTTTAGGTAATAGATAATACGGACTGATTCCTCATCTCAAGTTATGTTTGCCAAAAATTATTACATAATATCCAAAATGTCATATATAAGTTATTTAACAATAAAAAGAGTATTTTATTTAATTAGATTTAAATTGTCCAAAAATAATAATTTGGACCTCAAAATTTTCATGGATATATATAAACATTTAAAGTAAAGAGGGCTGCCCAGGCCCCACGTCAGATCACGTTAGCAGTTAATGGTTAAGGTATCATTTTTTATTATTTTTATTTTATTTAAGCGACTATATTAAATAATTCCATAAGTATACAAAATATAATGGTTAGTAAGTTAAAGATGTTGTATTTCTAAGTCCTCCTCACTAGGTGTTCCTGTGCCGAGGTGGACTAAAATTGTTTAATTACAGTTTATTTGTCTTCTTATATCGTAGTTAGCGCAGACCCAAAAACACCATGCATAGAGGCGCTATTGCATGCGAATACCTCGTCGAAACGTGATTCTTTATTATCACGCCGAATTAAGCGCAGGTCCCAGTTAGACGGAGGTTCTGGCTTCGAGTCCCAGTGGCGACCATTATCTTTTTCTATTTTTCTGTTCTCGTTCGTTTTCTTGTTCTCTTTCATATTTTCGTTAAGATTATTAGAGTTATCTTCTCTACAATGATATATTACATTGATGGGAATAACCTTCAAAATGTATAAAAAGAGAATCGTTCTTATAAAAAAATGAGTGTGCTTTAGACCATACGACTGAAGTAAAACTTCACTAACTTATAAAAGAAGAGAGAAAGAAAATGCTCTTGCTCCTACAGTGTGAAACTGACAATAGGCCTGCACTGTGTCTTAGATATACGAAACGTAACTGGCTATGAGAGAAAGAGAGAAAGAAAATGTGTGCTCTCACCTCTCTCTCTCTTGCCCCTACCGTAATAACGAAACGTAACTCTATCTCTTTCTATCTTCACTAACTCATATCTCCCTCGCGACTTCCGTTCGCCTCGTCCGATCACACTTTTCTTAAAGCTCTCGTCACGCATTCACCAGCGCACTCCTCACGTCAACCGTGCGTAAAGAAGTTTTACTTCAAAAATCAAATTATTTGCCTAATTGCTTACTGTCAAAAATCATTCAGTTGTAGGAGCTTAAAAAATCAACACATTGCGATTGTGGATTGAATACTGCCGTGGTAAGTTAAAAAAATGTCTTCCTTAAGTCTCTTATATTTATAACCGATAGGCTATGAAGCACCTTTCTCAAGGAAGACATTGTGTTTTTTACTTACCACGGCAGTATAATACTCATTTGTACAAACGGTGATTGAGAAAAACTATTTTTTTTTTATTGTAAGGAATACTGAAAGCACTGATTTGCGACGTAGAATTTGAGCCAACATTTGTTAAACTCTAGAACTTGGCATTGCTTTAAAATTAAGTTTTATTTTCAAAATTGCAGCGATATAGAACCAACCTACTGCATTACCTACAATATATTTTACCAGTAAAATAAAAGGGTCTCAATTTTAAAAACCCCATGATATTATATATTATGATGGGAGTTTTTTCAACTGTTCAAAGTAGTTATGGAGACAAATGAATCGCAAGCTACTACAGAAATATCTCAGTCTTGTATATCATTTGCATTTACGGTTTTTCTCAGCCGTTTTTTGTTAATTCATGGAGCGGTTTTAGCCGTTATGCACGTGATAAGTCATAAGCAATATTTTGTGCTGACCGTTCTTTAATTCTTTACATCTCTCGTACTTGTATTTTATTTTGTGTGCGTTCACGGATGGAGTGAGTTGTGGATTATTTATGTTGGGATTTTTTATGGCCTTAGTTTGCGAAACAAAAAAAGGCTTGCATTACTGTAAATTTTTGGTTGTTGAACCGTTCTTCGTATATTCTTATTAAATGGCTGGGGTAACCGGCTTCGCTCAGGGAGCTGGCAAGATCTCCTCCTCTTTTACATTGGGCATTGTATAAAACATAAATAAAATCAACTTTTTATTAAGAAATACCTAAGTACCTACACTTTACACACTTTGTTTTCGATTAATATTCAATCACTGTCACTTTGATTACTTCACTGTTAGTTTTTATTCACTCAATGCAGTTCACTGATAAGAAACTGACGTTCGAACTTACGACGAAGCTTGCTTTGTATACCTCTAAAAATGAGTAGCCCCACCCATACAAAAAAGGCTTCGAATGATCCACAATGTTCCAGAACATTCTACAACATCCGAGAGTGTTCTGGAAAGTTTCACAATGATGTTCCCGATTCCTTATTGCCGAACATTCCAGAGTGTTCCGGGATGTTCTGGAATGTTTTCGATGTTCTGGACTGTTCTAGAAATTTCAAGAGGGCGAAACTTCCAGCCCTTATATTTTCAAAAGCTCGCCCTTCAGGTAAAAACGTGAACCTTATTCATGGTTGGGGCGCACACAGTTGTAAACTTTTATAATATTTATTGATTATATCTTAAATCATGTTCCACGACGAAAGTTAATGTAACAAAACAGAACATTGAAAAAAGTTCATAAAAAACAAACTAACAAGAAATCTAATCCAACCAACCTAACCTAACCTATTATTTTTATCATAGATATTCTGTTTTATAACTGTTCTATTTTATCCGGTAAACCCTTAAATCTATTTATATGTGCATCGTTTCTTAATATTTAAAATGTAAACTTAACAGTCTAATAAAGGAAAAAAAAAGATAATTGGTTTCTGACATAACATGAGCTCCACACAAGAGGTCCTGAGGAAAATAATTTCCCTCAGGGCCTATGTCATCTTTGGGGATGCTATGTGGAGGGTTTTTTTAAGGAAAGGAAGGAGAGGAGAGTTCTCCGAAGGAAAAGGGTTGTACCCATTTCCGCCTCCCAAATTGATTTCATTTCTTGTTCCTATTAGAATCACACGAACTAAATAAACCTTTCCCTTCAACAATAATAAAAATTCGTTTATATTATGCCGAAGTATTAGATATTTTCAATACTACCGAAAGAACTTACAAAAAACCTATTTCACATATTTATTGAAAAAAGTTATTAGTTTACTTCTTACAGCCTGTTTGTAAACACTAGTTAATTTAAATCATATTAGTATGTTTAAATTGTTTTGTAATCCATTTTCATATTAAACATTATTTTATTCTGTTTTTAAAGATACTTATACCGTAAAAAAATAAATTAGTTATTGTTACATATATGTAGAAACAGCTAACTAAACTAAAACTAAAAAACTAACTTAGGTATATTTATTGATGTATGTACCCACGCTTTCCTATAACTAGCTCAATCGGAGAGTTTTCGTGTTTGCTAGTCAACTCGAGAAAATCACTAATCCACCGGGGTTGGGAAATCATAGGTTTAGGTTTTATTTTTTTGTTTTTATTTTTTTTTTAAATCGTAGGTTTAGGTACATTACATAGAGGAATGTTTATAAATAAAACGATCTCGAATATATTGTAGCAAATGGTTTAATGCTACTAGGAAAAGCTTTAATCTCTTTGTGGGCGGATCTTAACTGATTTTAAGTCTACTTCAGGTAAAGCAGATCGGATAATAAATAAACACTTGTGTAAGGTTAGCCCGCTGATGGCACAACCTTACGTGGGTTAGAATGACGCTGAATGTTCACTCTATGCGAGCTATGCCTGTGGATCTCGATATGTTTTGTTTACTTAAATAAATAACAAAGGTAATTCACAAGGGGACTTACGATAATTAGTTTGGCGATCTTGCCTGGTTTGGCGATCCCTCGTGGTTCGTTTGGCTATTGTCTGGATGATCACAGGCAGTTGCAAGTCAATTATATAACGATAGATGAATTACCGGCGGTAATTTTACTTTGTGAGTCTGTAAGCTTGTCTCGATAAAAACGGTAAGGTGTTGACATAAGCTTTACGATAAGTAGACTGAATATACTTTTTCGTCTCCTTGACAACGTCTGTTAGCGGACCGATATCTACCCTGGCTGATATCGGCACCCAAGTGCGAATTCACCAATAGGTTTGAATTCTGGCCTTTGTATATGAAACAGAACAAACCCATCGAGATCCGATTAAGCGTTACGAAACAACTTGCATCAAGAATTAAATGTAAGAGAGACGATGAATATCAATGAGTTTATTACTAACCAATTTAACTTTAATTCTATTTTTAAAACGATGTTGCAAATACCATAACGATAAATTATAATGATTTGAATTCAACGACACAGGAGAGCCCGTTTGTCTTCAAAAATCAGAAGAAGACCTGGAGATCTCCGCAGCCCTCGGCTGATCTCTCAAACCCCCTCTCTCTAAAATGATGACAAACGAAAATGCACATCAGTGTTGCCATATTTCGACTAGCAAATATGAAATGTTCAGTGCCTGATGCAAATCATCTTGCGGGGTTGAAAGTTAAACATTCATTATATTATTTTCTTAATATTATCTTATAAGACAGCAACCATTTCTTTACTAAATTAGCTCATTGAGAGTATACAAGTTTATACAATGATTTTCGAATCAAGCACATAAATTTTATGTTAACTATAACTTTGTTTCAGAACTAGAAGTAATGCAATAGAATTAACAGTTTCTTTATTAGAAACAACACTCAGCTGTTTTCACCGATCATAACTCAGCGACGGATCACTATACCATATCGTTTCATCAGTGTGAAAATTAATTTGAAATCAATAATTTATTTATAGATTTTTATTAATTATTCAACAGTATATTAGTTACGAAAACAAACCATATTTTACACACTGGATTGCATAAACCAATAATTATTGTCATGATTTACCCATTTGAATAAAATTATGATATTGACTTGCAAAAACTATGCATTATTCACATAACCGTTCATAACGCCGATGAGGTTAATCCGTACAGAAGGGTGATTCTGTAACTTTTGTGATAAGACAGCTTTAGGATAAAAAGACAAAATTCGTCGGAAGGCGTCCGTCGTGCGTATCGGCTGTCAATTGAGAATTAATTCTCAATAGAATTATTTATTCTCAATAGAAGTAATAATTCTTAATAGAATTAATTACTTTCAATAGAATTTATTATTCTCAATTGAATGATGAATAAAATTGAGAGCCGATTCGCATGATGGACGCCTTCCGACATCCGACGAATTTAACACAAAAGATATAAAATCACCCTTCAGATCTTGACTTTATAATATGCACTTCTGGGTGCAAATTGCCTAGGTAACACTGAGATTATATGTTCTATCTTACATCATTTCTACTTAGATATTGTCCAGTTTGGCTGGCAATAGCGGCCGTAAGAAATGTCAACAGTGTAATAATAATTGATTTTTTGTCTTCCACGGAGCCTCACAATGTGAAAGCACGGCAAAGTTACCCTGTATAATATATTTAGTTATGCAAACGATTCTCTAAATCTTCTTATATTATCCATATCTTCCTCTGAGATTTATTCAAATGGCTTATAATTTGAGGAACACCGTATTATTTTGGCAACACGAATAACTCACAAACTTTAGCAAGATTCCAACTCTATACATATATTACTGGTTAGGTAAATAACGAATTATTTAGGTACCTTTTATTAGATTTGTGGAATTAGCTTTTGTTTTATTTAATAACGTCTATCATTAATAAAAACAGAGTGTGCAAATCACACGCGGTAGCAGTGAAACCTTCAGAAAACTAAAGTAAACAAGAGTGGGGAGGCTACAAGGCACCGCACAAAGAGAAGACCTATAGGCTATGAAAGACCGCCCAAAAAGAAGACTGATTTTACTATCTCATTCTCTCGCAGGCTAAATCCTATAGATGTTTGTGTTTGTCTCTTTTTAGTGTAGCTATCGTTCGTTTCATCGAGTTTCAAATCACAACGGTGCTAAAGTAGTTTCCACTTCAAAAGTTTTAACAGATAAATATTGATAAAAAACTTCGTCACCTAACCTGCGATATTGGTCATAATAAACAAAATAACATTTATATGTGACATTTTTCAGACTTTAATAATGTGTTTTTTTGTTACAGGTAAGATTTTCAACATTTCCCACCTCTTGATGTCTATTTACTGAATTGTGGTAAGTTTTAAAATAGTTACTAGACAGATACTAGAAATCTTAATATAAACAATTCTGCTTTGTGTTCAAACACTGGAGTTCACATGAATTATATATTTTTATTGTATTGATGATCAAAATGGCGTCTCACGTAGTCTCAAAACCTTGGAAACTTCGCACAACAACTGAAGTTGATGACAATACAGTTTCGTGACTTATTGAAGCTGTCTGTCTACCTAATTATACTTGACTTGAGTCTTTGTCTGGAGAATGTAAAATAATACCTAGGTGATATTTAATTAATTTAGACAAGTAATCGAATCTCATAATAAGATAACGTTCATGATTCGGTAGTGCCTAGAGCTTTAGAAAAAGTTATGCCTAGAACGGCGATGAATGAAGACGCTTTTTTTGTTTAACTAGCCACCGGTTTCCGAACTTTCCGTCATCAGTTCCTATGAACCTTTCCTTCATCAGGACCAAAACTGTTAAGCGTTACTTATTTCGGTCTTAAGGCCGAGTTGTTACTAATTTTAACGCGATTTAACAAATGCATGAGGTACGGTGACCTGCCGAGCGATAATATTTTGTGGGATCGTTATTGAGATAACGAACGTGATCTCCTGCCAGATTTGTGTGATTTATTTGCTTTTTCTATGTACAACTTACATTACATGAATAAATAATCATGCATACCTACTTGTAGGAATTCGTGTTTAAAACGATCTAAACTAAAATATGTGACAGTAAATATGTAAAAATCACACAAATTTTACAGGAGATCACGACCGTTATCTCGATAACGATCCCACAAAAGATATAGAATCGCTCGGCTGACAGTTGATTCGCCGAAAGCTGGCCCCCCGAAATCATAATTACGAAAAAATTATATTTTTTTGTAAATTATTTACCAATTTTACCAATTCTAAAATATCTTTAATAATAAGTCATTATGGATATCAAAAAAAATTATTTACAGTTCCGATCATTTCTACTTATACCTACGCTGGTATATACAACACTAGCTTTTGCCCCCGGCTTCGTTCGCATATTCTCCCCCCCTACTTCCCCCACTCCCCGCTACACCCCCACCACCCACGCACTACCCCCCCCCTCCCCTTACCTCACCCCTCCTCTTCCCCCAATCAATTAACAATCAAATACGCGCCGTTTCGCATTCATAATAGTAGGTCAAATAACAAAATGACAGCCCACGTCAAACATTTACTTAGCAAAACGCTTTGCCAATAAACGTATAATAAATAATTTCATAACGCCACAGCTTATTCATAACGCCAGAGCTTACCAATATATATAGCCTATTTTACTCGCAAATAATGTAGCTTTCGATTAGTGAAATAATTTTTAAATTCCATTTGGTATTTATTGCGTGAAAGAGTAACAAACACATATCCATACAAACTTTCGCCTTTATAATATCTATAAGATATAGACAAGTAGTTTTATTCTTGATGCATTTGAATGAAAATATGTCTTATACTTTCGTTATTCGGCGGAAAACCCCCTATGGAGACACTTAGTTATATTTTGTTCAAGTAGGTACACCTTATTTCCCCTAAACCGACTAAGTATTATATATAAGTATGCCGGGTGACCAAGTGTCGGGGGATCAACTGCCGTGGAATCTTGAAATGTTTAAAAAATATACATATTTAGATCTCTGATATAACATCTAAAACCATAGTCGTAGACTGATTGCCATCATAAAATATGCTCAGACAAATTGTAGGCAAGCTGAGTCTACTGGTATTTCAGTGGAGCAGCATTTATCCCTTGTCAACCGGTGCCCATACGCTAACGACACTTTTCAAGACCCGAGTTAATTCCTACACCTGTCCTAGACTGGCGATGTAGTTCACATGTCTACATGCATCTATTTCTCGACTTCACACATTAGGAAATAAATTCACTTCTAATATCGATGTATTTAACACAAATTTACCATTATATAAGAAATGCCTGAACGATATTTTTATATCTTGATTATATAATGTCTTTTGTGCCGAATATTTTGACATTTAAGGAGCATTACATGGGGCTGATGCATATATTTGTGTATTTCTATATTAATCCATAATGTAAAAACTTGTTACCGTTTTATTTTATCATGTATTTACACAAAAATAAAATGTATGTGTAAATATACAACATTGAAACTACTCGACATTAGTGATTCGATTTCTCGATTGATTTGTTAATCAGAGAAGGAAAGTTTGGTAGTATTAAATTTCCTCGTTTTTGTCGGCCCCTTACAATGACTTTACTCTAAAAAAATCTTATATTTAGCGTGCGAAGGAACTGTACTTAATTCGTGAGTTAAGCAGTCCTCGGCTAATGAAAGTAACCATACTCTGCATTAGGTGGATAGTTTGGTGTAAGTGCCAAGGGACGGGTCCCGGGCCGCTAATGGCCGGAGTCTCACGCTCGCACCGGTTACGAGGTTCAACCGAGAACCGACGCGACGCTAGCCGAGGGCGGTGGTAGGGGGCGAGTTTCTCGTGCTTTTGAACGGACGCCTCTCCGAATTGATTGAAACGTGTCGGCTTCTCAATTTGAGTGGCGTTCTTAGGAATGAAAGAACAGAGGAAATATTTAAAAAAAAAAATAGTTTTTTTACTATTTTCCCATCTCTTGAAATTGTAGCCAATTTCAGAGAAATGCGTGTGTATTTGTGTGTGTATGCGCTAGTGCCATCAAACATTGAAAGCGAGTCTATCTCCCCTTTGTAGTGTGCTGCGTAGTCTCCCCACTCGTACTTGTCTACTTTAGTTTTCTGAAGATTTCACTTCTATCGCGTGTGAGTTGTTCACACTTTTTTGGTCGAAGCTTTTACGTGATTTCGCCAGTGATTTATGGCGTCTCCGTTTCGAAAGAGTTATGATCATTAATGAATTTGGCAAGGTTTGTGAAAATAGGTGCTCGACTCTTTAGAAGGGGTCACTTAACATAGCTTAAGCTATTTCGTTTCTTAAAGCTGGTCTATCCCCGATACCAAGAGTACACCTTAACGGGAACACCTGACGAACATTGCAGTGTACCTCTACCTGTACCTAATTGTATGTGAAGTACCAAGAACTTACCCTTTATTAATCTTAATTATGCATGCCTGGTTTCGAACCCGTAACCCGTGAGCCATCACTGTGTAACTCCTTTTTTTTCGCAGATAATTTTTTTTTACTTTATCAGTTTGGGAGGCGGGTATGTAGTTTATTGGATAACCTATATTCCTGCCGTAGGTCACCCCAAGGTTTTCTAAGTTTGGTGACTTGGCAGGGGTGTCTGGGTCCATGTGGTGAGGTTTGCTTGATCTTGGTGGTGGACGAGCTTTGTCCAACCACTGCGAGTCGGGCCGGATCGGGAGAGACTGGTTGAGGGAGTTCTTTAACCTCTCCTGCCGGAATCTCGACCCATCGGCTTGCAACGCATTGAAATGGGTGGATTTATACGTCCGTCAATCTGGCAGATTGACCCTCAGATTCCTGCTCACCCCTCATACTTTTCATTCGCAGAACTTCCTCTCCTTCCTTTCGCTATGAAGACTCTCCTCACAGCTTCCCCAAAGATGATATAAGCTCTCAGGAAATATTTTTCCTTAGGATCACCTCTGTGGAGCTAATAAATGTAAAATAACTCCTGTAAAATCTGGTTTCAAAATGAAGTATAACAATTCATTTCAATTATGTCCTATTTTCTTCACTTTGCTTAAAATATAAACATCTCGGTTGTTTAATAGCGTGCAAATGAAGTATATAAAAAAGCAACCGTAATAAAATTACTTAACAGATGTCTTAAAATAAAATAATTATTTTTTAGAATTTATTTTCGAAGAAGTAAAAAGAAAGAAAACTTCAAGAGATAACTAATAATATTTCATGGTTCACGCCCTCGGAACAACAAGGATCCATTAGACATTTTGGCCGAAATTGACTCTTTTGCATCAATATTCTTACTTTTTTCCCTTAAAAGTCCTATAAAAATATGTTCAACCTAAAGGTTAGTTTGCAACTATTCCAACTATTTTGTATTTAATCAAAACACTTATATATATTTAATTAAATGAGGACAATATTAGCGTAACTCAATCAAAATCTGGATACAGAAAAAACAGAAAAAGATATTGGGGTCCCAGTGGAACCAATATCTTTTTCAGATTTTTCTGTATCCAGATTTTGATTGAGTTTCGCTAAAATTGTCTTCATTTAATATTATAATTGGAAATTTTACTCATAAACGTAAAAAAAAATTAAAATAAAACTTATATATATTTTTCAGAACAACAAGGTTTCATTTTCAAAATTTACATACAACTTAGTCTATTTGAAACATCATTACAAAATCATGCCTTTGGGACATCAAAGTATAATCTGGCATTATTCGCGTGACACTGAGAAAAATAAGTAAAAATTGACTTATAAGAAAAAGTAAATTTGCACAACGTACTTAACGGAATGGGCTATTTGCACGTTTCGTTTATTGGTTAAAAAAATTAAGCAAAAAATTACGATGATTATGGCATTTTTATTTTATTTTATGTTGACTAATAAATTTTCTACAGCGAGTCAAAGTTTCCCATTTTCGAATTACCGCTAAAACGATATTTTGGGGCGGGGCTATCGTGTGACGTCATGAGCGTGGACGCTCACTGACAGTGTTTATTTATGCTGGCCCGGCTGAGAAACGCTTGTGACGTCACAATCCGATTTGCCAAACACGGACCATTTTGATTTTGTCAGTTTTACATCGTTAAATAAACATAAATTAAGTACATAAAAATAATATATAAAATAAAACTTAAAATAATTTTATTTGTTTATTTATATAATACATGTTACATATATTTGACATTTCCATAGATAAGATTTATTAAATCACCATACTAGGCGAATGCCTGTTTCATGGTGATTAATTAAGGAGAGTAAATTTGAGTGTAGTCTAGTGTAAGCACATTGTTAAATTGGTAAAGTTATAATAAAAAATAGAAAAGAGAAAAAGAAGTGTTGATTGAGTGTTGTTAAATAATTGTTAATGTCATTCTAGGTAACTAAATTATTTAAGATATTATTGTTTAATTTATTTTTGAATTTATTGTATTAATACATTTATAGGATTTGGTCTGCGAGAGAATGAGATAGTATAATCCGTCTCCTCTTTGTGCGGTGCTTCTACTGATATTTTTAAACATGTTTCTCAGCACAGATTATTCTAGACAATAATATTCAAAAACAATATTTAATATTCATTTATATTCGCGGTTTCATGAAAAAAAATTTTTTTATCATTTTATTTCTGAATTTTAACCTTGATCCTCATTATCTCAGTTTCATGCAAATCGCAGATGGAACCTTGTCTTTCCAAGGGCGCGATTTATTAACTAGGTTTCTAAAATAAATTAAAGCAATCTCCGCCCAAAGTTAAATTATTAGGAAAATATATCTTCTAATAAATTAGCATTACTTGTCGTGTACAAATGTACTAAAATATAACGAATTTAATTTTAAGTCCGCTTTACGCTTACTGCTTACTAATCCCGAATTATTTCGATTGTTAGTTACCAAAGTTTATCATTAAGGAGATCGCTCTGAATTATTCAACAAATTTGAAAAACTTTTAAAAAAAACACAGTTGTGCGCGCAGCAGTCGGAAAATCTAATGCTGTGTGCCCACGCCCGTTCATGTTCGATAGTTTTACGCTCATTAGAACATATCTCAACGTGAGTACCGTTTCGCTGCTACTTTTTTGTTCGATATCGAGCACAATGCACAAAAGAAAGGTCCATAATTCTTGTTGATGTTCGTTGCGCTTGTTGTCCCTTGTTATAGAAGAACAAAATTGAATATTCGGAGTTATCCTCGCGATTTTATTGAAAATTTGATTTATTTATATCTTGAATGAAATTGCTTATGGAATACAAAATCAGCAGATTTGACCACAAGTAAACCTCTCAGATTTGACCATAGATATCTGAGTCGAATGATAGGCGTCTCGTGTCGAGCCGCATGACACGAGACGTGCGCCGCTCGAGCGTGTGACGACGAGCTTAGTTCCAAGTCAATAATTTCGACCGAGCCAAACCGTCGAATATGAACTGGCGTGGGTAAAAGGCAACAAAGTTTAAATGGTTATTGCAAAGTTCTCTTTAAAATACAGTTGGATTCTAAGGAAAATGAAAGAATCTGATCTGAAAGATAATAGACTTTTTTCCGCAAAACACAACACACATTTCGTAGAAAACATCAATGATGCTTTCGTAAATCTAAAATAATAAGTGTTTTCCCGTGTTGGTGTTTTTAAATAATTTTCTTTGTTTTATATACTTTAAAACAGAGATTTATTTTCGTATAACTGTACACTACATTACCTACTTTAAAAATTACATTTATATGAACGGAATAATAATTTTTTTTTTTCGGAATAACTTTTGAAGGTTGTAGGTATCCATCTATGTAATAATAAATCATTGAAGAAGAAGATATTCTAAGAAATTTAAGCCGAACATGACAAAAACAACGTGTGCGATTCATATGTGATAGAAGTGAAACCTTCGGAAAACTAAATAAGACAATAGTGGGGAGGATACGAAGCACCGCACAAAGAGGAGATCCCATCCTATCTAGGAGATACTATCTCTTTCACTCGCAGGCTAATTCCTATATATGTATCTCTCTTTTTAGTGCAGTTTTTCGTTTCATCAAGTTTCAAATCCGAACGGTGCTAAAGAATTTTTACGCTTTAAAAAAGAAAAGGTTGCTAATGGGACTCGAATCCAGTTAACTGAGTTTTACTTACATAAATCTCTGGAATGTTTTGTTCTGCCGTCGTCAAATTTGTTCAACTTGGAGTTTCTAGATTCTAGACTAACGCAATTATTTTCAGCCCGCAATGTTTTTTCAATAATCTATAGATTTAAAAGCTTAAAATTAAGATGACGAAAACTCAAAATTGTTGTTCCATGTTGGTATATTTCCATTACGCAACAAGAAATATGTTTTTTTTATAAGAAGTGTTTAAAATTTTGAAAGTTTGATCACCGTAAAAATAATATTAGAAGTAATAAAAAAATACATTTCTCAAATATTTGTTTTGTCTCTTTTTTGAAAACACGTGCCTATTTTTCTTACATCCTTTAAAAATCGAATGAAATTTCGGAAGGTTGAGTAGATTTAGTTTTTAATACTTTTAGACAACTTGTTTAAGTTTTGTAGGAGCTAGTTTTATTCTTTTGGACGTCGTCCAGTGATTGATGCAGGTTTCTAGCCCTACCCTCGTCTCCTTGCCGCTGTATTTCCAAGCCTCTTTTAAATAATGTCGGAAAATGTGTTATTTTTCCGTGGAGAAAGGTAATCTGGACACCTGCCAGTAGATTTTAGGATTCCTTACCAATTTACTTGGCTATTTGAATGGCAAATTATTCTGCGGAGACCTTCTCCCGGCCTCTCTCCCTGGGGAAAAGCCCCGGGCAGAGATGCGGAACCGTTTTCCACAAGGTAAAAGATACACCCGACTCTTTAAAAACTGTCACCTCTTTCCACCTAACCTAAGTTGTTTAGGTCTCCCAATACTCTTCCTGAAGGCTTCCAGAGTGGTACCCTCTCTATGTGTGGCTCTGAGAAAGACCACCATTCAGAGTATGTACATTTTCCGTGTTTGGTAAGCAGAACTAAATAGCCAACACACTTATCTGTTGATGCTTTTACCCCGCTACTCAAGACGGCTTAGATTTAGGTTGTTTCACGGAAAATCATGTATAACATTGTCACAAAATGGCCAATTAAAGTCATTTTGAACCTAGGTCAAAAATTAGTGTAGGGACATATAAAAAGTGGAAAAATATAATTGGCGCTAAATTAGTATTGTGATTTTTATTAGAACAACTCTATTTTTATAACTTTTGACGGTTAAGATAACGGTCATATGCGCTTGACGAAAATGACATTTAAATAAGAGGTCACAATAGCCGAATTGGTCGAGGCATTTGTTCCGGTAAGACGAAAGGTTCTGGGTTTGAGGCCAAGTTGCGACGGGTTAACTTTTATTTTTGTGTCTTGTTTATTTTCATATTTTCTTTTAGATTATTAGGGTTATCTTCTTCTTCAATGCAAATATTATGATACTTATATTTGATTGCGTTACATTTTAACTTTAGTAGTAACTCGTAGTTGACTGTTGTTTTGTTTTTAAAGTTTATTAGTTATCTTGTTATTCCATCTACTTACCTTAAAGTATGTAATGTCAACCTCTCAATATTGTCTTTACGCGAAAAATATCTACTATCTAAACAATTTTACGATGTTATCTAGGTAGGTACTAGAAACGGTATTATATCTCCCAAATAAACAGCGATACAAACATGTAGGAGGTCGCAGGAGACCCTGTATACCTATAATTTTACCGTCACTGAAACCAAAGCTATACAACAACAAACATTGTTTTTAGAACTGTTTTTGACAATATCAAATCTGTTGAAGTGATTTGCTTTTCATTCCTCGACTTACCTCTGATAAGTTTGCTTTCCCTTATATTATTACTGCAGAAAGCCAACTTATCACCTAGGCACTTTTCGTATTAGGTTCATGGGTGTTTAAAAGTGTGTAAAATACAGAAACGTTGGAAGAAAAATGTTAATATGATTTCGCGGGGTAATTTGATAACCCAGATCAAAAAATAAGTTGCTTTGCAACTAGTTTGGTTTGGCGGAGGGGGTGAGTTCTTTGGATCTTGAATTAGAGAGAGGATTCGTATCCCGGCATTGTCAAATAGCTTTAAGTAATTTTATACACAGAATAGTGTTTACGATCTTGTGATTAGCGATTGGCTACCATTCTTGATATGACTATAGCCATGTTTTAATTGAAGAGGCCTCTTTTCAATTTTTTTCATTCTTCTACTCCCAAATCTTTTCGGTCGCATAACATTCACAAAACAGGGATATGCTGCACTACCACTGCGACCCGTGTTCATAACTAATGTATAAGACAAATTTTTTTTAGGCTAGGTTTTGGTTTTCAGATTTGCAGGTTAGGTTAATTTTCCGCTGGCCTGTTCTTTGCGATACCTATGTGTCCAATACTTGCAGCACGAATCGCCGCTTCGCCGCTCTGTTTCTCGCGGGTAATTCGGTTATTTAGTTGCCCCCGGCGATGTGTACGGCCGGGGGGAGGGGGGGGGGGGAGGGGGGCAGCGTGACGGAATTACCCGGTGGTGTGGAACCCTCCCCCCCTCTTGAATGCCACCTCCCATTTGGCCTCCAACCATCCCTAGCAAGGGGTAAACTCCGCGCCGTGATTTCAGGAAATTCCTCATCGAACCCGCGGCAGATTGATTATTCAGGCGGTGACTTCTTTTGCACTGAATAATCATTAGTGTATTGAGGGACGACACCAATCGGCTTGTGTGATTTTTTTTATCCATTATTTTTGACAGAACTTTAAAGCTATCGGGCAGTTCTCAATTTAGTAATGTTTACTATTTAAATTTGTTTAATAAGACCTGTGACCCGACCCTTGACAATAGGCCACTTGCAGGGATTTCATAACGACCTGGAAAAAATCGTGTGGATAGATTGTTTTGCTAAGATTACGAAAATGTTAGTAAAATTTTTTAGAAATGTATAGTTTTTTTTAAATTTTTAAATGAATAAATCCATGAAAATGTCCCGTCTCCGATTCTGTTCCCTTAATTTTGTAAAATTCCACACTGATTAATTATTTTTTATATGGCAACTCTTTGATTTCCAAAGAATTTTTGAATTTTCGTTTAACGTTCACTAGATTTATTGTTTGTTCTATGCGAACTTATCCTTTGGTATGATTATTTGATAAAGATGGCGGTGTTTTTACAGATGTTACGAAGAGAACCCCGTACAATTTATTGCTATTCGTGTGGAAAACGTTGTTTTTTTTAAATGATTTTCGGCTATGTAATTATCATTTTTTCTCACCCATACAATTATGTCCCGTCTTTCCGGTTTATAAAAAATGGTCTGATTTTTCGGATTGAAATTTTCAAAAAATCGCCAGGGTTTCAAAAATACGATTTAAAAAAAAAAATACGATTTAAAAAAAAATAGAATGTCTTAGAATATTTACCAAAACCGGAATTTTTTTTATAAAGGTGATGCAAGTGGCCTATTGCAACTGACATCTTTTTTACTACCTGACTGCTCAAATTTCAACAACTGTCAGAATTTAAAATTTTTTTAGCAATTTATAAATATTGAAATTTTATCAAATTTTATCAAAGTTGGAAATTACGTTTCCTATTAATAGTGTGAAAAACCTGTACCCAAAAAAATGCAAATTTCTTGTCGCATGCATCAGATTAACAGTTTATCGACGCTTGAAATTTGTTTATTTATTTTAATACTAATTCGCGATTCACCTCCATCCATAGCTTCTTTGTGACACTCCTTGCCGCCCGTTTTTTTTTTAACTAAGTGACAATAAAAATAGGCATGCCAAAACTCTTGCACGTTTATGTTTACATATTTGGACAGCCATATTTCAATTTCAATATCACACATTTGGAAACAAATTCACCTCAAATATCGACGTATTTAATATTAATGATATTTTTATGAAGCATATTTTGATATTTAAGGGCATCGCAAAGGAGCTATTGCATATATTTGTGAATTCTTTAATTTATCTATGATGTAAAAACTTATTCCTCTTTTCTTTCTTTTTCTGTATCATGCACTTTTTCACGTATATTCATTACATTCAGTCAGTCACCTGTAAATTTGTGTTACTAACCTGTACTAATTATTTTGTCTATGCCATCTGCAATTTAAAAACTTTTTTTTGTAATACATTTTTTTTGCTTAAATTAATCTTTACACCTACCATTCATATGATGTTTATTTATTCAAGTTCATCTTTCTCAATTAAAACTTCTTTAGGCACGCTTGACTTGGGGAGTAAGCTGGTGAATGCGTGACGAGAGCGTTACGAAAAGTGTGATCGGGCGAGGCATATAAAATAGTGAAGATATATATAAGTATTACTGTAGGGGCAAGAGAGAGAGAGTTGCGAGCACACATTTTCTTTCTCTCTTTCTCTTATAGCCAGTTACGTTTCGTATATCGACACAGTGCAGGCCTATTGTCTGTATCACACTGTAGGAGCAAAAGAGAGCAGTGCGCGCGCACATTTTCTTTCTCTCTTCAGTGTAGTCTTACTTCAGTCGTGTTGTCTAAAGCACACTCGTTTTTTTTTATTTATTTAAAAACTGTGTCTCTATATTATACACTATTGATTATTGATTTAAATCAGTATGTTGAAATTAATAAATAAAAGTTTTGGAAAAAGGCCATGATCAAAACCAAAACCATACCACCAGCATAAAGCCAAAGATCCCCTATTTACCACTGCGGTCGTAGTATCATTAGTATTTTCTCGGTTTCCTACTTCCACCCCAATCGATAAAAGTTGGGCATTACAAAAATTATAATGGAAATAGAAGACATCATCAAAATACGTCCCCTGTCTCCCTTCGCCCCTAAATGCCTCTGTGGATAATTTATGGCGGAAGTTCGCTGTGGCATTAAATATTATAATATATATATTCGACCTACAATAAGGCCCTCCGGAACGCTGATTGGATGAAGAACGCCGGTCAAATATCAAATAGTCGGGATTTTATTATACCAAAATGAAAATGACTCTCAAAAATAAATTTCCCATTTCCTCTGCGGAAGGGATGGCCAAAAGATCGGTCGCGAACCGATTTTTTGATCAGTCGTTAAACTAGGTAGTGATTTTTGCAACATCTTGAACTTGAGCGGTTTTCTTTTTCCTATTAGTGCTGCAGCTCTTTCTTACACATTAAATAATGGTGAGACAAAAGATGACACAATATACGTGTATATTACTCCAATATATTACTGTTGTCCTTTGGAGGAAACAGATATATCTTATTGGGGCGACGGGAATTGCGTTTCACTTTCTTTATACGTGTGAGGGAGATGTACTTTAACCGTTTAGAATTTTTAGAATTCATTCATAATTGAATATTATCTTAGTAACTATATTCCATACTTTCAAAATTAATATACCTCCGTAAGTCTCATCTTTTGAACGAGCTGCAGCACTGTGATAAGAAAGGTATGTTTATTGCCTTTTTGCACCGTCACGTTTCCGTAAACGTGGATTGTCCCAGTAACAATAAAAATGCTCAATAGGCTAAGAGATTCAAAAGTTTGAGACTTCCTTGAAGATGTAATTGTATAAAAACCGTTATCTTGTTTTGAATGTAATCATTTCGTATTCTTGAAATTGAAGTTTATTAACACACGTGCTACCGCATTCCGGAGAAAAATATTCAATTTTTTTAAATGTTTTCAATATGTTCTCCACCTGAACAAGAATCGAAATAACCCCGTTTTCATGCTGTTTGTTAAATTTCCCCCTTTTTAATTTGTGTTATGTCTTTTCACACAGAGGGCAGTGCTAAGAGCTGTCCCAAAAGTCCGCAAGATGGCGGTTAATTTAGTTCGGAGTTTGTGAACCAGGGGGGCCGAGGGCCGGGATACAGTTTGCAGGAGCTCACATAATTCTGATAAATTTCAGCTAGCCCCTAGTTAGGTTGACTACCCGCAGTCACAACACTTGTAATACGCGAAGTATTAATAAATACAGATTAACATAAAGAATATCCAGATTAACTTTATTCCAAAGAAATAATTTCCTTCCAAGACGAGTTGGAGAACTTGTGAACACAACATCTGATCACTATTTCACGTTTCTCTTTATGTAACGATACTTAAAAATAATCACAACATACAGTTTATTATGTACATTAAAATTCCCAAATTTTGATGTTTATAATATTCCATCTTTGATCCCCGTCTTTCATAGCCAAGGATTCATTTCATTTTGAGAATTTGGTAGGTTGCTTGCAATTGTTTTTAATAGAGCTGATCGAAACAGCAAACGGGTTCTCTTCCCCTGTTTTCCGGCATTAAATTATTAAATCTCATCTTAATATAATGGTCTTGCAATGAAGTCGTTTCAAACGAAATGATAATCGTGCCGAATTCCTGTGAAAGGAATCATATTAAATCATTTGAATTATCTTTTCGTTAATCGTTCCCTGGTATTTGCTTTGTCACTCACATGTCCCGGGTCCATTAAACATATAATCCACGCACGCTGCTGCTTCAATTTTCAAATTATAAATTCAACAAAGTAACGAGAATTAATTATTAGATTGGCTGGAACGGGCAAAATTTCTAGTAAATTACCATAACTTTTAATCCAATTTTGACATGATTCTTGTTTCACTGTATTTTTTAAAATTAAACTGTCCTGATGAAAGTTATAAAGAGCTGAAACTAGTTGATATATGCAAATACTTACCCAGATACTACAGATGTCAATAAAAGCTGTTAAACTATGTCACTTTTATTTTAATCATCTTTTTTAATTAAGCGTCTGATTCCTCTCACGTTCACAACGTAATTAATTAATTGAGTACGGCAAAGTTCTGTTTTAACTCCACCGTTTGGGATTTCAGCTGTCTATAAATTTGTTGTGGATTCCGATTCTGGTTATGGAACGTACCAGCCAAAAGATATTACTTTTTCTTCAGACAAATCAGTGAAACTCGATGAAACTGAAACGAGCGACACTAAAGAGAGACAAACACATACATCTATTATATAGGATTTAGCCTGCGAGATAATTAAGTAATAATCATATATTTATTTAATTCACGGGTACTCAGTTCCAATACAATACGATATATAAGTCAATGGTATTCGATAGTCCCAAGCAAGTATCCCTAGGTGTAGTGGTATAAAGCGCCTGACTGCAGACAAATCCCGAAATTTAAAAAAAAATCGCTAAACCACTCCGAAATGAAACTCCACACAGACGACAAAAGAAAGCGACTCCGAAGAAGAAAACACAAATACTAATAAGATGACCAAACGTATAGGAAAAGGTGCACTGGAATTCGACGACAAAAATATGAAAAAAAATCATACCTTACATTGATAAAAAAGGAAGTCTCCCCACTACTACTTTAGTTTTCTGAAGTTTACACTTCTACCGCGTGTGAACTACCACTTTTATTTTTTTTAATAAAATTTTGGTTCCAATACTAACTGATACTATTTTCACTACCTGTTTATTTGGTAGCAACTTCTCTCGATAACAACGTCAATTATTATTGCTGAACAGTGTCATTATATTATTTAAAAGCGAAGTACTACAAAACTAACGAGTGTGGCTATTCGTCGAACAAAGATGGATGTAGTGCATTGACGTATGATATAGTCTATGATCTAGTGTCATTATTCTGCGCATAGGAATTGCCGGTAGGGGAGCCCATAGCGTGTCTGCTCTGTGTTGTGTAGTTATATTTGACCGAGCGAGCGTCGCGAAGTTCTGTTTCAACTTTTAACTCCACCGCTTTGCATTTCGTCGGGCTGTAAATAACGTTTCCGTATTATGATGGATCAGTAAAGGTAGAAACATACTAGGCCCACGCAACGCGACACGACGCTACGCAAAGTTCCTGTCCATGTTCACACTGGCCATACGCGTCGCTGTGACCACGTGACAATAGGTCTCTGGTGCGCCGGCGCGTTTGTTTTGACACATTTGACGTTTATTTTGTTATGTTTATGTGATTCTTTTCTCAGCAGACGACAGCTTTGCCATGTCTTCTAAAAGCGAATTTGAAGATGATTTGCTACGATTATTATTATTGAATCAATATTCTCGTAAAAAGAAAAACAAAAAAGTGAGAAGTATTTGGGTCCACAACATTAACAAACGAAGACAAATGTTTGGAGAGTTCCATACTTTAGTAAAAAATCTATAATCTGATGCGGACGATTCTTCATATACTTCCGAATGAGTAAAGTGGTATTTGAAGAGCTTCACAGCATAATTGAATATGATATAAAAAAATAAAACACACGTCTTCGAAAGTCAATTTGGACTAGAGAAAGACATTCATTATAGGGGTATAATATTGAAATTAGTTATTTATTATATAATCGTATAGCAGAATCTCTATAATTCTGAGATTTGATATTATAAATAACTTCGTGCTCAGTTTCAATGAACTGTTCGTCACCCATTTTTTAATAATAAACGATAATAAATGTCAAAAAAACAACCACAGATATAGCGAAACGCGTTATGCTTAGATAACACCAAAAAGATGTGAAATCATCTCATAGTAGGCGTGACCATACCCCCTCCACCTTCCACACGGCCCACGCCGATCTGGCTGTGGCAGATCCGCGTCGCGAAGGGCACCTCGGTTTGCGTTGCGTGGGGCAAGTGTGATTCTAAAGCACCCGTTTCCATAGAAAATGTATGGAAGATAAGTAGTCCAGATATGGAAATGGTGACGTCAACCTACGTAGCGTCGCGTCGCGTGGGCTAAGTGTGTTTCTGCCTTAAAGCTTATTTTTCCAATTTGAAATGTTCGCTTTTGTTCGGACTTTTTTTAAATTTTAATACTATGTTAGGTACCTATTTGCCGGAGGAAAGCCAAGAATTGTCATTTAGATAGTGACGTTTCTCTAATGTTCTTGACATTCTCCTTTTGAAAAATAAGCATGTGTGCAGGTCATACACGGTAAAAGTGAAACATTCAGAAGACTAAAGTAGACAAGGTGGGGAGGCTACGAAGCACCACACAAAGAGGAGACCGATTATTCTATCTCATTCTCGCAGGCTAAATCCTATGGATGAATGTGTTTGTCTCTTTTTGGTGTCGCTTTTTCATTTCATGAAGTTTCAAATCACAACGGTGCTAAAGAAGTTTTTACTTAAAGAAATGGTTTAAAATTAAGTGGTTAAGTATTTAAGTATCAATTTACAAATATTATGATTTCAACGGAAATTTTGGTTTTTATTTATTAAAGAAGAGGAAATTAGAAATATACTTTATGGACCGGTGGTCTACTGTTCACAGAACTCTTGTATCTACTAGTATAATATGGTTGAACCCTTGGGAGATGTCTACCTACTGGGCAAGTGTTATTTGTGCGAATGCAATTTCCGTTGGAAATCCCCAACTGGAGTGCAACCGAAATCACAGCAACAGATTTGCTTAACAACGATCGAAACATTGCAAGAAACGGCACCAGCCCATATGTGTATGGAATTCTGACAAGACCAAAGTGAGAGCTGTTCGTATCCGGCCCGATCACCTGGAAAAATCTTCCCCCAAATAGTGCTAACATTCTAACAAGAATTTAGCAGAGTTAAAGCAAGTCTTAAAAACCAAACCGTTTTAAATATCTTATATGTCATGTTATTTTATCAATATTATGAAAGTAACTAGTGATGCAACGGAAGTGTCTTAACGGAAGCAGAAACGGAAACAGATGTCAAAAGTGAATCATAGCGGAAGCGGAAGTGTTAATACTATGAAGAAAAAGCACATGTTTTATTTTTAAGATTTGTCTAATTAAATTTGTATTTTGTACTTTTAGTACTCGAAATTCAACAGAGGTAAATTATATTTAATAAAAAGTAATTTGGCTGCTTTTACACCTTTGAGTCTGTTTCGGTATTCTTCATAAATTAAACCTTATATATTCTTCGTTTAGAGTTCTGTTATAAAGTTTGCGGAACCAGAAACGGAAACGGAAGCGAAAAAAACTTGCGGAACTTCTGCATAAACGATAGCGGAAGCAGAGTTCTGTTGCATCACTAAAAGTAACACTATGGGTAATTGCAAGAACACTGCTTCGGAAGGGGGTCTCTTTTTAATTTTTATTTATTGATCTAATAAGGGATGTTTACATTATATTATTAGATGCCTGCCTCGCTAGGGTATACCCGTTTTGAGACAGGCGTAGAGGTACATAAATGAATATCATATATAAGAGTATTTAAGTTTAAAGACATGTTAATTTGAATACAATTAAAACATAAACTCGTATATCAGAGTATTTAAGAATATCCTAAGAATATTTAAGGTTAGATAGATATAAATTTGAATACAATTAAACATAAAGATAATTGAAAGTGTGGGCAAATCTCATAATATATATCTTATAAACGAAGGAAAAGATACAGTTCAGTAGTAAATCCTGTCCAATCTATTTATGGAGTTAGATTATATAGGATATTATTATTTTAATTTGTTTTATATGGGTAAGGACGTATGTAGATATGGGTAAGGACGTATCACTATTCTTGTTCTAAATCATTATTTTAAATCATTGAAGAAGGCGATGATACTAATAAATCTAAACGAAGATATGAAAAAGGGCAACACACATAAAAAAACAGTGTGTGCAATTCACACGGGGTAGAAGTGAAACCTTCAGAAAACTAAAGTATTCAAGAGTGGGGAATCTACGAAGCACTTTTTTAATCAATATGAAGGATGATTATTTCCATATTTTTATCGTCGAATTCCAGTGCCCCTTTTCCTATATAAATTTGGTCATCTTATTAGTATTTGTATTTCCTTCTTCGAGTCCCTAGATGTCGCTTCTTTTAGCTGTTTATTTTGGAGTGGTTTCAATATTAGATATTGATCTTACAAAAATAAAAATATCTGTTTTTTTGGATTTCTTAGGATTCGAACTTTGTTCTGCCAAATGTCTGGCCGCTGAGGCGCTTTATACCACTGCACTAAAGGAGATTTGCATGAGAATGTGGATTTATAGTATTATATTGGAACCGAGTATCAGTGAATTAAATAAATATTTTATTGTTATTTCTTTCGCTCGCAGGCTAAATCCTGTAGATTTATGTGTTTGTCTCTTTTTAGCGTCGCTCGTTTCCGTTTCATCGCGTTTCAAATTCACAACGGTGCTTGAATGAGATAGTGTGTGTGTAGAGTGGATTTGATATGTGCGAAAATTGACTGACGAAGGACCTTGAATTTTGTGTTACTGTTTACTGCTTGGAACGAGGAAAAAACATATGCTGCATATAAAGGAAAGGACTCACCGAAACAGGATAAAGAACTCGTATGCTGGCAATTTTGTCTTCTTTCTCCCCGTCCAATTGGCACTGAAAACAGCAATAGGCGTGCGTTTCGTGTACACGGAGAACACGGCGGAATTAGGTTAACAGATAGCGGGAGCACGGGGGCTATAGGGTATGTTGCGGCGCGGGCTGTTGATTGCAGACTGACGTGGTGAAGGTAGTTATAGGTGCGGATTTTGGGAACAAGGTAGGACAGGATTTGCAACAATATTAATACCAATCCCAAGCAGTAACAGTATGTATGTGTGCTATGTAGGTGTGTGTATGTGTAGGTATATGTATTGGCGTAACCATGCCCCCCGCCTGGAAGGGGATGAAAGAATCCACTTCCATAAACCAAAAGAGTGCCAATACGTTTCAATGCGCAAACAAAATTATAATGACACGCGGTAGAATGTAATAAATTATGTAAAAGTTACGAAAATATTATGTAAGTTATATAAATGCTTTACCAAATGGTCAAAATGACTGATATAGCAAGGAAATAAAATGAATAAAAAACATTGAAACGAAAAATATGACTTGAAAGGATTCAATAAATAATACTGAACCTGCGGTAGATAAAACTAGTAGGGTTTGGTACCTATTTAACAATGAAACTAATCTAATTGATTTTTAAAAATTAAAGTATTATGAACTAACTTCTAAGATGTCGTTAAATCTATTGTGACGGTAAGGGACAGAGTTTAACAACGGCCCTGCGGTATGTTCTTTATATGATAGTAGTCTATTATTAAATTGACTACATTATCCCGAGCGGGCAATAGAATGGGATGACGACTGTCAAATTCTGTTTCAGCGTTACTCAATCTGCCTCCTACCCTTAGAATTCCGTCATGAAGAAACGGATTTAATTTGCAATCGCTCGCCGAACCTTCTTCCCATCTTTGACTGCCTTTATATCTTCGGAGAAATGTTCTTGCTGTATAGAATTTATAACAGCGATTTCTGCAACTAAGATATGGCTTAATTCGAATGCTCGTGGTAATTTCTTAATGAAACGAAAAACATAAATTACTATTCGAATTAATTTCGGCCATGAACTAACACGAGAAGCTAGTGCACACAATAACGGTGGAGCGACTGTTTTAGGGCGGTTATTGTCTTGAACGGACATCAAAATTTTTGTTTTTAATTCGGGTGGATCAGATATCGATTTCGTATCAAAACGTTGTAAAGGCCAATCACTTTTAGGTAATTGGGCAAATACGGGACCGTTAAACCATAACGGATGGTCTATTAGCTGAGCGGGAGTAAGACCCCGCGATAAGCAGTCGGCGGGATTGTCTTGACCTCTTATATAATGGAAGCATTCAGCCCCAAGATGGTTTTGTATTTGTGAGACACGGTTGGCAACGAAGGTCTGCCATTTTGCAGGCGGTGAATTTATCCAAGCTAGTGCAACCGTGCTGTCGCAAAAAGCTAAAGTCTTATGAGCTTTTGAATTTGATGTGTAGGTATTACTGACCGTATGCATTAATCGTGCAAGTACTAGCGCTCCACATAGTTCTAATCGCGCAAGTGAAATCGTCTTAGCCGGAGCGACCTTGGATTTAGCGCATAATAAATTAATTGTGGTTTTATCGGTATTCGGACAGTAAACATGTAAGTAAATAACACCTCCATATGCGCGTTCGCTTGCGTCTGAAAACCCGATAAGCGTTAATACACATTGGGGTTCGATTCCTAAAAAACGAGGAATTTTAATAGATTGCAGTAATGGCAATTCCTTTTTAAACTGTCGCCAAAGTGTGACAACTGTTTCAGGAGGAGTATCGTCCCAATTCAGGTTATACTCCCATAGAGATTTAATTATCAGCTTAGCCAATAATACAACTGGTGCGGCGAAACCCATCAAATCCCAAAGACGAGCAATCGTCGAGAGAATATTTCGTTTAGTACACGTTCTTTCGTCGGTGTGTACGACAAATACAAAATGATCAGAAGCGGGTATCCAATGAAGCCCTAGTATTTTTAGGTTTTCATCGGGATTAAATTCCACATGTTCCTTAACACGACGAGCTGTAGGAATCGTGGATAAAAACTTTGGAGAATTAGAAGAGAATTTTACAAGGTCGAATCCTCCGGCAGCGAATAACTGAATTAATTCCGTCGACAACTCGGTAGCTTCCTCGACTGATGAGCAACTGGTGACGAAATCATCCATGTAGAATGAGCCATTTTCCACCAAGTTTGCCGCGAGTGGGAAACGAGGTTTTTCATGCGTTGCGAGTTGACGCAGTGAACGCATAGCCAAAAATGGGCTACAAGACATGCCGAAAGTGACGCGATTAAATTCGAACAATTGTAAAGGGTCACTATTGTTAAATCTATACAGCATGCGCTGATAACGACGGCATTCTTCTTGCACTACGATTTGTAGGTACATTTGTTTTATGTCAGCGGTTATAGCTATTGCGAACAATCTGAAATTGAGGATAATGCGAAACAAATTACCTTGTAAATTCTTTCCGGTATGTAGGATGTCATTAAGCGAATAACCCGAATCGGATTTCATACTCGCATCTAGCACCATGCGAATTTTAGTAGTAAGTTTATCTTCACGAACTACAATATGATGCGGTATAACGTAATGAGGTAAGTCAGAATTGTCGACCGGCGAAATGTACCCTTTCTGTAGGTATTCGCGTAATATTTTGTCATATTCTAACTTTATTGCGGGTTGAGATATCAAGCGGCGTTCGAGAGATCGAAACCTGCGTTCGGCGGCGGGTAACGATTCACCGAGAACAGAGGGACTGTTTCGAAACGGCAACGCGACGATATAACGACCTGCCGTGTCACGAGAGGTAGTGAGTTTAAAAATGTCCTCACACTCTTGTTCATCAGGCGTTAAAAACTTCTCATCTGGAATGTCTTCCAATTCGAAGAAGCGCGACAGGCAAAAATCATTATTTTGCGTGAACGTACAAAATGATTGCGTGGCGTTTATACTTGGGTTTTCAATCATCGTTGGGGCAGTACCCAAGATGAGATATCCCAAAGTGGTTTCAATAGCAAATGGCTGGCCGAGAGAACCTGATATTTTGTTTGCCTTTAGAATGCGAGCAAATATGTCACATCCTAAGATAATATCAATCTCACCGGGCGTACAGAATGTTGTGTCTGCTAAGGGCAAATTGTCAAGATACGACAAAGAGGAACGGTTAATGTTAACAGTAGGCAACTCACTGGTTATAGTTTCTACTACATATGGTTTAATCGTATACGACTGAGTGATGTCATAGCGGGAATGTAACTTTAAGCAAGTTACGCCATTTGTCACATTTCTTACGTCACCTATTCCCGTGACGTAAGTACTTGGAGATGACCGCACCGTAAGATTCAAGCGTGAACAGCATTTGCGCGTAATTATGTCCCTTTGGGAGCCGCTATCTATTAGAGCCCGTAACGTCTGTACCTGGCCCTTAGCGTCTCTGGTAGTGCAAACAGCCGTTCCTAAGAGTGCAGTAGTATTTGCACTAGGGCATGAATTTGTTACACATAGCGAAACCGGATTCAAAGAATTTAAGTTATCATTATCGGCATCTGCTTGTAACGCGGGAGATGGTATTGGGTCTGTTTGTGACTTTCGCCCATCAGTTTGTTTGAAATGCAATAAACTATGATGGTTGAGCGCGCATGTTTTGCATGTACTCTTTGATTTACAAGCTTTTGTGATGTGCCTAGTACTGAGGCAGTTCACACAAACTCGAATATTCGATGACTTAATAAAGTTAAATCGATCGCGTGGTTCTAGACTTGTGAATTTAGAACATTGGTATAAAGGGTGCGATCCCTTTTGACAACAAAAACAAATTTCGATGGAGTGATTATCGATTTTTTCGACATTAATAAATGCCTTTGCGGAATTAGTTTTTTGCGGTTTAGCGGTATAATTAATGTTTGAGCCAACGCGGCTCGAGGTCGGTTGCGTGAATTGCGCGCGGTTGAGAATTCGTTGCTGTTGTCTTACAAAGTCGATTAGTTCCGCGCTGGAAGGTAAATTTTCATTATTTTTAATAGAAGATTCGAAAGCCTTTACAGTCTCTATGTCAAGCCGTTTAAGACCCAGTTGTAGCAATATGAATTCTGCGAGGTCTTTTATTTTTAATTGCTTCAGCGCGGCGATGTTAGCGGAGTATGCATCTGCGAAATTCTCTAAAGAAGCGGGCGTGGCCGAGTTAACTGGAGGCAATTTCAGCAATCGGTCAAAGTATGATTCAGCAAGAACGCGTTGATCATTATACTTAGTACACAATGCGTCCCAAATAACTTGATAATTTGTACCAGTAGGCGTAATAGTTTTGCAAATATTTAATGCTTTTCCGGTTAATTTAGACATCAGATACTGCATCTTTTCAGCATTATCCAGAGAATCATTCAAATGTATAACCGAATTATATGTTTCATAGAAAAGAGGCCAATTATCTAATTTTCCGTCAAAGCACGCTATTTCCAAAGGCGGTAACTTAATTTGACGGCGAGGTTTCGCAACTGGATTGGACAGCATATTTGCTTCGGTATATTTAATAACCCCGAAGAGTTCTTCAAATGCATTTAATTGAGAGTATTCAGCAATTGCTTCCGGATTCAATTCCAGTTCGCAATCCACTTTTTCATCTAAAATTGTTATAAATTCAGAACGAATTTTTTCAACAGTAGTTGCGCCTGACAAAAAAGATTGGCGATTGCTAATGCTTTCCGAAGCTTTCCTTATCTTGTCATACACCGACTGTAAGCTTGCAAAGCTAGCTGATAGTTTAGCATTTAAACGTTTGAGACGTCTTTCGTCCCGAGACGACCCGGATGACGCGCTTGTAGCCATTTTATTTATTCCGGTTATATTTTACAAAATATGAGACGATAAACAACTAAAACTGCGGTTAAAATAATGTGTCTGTATTATTTATGCGGAATTAATTAATTAATATTTAATAAATATTTAATTACTTCACAGTGATAACCGCACGGGGTTAAATTGACTGGTGAGCTGTGAAAGGTTAACAGATGCGCCGTGCACTACGTCGGTAAATCATTAACAAATTATACATATTACGATCGTATTATTCTATTTGTAATGTAATCCAATAATATAAACAATACGAATATTAGGAAATAATCGTATTATTTATAAGGTAGGTAATGCGATTTGATTAGCAAGATATAATTACATGAGTTATCAGAAATAAATATCAAAGCAGTGTCTTGTATCTATTTATTCTAATAGCGGGTAAATATGTTATTTCCAACCATAATACGATAGGTATAAAGAAACAAAATTACTCATGTAGGTATATCAAACTGCGGGAATGCGGGTAATTATTTATATGCGGTATTGTAAAAACGTATTCACACTCTGCTGGATTATTATCTACTAATATTATGGTTCAAAAATGTCCGGCTCGTTTGGATCAAGATGAATGAGATAGTGTGTGTGTAGAGTGGATTTGATATGTGCGAAAATTGACTGACGAAGGACCTTGAATTTTGTGTTACTGTTTACTGCTTGGAACGAGGAAAAAACATATGCTGCATATAAAGGAAAGGACTCACCGAAACAGGATAAAGAACTCGTATGCTGGCAATTTTGTCTTCTTTCTCCCCGTCCAATTGGCACTGAAAACAGCAATAGGCGTGCGTTTCGTGTACACGGAGAACACGGCGGAATTAGGTTAACAGATAGCGGGAGCACGGGGGCTATAGGGTATGTTGCGGCGCGGGCTGTTGATTGCAGACTGACGTGGTGAAGGTAGTTATAGGTGCGGATTTTGGGAACAAGGTAGGACAGGATTTGCAACAATATTAATACCAATCCCAAGCAGTAACAGTATGTATGTGTGCTATGTAGGTGTGTGTATGTGTAGGTATATGTATTGGCGTAACCAGTGCTAAAGAATTTCTCACTTCAAAAGGTTACGGTCACAAATGGGACTCGAACCCAAAATTTGTTTTCAAACTCAGTCATTGGGAACTCTTATTTATGGCATTCTTATAAATCTCATTTTTCAAATTCAGAATAATATCATCGATTGTTTTTTTTCCATATTTTTGACTGCTACCTTCTTAAATGATCACATAGTTTTAAAGAATTGGTTTGTTACCTAGATAGTGTGTCGGATAAACATATCCGATTTTAGTATTCGGGAAACCTATTGACTTTTTCTAAAAGTCTAAGTGGGTGTAACGTTCAAAATGGAAAAACACTGTAAAACAAATTCAAACCAAAATGCTTGCCTTATAAGTCTGTGTTCAACATATATTTCTATGATAAAGATATCGTAAATATAAAAATTCTATAAAAAGCATATTAAAATATATTAAATGAGTACAAAACTGCATAAATGTAATGACGTATTATGTACTACCTTCCACCTGTTATACCTATGTAATATCTTTTAATGTACTATATTTTAATTGTTGTAAGATTACTGTTTAATTTCTAGATACACAATGTAATAGTATAATGAGGAAATCTATAATTGGTTTCTCAGTTAGGTAAATTAATAAGGTAATGTAAGTAATGCATGAATTAATTAATCATTATTGTAAACTGTAGATTTCCCTAAAATTAAATAAATAAATAAATAAAATATTGCAGAAAGAGTTATTCCAATTAAAAATAATTGACTATTAAATATTTTGAAATGTATTACCTATAGTAAAGTGTTCTTAGTGAAATGATCCAAAACTGCGCTATTAAGGCCACCTTTAACATTTACTTTGAAGAAATTTTCCTCTAAACGATATCAAGACTGCAGCAGGAAACCATTACGCTTTGACACGAGGACAATGCTATGCAAATAGCGACAAGATCTAAAGAAATGAATAAAGAATATTTTTAACATTAAAAACCCTATATTTACGTACCTATAAAATATGTCGATACTAACGATTTTTTTAAAAATCGAGTGCAGTTCACACGCGGTAGAAGCGAAACTTTACAAAAACAATCTCATTCGATGGGATCCTTGAAAAGTGGAGCTTCCAATGAGCGCAGACCTAGCGTCATTTCCGTTTCATATCTCTCATTTTTTTACATGAATACCGCACAAGAGTCCAAACTGCTCCCGTCTGGAGCTAGTGAGACTATGGCATCCCCAATTAGGGTGTGTTGTGGGGCTGAATGTAGTGGGGAGAGGAAAGATATAGGGAAGAGGAAGGTGAGCAAGTACCTGGCTATTCAAATCTGGTCACCAAACACGGCTAAAGCCATTTCAAGCAATGTTCAATTCTGGATGGTGGTCTTACACCAGGGCGGTACTGAGAGTATCTTCCACTCTGGAACGTGCCGCAAATATACAATATATTATTTTAAATGAACAAATTGTGAAATAACCCAAATTAATCAAATAAAATTTTTTTGCCACGCCGGTATTCGATCCTTACCGCTGGACTACGCCGGCCGTCATTGGATACCAATAGGAGCCTTGAAAAGTGACATCATAATCAAAGCGGCCAATGAGCCCAGTTTGATGCTTCGCAGGTGCTATGATGCGTCTTTTCCGTTTTATCCGAATTCCCATTCACAACGAGGCTAAAGAAGTTTCACTTCAAGAAAGAACTGTTCCTCGCTCACATCTGTCATAAAATCCCTTCCGACTCCACCCCCGACATGTGTCATACAATCTCACGGCATTTCTTCCACATTCATTCTCTATACGTCCAAACCATCTAAACGTCCCTTTCTTAATCTTATTCACAACATTCATCCGAATTACATTCCTTCCACATTTTTAATCCCCCCCCACCCTTACCTTGCCCCTTTACATTTTGCGACATGATAATCACAAACGTAGAGATTGACGAGGTATTTACAGTTATGATTCGTATAAAGTTGTCGCTTATCTTCCAATGTTCATCTTTCTCCAGATAAAATGAATTTTTCACAATTTTTATTTCCCAAAATTTATTAAAATTCAAACATTTTTCTACTAAAAATCGTCTTGCAGAAAGAAATAATATTTGAGCCCATACATATTTTTCTTTCATCGACAAAAGTTCTTACTAAAAACGGTTTGTTCTGAAAAATTACTTAAAATGGTTGTCCAACCGGCCCATTTATACTTTCCTTGGGTTCCGTTTACATGCATCGTTTATCATACAAACTTCTACATGTTGTATTGTCGCAGAGAATACATTATCATATTTTGGTCTCAAACAAAAAAGCGTTTACCGCGAAAAAATACCACGGGACGCTCACATTGAAGGTAACCGGATAAAACAGAACAGTAGCAAGACAGAACATGATTATATATAATAGGTTGGGTTACCGTTTTTCACTCTTCTTATATTTTCTGTTTTTTCACGGAAAACTCGCTGACAGCACCACACGTACATTAAGGGTGACGTTATTTTTTGTCAACGTTTGTTTTGCCGCCCAACAATCCTCCATTTCTCATCACACTGTGTAAAGAACTGTAAATAATTACCACAATCAATAAAGCCTACGTCGTTATTGATCGGTCATTTAACACCGCCGTCGTCTGTGCACAATATGACCTTGATGATCCTGATACAGAATATGTAAAGGATAATATTATTTATAAAATATTTTGTAGGGTTCCGTGACAAAACAGCCTAGTAAAAACTGAACACTTAAAAATAGTGTAGGAAAAATAGTATCGTTACCTAACCTACATATAAACTATCTATCTATAGAAAAAATATACCTACATGTTTATTAGGACAATTATTTTTTATCTAACACTAACTGCTACTTATTTATTTATTGAAAAAAATAAGAAATACATGAAAACATAAGCTGCACATCTCACTAGGGCATTCCTGTATCGAGATATGCAGTTTTACAATAATGTAAATAAAATAAAAGAAACATACATATACCTAAACTTAAAAGAAATATAATAATAAACCTACAAAAGAAGCACTGAGTACAGTTATTCAAACATTACTAATTAATAATTATTACAGCTGGGCAGTATGCTCATTGTTGGTAAAAATAACATTATACTGTAAACTAAATATCAAAATATGTAAATACAAGGTACCTGTTGTGGCTTACCAGATGCAATAATAGGGTGATCATACCACAGTAGCATTAAATTATTAACAAAAAATAAATAATAATAAACAATTATGTAACTTTATGAAATAAATATAATATATTAAGTAAATTTGTAGATATTTTAAAATTAAACAAATAATATAATATAATATAATTATGAGTAAACAATAATAAACAATTTAATAATAATAAGTAAATAAACATAAGTAAATAAAGTACATAATAATTATGAGTAAATACTAATAAACAATTATAATATTGTATAGTAAGTAAATTATGATACGAAAGAAGTAGATAATAATAAGTAAATACTTTTAACAATAAGCAAATTAAAAAGAACATAATAATAAATAAGTTACGTACATACACAGTAATTAAATATGGATTGTATCAAATATAGCTTGATTCCATAGTGATTTATGATATAAGCGACAACATCGGTAATCCAAAACCATCACTCTCAGTTAGTATACATATTTTGACCATTTTATTGAATAAATGTAATGTACCAATAGTTTTTATTTTTTCATTGAGCATATTATAAAGCAACGGAGCTTTATATGAAAAACTTCTTTGTCCAAAGGATGTTTTGGTATATACTGGCTGATACATTAAAGAAAAGCCCAATCTAGTGTTGCGTACTTGTTGAGATCTTTTTGCAGTGATAATGTTGTTGAAAAATTTACAGAGAGCATGTATTATGTACAACTGCCTTATTGTCATAATTTTGCTTTCGCTATATAATAACATTAATAACTGTGATGAGTACATAAAACTTTTCTTGAACATTATTTTCAAAATTAATTTTTGTGCTATATTTAAAGGCTCTAGAGTAGTCTTGTGGCAAGAACCCCAATTAATCAGTGACAAGAACCCCTACTAATCTTAAATTTATATATACGATACTGTTATGGGGCAGAATAGCACTTAATCCTAAACACGGAAACGCCTCAGCACAGGTTCTCCTAGTGAGGTGTTCACAAAACACTACTACTAACCTAATTATATACAGTTACTGATCAACATTTTTTGAAGTAAAACTTCTTTTCGCACGCTTGACTTGGGCAGTATGCTGGCGAATGCGTGACGAGAGCGTACGAAAAGCGAGGCGAACGCTTCGTATATTACTGTAGGAGCAAGAGAGAGCGGTGCGCGCGCACATTTTCTACCATGTATGTTGATATAGCAGAAGTTTTACTTCAGTTGTGTGGTGACTTTTATTACTCAAACTTAGTATCTATAAACCACTGTAATAATCTGTAAACTGCATGTACGAGAATAGAAATAAAATAAACAAATAAATAAATTCTAGCATATTATTTTATCGTCTTCGGTTTTAATCTGTTACCATAATATTATTATATTTATTCATAATATTGTTGCCATAATATTATTATGTTTATTCATAATATTGTTGCCATAATATAATTATAGTTACCATAACATTATTAGAGCTACGTATTAAATAATATGCTTGTACACTTTGGCGCGAAATACTATTGCAGCTGTTATTTGCGAAGTATATTTATATTATAATACGGTTACAACCCTATTTTATTGAATTTCCGTAAAACTTCGGCTTATTTTCTTTTACATAAACCCCACACAGGAGGCTCCGAGGAAAAAAATTCCCTCAGGGCCTATGTCATCTGAGATGCTGTGCGAAGGGTCTTTTTGAGGAAAAGAAGGAATGAACATTGGTCTTGAAGAGACCTATGTTGTAGGAAGGAGGAAACAAAGAGGCCGGCAAATCGTTCCACAGCCGAGCTGTTGAATACAAGAATTAGTCGAAGAAACGACCCGTTCTCGTGTGACAAATGTCAACCGTGAACATATGTTGGGCACGCGTTTGGCGTGCTTCCCGACTATGCACTGGTGCCGGAGGGATCAATGACGCTAGTTCCTCGGAGCATATTCCATTGTAATACCGATAGAACAAGGATAGCATTCCCACCCGACGTCTGTGTTCTAAAGATTGCAATCCGTCTGTTACGATGGAAGAATCTATTAAACGGACCTCCCGTTTTTGCACAGAGTCGAGGGTATTTTTCAGGTATTTTAGAGCTCAAGACCAGAGGTGGCTGCCAAATTCAACGATTTTTCGGTAGATTGCTTCCGTTGAAGGAGACTAGATTTTCATTTCGATCCCTTTTAGACGTAAACAGACAAGATTGCGTCTTTGAAACATTAAATTCAACGAAATTATTTTTACCCCAAGAGAAAACACTCTCGAGGTAACCGTCCATTATTTGCTTCAAAGCCTTCCGAGCCATTGGAGTTTGTGAGCCCTTTGGGGGGCTTGTCAAACAAATGGCTATAACGGACTGTAATGCTTATGATTTTCTACGAAAATTTTGTAGACCCACCAAACAGATAAAATTTGCAAATAATATAAAGAATAAATACAATGATTTTTCTTTCAATAATTATTTAAATAAGACAGAATCAAAGTTATAATTTACCGTAACGGGGTCGTCTCCTGTATCTTTATTTTAATGAAAATTGATATTATATTTAAAGAGTTATTCTTCTACTTGAGTCGGTTCGTAATTGCTGAGGGTCGTGACCCCCACTATAATTTCCATGATGGACACTACAGCGCTGCGTGGAGAACCAAGTACACCGACGTCCCTGCCGCCAGTGATACTTGGACACTCCAACGCATTGATGACCTTCCTCTGCTTCTTCTGCCAAACCTTTTCCAGTGACCACGAGTTTCTCCAAGTTGAAGAACTCAGTCTGGCGAGCAACGTGTTCAAAATATCTTAAAATGCGCTGTTGGCAGATAGTTAGAAGTCTTTTGTTTGATGCCTAGCTCTTCCGTTGTGTTTCATTAACGACGGTAAAGAGTTGACACAAAACAGACGAAGTTATAAGCTTTCAAAATGAACATTGAGAAAATGTACTCGTATGTACATAATAGTTTCAAATTTTAGGCTAAATGGTTGTTTATCAGATGTGTAAAATTTAAAACACTTTTTTGTGGAGTGACATTTCAGGGGGGTCACTGTTAAAATCTGGAGTGATCCTTTTAAATAAAACTCGTTCTAGACACAAACTTTCACTTTTATTTCAACTATTGAACATGGATAAGTTTTATAAGAAACGGTGAGAATAATAATTGCTACACTAGCCCTGACTTATGAGCTTGTTTAATATTGAGTTTATTGTAGAGAAAGAACGTAAGACACACGATGCGAGCCTTTTTAAAGAGTAACTTCCATACTTGTAAATAAAAACTGTCATTCTGAATGGAGGGAGAACTAACTAGTAGATAAAAATGGAACCTACAATATCGCAAGGGCTCACACCATTTTGGTTAAACATAGTAATTTGAATTAATCGACCACAGATGTCGGTAGCCTTCAATTTTTAACAGTCACGAATAAAGTATGGTTTTCGGTAGCTAGTATATTAAGTGTACTAGTATTATGTTCGTATTATCTTCTTTTTTGTATTTGGTCTTTTGTATTTTGGGTTAGGACCTTTCATTTTAGCTCATATGCCTCATATTTCAATACAATTTAGATTATAATATAATAAAGGACGTTAACAATGTCAATCATTAACAAGGCATGAAACTGAAACAATAAGACCCTATTATGAAATGGTCCGTATTACATGGACGGGTACACAAAATGGCTGTGATACCTCCTCCCACGAGTAATAGACAAGCATTGAAATGATAAACCCAAAGAAGTGTGTTGTTGGTGTGTCAGAGTGTCCGAATCATTCAGAACTTATTTGTTGTAAACTTGACCCTTTTTTCAATCAGATTTTTTCTTGAATTTAATTTACCTGTCGAGATTGCAATCATCAGGTCTGATGTAAATTATCAACATGACTTTTCTTTAAAATCGTTGTAGATTTATAGTTCACACAAATGGATATTTTCCATTCAGAGAACGTTCAGTTCAATGATTAATGATTATTTTTATGCACGTCATTACTTCCACTTCCAGTAGATTGCAGCCGATGAAACAGGACATTTGGAAAAGGTTTTAATGTATTTTAGTACCAAATAAGCTATAAATCTAATAGAATCGCGCAAACATGTAATCTCTAAGCATGGCGATATTGAAAAAAAAACTTCTCTGTGGAACGATTTTTTAATTTTTAACATATTTCTATTCTATTTGTGAAAAACCAACATTTTCATTTGCTAACGTCTGATTCAAACCATCAATTTCTGGGTTCTATACTAAAAAGCTTACCGCTTACGTAGGTAATGGGCATTCTCATGCTGAATGTATCAATTTTATAACATTTTCAATTGATATTAAATATAAAACAATTGTTAAACAATCAGCAATGTATTGTAAATTGTTATTTATCAATTGTGTAAAATTTAAAATACGTTTATTAGTAAGAAGTAAATCTTATCTTAGAGATGTTATAAAGGCGAAAGTTTGTATGGATGAGTGTTATTCTTTCACGCAATAAACACCGAATAGAATTTAAAAATTCGTTCACTAATCGAAAGCTACATTATTTGCAAGTAACATAGGCTATATATATTGGTAAGCTCTAGCGTTATGAATAAGCTGTAGCGTTATGCAATTATTTTTTATACGTTTTCTGTCCATAACAAAATCGAGTTATTGCAAACGTCAAACAAATTGTTACCTTGGAAAAAATGTTTTTTTTTTTTTAATTAGGCAATTCACCCTAAAAATAGTGCTTTGTTGGCGTCATAGTTAATATCTACCTATCTCTAAAAATGTTTATTGTCCGGACGAAAGCATAGCGTTGCTGCGTAATTATTTGATGTGGGCTGCCATTTTGTTATTTCTTTAGGTTACTCTGGATTCAAATATGAATAAAATACTAATTCCTACTTGAGGCGAAATCATCAGAATAAATTAGGGGAGTAGGTACTTAAAATAAATTTCCATAATTTAAATATTTTCTAAAATAGAATTTTTATTTGCGAAATGTCATTCTCAAATTTGAAATTTTCTATTATACAATAATTATTTTTTATAAGTTAAAAAAGCAAGAATAATAACAATTATGCCAATAATTATGCCAGTAATTTCCCACTAATACCATGCGAGCGAAGCCGCGGGTTAAAGCTAGTGTCAAATAAAATGTTAAAGAATCTTTTTTATCGCTATCGTAACTCGTCCTTTTGTGTGTCCGCCATCACATCAAAAACAGGTAAACGTGTTTCTTTTAAACCTTAAGTAAATATTAATCAAACGTATTTCCAGTGTCCCAAAATTATTTTACTCCCCGGCGTGTCAATATTTTTCTAAAGGTTTCAGGGGTTCCACCCCTTCACTCGAAAAATTCCTGGAAAATACATTTTTAAACGACTTCGTATAATTCTCATTTCAATGTCAAACATTTAAATGAAAATGAATTGAAGTTTGGGGAAGTTGTTTTTTGATCAGTGAGTTTTTAATTTTTGAAACGCGTCTCTATGCCTATATTATTTATCGCTACTAAAATATTTTCCTGAAGAATAATAAGTCTTCAAAATGTCGTAAATAAATCACATTGAATGGGCCAATCAATATAACGACCAATTTTCATTTTATTCAGGTGACATTTCATTTATTGCCTGATATATTATTCTCTGATTGATTGATATAATTTTGTTACATTGATAGATTTTAAACATCATTTGAAAATACACCTTTCTTCTCTCCCTAATAAATTATTATCTAAAATCAATAACAAAATAATAATACTTTAATATATTCATGTATACATTGGCATTTTTCCCGGCTTTCCTTATCTTTGACATTTTGATAGAATTAGGAATTTTAAAATTTTTTTAAATGTTCGAACTGTAATATCCATTTAACATTATACTGTATAGCAGTGTTTCTTAACCTGAGGTCCGCAGTCTCATCTCTGAACTATTTAATAATAAAAAATATTTGCCACCAAAGTCTCGTAAGCTAAACGCTTACTTAGTACGGCGAATTTGCAACAGCGGGTGGTGTGCTAAGTAAGCGTAGATCATTAGGAAATATCAGAAGAAGCACTGAATCATTTACTGATTTTCTCAACCACATGCCTCTGTGAAAAGGCATTCTCTGCTCTTGTATATACTCAAAACCAATGCAGAAACAGATTACAAATGGAATCCGATTTGAGATTATAACTTAGTAGTAACATCAACCCGAATATCACTAATTTAGTTGTAAATAAACAAAAATTTTAACAAAACAAAAAATTCAATTCAAGAAAATTAAAAACATTAAAAAAAAATACAGTCGAATTGATAACCTCCTCCTTTTCGAAGTCGTTTGAAAACGACAACAACCTTCACATTAATTAACCGTTAATTACTGTGAATGTTGGTGTTGCTGTTGTACGTTAATTATGAACGTATTATTTATAAAAAAGTGTTTATTTTTTCATATTTGTAGTACTAAAATAAATAGTCAGTAAGATAATAATAGTAAATTTATTGCTTGTTTTCTTTTTACTAAGGGGTCCTTGAAAATTGTGCTTGATTTCCTAGGGGCCGTGGCTGAAAAAGGTTGAGAAACGCTGCCGTATAGTATACGAACCGTTGCACTATTTGTAAATAATCATATGTTGAAAAATCGTATTTGATACTTTAAAGGTTTTCCATCTTTAACGCCTGTTTAAACGAAATTCGTTGAATATTTTATTTATATACTATTACTATTGTTCTTTATTACTGTACGCATGTGCTATTATTGTGAAAACATGTGCTATTATTGTGTAGAACATATGTTCTCAACGTGGGTGATGAAGCCCCCATGGGGTCGTTTCTGACCTTTAGGGGGCAGTAGAAGATCAAGAGAAAATTGGGGGGCGTTTCAGACTTACAGGGGGCGGTAGGAGACCCAAAGAAACCTTTACCACCCAATTCCATCTTGCCCAATCCCATCTTGCCCCATCCTATCCCATTACGCCCCCTCCGAGGTGGTACATACAATTCAGATTTTCAGATTAACGAATTAGAGGGCGCTAGAAAAAAATTCGAGTCCAGTTTAACTTTAAAACAGCAAAACTTTACCAAAACAATCTTAAATAATACTTGAAAAGTAAGGTCATATTCAAAGCGACCAATGAGTGCAAACCAGCGTAATTTCCGTTTCATATCTCAACCAATAGGAGGTTTTAATGGTGACATCATAATCCATAATCGAAGCGGTCAATGAGCGCAGTTGTGATCACATGGGCAATAAAACGTTGCGAATATGTAAAAAAATATAAATAGTTACGAACAGAAATAACGTATCTCAATAAATCAATGCTAGCATAATACCTGCTCTTCTTCGGGTTCTATGTAATATATAGGATGTTAAGGGACGTACTTTAACCAGTGATTCCTGACTTATCTGGAGTAAAAAATGTTAATGAAATTTTGGCCTCCGGTGACCTTTTTTGGTGACTTTTTTTTTTTTTTAATTTTTCAAATCAAACTAAAAAAAAATCTTCCGCATGTCATCACTGGTCAATCCGCCGAGTAGCCGACCCACCCCTTACCCCTCCTCCAACTTTCCAAAACCTACCATTTTTTTATGTTTTTGTAGAAAACAAAAAAAAAAAACATCAAAAATGTCACCGAAGACCAAAATTTTATTTACATTTTTTACTCCAAATAATGTCAGGAATCACTGGTTAAAGTAACTCAAGTACGTCCCTTAACACCCTGTATTAAGCTTTTTTTTTAAGATTCTGAAAAACTTCCACAAAATTATTATGTGTGTATTAGGTACATTACATTTATCTGTCAACCTTCATGAATCTTCTAACAAAAGTAAATTTAGGAAAGTCAACTTTGTTTTACTTTTTGACACATTTAAGAAATAAATATTCATTACTATCTTTCAAGATTATCTAGCATTAGTGCTTGAAAAATGGAATTTTGAAAAAAAATAATTCTGTCCCTTTCATAAACACCTCGCTTTGAATTGGCCTTTTGGAAAATATTGTCCTTTTCTGGAGAGTCCATAATTTTGATTTTCCCTTTCTGTTATATGTGACTTTTTTTCTTTCAGCAGCTAAATAATCATCAATGAATGGGACACATGCCTTCGAAAGGGCGTGCCTATCATTATCAGTGCATCTCTTTCCCAAATCCCGTTCAAAAATGTCCAATTTGGACCCGTCTAACTAGTTACGTTGCCGACGCAGGACTAAATTTTATGTCCATTCCGTATTTTTAACAGATTTTTTACGAAGTATTTTGAGCTGGATGTTGAACTTCCCTGTCATTATCGACCCCTTTCATAAAAATCCTCCCTACCTTCCTCACTATTTTGTTGTATTTTGTTTTACGCCTAGCTGGGTTTTACATAGATTGCAAGAACAGAATACATTAAGCTATCGAAAACTATACAAAACGTTTTTAAAGCACAATGTGAAACTGAAAAACTGAATATTTTTAAAACTTGTAGTAATTCGATAAAATGGTAACTAATGACAAAAAAATACTATAACAAAAACCACTAAAGCTACATCAACCACATATCACTAAAGCTAATTTGATTCGGCAAATTGTTGTATTGATTACACTTTATTTTGTAAACGGAATCAGTAAATATCTATTGCAATCTAAAATCTAACATTCGATTGTTAGAATAATTAAACAATTTGTTTGATTAAATTAGCAACAGCAATAGAGACGTCATGAATTAAACTGGATTTAAAACACAATTCGGCTTCATTTGTAGCAGATTCGTTATCATCTTGGCTCAACCAGTTCGACAGATTGTAATCCCCTACAATTATGAATTTTGCTTTAGGATATTTAAATTTGAAGATTTCTAGTCCTCATTGTGATTTATATATATTTTCAAATGCAATATGGTAATAATTTTGCCATTAGTTATATTGAGCATTCCAAAAATATGATCAACACTTGTGTGCTTGACCAGTACCTTACTGAATGAGATGTTTTTTTAAATAATGAGCTCAACCCGCAGCTTCACGTCTTTTTCGTTTTTCTTTTTGCTCGTATTAGGACTTCGATCAACATAATTGTCTAATTCGATGATCGGTTACCGGCATTTATTTAACCACGTTTCAATTAATGACAAATTGTCGTACAAAAAGTTAATGGATTAATTTTTAGGCCCAGTAGTAAGCGTCTAAAAAGAAGAAGAAAGGGAAATATGTAAATGCAAATGTAAGAGGGAACGCGCTAATATTTAAAGATAAAACGATTGTGCTTTTGAGTATTATAGACCACACGGCTGAAGTAAAACTTCACTAACTTATAAAAGAAGAGAGAAATAAAATGTGCGCGCGCATTGCTCTCTCTTGCTCCTACAGTGCGATACAGATAATGGGCCTACACTGTGTCTTAGATATACGAAATGTGTGCTCGCACCTCTCTCTCTCTTGCCCCTACAGTAAATACGAAACGTAACTCTCTCTTTTTCTATCTTTACTAACTTATATGTCCATCTCAACTTCCGTTCGCCTCGCCCGATCACACTTTTCGTAACGCTCTCGTCACACATTCACCAGCTTACTCCCCAAGTCAAGCGTGCGTAAAGAATTTTTACTTCAAAAAAAGTATTATAATTACGCGAAAATATTTAATAAAACACGATTCACTTAAAATGTAGCAAAAATCTCTCGACAAATGCTAAAGTTTTATTTAAAGAAATAAGAGTACCTACCTGACAAGTAACTATTTATACATACTTTAAACAGCCAGCGGCCGAGAATTCATATTTCGTCGAAAGATATTCTTACGATCGTACAGGGCGGTTCCAATGAGAAAGATTAATTATTCTCCGTACCACCTTTTTTAAATAACAACTCAATATAGATTTTATTTAATTCAAAATTTGCTTTAATTTATACCTACATTCAATATTGCTGAAAGGCGTGATGACCAAACTATTAAAATAATGTGGTTTTTGTAATTATTTATTGATCATAAGTATTTAAATTTTTTCAATAGTGTCTAAGCAAAATAAGCATGTTCAAATATTGACGGACACTGCAACGCTGTCCGAAACGTCGGCTAAAGAAGGAGTTAGCGCAACACGGCATAACACCCCATGAAACACAAACAATGAAAATGCTCTTGGCCGTGAAAATCTAAAAAACTTATCTTAAATATATTAGTTTGTAAGTCCGTAAATTAATAGACATACTGAAGTATTTTCGTCACAAAACACGTGTGCGTATCTTTTTTTAAATGATTTTATTTAAACTAAAATATATAATAACTAGCTGGTTCCCGGCATGCGTTGCTATGCCATTAAAATAAATAAATTGTTTATCCCTAAATGTTTAGCGTTAATATATAAATAAATAAATGGATATTCTCATGCGTCCCTTTTCCCTCACGCGTCCCTTTTCCTTCCTGCGTTCCCCTTCCATGCTTTTGACATTGACTCCCCTCCCGTACGGCCCGTATCCCAGTGACGCCTAGATCGCATAATATGTTGCCTACCTAGCCGAGCGGGGTGACCGGCGACCACTTGCATTTTTAAACTCGTGATATCTTTCGAATGGGAGGTCCGAATTGAATAATTCAAAAAGTTATATAAAGGTATTGAAGCAGTCTTGAATACGAAGTAATTTATTTTGATAAGGATTAATACCAAGATTCAAATAAAAAGCCCTTTCTAGCGGCGGCATTTCAATTAAATTTTTAAAATAAAAGAACACTTTTTGTGGCATAACTATAATGGTTACACATATGCTCGACACTTTTTGTAAATAATGATGTGTTCTGCAAAGTCGTGGTACATTACTTTATTCTATCATCAATAGTTTTTGCAGCGCACGCGATGCAAAGAATATTTTAGGTAATTTTTTCCCCCCTTTTGTTACATTATAAGAGTTTTAGTAAGGATCCCAATTTTTTTGAAAATATAATATAGCCTATGTCACCCGGGGATAGTGTAGCTTCCCACCAGTGAAAGAATTTTTCAAATCGGTTCAGTAGTTTCGGAGCCTATTCAATGCAAACAAACAAACAATCAAATCTTACCTCTTTATAAAGTGTCTTAGATTTATAATATGAAATTTATAATTTAAAATATTTATATATGATATTTTATTGATTTATTTTACTGCATGATTATATGATTTGAAATGTGTATTGTATAATACAAAACTTTGTTTGAAAATTTAACTAATCTGCCAACGACCTACGGACCTTATTGTACTAAAAATTAAACATATTTTCTCAAAATTTAAAATCTAGTTTTACTAGATAAAATAACAGTCTTTCGAAATCAATTTATAATTTTTTTGTGGAAAAGAGTCAATACGTCTAAAATTTTATTTAAAAATGACATATTTCCGGTTTTGTCTGGTTATTCCCTCTTAATGCTGCAGCTCTTTCAAAATATGAGATACATAATGTACGTAGGTCCTGTTTCCTCCAAAGGAAAAAAAATCATAATTTTCTTATATCTCTCTCTCACACATACGCTGCTGCAGCTCTTTCTTACAACAATAATTGAAAAGAATAACAACAATTGAAGAGAATAACAACAATTGAAAATGAGACAATCGGTGAACGTATATCTGCACCCTCTCAAAGGAATATATATGACTTGAAATGTGTGTTGTATAATACATAATTTTGTTTAAAAATTTAACAAAGGTATATAAATATAACATCTGCCAACGACCAACGACCTACAGTAAAACCTTATTGTACTAAAAATAAACATTTCTATTTTTGAAACTGACAATTCGTGGTGGAATTCCACTATAATAGATTATAATAAAACAAATAAAAAACTTTATTCCACTTAATCTTATTGACCGTAACCGGTTTCAGCTCGTCAGAGCCATCTGCAGACTGGTACACATAATACTTAGTCTACGGTTTATAACAAATATAATTGATTAAAATCCTTGTTGACCACCCCTCTCCCCTCCCCCATATGTTATGTATATACCGTAGACTCAGAGTTATCTGTACCAGTCTGAAGATAGCTCTGACGAGCTGAAACCGGTTACGGTCAATAAAATTAAGTGGAATAATTTTTTTTATTTGTTTTATTATAATCTAAAAATAAGCATATTTTCTCAAAATTTAAAACATAGGTTTACTAGATAAAAGAACAGTCTTTCGAAATCAATTTATAATTCTATGTGGAAAACAGTCAAAACGTCTAAAATTTCATTTAAAAATTACATATTTCCGGTTTTGTCTGGTTGTTTCCTCTTAATTAACCTTACTTATATTGCATTGTGATTATTCTATCACGCAATCTCTCTGACGCGATGTAATGTACCTACTCAAAAAGTTTTTTTGTTTTTCTGTTTTACGGCGTAGTAATTATATAAAGTCGTAACTTGTCAAATTAAATGTCAGAAAGTGGAGTTAATTCCAGCGACAGACTAAGAAACTTTGACACTCTCCATATACTCGTTCTTATTTTAATGATCAAAAGTTTAGTTTAATTACAAATAACCCAAAAGGAATTATTAACATGTCACACGAGAGAGATGCGGTAACTTTCTTTAAGCAAGGGATGAGCTGAATAATATGGTAATGCGCATTTTCATCCCATGACAAAATATACCAAAAAATATCCTACGAACAAAACATCCCCCAAAAAAATTTCCCCTAAAAGTTAAATTAACCTAACCTCGCCTAATAAAAAAATTGGTCAAAAATAATGGGACATTCTGTAAACACAATAAATTATGGTTATCAATGTTATTTTTTTCCAATATTACTATTTTTGAACAATAATTTATTGTCTGTATTATATTTGTCCCGTTTTTTTATTAGGTGAGGTTAAGTTAAGCTTTAGGAGGTATTTTGTTGGGGGATGTTTTGTTCGTAGGATATTTTGTCGGAGAATATTTTGTCGGGGATATTTTGTCGAGGGATATTTTGTCGAGGGATATTTTGTCGAGGTATGAAAACGCGCATTACCGTACTGGCAGCGTGACTTATTTTCAAATTAATATTAATTTAAACTTATCCTTGCGACGGAATCTAGGAGTTTTATTTAGAAACCGCTTCACCGTGTAAAAATACACCAATCCTTGCACCGCGTCTCTATCTATTATGTAAGAGCGTGGAACGCGAAAGAAACACTGCGATACTGAATCAGGCCAAATAGTGGTACAGTATTTTCTATATTTTTTTTAAGACTCGTTTTAACGAACGCAATAACTTTTTTTGTTAAAAACAAGTTATTGTGTCCGTTACACCCTCTCCTCTTATTCGCGTCTTACCCCACAGTGGTACAAAGGCTGATTCTAGGTCCAAACAATTCGGCATCTAATGTTTTATTCATTTTACTGCGATTTTTGAAGTGAAAACTTCTTTAGCACCGTTGTGATTTGAAACTCGATGAAACAGAATCGAGCTACGCTAAAATCTATTAACCTATAAGATTTAGCCTGCGAGAGAATGAGATAGCAATACAATATTTATTTAATTAATTGAAGACAATATTAGCGAGCTCAATCGAAAATCTGGAGACAGAAAAATCAGAAAAAAAAGATATTGGCTCCTCTGGGACACGAATCCCAGAGAATCCAAGAGTCCAAGAGGTGCCTTTTTCTGATTTTTTTGTTTCCAGATTTTCGATTGATTTCGCTAATATTGTCTTCATTTAATTAAATATTATAATTAGAGATTTTACTCATAAAGTTAAAAATAAACAATATTTATTTATTTCGCGGGTACTCGGTTCCAATATAATACGATAAATCTACGGTACCACGCAAGAAGTCTTTTGACAAACCTTACCAGCCAGACATTTAGCGAAAAAATGATCGAACCCTAAGAAATTATAAAAAAGTTTTTATTTTTGTAAAATTTATAGATAACAAATATTATAATCAATAATTATCAGCCTGAAACACTCATCTACATTAAAAAATCTTCCGAGAAAAGATACTGGCCGCCAACGGGAATTGAACCCGTGCCCCTCTGATTGCCGGTCAGCTGCTCTGACCACTGAGCTATGGCGGCTTATCTAATACCCGCCAAATAATTCAATATATACAAGTGTTTCATTCGACAATTACTTATTATTACATTTTTCCAACTGAAAACAACCAACTTTATTTTTGTGAGAGAGGTATTGTTAAGTACTAAATATCCCGCTAGGTGGCGTCGAGACTAATTATGTCTGCATTTTTTGCTGAAATACTTTAACTTGTCAAATATTAATTATTATTTTTAATTGATAAACTAACGTTTAAACAACATTTTTATGCATAGCACAAAGGGTAGATAACAAATATTATAATCAATATTGATGCATAAAAATCTTGTTTAAACGTTAGTTTATCAATTAAAAATAATAATGTAAAATTTATATCCAATCTTCAAACCACTCCAAAATCAAGAGGCAAAGTAAACACAAAAGAATGTGACATCTAGCGACTCCGAAGAAGATAACACAAATACTAATAAAATGACCAAATGTATAGGAAAAGGTGCACCGGAATATAACGACAAAAATATGGAAAACTAGCTGGGTTACCCGGCTTCGCTCAGGACAATAAGATAGTTTTCTGGAATGTTGCACAATGATGTTCCCGATTCCCTATTTCTGATCATTCCACGACATACTCCGCCACTCCTTCCACAACTTTCTACAGCTCTATGGAACCTTCTAGAACTTTCCGGAAGACTGTTCTAGAAATTTCAAGAGGGCGAAACTTTTAGCCCTTATATCTTTAAAAGCAGGCCCTTTAGGTAAAAACGGATACCCTTATTCCATAGGGGGGATAGAGATCTACCACACCATATAACTCCCTTGATCGAACCGGGACTCGTTTCTGATTTTTTGCGAGCTGCACGTTTTTTTGGACTTTCTTTTATAATATATGCCATATTCACATAAATAAAATGTTACTCCTTACATGTCCTTTCCCGTGCGTTCCCCTCCAGCGTTCCACTTCCACCTTCCCCACCACCGCTCTCCCGCTCCCTTGTCCCGCCAACCCCCCTGGCACTGCATTTCTTGACTCCTCTCCCGCCCGGCCCGTAGCCGAAACTTTTTTCTAATACTAACAATTTTAAATTCGTGATATCTTTCTAATTAAATATCCGAATTGAAAAATTCAAAAAGTTAAATAAAGGTATTGAAGCTGTCTTGAATATGAAGTAATTTATTTTGATAAGGATTAAAACCAAGATACAAATAAAGAGCCTTTTCAAGAGGCGACATTTAAATTAAATTTTTAAAATAAAAGAATACTTATTGTGGCATAACCATAATAGTTAGACATATGCTGTCGCGACCTTTTTTGTAAATAATGATGTGTTCTATAAAGTCGTAGTACGTTATTTTATTCTATCATCAATAGTTTTCGCAGCGCACGCGATTTAAAGAATATTTTAGGTAATTTTTTTACACCCTGGGTTACATTATTGAAGTTTTAGTAAGGATGCATATATTTTTTTAAAATATAATATAGCCTATGTCACCCAGGGATAGTGTAGCTTCCCAAAAGCGAAAGAATTTTTCAAATCGGTTCAGTAGTTTCGGAGCCTATTCGATGCAAACAAACACACAAACAAACAAACAAATATTACCTCTTTATATAGTGTATAGTAGATATCTTCCTTCACTTAGATAAAAAAAGTGCTTCGTCGTCTCCCCACTCTTGTCTACTTTAGTTATCTAAAGATTTCACTTCTACCGCGTTTGAATTGCACATCCTGATTTTTTTACGTTTCGGACTTACATTATTACACTGTATGAAGGTTTAACGTAGGTAAGGGTGTTAACAAAAATTCTAAAAATATGTTTTAGGAATATTTTTTTCTTATGCGACTATGAATTGGTTATTTATGGTAAAGGAGATAAGTTACGTGCAACCATCGTAGAATCCCTTAAAAGCTCTTTCTTCGAAATTTACATGATTCATATAAAAATATTGGCAAAATAAAGCAATTTTCTAAATGATGCATTAAAGCACCATTATTTCCGAATCTAGGCGTGTTTCAAGTGAAATTAAAACAGTAAATCCAAAAAAAAATCAGAAATCAAAGGGCAGAATAAGAACACGTGATTTAAATCATTTCAACAATACGTAACATATTTTACGTAGTACATACGAAAAAAAAAGTCAGATTGTGCAATTCACACGCGGTAGAAGTGACATCTTCAGAAAATTAAAATAGACAAGAGTGAGGAGACTGCAAAGCACTTTTTTTAATCAATGTTAAGAATGATTTTTTCCAGATTTTTACCGTCGAATTTCAGTGCACCTATTCCTATACATTTGGTTATTGTATTTTCTTCTTCGCATTCGCTAGATGTCGCTTTCTTTTCTTTTGCCTATTTATTTTGGAGTGGTTAGAAGATTAGATATTGATTTTACAATTTTTTTATTCTGAAGAATTCGACCCTTGGGTCGCCGCCTTGCTTAGCCGCTGTAGTTCGTCAGGCGCTTTATACCGCTACACTATTGAAGGCTCATGTAAAACCGTGGATTTATCGTATTGCTTTAGAACCGAGTACTCGTGAAATAATACATTTTAAATTTTCGCTTCCGTTTTTAAATCTCAACGGTGAAACTTCTTCACTTCAAAAATGCTTCAAGTTTCAATCTTCAATAAGTGCTGGTCTGCAGCGCAAATTTTGGTTGATTCTCATATTCACGTAATTATTATGTATAAATATTTGACTATATTTAGTAAAATAGTAAAAATATATTTCACTTAGGTCCAAACGTGATGCTTTGAAAGATATAAAACAAGTTATGCCTGAAAGCGTTTTCATAACCGATAATTCCATCTTACCTGACTGACGTGTTTGACGAGTATTATCTTATTACTACGGGCACTAATTGCTTTTCTTTGAATTGCAACTTGCTAATCCGTTATCCAATAAATACGAGTTATTTCCAGCAAAAAGTATTATCAAGTTTTATTTTAGCGGTATTATGCTGTTTTTCGCTCCATCTTTCTTCATCTGATGATAGACAGTGTTTGAAACACTGTCCGTTGCATAAAGAAGGAGGAAGGACAACACGGCATAATACCCTAAAAATAAATCCCAAAAAAAAAAATATTATTTGGGTTATTAATATTTTTCAGAATTTATAACGACGATCATAATGGACTTGTTGGTTCCCGGAATCGGTTTTTTTCCCAGTGTGCTGTTTTGCCCACGACACACCGAGTCCCCGCTTTTTACAAAACATCCGGTCTTCCGGCATATTCTATTACGCACATAAGTGTTACGTTCATTCGTAAAATTATTTCTTTATTTCGTTTTGCCCCGTAGCTTTGTGGGTCATACCTTGTTTCCGAGGGTTTTCTATTTCCGTATCGGCGTGCCTTATTTTCGACTCTTTATTCCGCGCTGTCACTCCAATTATTCTCAATACCACTTTATGGCCCATTGAACAGGACAACATCGGGTATTGAATTGGACTTCGAAGGGATCAAAAGTTTTTCACCACTGATTGTCATTCAACGAGTCGGCCAAAAATCCAAACCGCCGGTTTGGCGTCCAATTATTGGAATCATTCGATTTATTTTTCATTTATCTCTCTAATGCGATATAATAAAATAAATCCGAGCATTTAATACGCAAGGGAATGTCTGATTTTAATTTATTTTTCCAATAAAAGAGTAGGAAAATAATACATTATACATGTAACGTTCCATTTATTCTGTTTGGATTAGGAATAAAAGTACTTGTCTTTGTAAAATATTAAGATTGAGAATGCTTCCACGGTGGTCTCTAGACGTTCGATCGTTTGCTTTATACTCGATTGATTTTCCCTTTACTTTAATCGTTATTGATGACGATCGTTTAATTGAGTCAAAAGTGATTTGTGGGCTGCGGATTTTGTGAATTTCCCCAATCAATTTGGCTGAAGGACCCTTCTTATGCCGAGTAGGGATCACTCTTAACATAATTACTGAGCTTCACACGGCCTTTACCCGAAATGCGGTCCTTTGTGCGGATATCGAGGAAAGTATCGGATATAATTTGTATACAAGTGACCCCAAATCATGAGGAGCTGTCGAGATTTCCCTCAGGGGTCACAAAGTTACAAAGAAAGGGTGAACCCTCGATGGTGCTCTGCTTCGAAAGGCTTTGACGATATCTTGAACTTTACCAACGCTCCAGATTTATTATTCGTCAAGAGTCCTCGTGAATTAAGTACTATCAGTTGAGTTCGACCTCATTTTTTAAATAACTTTGAACAATGGTTTGAAGTTTTCAATGGAAGGCAACGGTAGCTGAATCTTAAATTGTCGAAAAAGTTGATAGATCCATTGTTTGTATTTCATGGAAAAAGCTCTCCCTCCACGTCAATGTTCATCGATCAAACGAAGTTATGGAAAAGGTTGCTCTAATTACTGATAAAAAGGGACGAAAAATGATTGTTACGTTTAATATTGCGAACAATACACAATACGTTCCTTGGAAGTTAAACGAAAATATACATTATTTTTTTATGAAAAATAAAACAATGTTGAGATTTATACATTTCCTGCTTTATTTTAAAAATAAACTGAAAGCCTCTCATTGTACTCGTAAACATATGCTTTTTAGCAGTTTGTCTAATAGGTTCTTTACGTCAAAGATATTATTAGAGTGATTTAATAGTTTTTTTTTTTTTAATTTTCTTCTATTTAATAATGTAATTCTTCAGAATTGTCCGAGCTAATGGGAATCTGATTACTCTAAATAACCCTTAGAAGAAACAAGAAACATTTTTTGTTTAAATGTAAAATCTAATTTTTTCGGGAATTCAAAGATCTTAACCTCTGCCAAGGAGGTTCGTTTCAATGAATTTTTACTTATCTTGTATAATATTTTTTTCGAGAATTTCATGCGCCTATTTAGAAAAAGCCCCTTTAAGGACGGTTGAAGATGTTGAGTTATTTAAGCGTTGTAAGTTATTCATTCCACTTGTGTTCACCAAGCACCCCACCAAAACCGGGAGAATAGAAATGGTAAATGACGCTCTTGGCCTTCGTAGAGCACAAACTATTAATTGCATGGAGGGTTTCGTTAAACATTTACGGTTTGGAAGAAGGTAGAGTATGGCGGTACATACCTCTACGTACAGCCTACTTATTAAGCAAACTACCTGTGGCTATCGTCAGAACTCAGAACTAGTGTAGGGCAACATCGAAATACATCTCTCTCCGAAACATTGTAATATTCGAATGATGTTTCGAACTTGACGGTGCCAACAGATCTGTTGTGTTCCCGAAATAATCCATGGCAAATATCTTTTCCTAAAACCGTGATTCGAGATGCATTAAAAGAGCTTTAACATTTATCGAACATTTTTACGGAAAAATACATAAGAGGTCGTCCATTAATCAAATGAGGCTCGAATGGAGGGGGGGAGTGGGGTTGGAAAAAAATATTACAAGGAGGGAGGGGGGGTTTTAATGAGATATCACCTGTACTAAAAAAATTACATGTGATTTTGGGTATGGGGGGGGGGGGGTAGTCTATAACCTTACCACATATCACCAGGGGGGGGGGGGGGTTAGAAAGCTGCTAAAAAACATCATGTGATTAATGGACGTCCCCTAAACATTATTTTGATTTAATAATTTGTGTCCTTTGCCTGGATTTTAACTTATAAAAGGTATACCCAGACAGTGTCCAGACAACTCAGAATCATGCAACTTCAAAACCTCCTTTGAAAAGTCATCAAAAGTGAAAAAGAACCCACGACCTTCGGCTTTCCGTAAAGCCGAAGGTCGTGGGTTCTTTTTCTTTTTTTTCTGCCTCCAGATTTTCAATTCAGTTTCAGTAATATTTTGTTTTTTTTATTTGGTGAAATGGGTTAGGTTACGTTATGGGCTATTTTAAAAAAAAATCAGAGTGTGTAATTCACACGGGAAACTAGAAAGTCGCTAGATGTCTTTGTTTTTCTTTTGCCTGTTTTTTTAGAGTGGTTGTAGATTGGATATTCGTATTCGTAGGATTCGAACCTCCGATATCTTGATGTCTATCTCTCTAGCCGCTGAGACTTGTCAGGGACCTTGCCCACTGCGCTGTCGAAGGCACGCGCCAAATCGCGAATTTACCGCATTTTATTAGTACCGAGTATTTGTGTAGAACTGAGTTGTGACGCATTGTGTTGCATTTCTGTTTCATCCGAATTTCAAATCACTAACTGCACTAAAGAAGTTGTACTTCAAAAATTCATTAGGTACTTTTTATGACTTTTCAAAGGGGTGTTAAAGTTGCATGATTCTGAGTTGTCGTGGAATCACCCAGACTAGTGGATCCTACAACTCAGCAACGGAGTCGTATTTATACATTTACATTAGTTGACGTGTTTTTTCACTTCTTACAGTAACTTAGCGGGTATAAATGTCCATAGTGTAAAAAAATAATACAAATAAATAAACCCTGCTCTGAAACAAGAACTGTTGATTTTCTTATTGTTTCAAGTGACTTTTACCCATTCCTTTACTTCAAACGTAGCAATGTTGAATGCTCGAGTATGCCCATCACTAGTATGAACCGACCGCAGGGCCGAATGAAAACTCGAAGGCTCCATATTATATTATTCTGATTATGTTTTTAGCTGTTAAATGTTTACAGTGAAATAGTCTCACTGGCTGAAACCTGCGGTTCCATTTTGGGTCTGTTGGCGAATGTAATGTAGCGGAAGAGGGTGAAAGGTAAGGCGAAAGGTTGGGAGCGCCTGACGTAACATTTTCTTAATTAGCAAATCTCCAAGCAAGTCAATTTTATTCATAAATTGAGTTTTGATTGCCATCGTTTAGCAACATTTTCGCCAACATTTTAAAAACATAATTTTTTTTCTCTATTCATTGTTTTGATGGTTTATTTATTCATTTGATTGACATAATATCTTACATTTCAAAAATAAAATCAATAATGTCGGCCTCACTGGGTAGCTCACCTGTGCTGAGGCCTCCATTTTATAAAACAACAAAATAAACTAAAAATTAAAATTTATAATTAAGTTAAAATTATAGGATAAAATGAATTATTTTATTACTAAAAAAAAAAAAAAATTAAATCGGTATATATTACATGTATTATATGTTGTGTGTTTGTGAGTGATGTGTATTTTATATTGGTTTTGAGTGTTACGTGTAGTTGTGTTATATTTTTATTTTGTAATGAAATTTGGGTAATATTGTCTTTTTTGTTCTTTAATCCATTTTGTAATTTTGAGTACGAAATTATTTTTGTTTCCTCCATTTTATTTTCAAGGGTAAGACTGTTGAATGCTTTTATAGCATGATATTTATAGTGCCTTTGTCCAAAGCTTGTATTTACCGTCGGAGTTTTTAGGTTATTTTTGTACGATTGTCTAACTGGTCTGTTAGTGATATTTTGAGATTGTTGAAATTTGTTTTTCTGGTCAAAAATGTAGTTTAGCAGTGTTTTAACATATAATTGGCGTATATCTAGTACGTCACAACTGTTGAATATTTGGTTTGTGTCAGTCAGTCTATGTTTTTTAAGTATTACCTTTAAGATCATTTTCTGCGCGATTTCTAAGTGATTGATAGCAGAGTTTGTTGCTCCTCCCCAGATAATTATTCCATATTCTATTATTGACTGACAAAGTGCAAAATATATTGTTTTCATTTGTTTTATATTATATATGTTTCTTATGTTTAGGAAAATGTGTTTTGTTTAGTGGATTATTAATTAGTGGATTTTTCGACAACCATTTTAGGCACATGCCCGTGTTATAGTAGTCGATATTTCTATGAGAACTTCAATTCCGTATGATTATTATAATTATATTTAAAAAATCATATCAAAAGGGAAAAAAATTATTGAGTGTGCAATTTATACGCGGGAGAAGTGAAACCTTCAGAAAACTAAAGTAGACACGAGTGAGGAGGATACGAAGCATCCCACAAAGAGGAGACCGAGATAGGCTACGAAGCACCGCTCAAAGAGGAAACCGATCATACTGTCTTATTCTCTCGCAGGCTAAATCCTATAATTGTCGACTTTCAAATCAACTGTGCTAAATAAGTTTTCACGAAAAGTTAACCGTTTGAAATTTTATTTTATATCATTAGTGTGGTTTTCGATGTTTTTCTATTTTTTTTCGATGGTTCTGAAGAAGTTTTCACTTCAAAAATTAGTATAATTTGTAGATTTGCGTTTTTTTTATTTGTGCGGTATTACACCGGATTACGTTTCGTCCTTATTTAGCCAACGTATAGGGCAGATGTGCACTGATGATGGAAACTATAAACCATTTTAAAGTAGTTTGAGCGTTGTTTATTTACTTTTAAATCACTTTTACAATTTATTTATCGCACACTGATTTACACCGCTCGTGTTCGCTGAGAGACGCGACGCGAATACGAAGCGCTGCACAAAGTGGAGACAGAAAGGCTAAGAAGCCCCGCGCAAAAAGGAGACAGATCATACCATCTCATTCTCTAGCAGGCTAAATTCTATAGATGCATTATTTTGTCTCTTTTTAATGTCTCTATTTTTCGTTTCATCGAGTGTTAAATCACAAGTTAACGGTTTCATATTACTAGTGTGGTTTTCGATGTTTTTTATTCGCTTGTATGCTTTTACCCTTAATATTCGATTGAATCTTAATGCTAACAAAAACAGTCCAAAAAGGTACAATTTAACTTCATTGAATTTAAAGGGAAACCAAAAAAAATATTGCACACATTTATCAATATTCCGTAGTTTTTTAAATTTTTAAATTCATGGTTTCTCTTGTAATGTTGCCAAAATGGTCTTCCAGCTTCCAGTCTCTGAGAAGGGTTGTTGAAATTTCTTACGCTCTAATAAGTATCACTTTTAACGTTTATCATTAAAAATTTCCGCAATAAGCGAAGGGTCGCCATCATTGCATAACCTTAATTGCATCCATTGCTTAGTCTCTCGCGGTCTAGCTTCCGCACACCCTTTCCTCAGGTTAAACTATCTGGAAAATGCCCCCTGGGGCGGAAAGCAAAAAGCACTCTCTCCCCCCCCCCCCCCCTCCTCTGGGAGTAAAAATAGAACGACTGTGGTCTAGCCAACAGCGTATATAAAATATATATAAGGACGGCTCTGCTCAAATGGTGGCACGGGACCGGTACCTGTCCGATAATAAGGCTTATTTAACAAGTTACAAATTTAAAAAAAGTATATTTTTACTTATTTAGTTTGTCGCTTTGTCTCTTTTATGATTGTTTTCTAGGTAATGAGGATGCAAGGCGAGAAACTGGAAGAATAATTCAAAGTTATTTTTTTATAGATATATATACAGAAATATCAGTAATCGTAGAAGAAAATCTTACTAATATCGAATTACGCAAAAAAGATTTCAAGAGGCAACTTCACTGGCATTATTTTATTGTTCTTTTCTAATTTCCACGACCCTTATTATCTATAGAGCGTAAAATCTGTGTGCTAAGGGTGTGCAGTCGGGACAGGTAAAAGTTTTTTCTCCACTGTGGATAAACATGCGAGTATTAAGACTACCTTTTGGTCAACATAAATAGTTGCAGTCGGGACATGAAAAAGGTTTTTGCAAAAACTCTAGAGATGAGCTTTCGCGTCATGGAAAGAGCACCGTCCTTTCTGTCCAAGTAACCGCCAAATACGACAAGAATTCATCTTGTTTGTTATATTATCTTTTTGATTGTACTTCAAAAAAACTCTTTTTTGATCGATTCCCTGTCGAAGATGCATTGTTGTTTTTGAAGTAAAACTTCTTTACGCACGCTTGAATTGGGGAGTAAGGTGGTGAATGCGTGACGAGAGCATTACGAAAAGTATGATCGGGCGAGGTGAACGGAAGTTGAGTGGGAAATATAAGTTAGTGAAGATAGAAAGAAAGAGAGTTACGTTTCGTATTTACTGTAGGGGCACGAGAGAGAGGTACGAGCACACATTTTCTTTCTCCCTTTCTGTCATAGCCAGTTACGTTTCGTGTATCTACACAGTGCAGGCCTATTGTCAAGAGCAAGAGAGACCAGTGCGCGCACACATTTTCTTTCTATCTTCTTTTATAAGTTAGTGAAGTTTTACTTGAAGCACACTGTTTTTTTTGCACTAATTGGCTGATATATCCAGTTCTAAATTCATCAACCTTTAATAACTCACAAATTTATGGGTCTAGTTGACCCGGTATACCGAAAGAATAAAAAAAAACTGATATATCCGCATAAACCGCGAGAATATTTAAGTTTAAACACCACAGTGCCTACCGCAAAATGTCAACTTGTGACCATAATGTATAACGTTATGTCCATGCATTCTGTCGGGCTAATAGGTGCGCTCTGTTGACCGTGTTCACCGCTGTGTACTCGGCGTCATTTAAGTGTCGACCTTTGTTTGTCTGACACGTTAAACATACTGAAAGTCAATTCGATTAGGTCGATTTATGGCCTGTAGCTGGACGTGTTTCTAGGCGGCGCTGTTTGCTCATCACACTGTTTCAATCGGCTCAGTACTTGATCAACTCTGGCCTTTTAAATAATTACCGAACAAGCCGGATTCCGCTTAACCGGGACATAAAATAAACATGTTTTCAATTTCTTAATTTTATCTTTTTTCTCTTCTTTTTTCAATCGTTTCATGACGAACGAATTAAGAGCAATGGGGGTATTTACACGTTTTTATTATTAAAAATTACGATTATTATAGCATTTTTATTTTATTTTTATGTTGACGAATTATTTTTCTACAGCGAGTCAAAGTTTACCATTTTTAATTACCTCTAAAACGATATTTTGGGGTGGGGCTATCGTGTGACGTCATGACCGTGGACGCTCACTGACAGTGTTTATTTATGCTGGCCCAGCTGAGCGACGCTTGTGATGTCACAATCCGATTTGCCAACCACGGGCCGTTTTGATTTTGTCAGTTTTAGATCGTTTTTAAAATCAATAATATTGATTGAAAACATAAAAAACAAACATTGTTATAAGGATGATTAAAATCAGAAAAATGATCTTTAAATATTCCGTACATTTTCAACAGAATCCCTCGTTTGTGGAAATACAACATTATGTTTCTATCATGGCGGTCATAACTTCTTTGGTAAATTGTTGGTCTAAACATCTACGATGCCCGGTTAAACAGAAAATAATTTGTGGTTTGGCGAACGAAGTAAAGTTCTATTTTAAGTTTACCTATGTAATAGATACCTTTAATACGGAGCATATTTAAACAAAAATCTTCATCTTCTCCTAGAGACATCTCTCCTATAAAAAGTTGTAAATCAGCAAAACAATATTCACCCTGCTATAATTTAAACAATTCTATCACCTCTGTTCTGATAAATCGAGATATTATGCTACGAGCTGAAGTCCCCGGCGATGCCCGGGCTTTACACAGAGTTTTCAAAAACAAACGTGGACAGGAAACCCTCCTCTTGTTTTGAGGGTCACAAAAATTTTTCGTTATCCTCGGCATAAAACTGTAGATTTGCATATAGATCAAATCCACACCGCCCGTTTGCCAGCCCTCTCGCCCACCACACACAGACATTCTCCATTATATTTCAACCAATTTACACAAAACCTTGGCAATATATACCTAAACCTTTTTCATGAATCACTCGAACTATTGGTGAGAACCGCATGAAAATCTGTTCAGTAGTTTTTGAGTTTATCGCCGACAGACAGACAGATGCGGCGGGAAACTTTAATTTATAATATTATGTAGAGAAGAATATTGCACGGCATATATGTGTAAAGGAATACCTACCTAGAAATGCATAGGATTCCTTTATGTTCGTATTTTAAAAAGGTGTTGTCATGGAGACAGAAAATGACAGATGATTGTTGTTTTGTTGTCTAGCTGGGTAGCACAGATTGAAGTAATAAGAAGATTGAAAAATAAGTTTATAATTACAAAGTGATATAATATTTTGAAGACGGACAAATAACTTTAATTGTAGTTTCTTTGTCAGCAAAGCAACTCATGATATTTGTATGTCACATTATCTATTAATAAAAAATTACAACAAATAGACAAATTGTCTTATATATGTATAGTCTTAGCAAGCCATTGAGGCTTTTTTAGTTAGCAAAAATTCCACCTGAACCACGCTTGAAAAACCTCCATAAATTTCCGTTTTGATAATGACCTGCTGTATTTTAAGATTTTCTTTATCCATTATAGTTTATTCCTGTAAGCTGGAACTCAAGCACTGGCGTAAATTGACCTTTTAATTTAACGATTTTTCAGAGCAAAATATTTTAGAGCTTCATTTTTTGTACTTACGTGAAAAAAAAAATATAAAGCTCTTTTGTGTGTGGAAAAAAGACCCAAGCTATTTTTATTTAATTCGTGTAAAGTTCACTGCACGCCACTGGTTCAAAGCACCCCCTTACGAAACTTTTTTTCATTTGTGCTTCGCTCGACTCCAGAATAATTAACATATTTTTTAAGTGCCCTGTCAAACTTAATTTTTTTCGGTTTAGTTTTGCAACTCTCAGCTTGCTGTACGCTAATTGACTAAGCTGGGATAAATTATTTATTCTTAAAAGAATTTGAAAATACGTCCACTGTAGTGTAGGTCTAATGGTGGTCGTAATTGAATGGCTTCATTTAAGTCTTGCGTGAAATGAGATCACGCAATAATATGATATGTCGTGTCCCACGTGGTGAATGCAATCAATTTACACGCTGCAATATATTGCATTACATTGCGTTACATTTGTACAAAATGAATAACATAACTGAACATAAAACGTATTACAATAAATAATAAAATAAAAAAAAAACGAGTGTGCTTTAGACGTTTAGACCACACGACTGAAGTAAAACTTGACTAACTTATATCTCCCTCTTAACCTTACCCTCCTCATCCTCATCCTCATCACTAACTTATATCTCCCTCTTATCCTCATCCTCATCCTCATCCTCATCCTCATCCTCATCCTCATCCTCATCCTCATCCTCATCCTCATCCTCATCCTCATCCTCATCCTCATCCTCATCCTCATCCTCATCCTCATCCTCATCCTCATCCTCATCCTCATCCTCATCCTCATCCTCATCCTCATCCTCATCCTCATCCTCATCCTCATCCTCATCCTAATCCTCATCCTAATCCTCAATCTCATCATCCTCAGCCTTATCCTTATACAGCTTACTCCCCAAGTCAAGCGTGCGTAAAAACCCGACCGTTCGCCTCGCCCGATCACCGTTCCCATCGATCACCGTTCGCATCGATTACCGTTCGCAGCACGCTTTTTGTAACGCATCACACTTTTCGTAACGCATTCACCATTTACATTGGATATGTTTTTAGATTTTCACTGCCAAGAGTATTTTCGTTATTTGTTTTTGGGGTGTTAGTTATTATGTTATCAACAAATTAAAGATCATTAAAATCGGCTCAGCCGTTCTCGAGTTATAAACATTGTAACTAACCCAACTTTGTTTTATATATTAAAGATATATAACTTTTATTTTTTTAACCATTTTAAAACAAGGTTGAAATTTTTAGAAACTGAATTATTTGATAGAAAGCATGGTCGTAAGTCGTAATCTGAGGTACGTGGGTGTTCCTATGTGTATGTACTATGTGTTTGAGTGCTTTCTGTGGGCGGTATGTTTGTTGGGTGATCATTGCGGGTCAGCGGCCCGTCTCGCCATATAGTCTCTCATTAGACCGTTCATGATGCAAATGTTGACGCAGCATCGGATGGGAGTACGAGCCATACCTGTCTGTCATCAGAAAATTAGGCTTTTTGAAAGGCTGTTTCCGCACCAAGTGCGATAGCAGATGAATCTTACAAAACCGAGATCATCAGATACTCTGTTATCTCAAAAGAAATATTACATTTCTTACGAAAAATTGGGATCTTCCAAACATTTTTCTTTTAAATCTAAAATATATTTTTTTTTTACTTTCTTTGATTCGGTTTTCATTTGCTACTTAACCCCGCGAACCCCCCTCCCGAGTTCATCTCCCCTCTCCCGTTTTCCATGCATTCAGTCTCGGTACATTCAGTTTTCAAACAGCTCGCGTGCTACCTACTGCAATTTTTTATACAAATTTCATAATGCCGGAGCTCACCTATATATATAGAAACCATCGCGGACATGCACACATCAATTCCCCAAAGTTTGAACTTATTTAACTTAACTTGACTTAACTTAACTTAATTAACTTAACTTGACTTAACTTAACTTAATTGACTTAACTTAACCTGAATTAACTTAACTTAACTTAATACTTTCTGCTAAAACAGGGATACATGTCTAATTTTTTTGAAAAAGGTCAATATTTGCGTAAACCGTTTCTGTTATTGTTATTTGTATAATATAGTATGTCATATTACTTCATTTACTTGGAGGAAAACATCATTTTATTTTATTTTTAAACATTTATTTTTACAAAAATTGGTGTAAAATAATGTACCTACCAATATGACCATGCACATTTAGATTTTCAACATAATAAAAATCCTTTCTCATATGCATACCATATAGTCCCTACTCTTATTTTATATATTTATAATTACATTCCTTTGTATTCTATCATTATATGATTTCTATTTTTTTATACTTTTCATAATATTTTATATTCTTCCTAACTCTTTTATATTACTCTATATCAATTTAAATTCTTTTATATTCTTTTGTATTCTTTAATATCAAATAATTTTATGTATATAATTTCTTAATTCTTTCACATTCTTCATATTTCATATGTTAATGTACCTACTGTATATAAAATCGACCACCACAACACGGGCATGTGCCTAGCATGGTGGTCGAAAAATCCCCAATGTATGTAATGAAAAATCTAATGAATAAAGAAAACTTAAAAAAAATAAAAAATCGAATGAATAGTTAACAAAGCATAATTTCATGATGCCAGAACTCACTATTACATATAAAAACCATCGCGGGCATGCGCACATCAAATCCCTAAAGTTCATTTCAATCGGATGAATGGTTTAGCAACACATAGACATCTCAAATACTAATAATAATAATAATACTTGGCTGATTTATAAAGCGCCGTTTTTGTGAAAAATCACCTCAAGGGCGCTGTACATATAAGCATACAATAAAATAAAATTAATACGATAGACTTACAACTAAGATTCAAAATTATAACTAGGTACTTACATTTAAGACTTATATATTATGTACATAGCTAGTGACTTACGACTATGACTTATTACTACTGACTGAAAACTAGTGGCATACATATATATTTACAAATGTGACTTAAAATTAGAGATTTACAATTTAAATAGGTGTTTACATTTAACAATAAATATTTTTTACATTAAATACATACTTTTATATTAAATACATATATACTTATATATACTTTTATATTAAATACATACTCATATAAAAAAATATTTTGATTTTTATATATACATATAGATGATAATTATAATTATATCAAAAGAAATGGTACCTACTTCACATATTACCATTTTTGTACTTATATTATTATATAGATCTGCCTAAGAGTATGGATATATTCAATAATAGTTCCATGAGAACTATTTATTACGATTTTTTAAAAATTTACCTACCTTTCAGATTTAAAAGTACTACAAAAACAATGAATGGACTCCTAATGACTTGTCCCCTTTTGATATTTTCTTATTACCAGAATATTATCAAACATCATAAAAATTTTGCGTTGCGTAAACCAACAAATATAACTGTAAATAACAAATATTCCAATAAAGTAGTTGTAATTACTATCGTAATTATCATTACCTAGTCGTTGGCCTGCTCCTCGATTCCAGTCCCTTCCTGGCACGTACTTCCACCAAATTTTGTTAACGGTTTAAATTTTCCACTTGATGGCAGGTCGTCGTGTCACGTTCTTATGTCTTGTAGCGACAAGGACGTGGAAGGATATGTCCGTTTTTGAGTTTCCTCTCTCCCACGTTGTATGTAGATAGTTTTTAAGACTTCTTCTAAATGAGTCTTTTCCAATTCACATTATTGGTCACCTCATTTTATGTATCAATAAATAGTAGGGTTCTACCATCTAGTGTCCGTAATGCAACAATTCTCTCATAAATCAAAAATCTTCCGCTATTTGTTAGTTGGTTGTTCACAGCAAACTCTCTCTCTCTTTCTCTCTCTCTCTCTCTGGTTACTCTCATTAGAGCTGTTTCTCATAGTCTAAACTAATGGTTCCTTGTTGGCGGTACTGACCCCCACCAGTTTAATTTGCGCATTCACCGAACCCTTCTTAATTGGACAAGCGGAGCGTGTCATCACGAATCATATAAGTCGGGGGTGTGTCTTGACCTCCGCCGAACCCGCGAGACTGACTCACCGAACCCCTGGGGTTCAATCGAACCCAGGTTAAGAACCATTGATCTAAACATATTTGTCATCCTATCTAGTAAGATATAGTTCTAACCATCAAGTGTCGGCCTCATTTTTTTTTTTTTTTTTTTTTTTTTTTTTTTTAATTATTTTTTATTTTCATTAATATGTTTTACATGTTGCTAAATGATAATTTTACATCTTAGGTTTTTTACTACTTTTCCATTTAAAGCATATTGTAAATATATTGAGTATATGGTACAAGCAACAGGAAAACTTCTTCAGATGGAATGACAGCCTGTCAGAAGCAGCAAAATTAAAGTGCGGCGTTAGGCAAGGAGGCTCAATGTCCCCAGTGCTGTTCAATGTATATATGGACGAACTTAGTAAAATACTGAACAAAACAAGAATCGGATGCCACGTTGCCGGAGTATGTATGAATAACATAAGTTATGCAGATGACATGGTCATACTAGCCCCATCAGTAAGGGCAATGAGAAAACTTCTTGCCATATGCCAAGCATACGTCGATAGTCATGGTTTGATGTACAATGCCAAAAAATCATCATTGCTGGTGTTTAAAGCAAATACTGGTCCTACTGTCATTCCACCTATTCTCCTCGGCGGAGACACTGTCAAAATCTGCAGGGAAATAAAATATTTGGGGCATGTCGTCACTGATGACCTAAATGATAAAAATGACATAGAACGCCAAAGAAGAGTACTCAGCGTTCGAGCCAACATGCTCGCCAGGAGATTCAACAGGTGCAGTTCTCCTGTGAAGAAGCAAATATTCCAGAGCTACTGCATGAGCTTTTACACCAGCGAACTTTGGACAAGATACTCACAAGGCGTCATGAACTCACTTCGAGTACAATACAACAACGCATATAGGGCGCTATTCGGCCTACCTTGGCGATGCAGTGCCTCGCAGATGTTCGCAGAAGGAAGGGTACATGGGTTCGCCGCCTTGATGCGCCACAGAATAGCCGGGGTGAGTCAGCGCTACCAAAGATCGGAGAACACTCTCGTCCAGGCCGTGGCCCAGTGGCAGGGCGCGCCTCTTCACCAAACATGGAGAATACATCTGAAGCCTCCGTAGTAGATATACGATTACGTACTAAATATGTAGATGTATATATATTTTTTTTTTTATCTTTTTTATGTTATTTGATTTTTTATCTGGTAAATCCGTTTTATTTAATGTATACTTTTTTATGGCTGACAGAGTATTGCACCCACCGCTCTGTTCGGCTGAAATAAACGTTATTATTATTATTATTATTATTATATGCTTGTGTATGGAAAAGGAGTGTACATAAATGTGGTTATTACTTAGTACTTAAATAATTCATTTACATAAATATATGTGTGTTGTAATCGTATATAATAGTATATATTTGAAGAGAAGAAAGAATATTATGGAAAACCAAGAATATTTGTATACATTTAAATAAAAGAAATAATATTATAGAAAATTAAGGATATTTGTAAGGATAATTAAGTGGCATTAGTTTTTTTCTTCAGAATATTTTTAAAATGACTCTTGACAGAGAGCAGTATTTGGGTTTTATCATTAATGCTTCTGATTTCTTCTGGTAGACGATTGAAAAAAGTTCTTCCCTGGTAAGTGTAATGGTGTTGTGCAAAAGACGTATTTAGTTTTGGGCATATAAAAACATGTTTAAGTCGCGTTCTGTTTTCGTTTAAAAATTGATATTTATCTTTTTCTTTTATAATTTGAATTACTGAATTTTTAATATATAAATCTTTAAATGTAGGTACTTGGAATTCATCAAATAGGCGTTCTGTTGGGTAGTCCAAGGATTTTTTAATATAATTTTAATAATTGTTCTTTGTACAATTTCTATTGGAATAAGATTACATTTATATGCGGATCCCCAACTAATAATAGCGTATTGTAAAGTGGATTGAACTAAGGCATAGTAGATTAAATATAGATTTTTTATTGACAAAAAATTTCTAATTCTTAAAAATATGTATATTAATTTTCTAATTTTGTTTACTACTTGACATATTTGTTCCTTCCATTTTAGATTTTTATCAATAGTTACTCCTAGATATTTTATTTTATTTGTTGTTTTTAATATTGTACAGTTTGATTTGCAGTAGTTTTGGCTGTGAATTTTAGTATTTTCATGTATGACAATGTTAAAATTTTTGGGAGCATCGTTTAAATGTATTGCAAATGGAATTACAAATGTCTTTTCACTATTTAGTGATAGTAAATTAGTGTCGAAAAAATTCTTAAGCGTGTTAATGTCTTCTATGGCCTTTAATTCTACATTTTCCCAAGTCTTTCCACTTATTATTAATACTGTATCGTCGGCGTATGATGTAATTTGACCATGTAAAGGTTCTAAAAAAATATCGTTTACATATATAGTAAATAGGATTGGTCCAAGCACTGTACCTTTTACTACCTATTTAATAGTATCAGTATGATCGTATCATTGTTAGTTGGTTTTTCCATCATTGATAGTTGGTTGGAGTCAACTGTGTCTAATAAGGTCACTCGCGGCCGTATACTACACGTTAATTTGTCATTTCATTTCATGAATATTTATAACCACTTTGTTCAGTGTCCGTATGTTCCTGTAATTCTTCAATCGTTGGGTGTTAGTTAGTCTGCGCGATCTTTCTTTAATAAGTCAATTCATACTTATTTGTCACCTCGTCTCATTAAAAGCAAGCTGGCTTCTCGAACAGTGTCTGTGTGACCGCAGCTCCATAGTTCTTCCACCTCCAGTTAGTTAGTAAGTAGGTGGTAGCGACCTGTCTCATTATACCCATTCCCGCGGCCGATATTATGGCTTCCGCCCTTAACGGTGGCCAGTGGCTCGCGTCGGCAGCGTCTAATTTTAATTACCGTACGAATTGCGTACCTAGTTGGTGAGATAGGGCGGGTAATCCGACCGATCAGTCGCTGTGCTTCGCGCTTTATTCTTGCCTTTGTATAAGTACTCCTACTTTGCAACTGGCGGGGTAATTTAACAATACTCAAAAGTTAACTTAACTGATTCTTAGAATTGTGATTGCGAGCACAAATCATTCTCTGACATGCATAATCATTTCCATTCTGAGCTTTGGAGCTTTGAAAAAGCAATTTTACCGTCACAAGATGAGACAATTTATCAACAACTACTGTTAAAACTCGATGCCGGGTTGATCAATATTAAAGCAATGATGCCTAAAGCACACGACTGTTAAGACATTAAATTTATAAACGTAATAAATAAATGTAATTTCCTTGACACGGCACCATTTGCGCCATAAAAAATGTGAAACGAAAACCCTTAATTGTGGCACGTTATGTTAGCTTGTTGACGTTCCCGGTTCTCGGTTTTAATCTCCCGGGCGTGTTTGATTTCGACCTGCAGCGGCACGGACGGAATTAAAAGAGCGCACTTAGCGCCACCTGGCGCGGCGGATCGAAATGGAACTGAACGGAATCGGGTTGCGCGATCGGAATCGGAAGGCGGTGGATGTCGCGGCGCATTACCCGATGAGGTGTATCATCCGTTCTACCTGAGACACTTATTACCACATTTTTTTAAATGTCGGTTGACAAAAATACCCTCTGTTTTTCTGCCGCTGAGAGCTCCGCTGTAATCTTTATTTCTAATTCATGCGTTTTACAATGTTTTTGACAAAAAAACCTTCTCTATTATCCTGCCACTAGATCTCCGATCTAACCTCCCTTTTCCGATGTCAATATGCAAGAAAAACATCCTGTTAATAAATAAACGTTTCTCTCTTAATTGACGCGATCTTTTCATTTTTTTGTATTGTACTCGGTAAGTATTTTTTAAATTCAATTCCAGAAAGGGGTAAATTATGTTTTTACTTAAAACTATAATGGGTACCTAAATAGATACATTTTATTATTATACCTACAGTCTACACTTATTATTTTTTTTCTTTTATTTTCAGAAAGAATATGTTTTTTACATGGTACTTCTTCCTTTTATTTTAAATATCGCCTGGGAGACTATTGCCCCCTCGTAGCTAATGGATTGCTTGCCATATCGTAAAGTCGTAAAGTATGGTGTTTAAATGTTCGTCGTGTAAAAGTGTGTGTGCATAACTTTGAATATCTATTATAATTTCTTCTAAATTTATTATTACCTTTGTTTTTTACTTCAATACCTTCGATCTCCGAAAGATATTCCTGAAAGCTTTTTTGTAACTTCAATTTTTGTTACGTGAGTCGTTCATGGGTTTTTGGAACAGATGAAGTCGTGATAAAACTATTCCACTTTGCAATTCTATGTGCGCTACGTCCCAGTCATGTTCTATCCTGAAAGAAACATAGGTACTATTAAAAAAAAAAAATATTCGAAAATAATTAATACATGACAACTAAGTTAACAAAAATTTGTACTTTTTCGCCATCCTTCCCTTTCCCATCCCCATCCCCGCAGCGGGTGGAAAGTTCCACTAGACTCGAGGGGTATTGACGTAAAAAACGGTTCGTCCTCCGTCAGAGTGAATTTTGAATAAATTTTCCATGCAGGTTTCTACGTATTTTCAATCCAATATCTGCGCATGGACAGAGACATGCGAGCGCTCCCCCAAATCTACATGCCGGAATTATCCAACATGCCACCACGGTGCACTTTGTTCGTTTCCGCGATTCACACAAATAGGTTTTATTTCGAAGAACATTTTCAACTCTTAATAAATATTCCCACATTGTAATTGTTTATTTTTTTAATCAAATTTACACAGTAGAAGTAAAACATGTTTTTTAAAAATATTTTTATTGTATATAGAGAGATTATTTAAAGCTCATTTTATTGTTCTTTTTGAGGTATCAAATTTGCAATCGATTCGAAATACTCAAATTGGCAGCTACTGTCTTAACTACAGAGCGATATCCTATTTTCTGCAGTTTTTTCCAGGCCAATAAAATATTTTCAATCAACAAAGTAATTTTTACCACAAGCTGTTAATTTATTTACTATGTATCTTTGTTTTGAAACACTCCATAGATGTCTTCAAGACCCAAGTTAGGTACTAAAAAGTGACTAGAGCATATGTGCGTGTAGCATACGCGTCGTTCATGAGCTGTATCCGCCATACTATTTTGCTGTATTCGTGCACGACGCGCCGCGTCGGCTACGGGTTTGACCTCAATGTTACTCTACTGAGAGTGCTGGTAGCACGTTACGCGAGTTGCTTCCGCATCTGCTACTCGTATGACAGAAATGGTGATCGAGCATGATTTGAAGTTGGAAAAATTTGGAGGTGGAAAATACCCATGTTTATATAACTAAAATTTACCGGAATGCATAAGAAAGGATTTAGCTGAGAAGGAGTGGATTAAGGTTGAATAGTCAATTTGACATCATTCTCATGTAGTTCTTTAGCAGCTACGAATGCCCTACTATGGGTGTACCCAAAATCTTATTTTCGATCTTTTTTATGCTTATAAGAAAAATAAAGATTAACAGTATCGTCTTCATAGTTTGACGTCGTTTCAACTCTACGGCTGCACGTAAAAAAATGATCAAGTTCAGTATAATTCGTGTAACGCCGTGTACGGAAACAAGCATTAACGAGTGGCATATCGGAAGGCGACTTGTGTTGCATTGCAGTGACGTAACTTATATGTATATCTGTTCGAATGGCCTTAATGTCATTTAAATGTGTATATTTCCCTTCTAAGGTAACATGGACCGCCCGTTGGGAAATAAAACGATGACAAATGAATATCTCGAATGAAATTTGTTTTATCTCGAGTCTTAAATAAAATCCTTCTCTTGTGTAATTTGTATTAATTATTTGTGTATATTTCTATTAGTGTCCCGCACTTATGTTATTGTTTCGAAGTCACGCATTTGACGGAATTTCAGAAATCATTTATCTTCAAAGCTTTGGAGAGTTTTAATACTGCGACAGTTCTTGTCCCGTGCATCTGGCATTTACCAACTCTGACAGTTTTCCAACTTTAACAATCACATTACAGTTGTTGAACACGGACTCAGCTGCGACTCGGTTTGGGTATCACAGAATCACACTGAGTCACCTTGCTAGGAGCATTGAATGAGATACTCGTACTACGGAATAAATTCCCGTTTTAATTGAACCCGTACACAAATGCCCAGAACTCATCAACACTAGATGGCCAAAAATATGATTTTGTCAAGAGCGAATCTTATTAAAAATTTATATATTTATCTTGATAAGAGGATAATCAAATATTACATATCCGTATGTTATTTAAATGTTTGCTTGACACAGCCGTAGATCGTGTGTATGCATTTGAATCTACCACTCTCTTTTACCCTTTACACTACAGTAATGTGACTTTTTCCTCCGGATGTTCTTCATTGTGAGTTCTTGATTAAAAAATATATTTATTTATTTATTTATTTACGCCCTTTTTCGGGGCTTTTACATATACAATTTAAAAATTACACTTGATTAAATAAAATATAAATACTATATATTTCTTTTACAAATAAATATAAAAGGTATATATTTCTTTTACAAAGAAATATACAGTATTTATTTTACATAACTGAACTGCCTCAGTAACAGCATTTTGTATTTGTCTAAAGATAAATTGAAGATGTCCACAGACTTGGTAAAATTATTTCCCTCCATTAGTATTCTGGGCAAAGAGGAATACATATGGTAGTTAGTTCCAGAATTTCTGCACTGAAATAAATCCTGACTTCTAGTATTACGTAGAGGAATCCGGAAGCTTATTAATTCAAGCAATAATGGACTATCAACTAAATCATTTAGAATTTTATAAAGAAATACCAAGTCTGTGAAAATTCTTCTGTCTGACAATTTGAGCATATTCATATCATTTAAAATAGTGTTGTAGTTCAACATAATTGCTGGAATACCCATTTTAAAATTTAGAAAACGTAAGAATTTATTTTGTATTCTTTCAACAGCTTGTACATGTGTATTATAATATGGGTTCCAGACGGGAGAATTGTACTCAAGTTGACTTCTAACAAATGCAAATTATCTTATTATGTATGACTGATTGATTTTACAAGGTGTCTGGGGGTAAAGTGCACTAACTTAGAACGATGATTTTATATCAAAGCCTACAAGTAAAAATACAAATAACTTTTTTCAAAATTCCGAAGTTTTAAGGTAGTTTCCAGGTAAAAAAAAATCGATTTGTTTGTGTGGAAAAAAAACTTCTAATAATATACAGGATGTTAAGGGACGTACTTGACTTACTTTAACGTGTGATTCCTGACATTATTTGGATTAAAAAATGTAAATGAAATTTTGGTCTCCGGTGATATTTTTGATGTTTTTTTTAATTTATTTTTTTCTACAAAAACATAAAAAAATGATAGGTGTTGGACAGCGGGAGGCGGGGTGAAGGGTTGATCGGTTACTCGGCTGAGTGACCAGTGACGACAAGCGGAAGAAATTTTTTTGTTTGAATTTGAAGAAAAAAAATTGAAAAAATAAAGTCATCAAAAAAAGTCACCGGAAATCAAAATTTCATTTACATTTTTTACTTCAAATAATGTCAGCAATCACTGGTTAAATTAAGTCAAGTACGTCCCTTAACATCCTGTACTACGTATTAAGTTTTAACAAAAATGATGGTTTTCTAAATATACCTTTTAGTAATATTTAATTATTTTCAGTTTGATCTCCTTTTTTAAGCTCAATTTCACTGTTTCAGAAACAAAAAAACTGTGACTCACACGTTGTATAAAAGAAAACACTAAACATATAGCGCTTTAAAAAAAATTAGGCTATGTAAGAAACTCCATTTTTTCAACATTATTTTTGGCCGGCTTATGTTGCGATTTAAGCCTCTGTGCCGCGATAACTTGAAGACTTACAAAAACTTCCATTCATTTTTTGTCAAGTCCGAATACCAGGTCAGTAAGACATAAATTCCGTCGGTGTTTTTCTGTTGTGTCCGGGGAACGTTTTTGTCGCGTGTTGTTAGCGGATTCCGAGAAATTCCCACGCTTTTCTGACAATGGTCCTACAGACCTATTCGCGTAAAGACCGCGGTGTAACTGGATTGTCACTTCCACCGGCCCGCAGTAAACGCTTCTTTTTGTCTCTTTTCTTAAAGGAAAGAGATAATGTTGAAATGTCGTACGATGAAAACGAACTTTTATAAATTTTATATTATGTGGTTGTGGAACATCATTTAATGCAAAATGCAGAAAATTTGTCAGTATAAACATAAGAAATAGTTAGCTATGACGTCAATCTCTTGATAATTTATTATATTTTGTTACATTAAGTACATAAAATTATAAATCTCTTTGTTATCACTGTTCTCAATAACATCATGTTTCACTAAACTTTATTTGGATTCACGTTTTCATCCTCTTTGGACGTGAGGGTCCTGGCAAGAATGGTTCATCCAAGGCATCATCATCCTCAGTGGTTGGTGGTTCTTGCTGAACGAGGTCTTCGTCATCTTCTTCAAATAAATTAACAAATTTCCTGGCTCAATTGAGAAATGTAACGAAATCACGAATCTTTCATCATATTATTCAATTGCTCGATAATAAAATCAAGTATACCGGGGCGAAACGCATAGTTCATATTTTTTTTGTGAAAATTGTTTAGACATTGTATTACGAATTTATGTAGAGCAAATGTACAGAGAAATGAGTGTTTGAAGAATAAACAAAGCGTAAGTTGATGATAAAAGTTAGATGCTATTTACCTGAAAAACCTGTCTCGATAAAGTCAGTCAAATACTCAAGTCATGTTGTGTGTGATTTTTCTACCCTTAACAGGTATGAAAAACAAAAAGAATAATCTAACACATGCGTGAGTATTATTTTTGTAAATTTCTATTTTAAAAAATTGTAGGTTTTTTTGAAAATAAAACTGGTTTTCTATTAAAATGACAAAACCTCATCTGTTGGTACTCCCGTTAGACGTTTTTCGTTGAATTTATCTTTATAATTTTGTCATTACACTCAATTTGTATTATTTTTAAACGTAAACTACCTCCTGTTCTATATTATATTTTAGTTTTAATGATTCTTGTTGAATGGCACCGTTATGGTTATCATTATCTAATGTCCTGTGACAAAAATAATGTAAAATTGACACCAGTCGCCCAGATCAGGGACTTAGGTGTTATATTTGATGAAAAGTTAACATTTACTCTGCACGTAAATGAAATAACAAATGGAGCTTTAAAAATGCTCGGGTTCATATGCAGAACAGCAAGTGGTTTCAAGTCACTAGAATGTTTGAAAACATTGTACACTTCTTTAGTAAGAAGCCAGGTAGAGTACAATTCGCCAATTTGGTCCCCAATGTATAAAATCCATTCCAACAATATAGAAAGGGTACAGCACAAATTTCTAAGATTTATTAACTTTAAGCTAAATATTCCAATTCAAAATATTAACTATGTCCTTTTGATGAAACAACTCAACATAATTACGCTGTCAGATAGGCGGATCATCTTTGACCTTGTACTATTAAATAAAATTATTAATAATTGCATTAACAACCCTGAAATTCTCTCCAAAATAAAATTTTACATACCGACCAGAAATACGAGGCAAAGTACTACCTTTTTCTGTGACAATTTCAAAACGAATTATGAGGCTCATACACCTAATAAAAAAATAAAAAAATAAAAAAAAAAACAGCACTCACAATTTTTGTTAATATTGTTCTTTTGGAATTGCTTTGTAATACTGTATTATGTATGTATTGTAATACTATATATACCTACTGTAAATTATTTGTTTAACATTATTAATCAATTTTTGTTAGGACTCGTAAGAAAACTATATTTAAGTTTATTATAATTAAGCGCACTTGAAGTGAAATATCACAAAACTGCGCTATACAAATTCTATGATATTATTATTATTATTATGTATATGTTAAGTTTAATAACATTTCTCTTTTGTTTCAGGTAAAAATAAACAATACATCCCTAGAGCAGAGAAATATCTAAATCATGGTAAGATAAATAAATAATAATAAAAATAGGTTAAGAAAATAGGTACATATTGCCAAGTTCCTTATAGGTTATTAGCAAGATAGGTAGGTACACATGTAATTAAGGAAGGGTTGTTTCAAAAAATTTGAACGATTTGTCAAAAGTTAATTTTCAAGTTCTGTTATTATCTCATTATAGGCCAGTTTCTTTATAAAACGGTTATAATCACAGAACTTGAAAGAACTTTCACAGAACGTGAACATTAACTTTAAAAAAATGATGGTTGTTCAAATTTTTTTAAACAATCCATTCTACATAAGATAGATATTATTAGATAATTCGATTTTATCATCAAGGTATGAATACCATGTTGTGAATAAAATCCGACGAAGAGCCTTTTACCTTTGGTAAAACAAAATTATTTTCACAACCCAAACACAATAACTTAATAAAGAAATTGTTTCTCCCTGCGTGTCCTTTCCCATTCGTCCTGTTCCCCTTTAGCCTCCCCTTCAACTTCCGCGTCCCCTTCCCCTCACGTGTTCCCACTCCGCCTTCCCTCTCCCCTCTTTCAGTCCCGGTACATTCAGTTTTCAAACAGCTCGCGTGCCACCTAATGCAATTTTTTTTATACAAATTTCATAAAGCCAGAGCTCACCAGTATATATACAAACCATAGTGGGCATGCACACATCAAACCTCAAAAGTTTTTAATCGCAATCGGATGAATGGTTAGCAATGCATGATTACATGGTACCAGAACTCACTACTATATACAGAAACCATCGCGGGCATGCGAACATCAAATCCCCAAAGTTTCATCGCAATCGCATGAATGGTTTAGCAAAGCATAGACATCTCATGTGCATACTCATATATAATCATATTTTGATTTTTATATATTTTCTATTATGCAAAACCACTACACTTTGACGCTAATATCCATCGAATTAATTTATCCTCCAGGCTGTTAGTAATGGATTAATTCGTATGCATATTTTACGCCTAACCAAGCCACCCACACCCCAGGTTCCTGCCTACCTGTGTTTGTTTCAGCATTACGTTGATATCGAATAGAAAACCGAGCATTAGAAGTGCAAACAAACCCGACCCTCTGTGCTGAGGGAATGTGGGTGGGTGTGGGGAAGTGTTGTGGGTGGTGGGAGGAAAAAAATAACTGTGTCGAACTGAGGCGGATACCAGGATAATGCCAGGGAACCATAAAGTAGAGGAGGTGCTCGGATGGGGTAAACACTAACAGAGCGGCCGGATTAGAGATGTAGCGACCGGAAAACTCAACCCATTACGGACTTTCAGTGGGGTTAGGCTCGCCGAATAGTAAATACGGATGATCCTACGGACGCTGCGGAAGGCAGGTAGTAATAACATCACGCGGGAGATTATTGCTATAGTGAGTAATGCTGCGGATAAAAGCCGGCTCCGTTAAAAAGTTTATCGTGTAAAAGAAGGATTCCCAAACAGTCGATCGCGACAATGAATTTTTAAATAAAAATTTTCCCCATTTTTTTAAAGTGTAAACTTCTTTAGCACCGTTGTGATTTGAAACTCTATGTAACGAAAAAGCGTCACTGAAAAGAGACAAACACTTACATCTGTAAGATTTATCCTGCGAGAGAATACGATAGAATTATCGGTCTCCTCTTTGTGCCGTGTTTTGTCGCCTCCCCATTCTCGTCTACTATAGTTTTCTGAAAGTTTCACTTCTTTTCTCTTGACAAATTTATGGTCATGGTTTTAAAAATTAATATCCTTATCGTTGAACAAATCTTTTTGTTTAGCTTTTTATTTCGTAATATATAACGTTGATTGTCTGTTAGTTTAGTTTACTGCCGGGTAAACGTCAACTATTTTCCCAATAACGCGGCTTTGGTTGATTTGAAAAAATATGCCATTTTTTGTTGTTAGAATAAGTTCAATTTTCTTAAATTGAACTTAATAATTCATACTTTAAACCTAGTGTTTCTGTTAGAGGAGTATTTATATTGAATTTTTATTTTATTATTTTTGAAGTAAAACTTCTTTTCGCACGCTTGACTTGGGGAGTAAGTTGGTGAATGCGTTACGAAAAGTGCGATGCGGACGGCGATCGGGCGAGGCGAACGGTCGGGCGAGGCGAACGGTAGTTTTTTTTTGTTTTGTTTTTTTTTTTTTAAATTTAATGACAATATAAGGTAAATAAAGTAAAATTACACAATAAGTAAAAATACCAAGTTATGTGGTTTGTTTACAGTCCTCCTCACTAGGTATTCCTGTTCCGAGGCGGACTGTATGTTGCTGAATGGGAGCTGATATTTATTTCCTCATCTTCTAGTTTCTTGATTATCACAAAATAAACAATAAATAAAATAAAAGTATTGGTTTCTTGTCTGCAGGTTGCATTGGGGTTACTTCATAATTTTAATGATTTCCTCATCGTCCTGTTTACTTAACCATAATTTGATGTCTTTTTTAAACTTTTGTTCTCCGTGGTGTTCCTAGTTTCAATTGGAAGGGCATTATATAATTTTGTAGCATGGAAATTATGGTTTTTCTGGCCAGTAAGTTTTGAGGATTTAGACCTTGTAGTGTAGGTGTGTTGGTCCACATAGTATTCATATTTTTCTTTAAATTTGAGTAGTGCATTTTTTTAGTATAATTTAATAATACTGAACACATTAGAGTTTTTAAAGATTTCTTTTGATGGAGTTTTTATGAGTTGAAAGGGAGATATAAGTTAGTAAAGTTTTACTTTAGTCCTATGGTCTAAAGAATACTTTTTTTTTCTTGTACGAGTGTTTGTAATATCAGTTGTATCTCTTCAGCTATATTATTTTTGTACATGCATATATATGCTTATTTAGTTCCTACTTGCAATTATATCTTCATTTATTTTTATTATTATTTCCAATATAATATAGGTTATGTTATGATACGCACCTGTGTATACTGTAAAGCCACTTTTGATTTCAGAAATTATTTTTACGTTAAAAGCCCTTTTTGGCGAATGAATAAATAAATAAGTCGATCCCCACGGAAATAAGAGTAAAAAGTAGTAAAAAGGTTGAGAACCCTGGTGTATAATATATGAAAGGTACTTACTGTAACAACATATGCGTTGCGTATATCGTAAAATGTTAGACGATTACAGCTTGCTATTTTTCTCTGTAGGAGACCAAAAGTGTAGCGTAATATGAAAAAACTAATTTCATATTTTCGTTTAGATTATTATTGTTAACTTATTCTAATATGATATATTTCACTGATGGGAATAACCTTCAAAAAAGTATAAAAAAGAAATTTTTTCTCATAAAAATTGAAAAAACGAATTATTTTTAGGTAAATTCTTAGATGTTCTATGTCCATTTAACAATAACCTCCCCACCAGAGAGATAAGTATCTACGTCTATAGATTTCACATTTAATATGTCTTCTATACCTATTGGTTTTTTCACAAGTATGTAGTATTTTTGAAGTAAAACTACTTTACGCACGCTGGGGAGCACGACACTTGGGGGTAAAATGATGAATACGTTATGAAACGTTACGAAAAAATACGAAACACGAAGAAATGTGACACGTTACGAAATAATGTGAAGCCCTAATCAATATGAAACGCCTATCAATGTGAAACGAGTTGATATTGATAACGTTGTGATATGAGTTGAGTTGAACTGAGTTGAGTTGAGTTGAGAGCTGAGAGCTGAGAGTTATTGTTATATTGTTAATGGACGGCATAAGTTAGTGAAGTTTTACTTCAGTCGTGTGGTCTAAAGCAAACTCTTTTTTTTTAAAGTGAAAACTTCTCTAGCACCGTTGTGATTTGAAACTCGATGAAACGAAAAAATAGCGACACTAAAAAGAGACAAACACAAGATTTAGCCTTCGAGAGACTAATCGGTCTCATATTTGCTTCGTAGCTTATTGGTCTCCTCTTTTTGCAGTGCTTCGTAGCCACCCCAATCTTGTCTATTTTAGTTTTCTGAAGATTTCACTTCTACTGCGTGTGAACCACACACGATTTTTTTTTATTGAGTACCGCAAAGAATCCCAACTTCTAATGGTTGGGACTCTAGGACCTTAGGACCTAGGGCTTTAGGGGCGCTCCTTGCCGTCTTAAAGCGGTGATGTCCAATTAGGTTATATTGCGAGGTTAAAGATAGATGGGAGGGGAAGGAGATGGTTGAGTGGTAGATGGTGAGACACCTGACTTTCAGATCTGGTCATCAAGCACATCTAAAGTAATTTTAAGTAATATTTCGATTCTGAATTGTGGCGTTTCACCAGGGCGATACTAAAAGAATTTATTCATATTTGTACATTTTTACAAAATGACTTAATCGCCGTAACATCCTTGTAGGCAGATCATTATTTCAATGCCTTCATTGAAATAGTTTTTAGCTAAGTTGATTAATATCTGAAAAACCCTCCCTTTCTCCATCCCACGCTCCATGTTTTTCTGCATCATATCATTTCAACAATTGGAATGAATAGATTACTGATTCGGGGATTTCTTTCATTCATTAGTAATTATATTTAAACTTTGGCGTTAAAGATGGGATTGATTCGAACCCGCTGTTGCGCGTGGCTAGAAAACAATTAGACGTCTCGAGACAAGAATAGAACCACCAAAGTTAAACTCGGTTTAAGCTCTGTTGCAACTCGATTACAATATATATATTATCCCCGGTGAAAGGTGTAACGCGACACGCTTGCGGAAACTCAAACGATTTGACATAAAAAGGTACACTTACCTAACTAGATACTGGTTCCCCGTTCGGCCTAAAAAGGTCGCTCACGTAATAACCGCGCCCAGATTTATATTGCCGATACCCGACTTTTGTTGAATCGTTTAATTTTGGGTACGTTAGACACTTAAATACCCCTTTCGCGTTTCTCTATTCTAATGTTTTGTTACCGATTCCGCAAGCAAAAAGTCAACAACTTTACTAATGTTTACCCACGAATGTTTGCATATCGAAAATCTGTGCTTAAGTTTTGTATGCATCGTCGACACAATATTTTTTGATTGGGGGCTTAACTTGGTGAGGATTTATGTACCATCAAGTTTAACTACCACCATATTCGGATAATATTAACCCGATACTGTTACAAATTAGTTGTATGAAGTTCGATACTTCAATATATGATTACATTGAACTTAGGTTGCATGTGTGTTATGGGTTTCGAGCCGCCATTGTCTATCAAGGATCTTTTGAAGTGAAAACTTCTTTCGCACCGTTGTGATTTGAAACTCGATGAAACGAAAAATGGCCACTCTAAAAAGAGACAAACACAAACATCTCGCGGGTTTAGACTGCGAGACAATGAGATAGAATATTCGGTCTCCTCTTTGTGCAGTGCTTCGTAGCCTCCCCAGTCTTGTCTTCTTTAGTTTTCGCTTGTTCATAGAGTTTCTAATTACGACGGTACTAAAGAAGTTTTCACTTCAATAACTTTTTTAAAAAGTTTTTTTAATGTTTTTTCGACTACCACACTAGGCACATGGCTGTATTATGGGAGTCGAAAAAAACCTAACATTTTTTTCCTTTGCAATTTTTTCCGAATTCGAACACCTCTTATTCGAATACCACACACGAGTACGTTTTTGAAGTAAAATTTCTTTACATACACCTGACTTGGGCAGTAAGCTGGCGAATGTGTGACGAGAGCGTTACGAAAAGCGAGGCGAACGCTTTGTATATTACTGTAGGAGCAAGAGAGAGCAGTGCGCGCGCACATTTACTTTCTCTCTTCCTATCATATAGATGGAGCAGAAGTTTTACTTCAGTTGTGTGGTCTAAATCACACTCGTTTTTTTTAATATTAGCGAGTCTCTTTCCGAACACGGAGACTCTTTTCCTTCAAGTGATGAAAGAACCCTTGAAATCCCGACCCACCTCAGTCATAGATTTCCTTCAAGCACCATGCCTTTGAATTCTGTTGCCGTATAATATATGGGGTACTCTCTCAACGCCACCTTCGAGGCTAAATTAAAGTAGCACTTTGTGTTCCTACCAGCTTAGTGCTTCGCTTCCTTTCTTGATTCTTTTCCTTTTCTTTTCTTACCAACCTATCTCCATATTTTACAGATTTTTTCATGTTATTATATGCATTGCGGAAAAAACGCCACATTTATACACCTATTCTAACCTACTATAAAACATACCTTTGTTTAATTAAATTTCTACCGGTATAATGTCAACTTTTTTTAAACCATGACATGGTGTCTGGTAATACCATCGGACAACAATATTATATCTATGAGTAATAATTAGGTACAAATAAATATTTTTAATCACTGATGGCAATATTAGCGACTCTTAATCGAAATTTTTCGTAAATTGTAGAATTTAATCATTGTAGACAATATTAGTGAAAATATTCGATTGAGAGTTGCTAATATTGTCTTCAGTGATTAAATATTATAATTTTAGGCTTTAAAAAGAAATTTAATAATATTTTTACTTTATACATAGCGTATCTCAATTCTCCATTTCGCAAATAACGAAGACTCGTCGAAAAATTAAACAAATGGTTTAAAATTACTTTTTAGACAAAAGCTTTCGATTTAAGTCGTTTTTCGAAGATTAGTTTAGAATCTATTCATAATAAACAAAAAATTTAACAAAACAAAAAACGACTTCAAAAAATGCACTAAAAAGTAAAAAATAATTTCGTACGATTGTTATTTTTGGAGTCGGTGTCAGCCAAGGTAACTACATACATAGGTAGTTATAGGTGAGATGTGGAGATCTTGGCTGACACCGACTCCAAAAGTATTAGTAAGTATTTAGTGCATTTTTTGAAGTCGTTTTTTGTTTTGTTAAAATTTTTGTTTATTTTTTTTTATTTTTAGTGACCAACGTGCGTAAAGAAGTTTCACTTCAAAAAAAAGAATCATCGGAATCTGTTGGCGTAATATTGAGTTATTTATATTTCTTCAAAAACCTAAGAAACATATTACCTAGGAAAGACATCAAAAAAGTATTTTATGCTTTATGTCATTCCCGTCTTGAGTACGGAATTCTAGTATAGGGATCTGCTACAGCAAATCATATTAACCACTTAGATATTGCTTAGAAGAGCATTATAAAAACCATACTAAAATTACCCATCAGAACCCCCTCAAAAGATATTTTTAAGTATTTTGACATTCTTATACATCATTTTAAAAACAGAAAATATCCTAATGACACTCGGATACATGACACAAGAGCCTCAAAAAGGGATATATGAGATGTTCAAAAATTCAAGACAAGTTTTGACCAAAGAAACCACATATATCTGGCAATCAAACTTTGCAACATCCTTCCTCCAAGTTTAAAAAAGATAGAAAAGATAAATAAGTTTAAGGAAAAAATCAAAACATGGGTGAAAGAAATTATTGCAGACATACTAGAGAATGTATTAAAAACATCATAGAAACTAAATAACGGAAAATCAAAGAAATCGGCCAGTCCGCCTCGGCACAGGACCACCTAGTGAGGAGGACTAAGAACAAACAGATGAATTAGTTATATACATTATCACATCTTGTAATTTTCATCAAACCTGTAATTAAATAGTCACAAAAAAAATGTTTATTGCAAATTTAAGAAATATATGGTTTTCTCAAAGATCCCATTGTCAGAACTGGACCAAATTAAAATGGGACCACACGGAAAGCACCAGCTTTCTAATAAAAAAAGAATCATCAATATCGGTTCACCCAATCGAAAGTTCTGAGGTAACAAACATAAAAAAAAAAAAAAATACCGTTGAATTGATAACCTCCTCCTTTTCGAAGTCATTTAAGGCTCCGTTACCGGCCCCAAAACGAAGAAGATGGAGAGATACGAAATTACCAATGTTAGAGGAGAGCGCTAACATTTACAGCGCCAAAATCGATGCAAAAACTGCGAACATATTTAATAAAACACAACTCGTTTAAAATAGAGCAAAAATCTCTTAGGAGCTGTCTAAAACAGTATTTAATGAAACACTGTGATTTTTTCATACATATAACATGTAAAATAACGGAGAAAATGAAAAAAAATGGAGCATACTTTGCGAATTTTTTCTATCTAGGGAATTTCATATAAATTGCGTTTCGGCGTGGGAAGGTATAGATATTATCTTCAAAAATAACATATATTTTTTTAAGAGCTTAAAAACTTCAAATGCTGGGAGGTTTGCAAGAAATCGGTAGAAATTCGGAGAGCGGCCTCTTAAAAAGCAATTATATTGGGCCGATTAGTATCTAAGTGGACAACTAGGGGTTCTCAACCAGGCGTCGCGGGTAGTGGGTTTATTGTATTGTACGAGCATCATTTTTTGCTTACAGTGATGATAGTAAAAGTTCATCAAAAGTCATTCACAACACCAGACTTTTTTACTTTCTTTTTTAATGCTTTCAACCGTCTGAAGTCAGTGAGAATGGTTTCTCCAATGGGGTATTTCCACAAACGAGGGGTTCTGTTGAAAATGTACCGAATATTTAAAGATCATTTTTCTGATTTTAATCATCCTACTAAAAATGTTTGTTTTTTATGTTTTCATTCATTATTATTGATTTTTAAAACGATCTAAAACTGACAAAATCAAAACGGCCCGTTTTTTTGCAAATGGTTTTGTGACGTCACAAGCTACGCCCGGCTGAACCAGCATAAATAAACAGCGTCAGGGAGCGTCCGCAATCATAACGTCACACGATAGCCACGCCCCAAAATATCGTTATAGCGGTCATTCAAAAATGGGGAACTTTAACTCGCTGTAGAAAATTTATTCGTCAACATAAAAATAAAATTAAAATGCCTTAACCATCGTAATTTTTTTGCTTAATTTTTTTAAGCCATAAAAAAATAAGTGGAATACCCCATTGGGGTATGTTATAGGAGATGGGGATGAAGAAGGTGGGGTATTACCTGCCTATTCAGATCCGATCACTAAACATGCAATCCATTTTAAGCAACTTTTCATTAGATACTAAATGCTGGTATTTTACTATTGTCTTTTAATTCGTAATAAAAATTACCAAATTTATTTGTTCATCACGGGATTTTTTCGGATTGCTATTCGAGAGCCTCGCTGATTTACCACAAATTAATAATAATAAACCACTCTTATTTCAATTATGTAAATACTCCGTCAATTTTGAAAATTCTCCGTCTTAAACGCTCGACAGAAATATACGTTGATAAATTAAAAGAATCATTCACACTCGACTACCGTTCCCAGTTCCCATCACCAGCAATAATTATCATAATACACTACACGTGTCCGCTTACAGTTTAGTAACGTAACACGTCAGTCTTCCTACCTTATTCAATCCATCACCTCACTGAGTGAATGGAATCAGTTCCGCAGAGGAACTGGCGCGTCACACCGACCGGCTCCGGTCGCGCCGTTTCATTAAGCCGCTATTAGTGCGTCCGCTCAGCCGGTCTAACTGCCGCACTGACCGTCCAGAGGGCCATTCGTCTTGGACCTTAATTGAATAGTATCAAACAGAAACGTTTATATCACTTAAGCTGAGGTCTTTATTGAATTGGAACCGCGCTTCATTTAGTTTATTCTTTGCAGCAATGTTTCGTTTTAATCAAGGAAAACATATTTATTAGGATTAACGGCGAATTTCTAACACTATGGAAGATCTACAATCTCTCGTATCTAGGATGAACTAAATATGTATGAAGAATGAGTTAATAATGATGAATATAAGTAAGTCAAAATTCATGGTGTTTGAAAGATAGAGTACGAAAACAGTATGCAATTATGCATCTTCGAGCAGGCGGATGAGTTTGTGTATCTGGGTAGTGTGTTTACGAGAGAATAGAGACATTTAAAGAAGGGTGAATGCCGGTAACTCCATTAATGGAGGACTGAATGCCGTTGGCGCTAATAAAAAAACTGCCAAAAGAAGCGAAGCTAGCAGTCCACAATGGAATCCTGGTAAATACCCTGATGTATGGCAGTGAGGCATGGAACTGGCAGAGGAAGGATGAAATTAAACTGAATGCTGTTGAAATGAGATTCCTGAGGCGTATGTGTGGTAAAATAATGTATGATCGTGTGAAAACTGTGGATATCCGCAAAGAATGTAAGTCTGATGTAAGCATAATGAGTAATATTGAGAAAGGGACTCTCAGATGGTTTGGGCATGTAGAGCGAATGAACTAATAAAGTAGTGTAAGAAGAATATACACCGCAAATGTGAATGGTAGAAGAAGTCGGAGACGCCCGAGGAAGACGTGTTGGTTAATTATTTAGTTAACGGCGAAAGGAGCATCGAGAGAATTTATTACGCGAAAGTGAGTGGTAGACGATGTTGGGGACCACCGAGGAAGATGCGGCACGACCAAGTGAATCAATTATTTGAGTCTGGCCATGTCAAGAGTCAGATTACCAAAAGAGCAGGTATTATTTAAATAAGGATTGTATTAGCATGTATGTGGATAACTCTCATTCTATTCTCTAACCTACTCGTATATAGGACTGTACAAATACTTGGTGGATCATTTATAGATACTATAAAATTTATGCATCATTTCATGTCTTGAATTTGTATTTCAACGGAACTATTTTGTGCGTGCAACGTCACTTCTTCGATTCATCGATCCATGAATCTGTGATCGATGATCGATGAATCGATGATCGATGAATCGATGATCGATGTATGCTGTGCCCACATACACGCGGTTTTTATGAATAAATCAATAATACCTACATGTCCTACATCTACGAACGTTACGAACTCTCCGAACAAATGCGTATAAAGAGATAAATATTGTAATACATTCACTAAATTAGATTGTGATTTCGTTGCCGGTCTAAATGGGGAACACCTTTGGTATATCACAAATCAATCCCTTCGTGAGTCCCACGAACCACACTTTTACCAGAATGTTCTATTCCCATTTAAGCATTGCCAAAAGCCTGTGCGTTTGTTAATTCCACAACTGAATTTGAACATTCGAACCGAAAAAACCCTACCTACGAGTATACTAAAATAGTTTGACATATTTTAACAAATCCAGAACCTTATTTATTTAATTGATTTGTTGATAATTGCTATTATTTTCACTGTCATTGAATTTTTACTAACGGTACAAATTCGGAAAGACGAGAGATGAATCCATCTCTCTCTGGTGTCGTCAATTGATTTGACATGTCTATATCTGTGTAAATATATTGAATGTAGATTTCTTATTTTGACTATTCCTTCGCAACACATTTATGTATTGTATCAAATGAAGTATTTATCAAATGCAATAAAAATCTGGAGTGCGGAGTGAGAAATCTCAATGGTTTCCTGCACTAACACATCATATATATCACCTATGACCTTTTATGTGTCCGTTTGATTTACACAAGAAATAAATTTTATAATAAACTAATCATTTTTATCCAACTCAAAAATTACAAAATTCTAATTGTGTACCCAGTGTAGTGAGTACAAAGCACTGGAGCTAGGGGATTTTCAAGTACCGTAAGGGAAGAGTTAATGAAATTGAGCGGTAGAATATTCAACATTAGTGCAAACATTGAAGCAGCGCTGAAGTGAAAAGTTCGTTATTTCCATCTTTCTGTGTGAATATGAAAATCTGTTAGCTAGGATCTCTAGATTTAAGCTATAACACACAATAACGAGTTTAAATTGTTATTTTGGCTACCGTTCTATTGAAGCGCTTCGATGGTGTTTGCATTTCGCTTGAGGTATCGGGTCGATTAACTAAAGTAAAGACTTCAGAAGTGCAACACACCTTCAGTTAGACTAGTTAGAGTATTGTTGTAGTGATTTGACAATGATCGCACTACGAAGTCTTCACAAGATAATTACGGGTAAAAATAGACAATTTTAGTAGTAAAACTTCTTTACGCGCGCTTGACTTGGGGGAGTAAGCTGGTGAGAGCGTTACGAAAGGTGTGATCGGGCGAGGCAAACGGAAATTAAGAGGGAGATAGATATAACTTTGTGAAGATAGAAAAAGAGAGAAAGTAACGTTTCGTTTATTACTGTAGGGACAAGAGAGAGAGGTGCGAGAACACATTTTCTTTATCTCTTTCTCTCATAGCCAGTTAGTTATGTTTCATATATCAGAAAGGGTCTCCACACGGTACTGCCGCAGTACGTTCTGCCGCAGAACTGACTAACAATCGTATGGTCTGTAGTCAAAACCGCCAGCCGTATTGTTATTATTCACCAGCCTTTATTATTTAAAATAAAATGAATGGTGAATAATAACAATACGGCTGGCGGTTTTGACTACAGACCATACGATTTTTAGTCAGTTCTGCGGCAGAACGTACTGCGGCAGCACCGTGTGGAGACCCTTTAAGACACAATGTTGGCCTATTGTCGCACAAATTTTCTGTCTCTCTTATTTTATAAGTTAGTGAAGTTTTACTTTAGTCGTGCGGTCTAAGTCTAAAGCACACTCGTTTTTTTTAGCTTTCTAATTCTAAATGTATTTTTATCATTTATTTTTTACGACTAGTTGTAACAAATTCATTCAATTCAACAGTAGTTTTAGCAGGCATTTTAATATTTTACGTGGTTAGAAAGCCCTTGCAATGTGTTTTCTTATAAAATTACAAGCAGTTTTTTTGTCATGTTTTAGAATTATTGATTTGCATCGTTATTACATGATGTTTGAGCTTTGATATTTACGTAAACAATGGTTGGTCTCTTAACATTTCTTGAATGTACACCGAGTGCAGTTTTTTCGACCATTCGAATTATTGATGGCTGTCGTTAACATTAGAGAAATACCCTAACTACAGGCGCATTTTTTTATTGTAAGTATGTTTGAGAGCTTCCTATGCCATATTAATTTATATTCCTATGCATTTCTAATAAACCACGCCGACATTATTAGTTTTCTGTCATGCTTTATAAATTTTTGATTTTACAGTATTTGGTATGTTGGAACACTGGATTTTTTAAATCGTGATATTTGGTGATTTATTACTTATGATTTTATCACAAAAAAATGACCTGTACCAAATGATTAGTGCTTCGAAACCGGTGGTTTTGGTACTACCCGTTTACTGACTGAAAAAGCAAAGCCTTAATTAACAAGTGCTGGTGATGATAATAAAACAATTAATTATTAGTAATGGTTATTTTAACGAATGCGGACTCCGTTAACTTTAATGATTTATTCTTGTTGAACATTATGTTAATTCAACCAGGATTCAGTCTGTTGAGTTTGAACGGAAAGTTTTGTTCCGTTGAAATTTATTATTGTTATAACGAAGGAAGTAAAAGTACTTATTTATGAAAGTGAATCTCGGAGTGATTTCATTTCCCCTGAAGCCCGCGTGACATGGTAACAGTAGCATTGCCAGTCCCAAGGGGAGAAAATGAAAACTTACCTTTTGTAACTTGTTTAATTTCCAAGAAGTTGAAAAAAGAGCAAAAGTGAGTTCCTGACTTTCTGAGCTTTTTCTGTGACCATTTTTTTCTATGAAAAGAAAGCTATTCTTTTAACTATTTGTATCGAACTTTGTATTTTTCCCCGCTATAATTCCCCGAATTTATTATAATCTGGAACATACAGATATGTTGTGCTGAATCTGATCATTTCATCACTAAAACTTATTTGAAAATATTCGAACTAAATTATAGATATTTTTTTAATTAAGTTGAAATGTTTTTATTGATAGTTGTTCATTTAAAAAATCATAACTAAAGAGGTAAATGGAACATCTGAAGAACTAACGAGACACTGCATACGTGATAGGGGTTATCCATAAATTACATCACACCTTAAGGGGGGAGGGGGAGGGGGGCAGAGAAGTGTGTCATCAGCTCTGTGACATCACAAGTAAAAATCTAAATTGCAAAATATGTGACGTCGTACTAGCGGGTCTAGGGAGTCTCACAAATGTGACGATGTGTGACAGGGGGGGGGGGGGGGTCAAAAATCACAGTATCAGGTGTGACGTAATTTATGGATGCCCCACACGTGCAATTGTTGGGAGTGAAAAACATCATTAGATGAAGACACTCCAATTCAATCATTGAAGACAATATCAAACGAAAATTTGAAACAGAAAAGTCATAAAAAGATACGTTCGCAACTAGGAATTGAACCCATGACATTAGCCTTGCTGGGGCTCTGCTTTAACCACTGAGTTATTTCGACTAAGAACTACCAACATTATCTTCGTTTTCATACCGCATATTTTTATTGGCTGCTATCTTAATGCCCGATTGCAATGTGCTATCCGAACTAAATGCAATCTAGATATTGTCTTGGATAAATATATCCATTTTTATTTTTATGTGTGACATTTATTGGCTTTTTCACGAGTCCGTGATGAATGTTCATATTGTCTTCAATGACTACATATATTACAATTTGAAGTTTTACTCATTAAGTTATTCAAAAAAAAAAACCCTATCTTCACCTATTGCCAAATCTGTTTGTAACTATGCTCAGATATCAGCCAAGTCACATTGATACCCTGATAAACTTTATAAAGGGACCGAGAACCGGCACTGAAACTATTAAGAGGATCGGGCTGCGCGGCCTTTTTCATACAAAACTTAATTTTGGATTTGTGGCCGAAATACCCAATCAAAGTGAATAATCGAAAGTTAGGTATATAAAATATCCATTACGGGTATGTGCTATTGTATTTATGTTTGTTTTAAATGATGATATATATAGGTAAATGAAGAATTTAATTTTGTTTAATTTTGGAGGCAACTGTGAAATATGTTTCTGAGTTAATTATAATTATTAAAAAATATATCTTGCCTTATCTGCTGTGTTAATACATTGAAAAAAATAAAGCATCGTGAAAATGCGTTTATGAGTAGTAATTTTAATTTGTCTCTCTGGTTTCAATCCTGGGATTGGTTTGCAGCAATTTCCTCTAATTTTCTCTTCCATTCTTCCCTGTCTTGTGCGGCTCTTTTGAATTCTGCATATGATGAGCAGCGCACGTCCACCAGCAAGTCGTCCAGGTACTCTCGGCGTGGGCGTCCCCTAGAGTTTGTCCCCTCGGTCATACCCTCCATTATGGCATGCAAGAGGCGTTCTTGTCGTATAACATGGCCGATCCATCTTGCACGCCTTTCGGACAAGGTCCTGAGCAGGTGCCTTCCTCCTTCGATTCTTTGGAGAACCTCCTCATTTGTAATGTGGTCTCTGCAGGAAATTCCTAATAGTCTTCTATAGGACCACATCTCAAAAGCCTTTAGTCTCCGTTTATCTCTTTCGGATAGGCACCATGTTTCGCAGCCGTACATCAAGATTCTCCACACATAGGTCTTGATGATGAGTATTCGCAGTTTTAGGTCTAAATTTTTTGATTCAATTACTTTCGACCTTATATTGAATGCAAGCCTAGCCTGGTGTTTACGGCTGTCGACCTCGCTCTTAGACCGACCGTCCCATGTTATTTTGCTCCAGAGGTAGACAAACTCCTTGGTGTTCTTTAGTGGAAATCCTGCCATCTCTACTCTCATTTTAATTTATACGCGACGAATTTGCGTTCCGACCTAAATAGGTTGTGTATAATTTAAAGTTAGGCCCATCGAAATCCTTTTTATTTAATATTTTTATAATAAATAGGATAAAATTATTTTTTTAATAATTATCACTTGCTCCAAAAGCATTGAAATCTTTATTGACCCTATATTTTTAAATTTAAAAACACATATAAATGAAATAGGAATATCCGTATTAGACATTTGGTGTACCTTTCGATTTCAATTTTTTTCATTTTGGTTGGGTATTTTGGCCTCAAATCCTAAAATAATGTTTGTATAAAACGTCCGCGAAGCCGTTTCCCTTAAGGGAATTAGGTTAAATGAGTGATAGCACAATATGCCTATGGTGCGCATTGTCTAAGTGCTCGCGGGAATTACTAATATAATAAAATAAACAGAGAAATAATGACCTTGCGGACTGAAAAAGTTGTGCGAATTTCACAATACCAAAATACCTGAAAAAACCCTCGACTCTGCAGAAACGGGCGGTCCGTTTGATAAATTCACCTAATTGGACACAACGGATGGCAATCTTTAGATCACACTTCGGGGGGGCGGGGGGGTGATATCCTCGTTCTACCGGTATTTCAATGGAAGATGCCCCGAGGAACTAGGGTCATTGATCCCTTTGGCACCGGTGCATAGTCGGGAAACACGTCCAACATCTGTACACGGTTGACTTTTGTCACATGAGAACAGGTCGCTTCTTCGACTCGTTCTGTGTTCAACGCTGTGGAACGATTTGCCGGCCTCTGCATTTCCTCCTTCCTACAACGTAGGTCTCTTCAAGACCAATGTTTAATCCTTCCTCTCCTCAAAAAGACCCTCCACACAGCATTTCATATGACATAGGGGCCCTGAGAGAAATTATTTTCTTTGGGGCCTCCTGTGTGGAGTTAATGTAAAAAAAACCCTTACTCAACAAACACATGTTCCACTTTAAGACGATCCCATAGTCCTGGACCCTTTGGAATCGGGCGGAGCAAGGGACTTTAGCGTTGACCAATCAATAGCCAACAGCGTTGTTTTGTTATTTCGCTAGAGTACATTTGTATAGAACAAAGCGACCCAAAGAGCAAAGCACGTCTATTCGGCTCGAAATCCGGGCGGCTACTAGAGTGACTGAGTGGGACAATAAGACGCGCTTTCGTTTCTTCTGTGGATCGCAGAAGGGTGATATTTGCAGTTGGGTAACGCCTCCTTTAATTTCCTCTAAAAGAACATCGCCAAAGATCATTTTTTTTGTGAAGTTCAGGCATAAATATCATTCTTTATTGCGATTATTATAAAATAAACTGAATTTGTCACATTCTACAATTAAACCATATCCGAAAAGGGGTTTTATATAGACCTTATAAGACTTTTTTTCTAGGCGTATTAAAAGACATGTGTTAATCTATAATACTTCTAAGCGATCTAATTTTCAAAATAAAAACACACGATTTTGCATTATTTCGCATGGCTTTGATGTTGGTGTTATTCAACCAAAATAGAGCTGTTCACAACAGCGGGTAGACAACTTTAAAAACCAAAACTTTTTAAACCGAAAATCTAATATACTAAAGGGTCCGCCAAATAACTTTTTTTTTTTGAAAATGCTATAAAAAAAAAACTACTGAATATTTTCTCAAATTTCTTTTTTTATTTATAAGTACAATCCTTCCGGTTAATAATGGAAAATAATTTCATTCAAATGGCTGCCTCGGCTGGCCATGCAGTAGCCTACACGATCGGTCCAATTTTTAAGCACATTATCGATTGTGTGCAGCTGTATTTCACCAATGGCTTCACGAATATTGTCCTTTAAAGCGTCAATTGGCCCACTTCACGAATATTGTCCTTTAAAGCGTCAAAAGCCGGTACACCCAAAACGAGTCACTGTTTGGTGCGGATTTTGGTCCAGAGGCATAATTGGGCCATTTTTCTTTGAAAATGAGCAAGGAGTGGCCGTTACAGTCAATGGCGATCGTTATCGGGCCATGTTGAACGAATTTTTGTTCACAAAAATTGAAGAGGAGGATATTGGCAACATTTGGTTTCAACAGGACGGCGCTACGTGCCACACAGCCGAAGCTACACTCGATGTTTTGCGCCCTGTTTTTGAAGATCGCATTATCAGCCGCAGAGCTGATGTCGTTTGGCCACCTCGGAGCTGCGATTTGACACCGTTGGACTATTATTTGTGGGGTGACCTCAAAGATAAATGTTACGCCGACAAGCCAGAGACAATTGACGCTTTAAAGGACAATATTCGTGAAGCCATTGGTGAAATACAGCTGCACACAATCGATAATGTGCTTAAAAATTGGACCGATCGTGTAGGCTACTGCATGGCCAGCCGAGGCAGCCATTTGGATGAAATTATTTTTCATTATTAACCGGAAGGATTGTACTTATAAATAAAAAAAGAAATTTGAGAAAATATTCAGTAGTTTTTTTTTTATAGCATTTTCAAAAAAAAAAAGTTATTTGGCGGACCCTATAGAAAAATAATTTTAAGTTTTCGGTGGAAGATATTTGTACGAGTAGGTACCTATATTGACTGTAGATACCTGCTTATAACGATATCTCAATACAACTAATAATAATTTAAATGGTCTTATTTCGAGTTATTTTCCTTAACATAATGTTATCATCGTTAATTTTCTAGTTTTTTACGGTGCTCCAGATTTCATGTCCGGGTTGAATCTTTCCCAAATGAAAGACTAAACCCTTCCACACACTTTTCCACAAATGAATATCTAGTAAATTAACGCAATGTAATTGCACTATATAAGAATAAAACAATACAAGAACAATACGTCAATCCACCAGAAACATAATGGGAAAATATTTCACCGACTCCAGATATTTTCATATCAGAGGGTTCGGCTCTGATGAAATCCTAACTGGTCCGATAAATCCTACTGATCCCTCAATATAAATATTTAAAAAATCTTTCGTAATCCTACATGTATTTAAAATGACCGACTTTTGCATTTTTATGTACAAATTTTTTGACAAATCTAATACGCCTAAATTTTGAATGAGAGAGCTAGGTATAATGCCAGTAGCCGAAATAACAAATGGTAATATTTTTATAGTCTGAGAATGCCAAATTCTTTTAATTTCATTTCCTAAATCTGTATATTTTCTTATTTTTTCAGAAACAGTTTTCTGAATATTACAAGAATTTGGTATAGCGACATCAATGATATAAGTTATTTTCTTAATTTTGTCATGTAAAACTATATCGGGTCTATTATGACTAATTGTTCTGTCTGTCAGAATAGTTTTATCATAATAAATTTTATAAAATTCATTTTCTAAAAATGAATTTGGTTCATATTCATAATATGGTACATTACGGCAGTCAATCAAGTTATGTTTAATTACCAAACTTTGGTGAATTATTTTTAAAACTTGATTGTGCCTAAATGTATACTCGGACGGCGCTAATACAGAACATCCCGATATAATATGTTCTATAGTTTCCGGAAAAGCCAAACATTTTCTACATAAATCATCAATTTGATTTGCATCTTTGATGATATGCTTCCTATAATTTTTAGTATTAATGACTCTATCTTGTATGGCAAGCATAAAGCCTTCTATTTCTGCGCTCAACTCTCCAATACTCATTTGTTTGACGAAAATTTGTCAACATATGTTTGGTTGAGATAATTGAAGTGTTTTGCGTGAAGAATTTTATTTGACCAGGAATCTAATAATTCCTGGTTGGTATTTATAAGAATGCTGGCATTCTCGTCGTATAAATTTAATGGTGAAATATTTCTATCTGCCTTGCATATTATTTTGTGCATTTCTGAACTATCAGCTTTCCTATGGAAAAAATTTCTTAGCATTTCTACCTGATTATGTTTTAAAGATGTTATTTTGACTATACCTCTACCTCCTAAATTTCTGGGTAAATTAATACGTTCTATAGCTGAATTTGGATGATGGCAATGAAATTTAGTTAATGTAGTTCTAATTAATCGTTCTAAGCTATCTAAATCTGTATTAGACCATTTAATTATGCCAAATGAGTAAGTTAATAGAGGTATTGCCCAAGTATTTATCGCCTTTACTAAATTTTTAGCAGATAGATTGCATTTCAAAATTTTTCTGATCCTAGTTTTAAATTTAATCCTAATATCATTTTTAATACTAGTATGATCTAATCTATTTGATTGCGGATATCCTAAATATTTATAAACCTCACCCCCTTTCATACTTTCAATTTTGAAATTTCTAAATATACCCTCGTCTCCATCTACAATTTTACCTTTCTCTATATGGATCGTTCTACATTTATCTAAACCAAAAGTCATTTTAATATCATCTGAAAAAATTTTAACTACTTTAATCATTTTCTCTAAATTTGGTTCAGAATTTGAATATAATTTTAAATCATCCATAAATAATAAATGAGAAATTATATTTCTCTCTCTAGTATTACCTTTAATTTTTATTCCAAACTTGCTTTTAATTAACATTTTAGATAGAGGATTTAATGCTAAGCAAAACCAAAGAGGACTCAATGAGTCTCCTTGAAAAATCCCTCTTTTTATTGAAATGCCCGGTACTATAATTTTCTTATCTTTCAAATTCAAAAGCAAATCGGTATTCCAAAATGCCATAATTTTTTCCAAAAAGCTAATAATAATTGGGTTAATTTTGTATATATTTAAAACTTTTATCAGCCACGAGTGCGGGACACTATCATAAGCTTTTTGGTAATCTATATAACAAATATGTAAATTACGTTTTTGGGTTTGAATCTGTTTTAGAATTACAGAATCAATAACTAATTGTTCTTTACATCCCATATGTTTTCTGCGACAACCTTTTTGTTGTTCAGATAAAACATTTTTTTCATCTAAATGAGTGTATATTAAATCTGTCAAGTAAGAGGTTAAAATTTTATATATTGTCGGTAAACATGTAATGGGTCTATACTGAGAGGGATTATTAATATGTTCGCTTTTAGGCAACATATAAGTAATGCCCTTAGTTAGAAAATTTGGAAAATTTTGAGGTTCTCTGACAAATTTTGAAAGATTTTTTGCCAAAAGGGGATGTAAAGTAGTCAGACGTTTATACCAAAAATTATGTATCCAATCGCAACCCGTGGCTTTCCAATTATGAGTATTTTTTATAATTTTGGCTAACAATTCAACAGATATATCAGAAAAACTCATTTGTTCAATGTCTGAACAATTGAGTTCTTCATTTTCTATCCACGGACCTGACTCATTATGTTTTATATCTTTACTCCAAATATTTGTCCAAAAATCGCGCATATCTGATTCAGATGGCAACGGATTATTATTATTCGAAATAATATTTTGTTTATCGTCAAGTTTGGAATAAAATATTTTCTCATTTTTCTGAAATAATCTATTATTATTTTTTTTATTATACGTATAATTATATCTTTTTAATCTACTAGCTTTTACACCTAATTTTTGTTTTAACAAATCTAATAAATCATTGATTATATTTTCATTATTATTACTACCAATGCTATAACCAAATTTTCTCCCAATTACATCTACATGTCTCAAAATATTCCTACTTCTATTTCCATTTTTATACTCTATTACTCTAGCTATGCTACTTCTTAAAAATACTACATCATTTTCTAATCTACTCTGCCATTCTGGTTTTCTATAATTATATGATCTATCATCAGAAGACGTTAATTTAACTCCTAACTTGTTACATATAGTGATAGCACTAGCATACACTATTGTATGAAGATCTAAAAAACTAATGTCATCAAATATAATTTTTGGTAAAATTATATTATTTAATTCAGAAATTAATTTAGATAATTTCTTTGACGTATGTAATTTTGGTAATTTTGGTCTAACTGTGGGCTCTATATCTATATATCTATTTATATTATTATGAAGTAAGTTAGCTAATTCTATAATATTTTCATCTAGTAAGTTTAAATTTGCAATGTTGATTTCCCTAAGATTATAAATAACGTCTAAGTTATTTGAGTCTACTGTAATATCATTGGATTCTTCGACTAGAATATTATCTAAACTATCTACGTTCAATGTATCTGATATAACATTACTACTCGTATTAACTTGCTCTAAATTATTTTCTAATTGCAATCTATCTGCTACTTCCTTTTTTATCTGATCTAATGTTACTACAGGAATTAATTTATTTTTGAAAATTACCCTCTTTTGGTCTGCTAATCTTTGTTCGTTTACTTGGGCAATCGGATAATTTTGTGAGAAAATTAAATGTAATTTTTTCCTATACAATAACATATCTGTTTCTAATTTAGTTACATAAAAATATGAACGAACGATGAACATATTGACATCGTTCGTCCATTTCATACGCTGCCTAGGAATACCTGCTTTTGTTTTTGGTGGTCTTAGACTATCATTGTTCATCTGTGTAGATGACATAACAGACCGCTCTTCATTTCGGTTGGTTGTAAATGACATATTATCAATTTACAAAACAACACGAAAATGATTATTATTATTAGTTCCTACATTCCAGTAACCAAGCAACTATCGTTACCTAGTAATATCATTTGTTAATTGTCAATTGTCAACAAATAATTTTCAAAATGCCCAAATAAAATATTTTAATTTAAACCTTTTACCTTTCAACGTTACAAATCTATAATATATTATATTTTAGAATACTGCTATCAAAATAAAATATATGTAATTAAATTTACCTTTAAAATATATTACAAATTAATCTCAAATATTATTGTTTACCTTGGTTACTGGAGCCTTCACAAAAGAGATTTTTTATATCCTATTTATTTATCTAAATAACCTATGGTTTACTGGCAGTTTATTTATTACGTAATCTAATATACTTATTTTCAAATATTTATATTTTTTGGGATCAAAACTAATTATTTTCTATCTGATATAATGAAAAATCAGAGAGATAATGAAATGCAAATGTCTCTATAGCGTTGCTAAGCACCGATTTTATGTTATTATTTTATTAAACAACACAATGTTATTATTTTAAAACAACATTATTATTTGTTGTTATTTTCCTTATTTTCCACAATGTATAATAATTTTAATGGACTTCAATTACGAGTTATTTTCCTTGTTTTAAGTTCACTGTCTTGCCCATGTTTGCCAAACAAAGAAAACGGTTGAGCAAATTCTCCGTTAGAGAAATAAAGGTGGAAATATTTCTTTCCAATTTACTTTTCATATTGGCAGAGCGTTTTCTTAGAGGCAACATAATTGAACGCTCTTGCGAGTTCAATTATTCCGCTCTAAACACCGGAGCTCAACCGAAAGATAATAAATAGGCATCTCCTTTCGAACCTCTCCGCCTTTCTCATAAACTAAACATGTATCAGAAAGAGAAGTTACAACGAAGATCCTGGTAGCAGTACAAACTTACCCTACACGATGTAGACCAGTGTGTTGAAGGTTGTAGACATACTATCTGTAAAACGGGTGTGCTTTTTCCCACAATCATGGTAATTCTCCACTACTGAATACAGTGAATACTAAAAAGAGGTAGACTTTAGATTTGTCATTATTGTAAATGGTGAAGAAACACTGTTAAACGGTTTTCTTGGTTAATCCAAATACATTAAAAATGCTCCGATATGTGTTTTTTTTTCAAAACAGTTAATAAAAAAAAAATTTAAATCTTTTATTGCAAAAGGATACATAATCTGTGTGAATAATGAAAACATATTATTAAATAGAATCTGCGATTGGTTGTCCATTTAGAGCAAATATTTTAATCATATTTATAAAGTCGAAAAGAATTTTCCATTTAAGTACACAAGAAAGGCTATACAATAATTATACACATGTTTATTAACCAAAAGTACAAACTAGAGGAAGAAACACAACTTCGTATTCCCAATGAGTTAGGAAAACCCCATTCCGGAGAGTTTCAAATGGCTTTAGTCGTGTATAATGATTAGATATGAATGGCCTCCCACTCCCCACTTCTCGTGTCTTTTTAAAATTAATATTAATTTTATTAATAATATCGATTTTTGCCCTGGTTAAGTCCTTGTTAGTTTTTGCACCCTATTAACTCGATTATCTTCTTTTTTTTTATATGAATACCTAACAAGAGTCTCAGCTGCTCCCGTCTGGAGCCATAAGACTATGAAATTCCCAATTGGGGCATGTTGTGAGGCTGAAGGTAGTGGGGAGAAGAAGGTGGGGAAGTACCTGGCTATTCAGTTTTGGTCACCAACCACGGTAAAAGCCATTTCAAGGAACGTTTCAATTCTGAATGGTTGTCTTACACCATGGCGATACTGAGAGTATCTTCCACTCTGGAACACGCCGCAAATATACAATATATTGTTTTAAATGAATTAATTGTTAAATAACACAGATTCATCAAATAAAATTTATTTGTCCACGCCGGGATTCGATCCCGCGACCTTCGGATTGCGAGTCAGAAGCCTTACCGCTAGACTACGCCGGCCGTCTTGTATATCATATCATATTGTACATCAACTACACAGCTTATCACCCCGTAAAATGCTTATTTCATCATTTGTACTTAGAACTAGCATTTTCCCGGCATGCCTTGCAATGTCACTTAATAAAGATTTTATAATAAAAAAAAATCTCCCTGCGTGTCCATTCCCATTCGTCCCGTTCCCCTTCCGCCGCCTCTACCTCTCCCATGTCGCGGGGGTATAAAGGTTTTTTTTACGTTTATATATATAGATTTTGACCAATCGTCTAGCTCAGGGGTCTCCAAACTTTCCAGCCTTAGGGCCATATTGAGTACTCCAGTAAGTTCCAAGGGCCAAAACCGTTTTAATTTTCTTGCCACCTTATATGTATATAAAAATCAATATTTATTTGTATTTTATGCGCTGTCATACCGTTCGTCCGATTGGGGTAAAACTTTGGTGGTTTGTTGCGCGAACGCCCGCGAAGGTTTCTTATATATAATGGTACGCTCGGGCGTTATGAATTTTTGCATGAAAATTTACTACAGGTGGTGCGCGAGTGGTTTGAAATATGCGTATTATATATTTTTGCGGCAGGGAGGGAAGGCAGGAGGGGAGTGTAACAAAGTACATGGGGGTCGTGGGAGGGGCGACGAGGGAGGGAAAAGGCGGGGAGTGGGAGGGGACGGGACGCATGGGAAAGGACATGCAACGCATGTCGGGTACCAGCTAGTTATCTTTAGTATATATAGACTAGTCACCGAGTATGCGCCCTGAGCGATAGTACGCTTGCTAAATCCGCTAACTACAAACTATTGTCAGTGGAAAATCACAATTAGGTACATAAATCTCATTAGCATTTTATAATGTTTACACGTTAAATGATTGTGTTTATATGTTACAATGATTAGATACGTTTATAATTTTAGTTAGATTAATTTCAATTACTTTTTAGTTACTATACTTAAGTTAAATTTTCTGCCTATTATACTTGTCATTAGGCTTCACCTAGCAAGTAAACAAAACCGATCGTTCTGTGTTTTTTATCTAACTTCTCACAACAACAATAAACCATAGCTGTCGCGGGCCTGATAGATGACACTCGTCATTAGCTGTCGCGGGCCGGATTGATGACACTGGCGGGCCGGATGTGGCCCGCGGGCCGTAGTTTGGAGACCCCTGGTCTAGCTGATCACGCACTAGAGATAATTAGCCGGGAATTAGTTTAATTTATTAAAAGGTTATTATTGTAAAGGCTAATTCGAAATATGAATGCGTAATTAATGTAGTTTGCTAACGTGCTTTTGGAAGATGAATATCGCGTCGTTAAAAACGTGAGTAAATTTAACTATGGCGTTTTATGTTGATTCCTTGAAAAAAACTAGCACGCCTTTGCTTATCAGCTAGTAAAATCTCACACAAAATCTACTCAAAATGTGTCAGTGAATTTTTTAGAGTTACACGAGAAAAGTCGTAAACAATTAATTACCTGGCGTGAGCGTAAATGTTCGTTATAAAATTAAAATGAATTACATCCTAATTCAAGCGTACCATAATTATAAAACAGAAAATCTCTAAGTTTGATGCTGCAAAATCTCTCCAACGAATAGTTCTGAAGTCGTAAAAATTTCAAAGCTCTTTGTGGAATTACTAGGTTAGCGTATCTATTTTCAGCTTTAACTATGAACAAAATTATTTTCTGAACCAAAGCTCTCAAACGGTGGCATTGTGAAATTTGCTCAGCTTTTCTATCTGGAATTTTGCGGACAAAGTAACTATTTTTAGTTCGCTAAATAATTTTCATGTCAGGTGATTGAAAATTGGTAATTATTAGATTTTTCCGCCAAATTTTTTGCATTTAGGTACACCGATTGGTAAAAATGGAAGCCCTTAACGGAAGCATTATTTACGTGTTTTTTCAGAACTTGATACATTTCGATAAATACTAGAGAGCCTTTTAAAAATCTAAGAAATGTGGTAAATAAAAATAATATGAAAAAGGTCTACTACACGTTATGTCATTCTCGAATTGATTATGTAATTATAGGATGGGGATCTGCTACACATAAGTACATACACAACCTGAATACAATGCAAAAAGGAATCATAAAAATCATAGGTGCTGAAAGTTCCCACTTGAACGCCTTCGATTTTATTTTTTAATAGCTTTGACGTACCAAATGTACAACGATTTTAACATACCTTATTACTTGTGTTATAATATACTGTGTACGTCTTAATAAACAAATAAACGAATATATTTTATGCCGAAAATAAATTATTGAAACTATTCAAAATACTGAATCCTCTACTAGATCATGTATAAAAAACATTCCAAGATACAAAACCGCATTCGGACAAAGAAACTACACTTATTTTGCAACAAACTCCACAACATCTTTCCTCAAGACAAAAAGCTAATAAAAAAAAATTATAATCAAGAATAAAAATATGGCTGAAAGAAGTCAATGAAAAAACCCTAATAAGGACACTGAAAACGACATAGAAGACAAATAACCCATAGGTAATTAAATAACTTTAGTCAGCCTCGGCACAGGACCGTCAAGTGAGGAGGACTAAGAAATATAAAATCTATAATTTATTTCAGCATTATATTTTGTATATTATTTTGTGCAGTCGCTAAAAAAAATGACCGAAATATAAAACATGTTATATGGTCTCTCCCCTACAACATTCTTTACTTAAGAAATAAATAATAGTAAAGCATAAATATACCCGATAGAAACCCGGTCAGCATAAAGAATATAAAAAAATAAAAGTGGTGTTTACAAAGTTATTGTTTTATTTTAAATTATAATGTCACATCACAAAGTAACTGCTTCATATGAACAAACATAAATATACACCCCAGTACAAGGTAAAGTTATCCGTTTGTCAGTTTATCAGTTTGCCTCACAAAACCATTAGCCGTGCATGTATATAAAACCTCAGCGTGTCTGAAATTTTGAATTTCCCGTGTCCGTTTTCCGTTCGTATGAAAATGGCTAGATGGCTAGAGTTTTCTAGAATTTCGGGTGAAATTCTGACCGCTTAAAGTTTGGTGACTAATTCATTAGAATGATTATGCACACTGACCGCCCTTTACCGAGCCGATCCTGTCCAAGCGAGTATACTACATCAATATTATTTCCTCCACTATCATCCATGATACTCCGCTAAGTACCTACAACAATAATTTGCTTTCTGAGCTGATTAAATCCACGAGGAAAACCTAAAATGTGAACTTTTTGGGATATTATTCAGTACAATTTTTAAGTGAAAACTTCTTTATGATTTGAAATTTGATGAAATGCAAAATAGCGACACTAAAAAGAGACAAACACATACATCTATAAGATTTAGCCTGCGAGAGAATGAGATAGTATAATCGATCTCCTCTGTGTGCGGTGCTTCATAGTCTACTTTAGTTTTCTGAAAGCTTCACTTCTACCACGTTTGAATTGCGCACTGTGAATTTTTTTTAGAATGGTTTGTTTCTCTTTTAATAATGAAATAAATCCTAGACTGAAATGTACTCTCAGTATCGCCCTAGTGGGATTCCGAATGGAAACGTTGCTTGAATTGGCTTGTCATTTCGACCAGCCCAACTTTTTGAAATGAAAACTTTTTTAGCACCGTGATTCGAAACTCGATGAAATGAATAATAGCGACACTAAAGAGAGACAAACACAATACATACATCTATAGGATTTAGCCTGTGAGAGATAAAGATAGTATAATTGGTCTCCTCTTGATGAGGTGCTTCGTAGTCTCTGACTTTAGTTTTCTGAAGGTTTCAGTTCTGTTGCGTGAGAATTGCGCACTCTGTATTTTTTTCGCACAATTCTCTTCCTCTCTTTATCCATGCTCTTGAAATGTCGATATTTCCTAAAATGGGAGTTAGTTTCGCTATTCCATAATTTAGAATGATATTCTCAGCGGCAGTACTATGCGTTAATTGAAATTATCCGATTATCTAATGACTTGTATAGAAACTTCGCTAAACATTATAATATAATTAGCAGGGCAAAGGGCGCGGCAGATAAGCCGCCCACATACACTCAGCAGCGGGACGTCCTCGGGGTTAACTTTTCTTTTCAGAAACAATCGACTCGCTAACTTGGTAATATCTTATTTACTAGCGGGAGGCTTTGTTCGCCAACATGTTTTGTGTTGAATTTTGTATGAATACGGCGGCGCGGGCGTCTCAGCCGTGGAAGTGGAAATTTACATGTTTGAAATATTCCTGAACGCCCCTCATACGGCGCCGTGTGTGCGCATTTTCCGGCGAGTATCTTAGTTATTAAATCGTCAAAGGAAAATTCACCTACACGTCAACCCTCACAGGGAGTTGCATTCTCGGGGACATTATCAAAGCTCGCTGCAATAATTGCTAAGCCGTTCCCCCCACCTTCTCACACCCCATACCTCCTTCTTGAACTCCTTAATGGTCTCTGAATTACATTCGGCGGCGCTGCTGTGACAATACATTCCAGTGTTCTGATTCGGCAACCTGCCGGGCTGGAGCGCGGAAACTTTATCATGATGGAGAGTAATAAATTGGGACTTAATTAATAAGTTGTTTCAGTCTCAAGTTCTAAGAAATAAGATCCTGGCTTTTCTGTGGGATGCGCCCGAAAAGAAACCGGCGCAGGCCTGTTTTTAAAGTTTTAATGAAACTTCAAAGCTTCATTGCTCTTAACTTCATTTTTAAACGACTTCGAAAAGGAGGAGGTTATCAATTCGACGGTATTTATTTATTTTTTTATGTTTGTTACCTCAGAACTTTTGATTGGGTGAACAGATTTTGATGATTCTTATTTTATTAGAAAGCTGGTGCTTCCCGTGTGGTCCCATTCTAATTTGGTCCAGTTCTGACAATGGGATCCATGAGAAAATCAAATATGTCTTAAATTTGCAATAAGTATGTGCGCGACAAATGGACGAATAACTCAATATTACGCCAACAGATTTCGATGATCCTTTTTTTGAAGTAAATATGTAGTTACCTTGGCTGACACCTATGATTTATAGCATTGCATAGACAACTCACATACATAGATGCATGTTTTGATTTTTATATATATTTTCTATAGAAAAAAGACAATGGAATTTCGACAAAAGTTATTAAGTTTTTTACTTCTTGCGTCAACGAAAAGTTAGTTTCCTGAAGTTAGTGCACCCAGACACCAGTAGGTACATGCATTCATAATTGAAAGATTTATTATAAAATTTGCAGGTAGACATTCACCCCTTCAACTTTTTATACATTATTTGTCAAGAAAATTTATGAACAATCAACAGCAATCGAATTTTCTTCAAAACGTTTCTTCCCTAAAATTTAAAACTCCAAAAATAACAATCGTACGAAATTATTTAATGTCTAAACCTGTGTAGATTTAATGACTTCAGAGTTCACCCATCGAGAGTCTGCTACTCGAATCTTCTCGCTTCTTTTTTTACAATAGCTCCACACGGAGGAAAATAATTACCCTCCGGGACTATGTCATCTTTTTGGGATGCCGTGTGGAGGGTATTTTTAGGAAAGTAACGAGAGGAATTTCTAGGAAGGGAAAAGCTGTCAGGGAATCTGGGGATCATTGGGTCCAGGAGTGTCGGACGAATGAATCCATTCCTCTCACTGCGGTGCGTGGCGATGTTCCGATAGAGCCCTGCTGGAGAGGTCAAATGGTTTCCCTCAACCAGTTTTTGGACTTCAACACTCGGACAAACCTCAACCCTGCACCCCTTCTATGTCACCAAATATATCGAACCCCATTGGGTGACCTATGGCAGAGATTCTAGCCTATTTCTAAATTTTTTTTTTTTTTTTACATTAGTTCCATACGAGAAGCCCTGAATAAAACAATTACCCTGTAGCCTATTTCTAAGTTTAATTTAATTTTTTTTTACATTAGTTCCATACGAGAAGCCCTGAATAAAACAATTATCCGCAGGGCCTAAGTCATATTTGGGGATGTTGTGTTGTTGGTATTTTTAGAAAAGGAAGGAGAGATAGAGAAGTTCTGGGTAGAAAAAAGCAATGAGGGACGGACAGGAATCCAATCTATTCCATGAACCCGGCCACTTCTTAGTCACCAAATATAGCGAACCACTTGGGGTGACCTACTGAAGTGTTGGTTATTCAATAAATTGTTCCCGAGGCGGCGGAACCCATACCCGCCTCCCTGATTGGAATTTCCATACTTCAGTATGTATATTTTATCTATATTAAACCTGTTAAATAGGTTTGCAGATACTTTCACATCATTTATTTAAAAAAAAAACCAGATAAAGAGATACACGGATGACCCTTAGCGATGGCTCTTGCGCAATTAAAATTCTAGTTCATCTATTTGCATATTGTGCGCATTAGAAATAAAGCGGAACGTATAATGTAATGGTAAATAAACAATGAAGGCTTAGAATATCTCGATACATATTAATATTGTTTCTGCTTTTGGGCTTTTATCGGATTTTATGCAAAACAAGCGCCCCGCAATTTATGCACATTGTCATAATTAGCATTTTTCGCTAGCTGAATCTCGATAATTTTATATAATCTACGTTATTTATGAAAGAAACGCTAATTTCAGGCACATTTTTGTTAAAAATACAAAATTTGTTTTGCAGACGTTTTTTTCTTTTTAAATTAGAATTTCTTTAGCACCGTTGTGATTTGTAATTCGATAAAATGAAAAATAGCGAAACTAAAAGAAGACACATAGATACATACATCTATAGGATTTAGCTTGCGAGTGAATGATATAGAATAATCGGTCTCTTCTTTGTGTGGTGCTTTGTAGTCTTCCCGCTCTTGTATTGCTAAGTTTTCTGAAGGTTTCACTTCTACCGCGTGTGAATTGCACTCTGTTTTTAGCACCTTTGTGATTTGAAACTCGATGAAACGAAAAAGCGACACTCTAAATAGACAAATACCTACATCTATAGATACGAACACCTAAATCTATCCTGCGAGAGAATGAGATAGAATAATTTGTCTCCTATTTGTGCGGTGCTTCATAGCTTCTCCAATCTTGTCTATTTTAGTTTTTTTAAAGTTTCAATTCTATCTCTGTGTGAACTGCACACTTGTAATTTTTGTCTAAATCGTCCAACTTGGAAAAAAAACATTTTTTTAGATTAGCTCCACACAGGAGGCCATGAGGAAAATAATTTCACTCAGGGCCTATGTCTTCTTTGCGGCTGTTGTGCGGAGGTTCTTTTTAAGAGGAGAAAGGAGAGGAAGTTCTGAGGAGGAAAATGGCATGAGAGATTGCTAGAAATCCAGTGGTTAGTGTGTCCACTATGGGACGGATGTACGAATCCATCCCTCCCGCTCGCGGACGAAGGGTAGACGCATCTGCCGCCAAGACCTGAACACACCTTAACCTATGAATCCAGGCACTCCCGCTAATGACCTATAGCTGAGGTGTTGGTTATCCAGTAATTGGTTCCCAGAGCGGCTGTACTTAATTCGCTCAGATAATTAGATAAACATAGATACTTAAATTATGTTTCACTAAATTATCCCCAGATTAGATTGCTGATTACACTTCAAACTTATTTTCCTTTTTTTTTTTTTTAAATAATCAAATTTAGTAGTAGCTCGCAGGTATGCCTAGTTTTTGATACAACTGTTTAAAGCAGTTACCAACAAAGGAAAAAAATCAGGGTGTGCAATTCACACACGGTTGAAATAAAATCTTCAGAAAGCTTAAGGCGATCCACTAGTACAGGAAAAAATCGAAATCGGAATTCACGCCCTTTTATGGGAGGAGTTCAGAACTCGCTACCATTAATAAAATAACACTGATTTGGGTACCAGGACATAAGGGTATTGAGGGCAACGAGCGGGCTGACGAACTAGCAAGGAAAGGGGCGAAAGCACCACTTGCGGGATCCGAGCCGGCCGTAGGAGTAGCAGCTTGCCACACGAAATTACATATTGAGAGGTGGGTCAAATCCCAGCACTGGAAGGAATGGGAGAGGGCACCCGGAATGAGGCAATCCAAAGTACTCATAAACGGACCGGACCCCAGACGGACCAGGAAACTACTCGATATGGATAGAAACTCGCTGAGGGAACTGGTAGGACTACTAACGGGACACTGCCATCTCAGGAGACACATGCAGCTATTGGGAGTGGAAAGCACCAATAGATGTAGAAAATGTGAAGAGGATGAAGAGACTCCAATTCACTTGTGGTGCCAATGTCCTGCCCTGGTGGGAACTAGGCTCAGATACCTGGGGAGACACATCGTGGAACCAGAAGACTTAGCCACATATCCAATGACAACTCTGGTGAACTTCATTAAAGGGACTGGGTTATTGTTAAAGGATTGAGGTAAAATGGGAGATAGTACAATGGGCCTATGGCCTAAGTACTCACGGGAACTAACTGTAAACCGTCTCCGTAAGTAAAAAAAAAAAAAAAAAAAAAAAAAAAATGGGAGGAGTTTAAAAATACTTGAGAAAAAGCTTTTGGAAAGGTTGGAAAAGATATTTGAGATTTTTTTTTACATGTTGATTTCGTAAAGGCCTGTAAAAAACATTAATTCCTTTTTTATGCATTGTTTATAGCAATAAAACGGAATTTTTTAATTGATTTCACGAAAATAAGCGGCGCGGAGCATAACACGACCGCTCTCCGCTCCGTTCGGAGGAGTAATGACGGAAGACAGGGGGGCGGCTGCCAGTTGTTCTTCGGTGGACGGTATAAGGTTCACTTTGATATAGCAAATTCGTCGACTGCCGTATTGTCGTCGTGATGTCAAAAATACCAACGCGAAAATGCATATTATATTTTATTTTGTGAGGTTCCGGCGTAAATATCATTTTTTTTTCGCGATAATTATATAAGAAACTGAATTTGCCACATTATGCAATAAAACAATATCCGAAAAAGTGTTTATAAGTAGGAGAGTTTTCAGTTAAAAATGTTTTTTATAGACCTAATACTTTATTTTTTTCTAAGCTTATTAAAAGACTTATTAAAAAAAATGACCGATATTTTTAAGGGCCAAAGTATGTTCTACACGCAGTATTTAATTGAAGCATCTATAATACTTCTAAGCGGTCAAATTTTCAAAACTAAAACATACGATTTTGTATGATTTTGCATTATTTAGTATGGCTTCATCTTAAGTAGAAAGGAGTGAGGAGGATTCGAAACACCGCACGGAGAGGATACCGGTAGGCTAAGAAGCACCGCACAAAGGGGAGAACGATTAAACTATCTCATTCTCTCGCAGGCTAAATCCTGATGAATATGTTTGTCTCTTTTTAGTGTCGCTATTTTTCGTTTCATCGAGTTTCACCTCACGTTTTCACTCAATAATTACATTCAACTATAAAATGTTCAGTAACCCGAGTACAGTAGTAATGTTATATTTTGCATTAGTCAGAAGTACACTGGAATATGCCTCGCCAATTTGGAACCCGCAATACACAGTATACATAGATAGTATATTCAAAACAAATTTTTAAAATATCTTACCTTATAACGTGGAGATCCGCAAAGAATGCAAGGCTGATGTAAGCGTGATGTGTAAGATTAAGAAAGGGACTCTCCGATAGTTTGGGCATATAGAGCGAATGAACGAGGAAAGGAGTGTAAGGAGAATATTTGACGCAATTGTGAATGGTAGAAGAAGTCGGGGACGCCCGAGGAAGACATGGCATGACCAAGTGAATCAGATACTTGAGTCGGGCCATGTGAAGAGTCGTAATAATAGAAGAGCATGTATGAGACGATGTATGAATGTGAACGAGGTGTGGAGTGTGTGCCAAGATCGAGTTGTGTGGCGGTCCGTCCTCTCTGCCTACCCCTGCGGGGAAACGGCGTGATGGTTAGTTAGTTAGTTTCTTACCTTCAAATTCAACAATAACTTTGAATGCACATTTTAAACTTTGCAACAAAGGCGAGCAATTGCTGATTTGACATTTATGTATACACAAAATTTAAAATAATAACATTGACTGTACCGAACTTCTTTTCCTAGTTAATTTTAAAATACCCTTAAGAAGTTCACGCCACACAGAACTATTCCACACGCTTAATTACAAGACAAATGCAGCAACTAATTCGCCAATCAATCGTGCTATTCATAGTTCAATAATATTGGTCTAAATTCTAACATCTACATTTTCTCCAATTCACAACTCAGATTCACAACTCAGTATAAATTGTTCAATGCGCATACATACATATACATATACATACACACACACACACACACCTTCCCACTACTTACATCACCCGGTAATTACTTAATAACTACAATGAAACACATAATAGGTACCCACAGGTAAGAGAGAAAGAAAATGTTAGCGCGCGCACTGCTCTCTCTTGCTCCTACAGTGTGATACAGACAAAGGCCTGCACTGTGTCTGAGATATACGTAAGGTAACTGGCTATGAGAGAAATAGAGAAAGAAAATGTGTGCTCGCACCTCTCTCTCTTGCCCCTACAGTAATACGAAACAGCATTCACTAACTTACATCTCCCTCTCAACTTCCATTCGCCTCGCCCGATTACATTTTTCGTAACGCTCTCGTCACGCATTTACCAGCTTTCTCCCCAAGTCAAGCGTGCGTATAGAAGTTTTACTACAAAAATAAAATAAAATAACTTTTAAAATTATATAACATGTAGTTCTACATATTGATCACAAGAACCATAAAATATAATTATGGTTTTAGTAATATTAGATATCTGATGGACTATTTAACTGTTTGTATTAACTGAAGAAAAGTTACCTGTCTGGTCTGGGTATAAACGTCGTAGGTAAAATGATAAATAATCGCTGTCTTTGTGTAACGTACGCCGCGGGGGGTGGGAAATGTTCCGAAGCATTTCGTAAGGGTGCATGGCGGTATCTTGTACGGGAATCCTTATTTTGTTTGTGCTCCGCTGTTTTTTCGTCGTATTCGATATTCTTTTACAAAGCATTCTACATCCTCGCTCCACCCATATGCCTTGTTCTTTCCTCCTCGACTCGCCTTCCGGGCACAGGCGGAATTCAGGGAAGCTGGCTTTTATTCGGTGGTTAATGTTGCAGAATATTATTTTATTATTTTTCATAAAATGAAACTTCGCATATACTATTCATTTGTGTCCTTTATATAATATGGTGTTGAAATTTGTTTAGGGAACCTACCTTAACAAACAAACCTTTGTAGATATTTTTTCTGGTTCTTGTTGTGATTTGAAACTCGATGAAACGAAAAAGAGACAAACACGTACATCTATAGGATTTAGCCTGCGAAAGAATGAGATAGTGTAATAGGTGTCCTCTTTGTGCGGTGCTTCGTAGCTTCCCCACTCTTGTCTTATTTAGTTTTCTGAAGGTTTCACTTTCACTTGTGAAAATTAAAGTTTTTCTGGAAACCGCTCTATGTCTGATGCCTGTGGTTTTGTTTATTTATTTTTATTTTTTACATTTTTTTATTGAGAAAATGTGTCGTTACTGGGGTACCCGTTCTAAGGACGCATTGTACAAGTTTTTTTGGTTGAAATGTAAGTAAATACCTTTGGTTGAAATGTAAGTAAATATTCCAAAGAAAATTATCAAGTTGTATCTAAAAGAGAGTACTATACAGCATTAATATTTGTTAGGTTGCAAAATTGTATCTATGCTTTTCCTTCCCATGTCCATAATCCATATCTTTATGCAGCTTTTGAAATCGGTTATTTTTTACTGGTTTTTATTGAAAGAGAGAGTAAATTAAATAATTTTATTGATAAGTACTGCTTATTTCTTTTGTTTTAGTTGTAGGTTGGTGGAATTTATGTTGTAATGTAGATCTTGTGAATCGGCTCGAGTGTGTCTGTGTAAAGGTTATCCTTGTTAGTTTGTTGTGTAAAAAGACCACGCTTGCTATTAATCCAATGTCACCGTTTTTGTTCAATATGTTTCCTTGCATCTACTACACTATATAAAGAGGTAAGATTTGTTTGTTTGTTTGTTTGTTTGTTTGCATCGAATAGGCTCCGAAACTACTGAACCGATTTGAACAATTCTTTCGCTGTTGGGAAGCTACACTATCCCCGGGTGACATAGGCTATATTATATTTTCAAAAAAATTATGGATCCTTACTAAAACTCCAAAAATGCAACCCAATGTGTAAAAAAATTACCTAAAATATTCTTTACATCGCGTGCGCTGCGAAAACTATTGATGATAGAATAAAATAATGTACTACGACTTTGTAGAACACATCATCTACTACACTATATAAAGAGGTAAGATTTGTTTGTTTGTTTGTTTGTTTGCATCGAATGGGCTCCGAAACTACTGAACCGATTTGAACAATTCTTTCGCTGTTGGGAAGCTACACTATCCCCGGGTGACATAGGCTATATTATATTTTCAAAAAAATTATGGATCCTTACTAAAACTCCAATAATGCAACCCAATGTGTAAAAAAATTACCTAAAATATTCTTTACATCGCGTGCGCAGCGAAAACTATTGATGATAGAATAAAATAATGTACTACAACTTTGTAGAAAACATCATTATTTACAAAAAAGATCGCGACAGCATATGTCTAACTATTATGGTTATGCCACAATAAGTATTATTTTATTTTAAAAATTTAATTAATATGTCGCTGATTGAAAAGGCTCTTTATTTGCATCTTGGTGTTAATCCTTATCAAAATAAATTACTTCATATTCAAGACAGCTTCAATACCTTTATTTAACTTTTTGAATTTTTCAATTCGGATATTTAATTAGAAAGATATCACGAGTTTAATAATGTTAGTATTAGAAAAAAGTTTCGGCTACGGGCCGGGCGGGAGAGGAGTCAAGAAATGAAGTGCCAGGGGGGTTGGTGTGACGGGGGAGCGGGAGAGCGGTGGCGGGGAAGGTGGAAGTGGAACGCTGGAGGGGAACGCACGGGAAAAGACATGCAAGGAGTAAAATTTTATTTATTTGAATATGGCATTGCAATGCATGCCGGGAAATAGCTATATATTATAAAAGAAAATCCAAAAAAAAGCGCGGACCGAAAAAAATCAGAAACGAGTCCCGGTACGATCAAGGGAGTTATAAGGTGTGGTAGATCTCTGTCCCCTCTCGGGAAAAAAGGTACCTGTTTTTACCTAAAGAGCGTGCTTTTGAAGATATAAGGGCTGGAAGTTTCGCCCTCTTGAAATTTCGGAAAGTTAAAGAAGATTCTATAGAACTCTAGAAAGTTCTGGAAGGGTTGGCGGAGTATGTCGTGGAATGTTCGGGAATAGGGAATCGGGATCATCATTGTGAAACATTCCATAACACTCTCAAATGTATTCCTGAGCGAAGCCGGGTAACCCAGCTAGTATAAAATAAAGTCGCTCAAAATGTATGTACGCTTAGATCTTTTAAACTACGCAACGGATTTTCATGTGGTTTTCACCAATAGATAGAGTGATTCAAAAGGAAGGTTTTTATGTATAATACATGTTTATTATAGTAGAGAAAAGCCACAAAATTTAAATATTCAATTCAGGCAGCTGGCAGCGGGCAGCTGACAAGCGGGTGGTGTGGATTTTGTAAAGTTTGGGTAATGGCGTTGTGTTTCGTTAGCCACAGCAACGTGTGGCCGGGTCTGCTAGTTGTTTTATAAATTGAAATATTTTTTGGTAAAACATAATGTTATAAAATAAAAATTAAAAATTGTTAAAAAAAAAGGTTTTTATATGTTCGCTTTACACAAAGATATTGAAATTCAGAGATATGTTATGATAGCCGCTCAATCGTCGGCGAACTACTACCTAATGGGCGTAGTTTGTATACGGAAATAATTCGTTCATTTAGTTGATTTTTTGAGGTGTGTAGTAATATTGGTAACACCAATATCGGTAGCACCATTAAACACCAGGAAACACAGTCCCACTCAGTAAAACCTGTCAATAGCACATCTCTCATACGTCAATATCTTTGACTTTACCTCGTAGTGTATGTATTGCAGACGATTAATTTTTAACAAATATTTGAATATGTAATTCCCAAAATAATCTTCTCACGCATTTTCTCAAGTAATAAGAAATGTAGATAAGTAATGCATTACGTAGGGTTGTTACAACCATACCTACTTTTAAAGAAAAACTGAAAAAATGTTGTTGTACGAAACCTGTCGTGAAAATTGGTTGACACAACTATATATAAAAGAGCTACTTTCCTACCTGTCATTGTAGTCGACAATGTAATCTTAGCCAAAAAAGTTACCTTTATGAAAAACCTTGATGTCACCAGTCGACAATTTGTACGAGTATATTGAATAAAATGTTGACTGCGATTAATGACTTCACTCATACAGTCTGATATATTGGACATGCCGTTACAGCTCAATCAAGCCCCAAAAAGAGAATCTTTCTTAACTCAACCCGCCTAGGAAATTGGACATTTTTTATGCGGATTTAAAGACGCCCATTACTTGCCACTTGCTGACGGCAATTCCGGTCGAAAATGTTATTTTATTTTATTTATTTTAGAGAAATTTGACAGCCAAATCAGAGATTACAAAATAATACAATAATAAGATGTTAATTAAGCCAATTATGAACTTTCCACTGATGGTAGTGAATGATAAAGTGTGACATTATAAAAGTATTTTATTAAATAATTTATTTTTAGTTACAATATATGTAAAGAAGGGGGGGGGGAGGAGGAACATATGAATAGGATTAAGAGGCAAATTACGGGAATATGTAGGGATTGAACTTCCTAGTTTGAGTCATGTTGCTTAGTGAGATTTCGTTTTATTTCACATAGCTGGGTTACCCGGCTTCGCTCAGGACAATAAGATAGTGTTCTAGAATGTTGCACAATGATGTTCCCGATTCCCTATTCCTGATCATTCCACGACATTCTCCGCCACTCCTTCCACAACTTCCTACAGCTCTATGGAACCTTCTAGAACTTTCCGGAAGACTGTTCTAGAAATTTCAAGAGGGCGAAACTTTCAGCCTTTATATCTTTAAAAGCACGTCCTTTAGGTAATAACGGATACCCTTATTCCCTAGGGGGCATAGAGATCTACCACACCATATAACTCCCTTGATCGAACCGGGACTTGTTTCTGAGTTTTTGCGAACTGCACGTTTTTTTGGACTTTCTTTTATAATATACGCCATATTCAAATAAATAAAATGTTACTCCTTACATGTCCTTTCCCGTGCGTTCCCCTCCAGCGTTCCACTTTCACCTTCCCCACCACCGCTCTTCCGCTCCCCCGTCACACCAACCCCCCTGGCACTGCATTTCTTGACTCCTCTCCCGCCCGGCCCGTAGCCGAAACTTTTTTCTAATACTAACAATTCTAAACTCGTGTTATCTTTCTAATTAAATATCCGAATTGAAAAATTCAAAAAGTTAAATAAAGGTATTGAAGCTGTCTTGAATATGAAGTAATTTATTTTGATAAGGATTAAAACCAAGATACAAATAAAGAGCCTTTTGAAGCAGCGACATTTAAATTAAATTTTTAAAATAAAAGAATACTTATTGTGGCATAACCATAATAGTTAGACATATGCTGTCGCGACCTTTTTTATAAATAATGATGTGTTCTATAAAGTCGTAGTACATTATTTTATTCTATCATCAATAGTTTTCGCAGCGCACGCGATTTAAAGAATATTTTAGGTAATTTTTTTATTCCCTGGGTTACATTATTGAAGTTTTAGTAAAGATGCCTATTTAAAAAAAAAATATAATATAATATAGCCTATGTCACCTAGGGATAGTGTAGCTTCCCAACAGCGAAAGAATTTTTCAAATCGGTTCAGTAGTTTCGGAGCCTATTCGATGCAAACAAACAAACAAACAAATATTACCTCTTTATATAGTGTAGTAGATGATGTGTTCTATAAAGTCGTAGTACATTATTTTATTCGATCATCAATAGTTTTCGCAGCGCACGCGATTTAAAGAATATTTTAGGTAATTTTTTTACACCCTGGGTTACATTATTGAAGTTTTAGTAAAGATGCCCATTTAAAAAATATATATAATTTAGCCTATGTCACCTAAGGATAGTGTAGCTTCCCAACAGCGAAAGAATTTTTCAAATCGGTTCAGTAGTTTAGGAGCCTATTCGATGCAAACAAACACACAAACAAACAAACAAACAAATATTACCTCTTTATATAGTGTAGTAGATAACGTCGAGTTAAAAATGTCAATGTGGTAATAATTTAAGTTAAATGAATGTGTGGATCTGTAGATAAACGAGTTTTGTTTGGAGTTGGTCTTGCAAAGAGGGAGATTAAAAGATTAATTATTATATATGTATTGAAGATTTTAAAATAATATGTATTGTAATGGGTTTAATACCGTTTAAATGAAAAAATGTATGAAGCCGCCATTTTGCTCTCCCCCCCCCCCCCCGCCTTTGTAATATTAACAGCTAGCTGCATAGCATAAAAAAATATCACATTAGAAGTGCCTTCCACACAAATTTTAATGGAAGTAAATGTTCTATTTAGCCCAATCCCCAGCATTTCGTTTCACTAACACTCGCCTGAATCGTAAATCTCCATCTCATTTGAACTTCCAAAAAATAGTTTTGTATCACGAAACAAGCCCACAAGGCACTTCTTGTGCTATTCTTTATTCTATGGCTTTCTGTCTCTGTTTAAAACATTTGTTTTACATTTCCGTATTCCTTCTCCTGAAACTTATATGTAAGTAAGGTGATTTGCGAAGTCAACCGGTGTTTTGTTTGATTACGATGTGTGACCTTTCAGTCAAATAACAAAAATTGAATCGGATTCAAAATTATTTGATGTAAATTAAGTAATAATTTGTAAGATTTTACATCTCGAATGGTTGCAGTTTGTTGATTTAATTTTGAATTTTTTTTTATCTAATAAATTGGAAGATGATGCGTTGTATCTAGTGAATAGGATAAACATAGTTTAGCTGCAGAACGATAGAATGTTAAAGTGAGTAATATTATTTTTTAGCAATGTATCCCTGCGAGCATTTGTGTAAGTCAGTCAAAACTGTAAGTCGTGTCATGTGTTGTTGTACTTACTTGTTACTACGTTTGCCAGATACGGCAGGACTGATATGGGTAAATGTTGTCATTTCAATCATCGGTCGATGTTAACTACAGTGGTCTCTGGTAAAAATATGTACTAGGAAAAGGAGTTAGATTAGAAAGATTAGATAAGATTAGAAAAGCTTCACCTGAGGCAAATTTGGGGAAAAACCATGAATGATCGAATTTCTTACGAATGTATCTCAAATATATGGTGTAAACGTAACAAACTAGATTAAGAAAGGGATACAAAGATTTTTTGAATTCATGTTAAAGTCTCAAAAAGTCATTGCACGAACGAGTAAAGCAAATACCTGAAGAAAGTTAGAGTATGTACGGGTATAAGATAGAGTTTTTGCATGGATTAACAGTTCAATTCATCAGATCATCAAGGGATGGTCCTATATTCTGTAGGTAACCCGCTTGCATAGCGCGGGTATAAACTATGCCCCCTAGAGTTGAAGTTTAGACTTCAGACGGAAGTTAATACTTTGTTTGTGTGAAAGCACTATGAACAACATTACTTCAATTTAGTTACCTAGTTATGCGGGTCGGTTATTAAATTATTTAGGTACTTTGCAAATTAGGTCCATTAACTAAGTGTTTTTTACCATCTAAAACAATGTGCTTAATTTAACCACCAGAAATATATATACGCTAGGTTTTCAACAAAAGGTATTAAAGTATACAGAGAGAGGAAAAATATACCCAGAAAGTATTTATTCGCAACGGATAACCAGTAATTAAAATTAACGTGCGTGTGATGGCGCTTCAGTTTTGTAGAACAGGACAAACATTATTATTATGTGAACAATACCTACATACGTAAAAGTAAAATATTGTGTATATTGTTAAGAGGTACGGCTGCGCTGCCCTTCTCATACAAAACTTAAATTTGGTTTCGAGGCCAAAATACACAACCAAACTGAAAAAAATATTTTTTAATCAAATACATGTACGGAAAATATCTCTGGTATGAATATGAACTACTTTATTAATTTTTGTTTTGAATTATAAAATATGGGCCATTAAAGAATTGATTTTTCCGTGATTTTAGACATAACCTTGGCAATTTACAATGAAAAAATGAAGTAAAAAATATAAAAAACTTTGGCATGCATAAATTCAAATTACAAACAACCGATTTACGTTGTTAACACACATTTGTCGTACGTAAATCAAAATTTCTACCAAAAGAAACGCTTTTGTAAATTATTTATTTTAATATTATTGTATAATAAATAAATTTTCAGTCACCTAATTATCTTTCGGTTTTTTCCATTACTTGCGAACTTAGGTTAATGTATTTTATGGCCGTCGATGTGTTTGTTATATTTGTATCATGTTGTCTCCCTCTATATTTTGTTTTATATAAGCACACATTATGACTTATTGTTTAGTATTAATTTGTACCCTGATATTGCTTGAGTAAAGCGAAACCGGTCGGTTCAAAAAATTAATAAAAGTCGTGGTTTTAAACAAAACAGTATTTTATTTTATTATTTATTTTAAGATTATATTTTTAATAATTATATTAACTCAAAAAAAGCTGTGTAATTGTTTTTGAATGTTTTTTTTTAAATCAATGGGCGTAGAAAATTTCTAGTACTGATACTACTTTATTAATTTTTGTGCTTCAAATTAAAAACATATAATTGCTCAATTATTTTGGGCTCATTTAAGTTTTGTTTGAAGAAGGCCGCGCAGCTTTTCCTCTTAACATGGTTGAAGTTTCGCCAGAATTAATCAATATTTTATTTCGTATGGATACATTACTTTTTATACAATACATTTTAAATGTTCATGTAGGTAGTATCATAAGCGCTAATGTTAAAAATTGCAAAAAATGTAAAAAGTATATTGAATAAAAAATAACTATTCCAAAAAGGTTCATTTTAAGATATAGTTTCACTCTCAGATACATGTCACTCTCAGACCTTATCGCTTACAGATTCTTATGTTTCCTTGGCAACCCAGCGAAATATTTACTCTTTAACGCATAGCAACACTCGCTATTTTCAGCCTACACACATTCACTTGTGGGGTACTAGGTCCCCGGTGAATTTATGCTTCATAAATATGAAAATAGGCACTTTCTTGGTATTTATTTATTTAAACTGAATGAAAGACATACTCATACAATAAATCCAAGAAAACTAGTTTATTACATTTTTTAAACTAATATGTGACATTTATGGGAATTTATATGAAAAAGTGTCTTTAAAGTAAACAAATTTTTAGTCTGAGTACTAAAATGAAAATGAATAAATAAACTCAAAAGCTAAATATGTATTTCGTCTTATTAGACATATAACTACAAATAAAAAAATTCAATAGCTTCAATAACCAGCAAATCACAATAGTTTTGTTTACAATATCAGACTTGATCATTTAGTAGAAACATCCTGCAGTCTTATACGACAATCTTTTGTTTTATCTATATACTAACTGACCCAGCGAACTTCGTACCGCCTCAGAATCAATAACTGTTATGTTAACTTATTAGCTGAATTAATTTCAGTTAACAATTACACGATGAAGCAATTATCGATGCGCAACTGTCGGTTTTTTGTTTTTATTAGTATCAGAGATGGCGTTGTGTGCGGATTTATATTTTTTGTGATTTTCTTACTTTTCCACTTACTTACGGGAATTGTGTTTCATTATTTACGTGCGAGGGAGATTTATTATAATTATTGTATTTTTCCTTTGGAGGGCTGCAGACATACGTACACTGTTTGTCCCATTTTCGACCGTTGAAAGAGGGGCAGCATTATATGTGAACAAAAGCAAAACAATCAGCGCATTGATATTTGACGTTATTCAATTTTTGGAATTCACTCACTACTCAATATTATACTTATGGCAATATTGCTTTAAAAATCACTTTTAAAAAATTGACTATTCGTTCCCTACAAAATATATGAGGAAAAGAATTTTCTTCATAATAATTTTTTTGTGAATTTTTCCGATTTTTCAAACGACTTCGAAAAGGATTCGAATTAGATTGGGTGAACCGATATTGATGATTCTTTTTTTATTAGAAAGCTGGTACTTCCCGTGTGGCCCCATTTTAATTTGGTCCAGTTCTGACAATGGGATCCATGAGAAAACCATATATGTCTTAAATTTTCAATAAGTATCTATGTGCGCGACAAATGGACGAATAACTCAATATTACGCCAACAGGTTTCGATGATTCTTTTTTTGAAGTAAAACTGCTTTACCCACGCTCGTCACTAAAAATCAAAAAATAAACAAAATTTTAACAAAACCAAAAACGACTTAAAAAAAATGCACTAAATAATTTCGTACGATTGTTATTTTTGGAGTCGGTGTCAGCCAAGATCTCCACATCTCACCTATAACTACCTATGTGTGTAGTTACCTTGGCTGACACCGATTCCAAAAATAACAATCGTACGAAATTATTTTTTTACTTTTTAGTACATTTTTTGAAGTCGTTTTTTGTTTTGTTAAAATTTTTGTTTATTAACAGTTATTGTGCTATTAGGAGTGGAGACAATACTAACAAATCAAAGATTATAAAAATCGGTGTAGCCGTTCTGGAGTTATAAATTGTGTAACTAACCCGACTTTGTTTTGTATATTAAGAGATTACTTTACATCATTATTTACATTTATCACAAATTTTAACATCAACGGAGTGTATACGGCAAACATTTTTTTGGCATTTCGAGCAATTCAAGTATTATATTTACTAATTAAGAAATTTTAATTACGTAACTACAATGGTGGGGACCTAGGTCCCAAAGCAAAACGTACCTCGTCTCTTCAACCAAAAACGTCAGCCCGGTTCAAGCCCGCTCACTCACCGCGACCCCTCGGGCAATACTAGGAATACACGGAGCCCCAAGTAAAAAATAAAAGAAATATTTGCAATAATGTGCTTGGCGGGAAGACTCTAATCCACCGCGAGTGGTGTTAAGGGTTAAGCAATTCCGTATCCAAAGCTAAAATATTATTAAAGTCGTGCGCTTATTATAATATTAAGCCGATATTTCCACAACACTGTGTCGTGAGTTGATGCTATTTATCTAAGAAAAATTTTGATCTAGATTGATGAATGGAGCCTTATAACCGAATAACACCATAAAACACTCTCAAACAGATTAAATTTAGCATCAATCACCCCCTCCTACAGGGTATTTTAACAGTATTTTTTTATTGATAAAAACAATTTAAGAAAAAAAATACGACATTTACGTATTTTGGTTTTATTTTTACGTTGACGAATACATTTCTTATAAAGTTTTAAAGTTCGCCATTTTTTTATTTGTTTGTCTCGTTGGCTTTTGTTCGTGAATATGGCGTTGTTGACGTCACGTCGATAAACAATCGTTTACCGTACAATCATCTTTAATGTAATTAACAAGTTTTTTAGTGAGGGGGCAAGAGTTTATAAAATTGATCTGTTCCTACCACGATTCAAAATAAGTCTCTTTTTAAATTTTATTACGGTTAGAAATAGAAATAATGTTATATTTTACAATTTTTACTTTTTTCCAAGTAAATCAACGCTCTTGTCGGAGTTCAGCACTAGTGCGAGGCCACCATTCAGAATAGAAAAGTTTAACGAAATGGCATCGGCTAGTGACAAGTGACTATGGCGTCTGAAAAGCTGAAATCGATATTTTAACAATATCGGATCGATAGACTTAATTTCTGACGATTTAAAATCGATATCCCGAGCACAGTTGTATTGTCGATAGCCGAGCCGATATTGACACATGGCAAAACTGGCGAAACGATGGCGAAACTGGCGGATCTGTCTATGCCATAGACTCTATGGATTGCTTTTCCAAAATGGCAAACCGCAACGTAAAAACAACCGATAAATTAACAATATCAGTATTTTTGACACTAAAAATAGAGTTATTTACTTAATGGGGTCTTTAGCAATAACTTGTTATTTTTTAGCAACTTCCATTTCTCCAAATTGATTGCATTCAATAGATCGCATATTTATAAAATTTCTTTAAATTCTATAAGAGCTTCGTTAGTTCAGCTCCGTTCATTAGTAAGTCAGTAATTTTGCATAATGAATGACATTGTTCAAAAAGTTTTGTAGGTATATTGATAGTTTATCTCAGACCTTGGAGGCCGCGCTAAAAGCAGCGGCTTTTGTATACGGACTGTCGGAATCGTATGCTAACCGTACTAAAGACGACGGATTTAGGCCAATATCGTACTGATGATATTGGGTTTAATCGATCGAACTTGCTAGTTTGCTAAGCTTTATTTCTTTCTCTCGCCTACTCTTTTAGTCGTGTGCTATATCCAAAATCGTGAATCCATAGACCCACTAGATCCGAGCAGTTGAGACTCTGGTGTAGTATCACAAACAAAACTCAAACAGCGTGGGCCAGGTGGGAGCATTATTATAGTTTTCAAATTTAATATTTCCGCAGTATCTACCAAAAATTCTATCTTTAAATTTTAAAACTACCTGCTCTCAAATCCGTAATGGCAATCAATGCAGAAAATTTTAGGGGTCCATACATCCAGGAAGGAATAAAATATAGTTTTATATATTTTTTATGATGAGCAATTATTATGTTATGTTCTATTAAAATGTCTAATTTAGCTATTTTTCGAAATACTGTTTTTAGTCATTGGATTAACGACTAAACTCGTGTAATGTGATATTTTAGTGGAAATTCAATTATAAGTTTTATTACACGCCTGGTTTCGAGTTTCACGGTTTGCGTCACTTTTCCAATAATCATGCCTTGCAATAATTTGCGGAGTGCTGTAATACTGAACAAAGTTTTTAACGACATTGTATAGTTATATACACAGCGACACGTTAATGAAGGCAATTGAGCAGAACAGAACTCCCTTGTTATGTTTGTACGTCACACCGAAAGTTTTACAAAGTCATAGTTAAGCGAATAAGATAGGGCGAATGTTTTTACACTGACTTTTAAATTAATACTTTTTTTAAACTGCATGTTTAAATGGAATTATTTAAATTAATAAATTACTTTGTTTTTACAACTATAATTGATAATAAAAAACCGACATGTTTCGTAAGCCATGCTTACTTCATCAGGGTTTTAATAATACTAATTATTAAATATAGACATAGAACGTAGTGTCAAAGAAAAAAAAACAAACATAGACAAATAATAAACATAGACAATGGTAACAATGGAAAAAATTAAAATGGGTTGGGACAATATGGAACAATTTATAAAGGAAATAAGTTGAATTAAAATGGTAAAGTTATGTTTTATGTGAAAGTACCTATGTTTGTTTTTAATTTATTGTTTTTTTGTGAGTACCGCAGATTTTGAAGAATTTCAATTTTTTTTTTTTTCTTTCTTTAATTGTGTTGAGTAGAGATAAATTTAAAGGTGTTCTAATACTGTCTTGTTATTTCTGTTTCTTGGCCGTGTGGCGCTTCTGTCTCTGTTACCTGACACACAATGAAGTGTATTTTGTTTTTGTTCAAATAAAAAGTAATCCATAAAATGTAAAGAAATCTTACTTATTTTCAATGAAATATAACTCGATCCCAATCCAGAGCCAGTGAGACTAAGGAATCCTCAATCGGGTTACATTCTGAGGCTGAGGTGAAGGAGACGGGGACAGTTGCTGACTTTTCAGGTCTGACCACAATCAAAGCCATTTCAATTTGCTGTAGTTTAATTCAAATTCACTAAGTTTGGTGAGTTATTTAGGGTTCCGAGTTTTATGGGGTGAGGTTTTTCTAGGTTATCTGAGGAAGCATCCTCCACTGACTTCATGGCGGGTCGGGTCGGGAAAAACCGGTTGAAGGAGACACTTTGGCCCCTCCAGCCAGACTAGATGATCGCCTTGCACCGCAGTGGGAGAAATTTATTAATGCGTCGGTCAGTCCTGGACCTACTGACCCCCAGAATTCCACCCACCCATCATACATTTTAACTTCTCAGAACTTCCTTATCTTCTTTTGTTTTTTATACCCCATCAAAAGCACTTCAAGTACACTTGCGTACCTTGATTTCAGAAAACTTTGTTTTCTTTCCCTATTTTTCGCTGAATTGTTTTTTGACGTAGAAATACACTCTCTTAATTTTATTTACAATTTCAAGGAGAAGAATGGTTTTCATTGGTTGCCATTTAATATTTATAAGCAAAGGCATTCCGCGTCCTTTGAAAGTTATGAAGGACTGACATCGAAATAATTTTATTGTTTATTATTGCGGTAACTTCTTAATTTTAAAATGCCTTTCTAGTAAGGTATTGAAATATTTTAATTTAAACGTTTATAATAAATAATATGCCATTTCTTACAAAGTGTAAGTAGGTACTGTCCCTCAAAGGGTTACCTAGTACAGAATTTATTAAATTTTTAAGTAAGTAACTGAACTCTTAAGAATTATTCCAAATTTTAATAATCCTTATAACTAAAGTAACCCTGTTTTCCGTGTTTGTAATTTACTATAATTTTATTGTATTTGTGACAGATATGTCTAATATGCGAACCAATACATTTTATCTAAGTTTGATATTACATAATTAATAAGAAACCTTTAAAAGTAAATAAAATAATTTTGAAATTCTTAACGGAACCCTCAGATAGTATGGTCATGTTTAGCGAATGAAAGAAGAAAATAGTGTGAGAAGAATATATGACGCGAATGTGAATGGAAGAAGAAGTTGGAGATGCCCGAGGAAGACATGGCTTGATCAAGTGAATCAGATGCTTGAGTCGGGCCATGTCAAAAGTCAGAGTAATAGAAGAGTATCTATGAGACGATGTATGAATGTGAGCGTTGCAAAGAGTGTGTGCCAAGACCGAGTTGTTTGGCGGTCCGTCCTCTCTGCCTACCCCTGCGGGGAAAAGCCGTGATGCTTAGTTAGTCAGTTAGTTAAATGCCTGAATACTTCTTTGTCCGCGTTTTATTCAGTAAATAATTTCATTTAAATCAAATTCCAGTGTTGTAAATACTCTCACACTCAGTGTCGCCTCGGTTTAAATCCACTTTTCAAAATCGAAGATGCTTTTGTTTGAGATGATTTTAGCCGTGCTCGCTGACCAGAATAGCTATGGACTTTGTAAGCTTCCTCTCTCCTAACTTTTTCCCTTTCCCTCTCCTCTCTCCCGTTCTGGACGGCATTTGGGTCTTGTGCGGTATTATATATTTGTATCTGTCTAATACACAACTATGGTAAAACGTAATGCCCGTGTATCGGATATTAGTAAAGCACACTTTAAATCATCTTGACAACCCTTTGGACTTCAAGTCACTTTCAGTCAAGAATTTCTTGCATAAACACGGAGTAAGTTATTCACTAGAGGTTATGACAAGAATGTCCAAGGACTGGAAAATTACTAACGCTGCCCGAAAGTGCAATCCGCGCTACTTGGCAGTCTTTGAACATTGTTATGATAACATATGATGAGAAACAAAAGTTTGTAACGCTTCAGTTTATAATGCAGGGAAAGGTGTGTGGCAAAAGAAGTGGTTGAAACGAACCCTGTGGCTGAGGTTTCTCTTGGAATACACCGCAGATAAAGGCTTATATTTTGGACTGGATTGTGAAGGTTTCAGTCGCTAATTATGTGGTTTAACCGCCGATGGGAGAAAACAAGTATATTAAGTTGAAGTGTTAAAATACTACCAACTTGACTGTAAGTAAGATTGCTTATCTTGACCTTTTAACGGATATTTGTTTACTGAAGCTATTATAACTATAACTATACATGCTCCAGATTTTATGTCCGAGTTAAATCTTTCCCAAATGAAAGACTAAACCCTTCCACACACTTTTCCACAAATGATTATCTAGTAAATTCACGCAATGTAAGTGCACTATATAAGTATAATAAATAAAAAACAATACAAGAACAATACGTCAATCCACCAGAAACATAATGAATAAATATTTCACCGACTCCAAATATTTTCATATCAGAGGGTTCGGCTCTGATGAAATCTTAACTGGTCCGATAAATCCTACTGATCCCTCAATATAAATATTTAAATCTTTCGTAATCCTACATGTACAAATTTTTTGACAAATCTAATACGCCTAAATTTTGAATGAGAGAGCTAGGTATAATGCCAGTAGCCGAAATAACAAATGGTATTATTTTTATAGTCTGAGAATGCCAAATTCTTTTAATCTCATTTCCTAAATCTGTATATTTTCTTATTTTTTCAGAAACAGTTTTCTGAATATTACAAGAATTTGGAATAACGACATCAATGATATAAGTTATTTTTTAATTTTGTCATGTAAAACTATATCGTGTCTATTATGACTAATTGTTCTGTCTGTTAGAATAGTTTTATCATAATAAATTTTATAAAATTCATTTTCTAAAAATGAATTTGGTTCATATTCATAATATGGTACATTACGGCAGTCAATCAAGTTATGTTTAATTACCAAACTTTGGTGAATTATTTTTAAAACTTGATTGTGCCTAAATGTATACTCGGACGGCGCTAATACAGAACATCCCGATATAATATGTTCTATAGTTTCCGGAAAAGCCAAACATTTTCTACATAAATCATCAATTTGATTTGTATCTTTGATGACATGCTTCCTATAATTTTTAGTATTAATGACTCTTGCATGGCAAGCATAAAGCCTTCTATTTCTGCGCTCAACTCTCCAATACTCAACCATTTGTTTGACGAAAATTGGTCAACATATGTTTGGTTGAGATAGTTGAAGTGTTTTGCGTGAAGAATTTTATTTGACCAGTAATCTAATAATTCCTGGTTGGTATTTATAAGAATGCTGGCATTCCCGTCGTATAAATTTAATGGCGAAATATTTCTATCTGCCTTGCAAATTATAACTATAACTATAATTATAACTACTTTTTTTATTTGCTAATTATTTATTAACAGAAAAAATCAAAAAGTAGTAAAGAGTGGGGAGACTAGGAAGCACTTTTTTTTATCAATGTGAAGGATGATTTTTTTCCATATCTTTGTCGTCGAATTCCAGTGCATCTTTTTCTATTGATACATTTGGTCATTTTATAAATATTTGTATGTTCTTCTTCGGAGTAGCTTTCTTTTTCGTTTTCTTTTGCCTGTTCGTTTTGAAGTGGTATGAAGATTGGATAATGATTATTTTAAGTGAAACTTCTTAGCACCGTTGTAATTTGAAACTCGATTAAACGGAAACGACACTAAAAAGAGACAAGCACATACATCTGTAGGATTTAGCCTGCGAGAGAATGAGATAGAATGAAACCTTACCGCGTTGGCCGCTTTTATTATGAGTTCACTTTTCAAGGCTCCTATTGGTTGAGATTGTGTAAGTTATTGTGAAGGTTATACTGCTACCGCGTGTGATCTATACTCGTTTTTTTTTGGATTTCGTATGATTCGATCCTTGATCCGCTAAATATCTGGCCGCTGAGGTTCGTCAGGTGCCCTATACCACTACACCAAAGAAAATTTGCGTGGAACTGTGGATTTGTCGTATTATATTGGAACCGAGTACCCGTGAATTAAATACATATTTTATTGCTATTTCATTCTCTCGCTGGCTAACTCCTATAGGTGTACGCGTTTATCTCTTTTTAGTATCGCTCGTTTCCCTTTTCCGTTTCAAATCACGACGGTGCTAAAGATGCATGATTTTCAATTGTTATTAAAATTCCGAGAAAACCAATTTAACTTCGTTCCGGTGTTATTTAAATGCAACCGTGGGAGTAATTAAATACAGTAAATGTACGACATTTAATGCAGCTGGGTAGAAATATCCCTGAATTGCGTTACACAAATATGTACGTAGTGTTGTTCTTATACTTCTATTTGCACTGGTAAATATAATGTTCATTCTGATTTGCAATTTGTATTTTCTACATGCAATGTTAGCGTCAAAGGATGAAGTTGATAAAATAATTATATATATAAGACTATTTGTTGTAATTTTCTATTAATAATGTGACATACAAATATCATGAGTTGCTTTGCTGACAAAGAAACTACAATTAAAGTTATTTGTCCGTCTTCAAAATATTATATTACTTTGTAATTATAAACTTATTTTTCAATCTTCTTATTACTCCAATCTGTGCTACCCACCTAGACAACAAAACAACAATCATCTGTCATTTTCTGTCTCCATGACAACACCTTTTTAAAATTCGAACATAAAGAAATCCTATGCATTTATAGGTAGGTATTCCTTTACATCTCCCCCCTAGGGTTAGAAAATTTCTCCGGAGATTTTCGTCCTTTTCAATTCCTTTTTCTTCTTTCTAATCTTCATTTTCTTCTAGTATGGGGGCAGGAATAAGTTTTGTAATATGGAAAAATTTTGACTCCATCTTTCTATGTCCTGTATTAATCTTGTATATTGATTAGGAGAGTTTATCTTCGATTTTAAATGGACCAATCCTTAACTCATCTTATTTTCTTCTATTTAGTTTGTGACCATTTTCAACATATACAATATCGCCTATTTTAAAATTATGAATTGTTCTTTTTTTTATCAATTAACATTTTATTATATTCATGTGACTTAATTGTTCTTTCTAATGCAAATTTTCTATTTCTAATCCAGTCATCTGCTTCTTTTTTAATTTAACTTCATTTGGTATTAATGAAACATCAGTGCCATCCAATAGGTATCTCGGTGCAAAGCCTGTTATTGAGTGTTCCGTGTTATTATATCTATAAACACAATTATGAGCAATAGTTGTCCATGCTTTAGTATTTAGATTTTCATTTATCTTGCACCTTATTTTATTTACGAGTGTTTGGTTTAGCCTTTCGTTCAGTCCATTAGAAAACTGCGAATTTACTGCAGTGAAAATTAGTGTGATTGATCTTTCATTTAAAAAAGTTTAACTCTTTTGAGTTAATTCCAGGATATTGGTCGGTGAGAACCATGCCAATTTCATTAAATAACCTCCCTGAAATTTAAAGGCAAATGCAAATTTAACTTGTGACCAACCTTTGTTTCCGTATGTTTCGCAAAAATTTGTTTTCCATATTGCCCATTCTGCATTTACTGTATATTTTATTTACATACTAGTGTACCAATCTAGGCACTGTTTTTCAAGTAAATACTTTAAAGTCTCATTTTTTTCTGCCTCCTTTAATATCTCGAAACGTGTTCATTCATTTTCAAAATCATTGATCCATTGGTGTATATTTGATGTTTTTCCTGAAAACTTCTCGAGTAAAAATCTTTCTGCTATTTTTCCAAGATTTTTATTTTCAGTACTAATATTATTGTCAGAAAGTTTCGTGTCATATATAATTTCTTCCAGGTATTGGTCACCAAATTGTAAATTCTCACCATCATCTAAGTAATTTTTCCTCAAATCTTGGGTTAAGGGAAACCATATTTCCCGTGTTTGATATCTTTTCTTTAGAGAATTCTTAATTTTGTTACAAACATCCGTAGTCGTCATGGCGGTATGTTTGCTTGCATGTTTTAAATCATTGGGAATATCAAATATATGTCCATCGGGTGTCTCGATTGAGGTTACGCAGATCACATTTCTTTTTCCATCCGATGCTGCTGACACTGTAAATGTGAATCTTAATTTTTCCATTTCTAAGGTTATTGTTTCTCTTCACTAGAATTGTAGTTTTATAAGACAATTTGTCTATTAATTTGTTGTAATTTTTTATTAATAATGTGACATACAAATATCATGAGTTGCTTTGCTGACAAAGAAACTACACTTGAAGTTATTTGCCCGTCTTCAAAATATTATATCACTTTTTATTTATAAACTTATTTTTCAATCTTCTTATTACTCCAATCTGTGCTACCCAGCTAGAAAACAAAACAATAATCATCAGTCATTTTCTGTCTCCATGACAACACCATTTTAAAATTTGAACATAAAGGAATCCTATGCATTTCTAGGTAGGTATTCCTTTACATATATATTTACGTCTGACATCTAGTTAGGCCTTTAGGTACAGTCTTTACTTTTCAGTTTACTGAACAGATTAGCCGAAAATATGCGTGATCCATACCGACTTGAAAGAAAACTTGGACGTCGGTTTACGTAACATATTTTATGAAGTGAAACTCCTTTAGCACCGTTCTGATTTGAAACTCAGTGAAACGAAAGCGAGTGACACTAAAAAGAGATAAACACACACATCTATGGGATTTAGCCTGCACGAGAATGAGATATCAATAATAGTAAACACATTTTAAGTAATTACGAAGCGTCAGTCAAGCTATCTTTTGTATAGCTTATGTATATGCCAGATAAAAGCGCGAGCAGATATCTGTTGAACCGCGAGCGCTTATGTGTTGTACCGTTACACGTCGCTATCAAATATTTCTTCCTGTTGTTGGAGAGTGGTCAGTCGAATTACAGAGCTGCCACGAAATTTCGTTTATTTGTACTGGATCTGTCAACTTGGCAGCTGTCATCTGCCCGTTTAGGCAGCTCCGTAATTAAAATGACCCCCTATCCTGTTTTCGGCGATGATGGTATAATAAGATCTGTATTTTCTATTGTTGATCTGCCCATAAATCGCTTAGATGCGACATGTCTGATGGGATCGTATGGAGAGCGTTATTTGGTGTGCGATAATCTTTTATATTTTATCCGCGCGTGTGGCACCGCTTTTAGTGAATCCGCCAGAAGACAAAAGATAATCGTCGTATAAAGCCACAAAATGTCGTAATATTCTCCGGTGATTTTTCAACATTTTGGCATTGTTTTTTTATTAAAAACTAATAATTTCACTGTTTCTCTGACTGTTTCACTGTAATATATTATAATAAAACAAATATAAAAATTTTTCCACTTTTGTTAAAGCCATCTTCAGACTGTTACAAATTATTCTTAGTCTACGGTTTATATACATAATATATGGGGGAGGGGAAGAGGGGTGGTCTACAAGGATTTTAATCAATTATATTAATAACATTTCTTACTACGTCGTTTTAGACTGTCTAATTTCTAATTATTTTTGGTATTTCCAATAGGCTAATTACATTGGGTTTGTACCACACTTCAATATTATTCAGGGATAAACCTTACAAGAAATGTGATTATTTTAATAAAATTATTAATGACCTAATTTTATTGTCAAATCGTTATTATATTTATGATGTATCGGATTTCTTACTGCTTTTTGAAGGGATACATATTTACATTGGAGTAGGAATGGTCATTAAATACCTAAACTAAATACATATTTTAATTTCGAAATTATTATGAAAATTACAATGGATACAAAAGCGGAGACTTAGCAAATGTTTTTAATTGCTTATTAATTACAAAGTTATGGTCTATATTTTAATGTTTTGTACAATGGTCCAATACTCCGCATTAGCCACTTTGATTATGAGCACACTTATTGGTTGAGTTTAGTTTAGTTTTCTGAAGGATTCACTTCTACCGCGTGTGAATTGCTGATTTTTTTTAATAGATAAACATTCCCGGGATACAAATAACTTGACGAAAACCTCCTACTACCACCACAGTAAGCGAAAATTTTGCTTGTGTCGTGATGGAGAACTTAGCCAGCCGAGGAATCGTACACACGACGCCTAGGTAGAACTCAAAAGCGATGTCAACTAAGCCACTGACCGGTCATTATTTCGACTACTAGGTCCTAGAAATTAATAAACTTTTTCGATATTTTAATCATTTTATCTTATCTCAGCACTCGAAATCTACCACAACACGTGAGTAATGTTTTTAGGATTTTGTCAAATACGAACTGTGTTGTTGAGTTCACCGACCTTATAGGTACAACGAACATTTCCATGCCATTCCTTGTTCACGTGGAAAAACACACTTGAATGGTTTTCAATTATGAAAACTTTAGCGAAAACGATACAATGGGGTCTGTTTAATTGTGGTGGTGTATTTGCAGTTTGCAATGTGCAGTGGGTAGGGTGGTAGTATGTGGAGTGTGGGGGCGCAGTATACGGCCGGAGCCTGCAATTAGAACCGGTTGACGGCGCGTTATAGGTGGAACTTGCCGACTGTGTTAGGTGACTCAAAACCACATCAACCAAGGCCAGAATAAAACCGGCCTCTTATTTCCATTAGATCCTTCTATATGTGCTACTGAAATAGTTATCTTTTAATTTATAATGGCTTATAAATTTTTTTTATTGAAAAATACGAGGCCGACTTGATTTAGTGCCCTGGCCTTAGTTTAGTTGGTTTTTGTGTAAATGGCCGTAATACTTTGAAGTGAAAATTACTTTAGCACCATTGTTATTTGAGACAAACACGTTCATCTATAAGATATTGTCTGCGAGAGAATTAGATAGTATAATCGCTCTCCTTTTCGTGCCAGTGCCTCGTTGCCTTCCCACTCTTGTCTACTTTAGTTTTCTGATGGTTTCATTCTACCGCTTGTGAATTGCACACTCTGATTTTTTAAACGACTTCGAAAAGGAGGAGGTTCTCAATTCGACAATTTTTTTATATATATTTTTTTTATGTTTGTTACCTCAGAACCTTCGATTGGATGAACCGATATTGATGATTCTTTTATTATTAGAAAGCTGGTGCTTTCCGTGTGGTCCCATTTTAATTTGGTCCAGTTCCGACAGTGGAATCCATGAGAAAATCATATATGTCTTAAATTTGCAATAAGTATGTGCGCGACAAATAGACGTATAACTCAATATTACGCCAACAGATTTCGAAGATTCTTTTTTTTTAAGTAAAACTTCTTTACGCACGCTCGTCACTAAAAGTCAAAAAATAAACAAAATTTTAACAAAACAAAAAACGACTTCAAAAAATGCACTAAAAAGTAAAAAAAAATAATTTCGTACGATTGTTATTTTTGGAGTCGGTGTCAGCCAAGATCTCCACATCTCACCTATAACTACCTATGTATTTAGTTACCTTGGCTGACACCGACTCCAAAAATAACAATCGTACGAAATTATTTTTTTACTTGTTAGTGCATTTTTTGAAGTCGTTTTTTGTTTTGTTAAAATTTTTGTTTATTTTATTCTGTAATGCTTAAGTCACACGATTCATTCGTCCTTACCTATTTTCGTGATTTAATTCCGCCTCTTTCCTGCGAAATGACCCGTTAGGGCATGCGATGAAACGAAAGTTACGAGTGACAGTGCCGAATGATGCATGCCGATAATGTTGGATATCGGTCTTCATTCGCAACCGGAATGACATCACGATACAACGTCATGACGCGAATGATCTGTGTGATCACACTTTCATTCCTCGAAACAGTAGACCGAACATTTTCTGGCGTATGGACGAGTGAGCGGAACGGGATAGATGTGAAAATGCTCCTGGTCTGTTGGCTTTTCGAAATAACTCACATACGTATCATAGAAATCGTAGTTTCTCCCATAATATCATAGCGTAAAATATGATCTAAACGGTATTGGGAAGAAAAAACAACGCGCTATGTATTCAATCTGACAATTAACCACAACATAATACGAATGTACATTTTTAAGCAACCAAAGTTTTCGATCGAAATTTGAAAAAAAAACGAGTGTTAACTAAAAACTTCCCTATAAAAGAATAGAGAAAGAAAATTTGCGCGCGAACTGCTCTCTCTTGCTCCAGTGTGATACAGGCAATAGGCCTGCTCTGTGTCTTAGATATACGAAACGTAACTGGCTATGAGAGAAAGAGAGAAAGAAAATGTGTTCTTACACCTCTCTCTCTTGCCCCTGTAGTAAATACGAAACGTAACTCTCTCTTTCTTTGTATCTTCACTAACTTATATCTCCCTCTCAACTTCTGTTCACCTCGCCCGATCACACTTTTCGTAACGCTCTCGTCACGCATTCACCAGCTTACTCCCCAAGTCAAGCGTTCAAAGAAGTTTTACTTTAAAAAAAACTATTGAATTTTTTATGAATCATTTTTGTATGAAACGACAAAAAGTGAGGTGACAAAAACATTTATAATTCATTTGTCTAACAAAATAAGTATTGTTTTTTTTCATTACCAGTAATTTTGTTTGAAAAAAACGCAAGGAAAGCCACTTTTAAAACTTTTAAAGTTGACATTAAAAATTATTGTATTTAAAAAATTACATGGTTATTTCTAATAATAAAATTTGGAAGCATACATATTTTTTCACCTTTCAAAAACAGTTTTTAGTTTGTTGGATACGTTAACCAATATTCTATTTATATGAATTTTGTTGCAAGCCGAGGCCTATTATGGAATAAAAAAAAATGAAACTGTGCAAAAATACTGGTAAATCACTGGTAGATACTCAGTTTTCAGGTTATTATTTAACCATATGTTCATTTTATGGTGTTGATATTTATTTACTGTTTATAAGAAACACCAATTTCTCGTAATTTAGTTCGACGTTTTCGGAAATGTCAATTTGAAATCGTAAATATTCCCGAATTTGATTTTCGCTCTGTCTGCGTCTACCAAGGTTGTAACGGGAATGGCGAGTGAACACTTATTTCTAGAGAACCATCTGAACATGCGGTGAAACGAAAATGAAACATTTACTCGAGTAAACCTTCACCTGAGTGATGTGTGAGAATGCCCCATAAGGAGCCGTTAGCACGGCAAGTATTTTAGTCGAGTAGAGAGTAAATGATTGATTGAGACGTTTCACCGGAAATATTTTACTGCTTACTTGGCGAAAATTATTAAACAATTATGCGGGTTCAAAGCGAACACCACTCGGCATCATTGTTCGTGAGTTTTCTTCTATTTTAATTAATATTTCTTCGCCCTTCGTTATGTCAACTTGATTTTCAGTCAAATGCGATGAAATTAATTTATATCTCTTCATCTAATTAGGAAAGATAAATAACGTATCCTTTTTGCTTCATTATGCAAGCGCTTCGCACTTCGCAATTTTTTGTTTATCGTGTTAATATGCCGAGTTTGATAATATGTCTTGTGCGATAAAGTTACTAATTTTGATATAATTAAAGTTTTTTACTTTAGTCGTAGGATAATACGAATAATATCGTCTCCACGTTATTGCAATCGCGTTTATATGTTGATTTATTAATTTACGAATTGTGTAATTGTACAAGTTATAAAAAGATGAAACCTCCAATATTTTGGTTAAGATACCATTTGGATCGATAGGTAAATACAAGTTTACCCTTTTGATAATCCAAGGCAAGATTTTTATTTTTATTTTTTATTATTTCATATATATTTCATATATATTTCATAAAACAATATTTGTCAGCAACGTCACGACCACCATACTGTGCTAATGACAGACGTATACAGGCTTTATTACAATGTAATAACATTTATAAGAATTGTAAATGTACCTACACAAAAAACCATAAAAAAATTAAAACTTAATGATAAAACAGACATTTCATAGAAAATGGAAAAAAATACTAAAATAATATATGAAAGCAAAATTAAAAAATACGCAAAAGTGTATTATAAGACCTCCGTTTTGAAAGAAGTCAAAATCACAGAACTCATTACAACTTACTTAATAGAGCTATGAAGAGTTTCCAAGAAATACCGACCAATACAACAGAAGAGTAAAATTTAAAAAAAGAGCATTGAAAAAATATGTGAAGCGTAATTTTAAAATCACATAATTAAAAAGCTCGCCTTGTTTCAAATACCCAATGTTGTAGACGGGTAGTCAAAAGGGTTATGAATTGTATTTTTTGATTAGTGAAAGACGTCGCATTTTTTGGCTTTGTAATCTATTATTATCGCAATCTAATGTTTATTTTTTGTTATGTCTATCACGTTTTTGTACATTTTTTCATGTGTCATCATTTCGTCATTTTTACCGATCGCTCTTTATTTAAATATGATAAAAAAACTTTTTCATTTCGAGAAAACCAGATGTTTATAATTATCTATATTATTTCTCCAAACATGTTCTCGGTGGTAACAGGACAAATCGTTCTGTGTAAATAAATCGCCTGTAAAAAAGTGATTTAGAGTCATGAAAAGATTAGGTTGTAGGCTAGTTTTTTTTTAATCACTTTTCAAAAATGATGTCTCTGAACCCTTCTTCATTAAATGTACCCTTTACATTTCATAAAGGCTGACTCGTGCTTTTGTTCATAGGAACATGGTATCCGGAATTCGTAGTAGGTACTCGCGGAAAACCGATAAATCTACGCCACAATTGGAGTCGATTTGAATTTGAAGTCGAGTTGATTTTAACTTTTTTGCTTTGAGTTTTCATTTTCGAGTAAATCGAGTAAAAAATTGGAAATTATGAGTAAAAAATGCAAATAAAATTATCTAGTCGTAGACTCGGCTCAAAAATTTTAAAACTCATTAGTTGACGTAAAAATGGAAAAAATTAAATAGTTTTTTTTTCACTCTATGTGATGTAGATTCAACAGTTTCCCACATGTAGGTACTATGGGTTTCCGGATATCGTATATAAGTTCGTCTAGAATATAGGTAATATCTCGTGAACATGTCACACTGTTGTGAGTTTCAGTGCTGAATTTGTATACAAATTTCATAAATCCAGAGCTCACAAGTATATATAAATAAAACTTCGCGAACATGCGCACAACAACTCACCAAAATTTCATCGCAATGGGATTGATGGATGGTAAAGGAAATAATTTCATAACGCCAAAGCTCACTATTACATACATCGAAATCAGTGCGGACATGCGCATTGCGCACATCATATCATCAAAGTTTTATCGCAATCGGTCGAATGGTTTAAGAACGCTTAAGGGACAAACGAAGATATATATTAAAAGCTGTGTACATCCTTTCTATGTACCTTAATAATATTATATTCCATTTCATTAGGATTTCCCACCACGAAAGTCTTCTTTAACATAAATACTATTCCTTTTCATCAAAAGAGCGCTTTTATGTTTTTGTTTGTTTAAGCTCAGCTTGCTCGTTCATTGTGGTAATATGTCGAGTTTCCCACATATATATGCAATGAAAGCAAATAATAATGATCTTCAACATAATTTTAATTTGATGTAAACCTTATGTTACCATAATATCATACTTATTTCAGGATAAGGGATGGTGCTTTGGTAAACTGAGGTAAGTTGTGATACTTTCATAAGCTTTTGAAGTGGAAACTTCTTTAGCACCGTTGTGATTTGAAACTCGATGAAACGAAAAATAGCGACACTGAAAGGTGCTCGTAGCTCTTTGCGCGGTGCTTCGTAGCCTCCCCACTCTTGTCTACTTTAGTTTTCTATAGGTTCCACTTCTACCGCGTGTGAATTGCACACTTGTATTTTTTTTATAGTAGGATTAGTTGTCTTTGAATTTTCTTTCTGTAAATGATGATTATCTATTTGTAAGAGTACTTTTTTTTCTCAATCGTAAGAAAGAATTAAAAAAAACGTTTTAGCGTATATTCTTACAGGATGTCTCTCTAAGCTTCACTGTTTACTTTTTTTATTAGGTTACTACGCAATAAAGTTATTCAAACCCCTATCATATCACACACAGCATCACACAAAGAGGCCAACCTCCACCGCACATAGACCTTATCTTACACGACTGCGGACAAACTTCTCGCACATGTCAATGCGAGCTAATAGAAAGGGTTGAACACACAAAATATCTAGGAGTTATAATAGATGCCAACTTACGCTGGACTGACCACATAACTTATATCACAAACAATCTGAAACGAGTCATGCATCTGATAAAGGCAATAAAAAACATATTTCCAATAACAATCCTCCGAACCATATTCTTTGCACTTTGCCAATCCATTATTACATACGGCATACTTCCTTGGGGAAGTGCAACGAATATAGCAATAGATCCATTAGAAAAAATTCAAAAGGCAACAATTAAATTAATCCTCCAAGTTCCTCGCTACACATGCTCGAATGTAATATACGAAACACTAGACGTCATGACAATAAGACAACTCTACGCCAAATCTGTACTACTATACTTCTTCCAATATAAACTTCACATTCAAATGCAACCTCAATTTGCAATTAAAACCAGGGCCTCTACAAAAAAAACACTTAACATACCGATAACTCATACCTCACACGGGCAAAGACACTTCAAGTATTACGCAATCAAACTATATAACCTCATGCCCACCACACTGAAACAACTACTAACTACAAATCCATATAAAATTCTTCACAAAAAACACATCAAAGACTGGATCAAACAACAAGGTATTCAATTTACTCAAAAAATCATAACACCTAACCAAACATAACCAAAAACAAATATTAAAAAGAAATAGTAGGCAATTATAACTTTGTTTTAATACAAAATATTAAAATCACAATATTATTCATTCCATTGGCGTGTGGTCCCTAGAATAATATACCTACGTATTTATCAAAACTACTATCTATCTTGTACATAAACTAGATGCTATGTATAATTGTATGTATAGATCCTAACTACAACTAATCTTTTATTTTATGTATACAATACTGCCGCCATGGGTCGACCCACAGTCTCCTCCTTGACAATATCAAGGAGGATACGGTGTTTCTACTTTTGTCGTCAGAATTTCAATTATTCCAAAATATGGGAACACCTCAGCACAGGTTCGTCTAGTGAGGTGTTCACAAAATACTACTAGGTACTTACCTATATACAGTTACGGATCATTAACATTTTTTTTTCCTTATTACTTAACTTGATATCTATGTATACCAATGTAATTATCTGTAATATGTATGTATGTTAAAGAATAGAAATAATTAAATAAAAAATTGTTTTATATGCATTTGAAATATCCTCCTAGTTAGGTGCTTCCCTATTCTAGGATAGGTTCTTTTTTAACAAATTGTGATCAACAGAAAGCGATCATATTGTTTTGCTGTTAGCTGATCAAAATTTTGAAACGTACAGAGAATCGCAATTTTAAATGTTAAAACAAACATCAACAAAAATGGCGGTGTTTGGCGATTTGATGACAATATTTCATTTCAATATTTGCAAAACAACATCATTTGTACGGATAACTTTTTCCTGTTAAGTACGACTACTACATTTTTTAATTAGTTTTATTTATGTTCTTATAGTTTTCCCTGTTATTTTATTATTGATTAAACTGGGTTATGGTGATGCTTGTACTTCATTTGAGCGGTGGTTTTGTCCACACATCTAGTTAATGTGATATTGCTGACTTCAAGTAAATAATGCAACCCTTTTTGTCTTCGTCATCTGAACTGTTTTGGCGGGTGTAAATAACATGAAGTGGAGTATTCGTCATTTTAATGCTTCTAGGGTAGACCAAACCATTTTTTCCGGATGCTTTATAGTTTTCACCGCGTTATTTTGTAGAATTTTTCGCGTGGATTTGTCGGGTTTTTTTGTAGCAATTGTCGTGCTGATTTGTCGGTTTTTTTTGTAGCAATTGTTGTGTGGTTTCTCATAATTTGTCGCGTTTTCTACTAGCGTTCGTCGCGTTAATTTGCATCATTGTTCGCGTTAGTTTGTATAATTTGTCGAATTATTTTGTAGAATTTGTTGGGTTGATTTCTTAGCGTTTTTTTTGTAGCAGTTGTCATGTGGATTCGAAAATTTATCAATTTTTTTGTATTGTTTTGTTGTATGTACATTCGTTATTGATTTGCATCATTTATGTCGTTAATTTGTATCATTTTGTCGAATTATTTTGTAGAATTTTTCGACTTGGTTTCTTTCATTGTCACATTAATTGTAGCATTTGTCTCGTCATTCTGATACATTTGTAGCAGTTTTTTGTTTTTTTAAATCAATATGTCACGTTATTTCGAAGTATTTATCGGGTTCTTTTGGAGATGGTGTCTCGCTGTTTTGCAGCATTATTTTTAAACTTCTGCTTTCTTTTCTTGTTATTCATATAAAATAATATGTTATCGTTAACCTGCCATAAGTATTACTTTCTTCTATTTTAGTTTTTGTAAATTCCTTTTTTTTATATATTGCCTGAGACATCTAGTTAGATTTTTTTGTACATTCGCTCAACACCTGATGAAAAAAAATCCTTCAAGGCCTTTGTCGTCGTTGAGGATGCAGTGTGTAGAGTCTTTTTAGGAAAAGGAAGAATATGAAGTTATGGGCAGGAAAAAGGTGCGAGAGGTGGATATGAATCTGGGGTTAATGCGATATAAGGCGAAAGAGTCCGGCTGGAGAGGTCAAAAGTCTCTCCCGATCCGGCTCGTCACGCAGTAGTTGGGTAAACGCATCCGCCGCTAAGACCTGGACAAACCTCACCCCTGTTCCGCAAGGGTCGGTATTAGGTCCAATTCTATATATTATAATTTACATAAATGATATTATTAAAACTATTAAACATTACAAAATTAGACTATTTGCAGACAATACCTTAATCTATATTTCGTGTGAAGATTACATAGATGCAATTAACAAAAGAAACGAAGGCCTATAAATATAGCAAAATGGCTGAAATTAAACAAATTGAAACTGAACGTAAACAAAACAAATTATATGGAAATAGGCAATAAAATGCGTAACATAGGGTTAAATTTGACAATTAATGGTGAAAAAATTGGAAAAGTAAATGAAATCAAATACCTGGGTGTGATTCAAAACTGACTTTCACAGCAAACTTTGAATATGTGCTAAAAAAGGTATCAAAAAAGGTAAATTTTCTTAGAAGACTAAGACATAAATTAAATAAAACACTACGGAGCTCATTTAGAAAACTATCTTTGCTCCACATTTCGATTACTGCTCTCCGATGTTATATTTGGCCAATGAAGGAAATTTAAACAAACTAGAAGTTATACAGAACAGAGCTATGAGATGTATACTGGGGAAAGGCAAATACGCAAGGGTTAATCAAACGAGAGAGGATCAAAATTGGATTCGAATAAAAAAATACTACTCTTTAATTTGTTAATTTTTGTGAATAAAATTATGAAAAACCAAATGCCAAAATACTTCAAGGATGAAATTGTTTTTAATATAGATGTACATAATTACGAAACAAGAAATATAAACAGAGTTCAATTGGCGCAAATGAAGAAATCAAAATCACAGAACTGCCTAATATATAGAGGACTAAAGATGTATGATGAAATGCCTGAAAGTATGAAGAATGAAGAAAGAATGAGTGTATTTAAAAAGAAATGTTATGCTTACTGTAAAAATATTTAAATTTACCAAATGAAATGTTACATTGTGCTTATTAGTTTATATTCATGTAGTGTAAACTCAATAAATAATAAAAAATAAATAAAATAAACAAAAAGAACCAAACATAGCAAAACAATGGGGATGACCTACGGCAAGGGTGTTGGTTATCCAATGAATGTATGTAAGCATTTACCGTTGCTGTAGTTAACCATTCAAATGACGCGACATTGCAATAAGTCAAGTTTACCACTTTTTCGATCTTACAATAGTTTACAGGTAAGGGGTTAATGCAGGTGCATTGTGTTTTATATGGGATACGTGAAGTTATGTTTGGTTCCCATGTTATAACAAATTTCAGCAGCCAATGTATGTTACAATTTATTAAAAAAAAGGATTTTTTCCTTTGTTGAGAATCTATTGAAAACTGTACATTTCACAATGAAGTGAAGACCTATTTTTTATAATCTAGTAAAAAAACCGACCGACCGTGACGAACGTGAGCTGAATAAATCACGGGATTTTTTATAATGAAAAATAACGAAGTGGGCTCCACGTTATGGTTTGGGTTATTTTTCAATACGTCACTTCCACGTAGATTTTTTTTTTACCAAAAAACGTGGAAACGTCTGCCCTCTTTTTACCACCGGCAATGTATGCCTGGAAATGTGTCACAGAATACAGGATGTCGTTTTCGTGCCGCGTTCCTTTTTATGTTTTTATAATGTGACACCGTAAAATACTACTGGAATCTGATGGGACTATCGCATCCCCAATTTGTGGGTGTTGTAAAGCTGGCGGAAGTCTGGGAGAGGGACACGGAGGGGGTGGGTATACATTTTTTTTCACACTCACATTTATATATCAGTAGGTACGTATAGGTTTGGGCATGTAGAGCGAATGAACGAAGAAAGCAGTGTAAGAAGAATATACGACGCAAATGTGAATGGTAGAAGAAGTCGTGGACGTCCGAGGAAGACATGGCACGATCAAGTGAATCAGATACTTGAGTCGGGCCATGTCAAAAGTCAGAATAATAGAAGAGAATGTATGAGACGATGTATGAATGTGAGTGAGGCAAAGAGTGTGTGCCAAGACCGAGTTGTTTGGCGGTCCGTCCTCTCTGCCTACCCCTGCGGGGAAACGGCGTGATGGTTAGTTAGTTAGTTAGGTACATACCCGAAGATTTTTTACTAACGATTCAATAACATATTTGGAGTAAAAAATATAGACGTCATTTTGCTAACCGATCATATTTTTTCAATTAAAAATTTAAAAAAATATTTTTAGTCATACGTTGCAACTGAATAGTTAGATTCAGTCTAGCGGGTTACGTGATGAGCACTCCATCTCCTTCAAAGCACGGTAACAAATGAGACATGTCTTACTACGTGATCCCGTCGCGACTAATAGCAATATGATCAGTGGCGACGTGTGATATAAAAAATTTCTTATTGTTTTAATTGAAAAAATAATTGCAATTATCATCGGACAGCAAAATTACTCCGATATGCTCTAGAATCCCTGGTTAAAATACTTCTGGTTCGTGATGTTACATCCTGCATATATAATTTTAAAATACTCTCTACTATCAACCTGATAAGAAACTTTACTTGAAATAACTTCAGTGACTCTGAAATATGTAGAAGCTACCTTCTTCCCGACTCCTCTTTGAACCCACGTCCCTTATTCTTCCAAAATTCTCCATTTCGGGGATAAGGAATGTTACTCTGGCCTCCTTAATTTGTATTTTTTAAACGACTTCGAAAAGGAGGAGGTTATCAATTCGACGGTTTTTTTAATTTTTTTTTATGTTTGTTACCTCAGAACTTTTGATTGGGTGAACCGATATTGATGATTTTTTTTTATTAGAAAGCTGGTGGTTCCCGTGTGGTCCATTTTAATTTTGTCCAGTTCTGATAATGGAATCCATGAGAAAACCATACAAGTCTTAAATTTGCAATAAGTATGTCCGGAACAAATGGACAAATAACCCAATATTACGCCAACAGATTTCGATGATTCTTTCTTTCTAAAAATCAAAAAATAAACAAAAATTTTAACAAAAAAAAAACGACTTAAAAAAATGCACTAAAAAGTAAAAACATTATTTCGTACGATTGTTATTTTTGGAATCAGTGTCAGCCAAGATCTCCACATCTCACCTATAACTACCTATGTATGTAATTACCTTGGCTGACACCGACTCCAAAAATAACAATCGTACGAAATTATTTTTTTACTTTTTAGTGCATTTTTTGAAGTCGTTTTTGTTTTGTTAAAATTTTTGTTTATTTATATCTATATATCTAAAAAATAACTAATTTCAATGATTCCTCGGGAGTATAACGTTTCTTTTCATTCCGTTGTTGCTATCTTTAGTTTCTTTTATAAAGGTTTTATTATTTTTATATGCTCACCAAATACAATGTGTAAGCAATTTACATCAAACGTTGAATTAAATTGAATGTCTGTTTGTGCCTGCCTATCAAAGCAAATCAATCATGAGAAGATCGACTAGAGATAGATTAACTCCTTTCTCCAAGAGCACTAGGTTTATTTAAGAATCAATTTATTTGGAAATCTACCCTTCACCGGTATACTTTTAGTTAGTAACACGAGATGGACTGACGACTGAGGGAGAACAACTCGCTTCAGATAGGTAAGAACCTCCAATAATTGAATATAATGTATTCATCTAAAAATCTATTGTCGAAGGCTGATGAAAAGGAAAAATCAGAAAATCATTTAGTCGCATCCACGAATTGAACCGAGGACCTCAGTCCTGCCGAGGTATTTTCTAAAAAAAATTAATACTTATAACAATAAAAAAAAATTAAAGTCATATTTCGTAAACTTTTTTCAATCTACTTGTTTTTAATCTATGTTTTTCTTAATTTTTTCTCCGTGGACTCTATTTTATTACTGTTTATGAAGAGGATATAGGGATCTCATGATAAAACAGGGTATATTCATTTTCTCTGTGGACAAAGTGGGATAGTAACTTAAGAACAAATAAACAAAGTTTTTAACAAAAAAAAAACGGCTTCAAAAAATGCACTAAAAAGTAAAAAAATAATTTTGTACGATTGTTATTTTTGGAGTCTGTGTCAGCCAAGGTAACTACATACATAGGTTGTTATAGGTGAGATGTGGAGATCTTGGCTTGACCGACTCCAAAAATAACAATCGTAAGAAATTATTTTTTTACCTTTTAGTGCATTTTTTTAAGTCGTTTTTTTGTTTTGTTAAAATTTTTGTTTATTTTTTTTATTTTTAGTGACGAGCGTGCGTAAAGAAGTTTTACTTCAAATAAAGAATCATCGAAATCTGTTGGCGTAATATTGAGTTATTCGTCCACTTGTCGCGCATATACTTATTGCAAATTTAAGACATATATGGTTTTCTCATGGATCCCATTGTCAAAACTGGACCAAATTAAAATGGGACCACACGGGAAGCACCAGCTTTCTAATAAAAAAATAATCATCAATATCGGTTTACCCAATCGATAGTTCTGAGGTAAAAAACATTAAAAAAAATACCGTCGAATTGATGATAACCTCCTCCTTTTCGAAGTCGTTTAAAAAGTTTAAATGTGTACTTTGCGAGAAAGATCCATAAAAGATTAGAATTTCTAAAATTTTAACGATAAAATTAAATACAAAATTATATACCTGCACTGATAATAAATATTATGTTATTATGTTTTTACGAGCTTTTTGTCGCTTTCCACGAATCTCAGTTTATTCCCCTTGGAGGCGTCTCTACATTATTATGTGTGAAAATACTGATATTTTTAACACACGATGTGTTGGAATGGGGGAACCTTCATTGAAAACAGCCTGTATTTGCATTGTATAATAAGTGTTGTAGCTTTTAAAAAAATCGGAAGAAAAATGGTCTATCGGGGTTTTAAAAGTGCGTGTTTACTTTCCGGTAGTCAGTTCGCGGGTCCCTTCATCATTTCTCCAGTGTGACGAAGGTTGTGTTTTGCAATTCATCACGTGTCTCTACCGCGTCCATCCCTCCTCACATATTCACAGAAACATTACATTCATTGGGCCCCTGCGAAAAACCGTTTTTCAATAACGATATTTTCTTTTTGCACAGGTTTGTTTTCTTATCAGGAAAGCGACAAAATAAGCCGATTCAAGATACTATGGCTGATGCAGAAAAGTTAATTTTAGAAGCTCGTGCCAATTTATTTATGTTGTAATAAGGCGTTCCTTTTTATCACGTGTGGAGCTATTTGAACTGCGCGAGTGGCGTGGCCTCGCAAGATCTGACGCGGGGTGAATTTCTAAACTAGCCTTCTTCGCTCGCCGCACATGCGCCTATTGAAAATTCTACGTCGGTTTCCAATCCTCTGGCGGGGTGTGGAAAAAGGGGTGAGGGGGGAGTGATATGCTATTTTTTATGAACACGCTCAAAATTAGACCCGTTTGCGCTTTGTACGAAATATCTCAATTTTAACCCCTTTCGACGTATTTTTCGATGCGATTTACGGGTCTACTCGTGTAAGCTCTAATCTTAGACACCATTGGGTGTTTTTTAAAATAAACTTTAGAAAAATGAATCATAATATTGCATTCATGTAAACATTCTGATTTAAATTGAAACACTGTACGCAAGGTAAAGCACTCATTTAAAAAAAAATCTAGTGTAGTTCACACGCGGTAGAAGCAAAACTGCACAAAAACAATCTCAACCAATAACACCGTATTAGGTACTACTAATACTGTGTTAGGAGCCTTGAAAAGTGATGTCATAATCAAACCGGCCAATGAGCGCAGTTTAACACTTTGTAGGTACTGTAATGCGTCATTTCCGTTCATCCTAATTTAAAATCACAACGCAACTAAAGAAATTTCACTTTTTTTTCACGAAAACGGCAGAAAAATAAGTTCTTTAAAATATTATTAAAAATCCCACCATCAGCATTTAGGTTTTAACAATACTTATTTTTAAAACATGGCTGCTAACAGACTTCTCACATAAAACAAGGTAAAATAAATAAAATAAAAACTTGGTAATTTAAAAAGTAATTTAAATTTGTTTTCTTTGCAAATAATAAATTCGTCCTCTTTATTCTTTTGAAAGAAAGAATTTTCATTACTTGTGCTAAAGACAAGTTATGAAAATTCTTTCTTATCCATTCGTTCTTGTTGTTTTTGCTTACGTAATTACAAAATAAACGTTGATGCTCCCAGTAAATCTTTCTTTGGCCAACTTTTGCAATATTTCCTAGCGAATTTCCAGCAATGGATTCAGAAACCATGAACTTTTTATGCTTAATTTATTCTAACGTGAATAAAAATACTTTGATCAGCACTTTATGAACAAACAAATTATAATTATGTGTAACTACGAAGTGATTGCTTCCTATGAAAGTTAAATTTTTTTATCATTGAAGACGACTCTCAAACGATAATTTGAAACAGAAAAGATATGATCGCATCTAGGAATTGAACCTTGTTGGATAACCTTTTCCACATTTTATTTATAACTATAATCCCGGAAAAAATTGTTATGCCATATATTGAGTTTCTTTGCTGACTCCTAAAGTTGGGGGACATGTCATTCACGTTAATTATAATATTTGGTAATCACGCTTGAAGAATGTTGTGATTCTCGATTTTTGCAAGCGATTTAAATAACCAAACATTTATCTATTGTTTAACATAAGCATTCAATACTAAATTTGCATTTTAACATATTATTTTTTCATTTCACTTATTCTTTTTCTCATAAGTACAAAATTGTGTATTTAACTAAAGCTTCTATGAGGAATTCAATTGAAACACTTTTATCCGTCTTTAAATACATATTACATAATTAAACAATGTAAGATGAAACTATGATGTGAACTAAATTTGTCAATTTGACGGGCCTAAAACAGGACCCATTCCTAGTTGGCTAGTCTAAATTTCCTCATATGTTTATTGTATAATTTTATGTGAAATAAATTGTTATTGTATATATTATTGTGATACATATGCCGAATGAAATGTCAAAATGACGCGACGCTTCTCGTGAATGACTTGCGCATGTGTGGATGAAAGTTCTATGAGACGGACGTAGCGCCATCTGTCATTCAACAATATAAATAATTTCGTTCTGTTAAATTTGTTCATACAAAAATACTAATATTTGGGGTTATAGGTATTTTTTGTAGGCAAAAATTATTTTTTTTTAAAAGAAAAATGTTTCTGGATAAGGACACCCTATTCACCTGGCGGTATGAAATATCTTTTAGGACCTATTCTCATACCTACTAAAGATACATTAAAACTTTCATATAAATCAGTCGAGCCGTTTCAGAGGAGTGCGACCACAAATACCGTGACACGAGATTTTTATATGTCTAGATAAAATTAATTTTAAATCAAATGATCTCACTCCTCACTCCCTCATTTCAATTCATTCCTAAGAATGTTTTCAAATGTTTTAAAAAATCATTTCGTTAATACAACGTTTTTTAGTATAATACTTCTATTTGCAAATTTGTCTTTTAACATTTAATTATTAATTTTTCGAAGAAAACTTCTTCGGAAAGGTTTTCACTTTGTGATGGCATTATTTATTTTAATAAAAATACAAATAACTTTGTTTACATCACTTTTAATGGTACACAATCAACATGTTTCGTAAACAATGTTTACTTCATCAGTTTGGTTTGATCCTGATGAAGTAAACATTGTTTACGAAACATGTTGATTGTGTACCATTAAAAGTGATGTAAACAAAGTTATTTGTATTTTTATTAAAATTTAATTATTATTTTTTTTTTTTTTGGCCAAGGATAGAACCTTTTTAACCAGGAACTGGAATAAACCACGGATAAGACCGACATTCATTTTGCATATTGAGTGCTGTGATGTCATCGAAATATCAGATAAATACATGTATGTATGTGCTTATATCTTCCAAGATTAAGATATCAAAATTAGATTAAATTCCTGCCATCTCGGAACAGGCAATATTTAAAAAAAAAAAAAAATATATATATATATATATATATATATTGTAATATTATCTTGGTTAATAAATAATTTTACAAAAAAATGTCCGCGTGTATGTGCGTGACTGCCATAAAAATTTATTTTCTCATCTGTCTAGTTTCTGCTCATTCGGATGTTGGGAAATGGGATAATTTACACTTCCAATTTTCCATTTCACACATACATTAATTTAATCAAGAATTCATATAGATGTATTTAAAAAAAATCGCAATGCATCAAAATCATTTTTTATTTCGAAAACAGCTTGAAGTTGTAAATAATATCAAAACATTAAAATTCCAGTAAATTGTCCATTATTTTTTTCTGTTGGAAAAATAAAATAAAAACGTTTCTTGCCCTCCCAAGTATAGATTACTTACATTTTTGTGCATATTCTATGAATTTTTTAATTAATTTTCTCTTTTTCTTTGTTCCAGGTAAAACTCAATATAACATCCCTAGAGCAGAGACTATACTAAAACACGGTAAGACGAGAAATAATAATATAATTAGGAATTTAAATGGGTAGGTACTTTCCCTATAGAAACTCAGAAAGCCTCTGCAGCGTAACGGTTCATGCTTAGGCATTAGCTTTCATTCCCAAAGCAGCTATATTACTATAACATAATGTGATATCTGAGGTGTACGTGCGGTAAAACCATGTATGGCTGTATTACGAGGAGATTCGAAAACAATACAACAGATAAACTGAGAAATGAGAATATATACGCTAAATTCGATGGAAAATGTCGGAGTGCAAAATAGTTCTTTTCCAGATAATTCAAATCCACTTTTATTATATACTAGCTGGGTTACCCGGCTTCGCTCAGGACAGTAAGATAGTGTTCTGGAATGTTGCACAATAATGTTCCCGATTTCCTATTCCTGATCATTCCACTCCTTCCACAAAAAACCTTCTAGAACTTTCCGGAAGACTGTTCTAGAAATTTCAAGAGGGCGAAATTTTCAGCCCTTATATCTTTAAAAGCACGGCCTTTGGGTAAAAACGGATACCCTTATTCTTAGGGGGGATAGAGATCTACCACACCATATAACTCCCTTGATCGAACCGGGACTCGTTTCTGAGTTTTTGCGAGCTGCACGTTTTTTGGACTTTCTTTTATAATACATGCCATATTCAAATAAATAAAATGTTACTCCTTACATGTCATTTCCCGTGCGTTCCCCTCCAGCGTTCCACTTCCACCTTCCCCGCCACCGCTCTCCCGCTCCCCCGTCCCGCCAACCCCCCTGGCACTGCATTTCTTGACTCCTCTCCCGCGCGGCCCGTAGCCGAAACTTTTTTCTAATACTAACATTTTTAAACTCGTGATATCTTTCTAATTAAATATCCGAATTGAAAAATTCAAAAAGTTAAATAAAGGTATTGAAGCTATCTTGAATATGAAGTAATTTATTTTGATAAAGATTAAAACCAAGATACAAATAAAGAGCCTTTCCAAGCGGCGACATATTAATTAAAATTTTAAAATAAAAGAATACTTATTGTGGCATAACCATAATAGTTAGACTAGTTATATGCTGCTGCAACCTTTTTTGTAAATAATGATGTGTTCTATAAAGTCGTAGTACATTATTTTATTCTATCATCAATAGTTTTCGCAGCGCACGCGATTTAAAGAATATTTTAGGTAATTTTTTTACACCCTGGGTTACATTATTGAAGTTTTAGTAAGAATGCCTATTTTTTTTTAAAATATAATATAGCCTATGTCACCCAGGGATAGTGTAGCTTCCCAACAGCGAAAGAATTTTTCAAATCGGTTCAGTAGTTTCGGAGCCTATTCGATGCAAACAAACACACAAACAAACAAACAAACAAACAAATATTACCTCTTAATATAGTGTGTTAGATGTTAGATTAGACTAGCTGACGTGTTTGGATGTGAGGCGCTGACACTGACGTTAAAGATGGCTGAAATGCTAAATACTTAAGAAAAGTGCTGAGAAGAATATGTGGACCCGTGAAAGGGCGAACAGTGGCGGCACAATACAGAATTGTATGATATATATAAGGCCCCTAGCATCTCAGCACATATGAGACTCCTCAGGCTGAGATGGGCTGGGTATGTACAGAGAATGCCGGATACACGCTTCCCAAAAAGAATTTTGACTGGACACCCAGGTGGAAAGAGAAAAGTGGGAAGAACCAGACTGAAGTGGGAATACGAGGTAAAAGGGGATGCAGCACAGCTTTTCCAGGTACCAAACTGGAAGTCAGCCGCTGAGGACAGGAGAAGTTGGTGGCGACTGTTGCAGGAGGTCAAAGCTCGATATGGGCTGTAGCGCCATCGAAGAAGAAGAAGTAGCTAACGTGTAGCCGGCGTTATTCGGGTTTATGAATGGTTTGGAGTAAAAATCTGGGGTTGTGATTTCTAGTGTACCTGAAATATGGGTTTAGTTTGAAGGTTAAAATAACTTCAAATTTAAAAATGTTTTTTTCGTTAATGTATATTTATCCCCGCCTTCTTTATTCATTCAAGTCTACCGTATAAGCAAGCCTTACACCCTTTTCTTTGTTCATCAGATGCACCTCAGTTAGCCACATATAATTATTTGATTCCCTTGATCGTGCCGTTTTTTCCCCGGACATCCCGGACTTCTTCTAACATTCACTCCCACGGTCATGCATTCTTGTTTCACTCCTTTCATCGTTCATCACGTACGCCTCATTTTACCACAAATAATTATGTGATTCATGTCGTCCTCGGTCGTCCTCGACTTGTTCTACCATTTACCACTGTATACCACATCGTTACGGTTTTAAAACCACACTATGTCGACTTTAATTCGACTCCGTATCTCATTCCAGTGCAGAGATAATGTGCTATCTTTCTCGGACGTTCCCGACTTCTTCAACTTTTCTCTAAACACCAAAACATAACAGTAGTTTTTGAGTCTATAAGGCATACACATACGAACGTTAAAATTTTTTTGTAAAGATAGATCTTTGAGATCAGGATTAGTTGAAACACGCTCGATTAAACCTTGTCAAAAGCGACATTAAAAAGGCTGGTGTTAACAGAGTTATGGTATGGGTGTGTGGAACCAATTTTTTGCACAAGAATAGAGTAGTATTATGTTACATTCGGGAAATGAGCTTAATGAGGAGTGACCTGTTAAAGTCAAAAATATAACAACGATATTTCGACTTTTATTTTTTTTAAATGTGGGCTTTTCTGTTATCAATTTTCTCTGGTAGGTACTCTAATAAGAGTAATTTAACACGTGGATTACAAATGATTTTTTTTATTTTTATATTAGGTCCATCTTAGATTTACAGACTCCAAGAAGCGTATACTTTGCCCTTATCCAATCCATAGCAACATACGGTATTGTGGGATGGGGTGGTTGTGCTGAATCCATTATTAGACCAATTATTATAGTTCAAAAACTAATTCTGAGAATTATATTTAAATGTCAACTTACACATCCCTCAAATGAACTCTTTGCCAAAATCAGAGTCTTAGATATTCGACAGCTTTTTACTAAAACAAGCCTTTGTTATATACGAAAAAATAATCTACTACTGGCTCCACAACATCAAGCACACACCCGTTTTTATCAAACCTGGGTTGCGTAGTACCAAAAACTAATACCTCATTCGCTCAACGGTAATTCTGGTTCATCGCACCTAAAATATATAATGCTGTGAGTACTGACATAAAGTCAAGTAATTCTAAATCACTTTATATAGCACGTGTACAACATTGGATTTTCGAAAGGGGACGTGCGTACTTCAAAGAATACATGAGTTCTTAACACTACATTTTAATTAATAATTCTTGCATTTCAAAATTTTATTTTATATATATTTTTTTAATATATACATTTATGTATAGGTATTTATTTTTTTTCTCTTATTATTTCACTTAATTTTATTTATTCTAATCTATACATAGGTTTTATACATATATTTGTATAGAACACATGAGTTCTTAACACAATCTTCATTATTAGTTTATGTATTTAAAAAATTTGAATTTTATTTTTTTTCTTTAAAATATTTGTTTTTTCTTTACTTTTCACTTACTTTTATGTATTTCTTATTTTTATTTAGCATGGTAATTATCTGTTTTAATAAAATAATATTTAATTCCCATTTAAAATATTAAATATATGACTACCACAACACGGGCATTATCCTAGTGTGGTAGAAAAAAAATAAAAATCTGTAACCAGTAAAATTTCATGAAATAAAAATAAATAAATAAATAAAATTTTGATTATTTTATCAACACGGTGCGTGGTGGATCGTGAGCGGTGGTCGAGCAATTCAAACGGTTAGGTCAAACAGGCGTCGTGGATTCAATCTGCTTACTAATTTCTCCATCAACGCATAATTAATTAATTAATACATTCAAGATTTTTTTTGCCGGAAGAGTTCAAATTTTTTAAAAAAACGAGTGCAGTTCACACGCAGTAAAAGGGAAACTTCACCAAAACAATCTCAACCAATAGGAGAATTGAAAAGTGATGTCATAATCAAAGCGGCCAATACGACGAGCGCAATGATTCATTCGTTGGTAAGGTTTTGATTTTATCTCATTCTTTCGCAGGCTAAATCCTATGTATGTATTTGAAATCGACACTCACGCGTGGGTGCGAAATTTGACATTTTATTTCTGCGTAACGCATGTGTTAGAGTGAAGCTGAATGTTCACTCTATACGAGCTATGCCTGTGGATCTCGATATAGTTCGTTTACTGAAGCAAATAGCAAAGGTAATTTCACAAGGGTACTTACGATAATTTGGCGATCTTGTTTGGTTTGGGGTTCAGTCGTGGTAGGTTCAGCTATTGTCTGGACGAACCACATGCAGTTGCAAGTCAGTTTTATAACGATTAAGATGAATTTCACTGAGTCTGTTAGCTTGTCACGATAAAAAAGGTAATATGTTGACAGAAGCGTTTCGATGAGAAGACAATGAAAAGACAGCGGGCAGTTGTCAGCCAGTCTAGGCACCCAGTGTGCGAATTTCACCAATAGGTTAGAATTCTGACCTTTGTATATGAAACAGAACAAACCCATCGAGATCCAATTAAGCGTTACGAAACAGTATTTTTTGTTTGAAATATGTATTTCTTTTGTTTAAATGTTGACATATCTAAATCTCAATCAAATAATGATTTTTAAAGTTTACTAACAGTATTCATTCGAAAGGTAATTCCGGACATCTCACCATATGATTTCCAAAACAAATATTTTTATATTAAATTTTTTTTTTTTTAAATATGGGCAATATCCTGAAGTAAATACTTTCAACGAACCGTGATTTTTCCCAAGTTTGTGCCTTTAAAAAATAAAAGCTTCGGAAACGAGTAGTTATTGTTAACCTATTTATGGTAAAATTAAATCAAAGTGTGTTTTTCCCTTGACTTTTAGAAGTAGAATATTGTTGCGGGAAGATGTTGATAGAAAACGTGATGTAACTGTCGTGCGGGAGATTTTACGGTCTGAACGTTCCCTGAGTTCCCTACGTTCTATATAAATATTCAGAATCTACCTAATACCTAGGTGTATAGTAGGGCGGGTCGTCAATACCTTTCAGGAATGTGTGTACGTTTTGGATCTCAAAAGTTACGTATTCCCTGTACCGGAGCCAACGTTTTCAAAATCTTCCCTTTTTAGTTTAAATATGTTAAGACAGAGATCGAAGAAGAGAAGGAAGATGACGACCGTCGATGATGTGCGTACGACTAGTAGTGTGGTGGGCTAAACATGGGCTTTGAGGTTTTAATTTCTCTGCTAGTTAAGAGGGAATTACAAAAAACCGGAAATATGTCATTTTTATATACAATTTTAGCCGTGTGGACTCTTTTCCACAAAAAAGTATATATTGATTTTGAAAGATTGTTCTTTTATCTGGTAAAGTTATGTTTTAAATTATGAGAAAATATGTTTATTTTTAGCATAATAAGGTTATACCGTAGGTAGTTGGCAGATTTGTAAAATTTTGTATTATGAAACACACATTTCAAATCATATAATCATGCAGTGAAATACATCAATAAATTATCTTCTGGAATTCTGTGTTTCAGAATTTTTATTTTAGTTTAAATAAAATCATTAAAAAAAGTTCCGCACACATGTTTTGGGACAAAAATAATTTAGTTTGTCTATTTATTTACGGTCTTACAAACTAATTTATTTAAGATTTTTTTACATTCTTATTTTGCCAAGACATTATTGAAAAATTATAAATACTTATGATCCAAAAATAATTACAAAAAGGACATAATTTTAATAGTTTTATCATCACCACGCCTTTCAGCATTTTTTACTACAGGTTTAAATAAAAGCAAATTGTGAATAAAATAAAATTGATATTGAGTTATTATTTTAAAAAGCTGGTTCGGAGAATGATTAATCTTTCTCATTGGAACCGCCCTGTACATCTTACGAAGAAATGTGAATTCTCGGCCGCTGGCTGGTTAAAGGCCCTTAAGTCCTCCATCATTATGACATTTTTCAAATATTATATTGTTAAATATTAACCCGGAAATATTTATCTTACTTTTTTTAATAACAGCATTGATCTACAATGTATTGGGTCTTTATTTTTTTGGAAACATTTTAAATCATTGTTTAACAACTTGACACTAAACTAGACAACATACTCAATCTTGTGATTTGAAACTCGCTGAATCGAAATGCGAAACTAAAACGAGACAAACGCATACATATATAGGATTTAGCCTGCGAGAAAATGAGATAGAATAATCTCTCTCCTCTTTGTGCGGTGCTTCGTAGCCTCCCCACTCTTGTCTACTTTCCTTTTCTGAAGGTTTCACTTCTACTACGTGTGAATTTCACACAAGCATTTTTTTTCTCATGGGTACCTATTTGTTTTAATTTTAATTTGTATTCACAGTTTACAAAGTATAATAATAAATTACAAAAGAGTTTTAACATGACATAAATAATAACCTCAACGATGACAAGGGCCTTCAGGCAATTTTCTTCTTCAGGGTTTCCTGTGTGGAGTTAATGTTTAAAAAAAAACTTTAATTATCGTTTACTCGAGTCTCAGTTTAAAGATGAATACTACCGAGTCATTGGAGGTTATCCACCACTTACCCGCACTGGTATAAGTAACAGATGGTTACTCCTTCAAAGCTCTCGCAAGGACTCTTAAATTTTTTGAAAGAACGAAGCTACATTTGGTTTAGAACGAATTTAGATCTCCAATGTCCCTGCATACGTTATTAGTAAGCAGTATGCAAGTGCTTAACGGGAAATACAATATACAATACGTGTTACTACTGAGTCATACAAATAAAATTACGTTGTATCTTATCTACACAACAACAAAAATCCTTTATACAATCACATTGACGACCCACCCTGCTAACTATCAGTATATCAGTACAGTGTGTACCTGCCTCTGTTCAGTGTACCTTATACCGTGCTGGCAGTTACCTATGTCTTGGATTAGGGAGTCGTATCCCGGCCGGGTAACAAGGACTTCGTTTATAAAGGAAAATCCTTTCTAAGTCCTCCGCGGTAAACAGATACTGTTGCCAGAATACACTTACTTTGCCACGCTTAGGAAAAATCTCTGTATTTACATATACCAAGTACTAGTAGATACCACGCTTCATCTGTACTTCAACATTCTTAGTCTTTCTTTACAAAACAGTTTTTATTTTTACTTTTGACTTATTGAGTAAACCTCATATTGTAATATGTATAATTAAATTAATATATGGCATTAAGTGATGATGTTTAATGTGTGTCGTAAACCAAATAAGCAGGATGTCGGTACAATACTTCTTAAAAGTTTATTAACTGAAACAGAATACAACAACATAGTCAAATATTAAATATAAACAATAATAATTAACAATTATTATAAGCAATAATTATTAGCCTGAAACACTCATCAACATTGAAAAAATCTCCCGAGAAAAGATAAATGCCGCCGACGGGACATGAACCCGCGTCCTTCTGATATTCGGTCAACTGCTCTACAAACTGAGCTACGTCGGCTTATCTCCCACCCGCCAAATAATTCAATATATACAAGTTGTGTTTCATTCAACAATTACTGCTTATTACATTTTTCACCTGAAAACAACCAACTTTATTTTTTGTGAGAAATGCATTATAAGTGCTAACTCTCCCACCAGATGGCGTCGAGACAAATTATGTCTACATTTTTTGATGAAATACTTTAACTTGTCAAATATTAATTATTATTTTTAATTGGAATATTAAAAAAACGATAGAATATATTTTAAACATTAGTTTACCAATTAAAAATAATAATTAATGTGAAGGGCGAACAAACACGATATACAAGTTGCGTCTTGACCGGGAGTTTAAAGCAGAATGAATTGGTGATCTTCGTCGCAGCGCGAGCGAGTCTTGTGACAGAGATTGATGTCAATTGGTTGATGGGGTACCAATCGGATTTGCAGACTTCAGATCAATGACAATATTAACGAAACTCAATCGAAAAACGAATCAATAATCAAAATCGAAAAAAAAAAACAGAAAAAGATACGGCCATATCTGGGACTCGAATCCAGGACCTTTGCCTTGCCTGGGCGTAACTGTACCAGCTGAGCTAATGTGTCCCTATCCGATTCGGTCATATTTATCTGTATCCTACTTCGACTAATACAAACACTTTCTTAACGCATATTTTTATTGGCTGCTTACTTTATGTATGATTGCAAGATTCAAATCGGAATTACAAACTATCTAGATAGTGTATTTGCGTTAAAAAAAGAAGATAATATCGATAGTTCTTAGTCGAAGTAGGATACAGTTAAATATGACCGAATCTGATGGGGACATATTATCTCCGTTGGTAGAGTTGCGCCACGGTAAGACGAAGGTTCGGGTTTGAGTCCCAGATGTAACCGTATATTTTTCAAATTTTTTTGTTTTCAGATTTTCGATTGAGTTTCGCATTTAATTAAAAATTAAAATATAGTCTACTTTTAAAATTTTATTGGATTTTCCAAGACTTATAGCTCTAGATTGAAATGACGTTGCTAGCTGAAAAAAGTTGCATTAATCCAGAAATCCCAGACAGGAAAGGCTTTTCAAATTTAATTACGCCAGATCTCACCGTTCAAAAGTGTTTTGCAGATTTATTCAAACAAGGGATGTTGTGGTTATCGACGAATAGTTAATTTCTAGTAATGACTACTGAATACTAAAAAGTCTTCTTTGACTAGTAATACTTCCTTAGACCTAGTAATGACTACTGAACACTAAAAAGGCTGTACATCTTAAATTCATTCCTAACTCCAGAGCTCACCGTTGTTATTCTCAAAAACACACAGATTTCTGCCTTGTAAATTTTCTGGCTTAATTACCGTGTAAGTAAGCAAACCACTTTGTTTTTATTCTGTAAAAAGCCATTAAAGAAGACAAATGTATTTCTTTGTACGGATGTATAAAAGGCAAAACCTTTTTCTGTTTCGCCCACCTATGGATCCATTAAAAAATAGAGATAACGTTTTGTGAGCGCACGGTTATTTAATATCGTAGACATAAATAATACTTGCGTTGTTGGAATATTATGTATAAAAGGAGAAAATTTGAAAATGTTATATTCATAAAATAAGTTTTTCGAGGAAAGGCGGTATCGGGGTCGGGAGGCAGTTTTTCACGTGGGCTGTTTTTCAGTAATTCACTTCTTGGTAGGTTAGGTACCTACTATCGAACTATCGAATTCTTGGGAATAGTTGTTGAACAGATAAAGACAAAAAATGTCTATTTTGCTTTGACGAATATAACTAAAGGATGGAATTATGACAAATAAATATTTTCGTAGTACCTATTTAATAAACACTACTTACATATTATTTGTTAGGTATTATATATTATTTGTTAGGTACCTACTATCGATCTATCGAATTCTTGGGAATAGTTGTTGAACAGATAAAGACAAAACATGTCTATTTTGCTTTGACGAATGGAACTAAAGGGTGGAATTGTGACAAATAAATATTTTCGTAGTACCTATTTAATAAGCACTACTTACATATTATTTGTGACCCGAAAACAAATGTATGAAATTACATAGCATTTTATCAGGACCAGAATATTATTTCGTGTTAACCGATTTTTCTTGATATGCGTTTTCGCGTTATTTTAAATATAAACTAAGAAGACTACCTAACTGATAGGGCGTTGCGTTAAGATCCTTGTCTCTGGACATGGAGATGGTGTAACACTTATAATCGTACAATACAGAATACAGAACTGACTAATTGATTGATATGAATATAATTTTGGAGGCGGGTACCTACAACCAACATCACTGCCATGGGTGACCCTAACTTTGGTGACTGGTTCAGGTTCACGGGATGACGTTTGTCTAGGTCTTACTTATCCGGGTTCATGGGATCATAGGATGATGTTTGTCTAGGTCATGGCTGCGGATGTATTTACCCACCTACTGCGGAAGAGACCGGTTAAGGGAGACGTTTTGACCTTTCCAGTGATACTCTCATGAACCATCGCCTTGGATCATAGGTTCTCAACGTGGGCGATAACGCCCCTTTGGGGGCGTTTCAAACCTTCAGAGGGCGGTAGAAGACCAAGAGAAAATTGGGGGACGTTTCAGACTTTCAGGGGGGCGGTAGGAGACCCAGAGAAACCCATCCCACCCCATCCTATCTTGCCCCATCCCATCACATTAGGGGCCATCCATCCACAAATGGAACTCCACCATGGTATCCCCCATTATATTACGCCCCCTCCGTTGTGGCAAATGTGACCTGTCGTGGTATCCCATTATGCCCCTTTCGTCGTGGTCAATTGCTGTTTCGGATTCAAGAGTTAGTGGGCGCTGGAAATAAAAATATTTTCAAAGTGGGCGGTGGGCAAAAGAAGGTTGAGAATCTATACCTTGGATGGATCATTATATTTGTCACTCCTGAACACATTGATTCATTCCTACCCACCCATCATACCTTTTTATCTTTTCTGGAACTTCCTCTCCTTCAAAGGAAAGGGAAAGCCCAAAAAAACCTTCCACTCAGCATCCCGAAATATGACATAGGCCCTGAGGGGAATACGTATTTTATTTTTTGGTCAAATCTGAATTCACATATCAAAGTAAGGTCCTTAGTATTCATTAATTTGCCCTGACGTTTTTTTGGCTGTGTTTATAACTGTTAGCATTTTGTAATACATTTATTTGCAAGGATTCGTTTAATACCTAGAGGAAAAAAAAATATTTCTGGAATTTTTTAACAAATTAAAATAAGTTACATGTCACAGCCAGTGTTAAATCACAATACTCGTTCACATGCATCGCTTGCGTAGGTACCTACGTCATGTTTCAATATTGGTATTCGTCTTCTGAATTTAAAATTCCAGTGAAATTGAAAAAAGGTATTTTTTATAGTAAAAAAATATTATACGCATTGTAAACCTTTTTGAATGACTGTTAAAGCATTTTTTGTGTCTATATTATATTATTATGAATTTTTTAATTTTTCAAATTCTATAACAAAATGGGTATAACCTTCAACTGATTTTGAAAAGAAGCTGTAATTTAGTAACTTAAATATGATTTATTCCTTCTGTAAAAATATTCTACCAAGAAATAAAGCCTCAACACGTTTCAACCGCATGACACCATCCCATCCCAGCAATTTATCTTTGCCAAGCGCTTTGAATATTTTTTGACCACGGTTATGTGTTTCTTTATTATATTCCTAGCAAAATTATTACGGGATGGTTTTCCGCACACGGGTAAGGCGATGCAACTGTCCTTGAAACATTCGAAAACGAAAGGGGCGTGGCTTTTTGGAGGGATTATAGAATAGTTGATAATACTCAGATCCTAATAAAAATAGACCAGTTATCCATACAACAGATTTTTGTTCTTCAGTTGATTTCAGTCATGCGGTGAAATTAATGAATGCATATTGAACAATGCTGACTAAAACAAGTCAACAAAGCAGATCTTTAGAATAAAGCCCATTCTCTGTTGAAGTGAAAACTTCTTTAGCACCGTTGCGATTTGAAACTCGGTGAAACGAAAACGGGTGACTCTAAAAAACACTCATATTATGTAAAATTTAGTCTGCGAGAGAATGAGATATCAATAAAGTATTTACTACCCGGGTACTCAGTTCCAATATAAGACGATATATCCACGGTCCCGCGCACGTCTCCTTTCTAAAAAAAATATCAATCTTCAAACCACTCCAAAACGAACAGGGAAAAGTAAACACAAAAGAAAGCGACATCTAGCGACTCTGAAGAAGAAAACACAATTACTAATAAGATGACCAAATGTATAGGAATCGGTGCACCAGAATTCGACGACTAAAAATTTGTAATAAATCATCCTTCATTTTTAAATTTAATTTTAATTGTTTATGTTCATAGATAAGATAAAAAAGTGCTTCGTAGTCTCGCCACTCTTAACTACTTTAGTTTTCTGAAAATTTCACTTCTACCGTGTGTGAATTGCACACTATGTTTTTTTATATGTAGAAATGTTTATGCTGTACTTCCCTATCCACTACGTATCTTTTTCAATACCCCAGGGTTCAGATTATCGTTTTCTATTCCTGATAGCTAACTTATAAGAAGTAGATGGAAAACGAAAATTTTTTTAAAGACAAAAAAATACATTAGGTTTTATTTCTGTTTTTTAGTCACACTTTCAAATAATTCTTGGTCCATTGATATAACAATGCCTGTAAAACTGTGAAGTCACTTTAGAGCTATTTTAGAGTAGGCGTTATAACATATGAAATCAGTACGAATCATCCACATTGCCATTTTTTACCTTCCAATTAATAATGTTTTTAAATTTGAGCTAACATTCCAACTTTTTTATCAAAGTCAGTGATAAATGCTTTGTATAATCAAAAGCGAAAAGTTAGTTATTTAAAAATAACTAACAGAACATCCGGCATTTTTCCTCTGAATGTTTGCAACTCCCGGCTCACTTCGCTTTCTCGAAATACGTTGTCGATATATGCACTGAACACTCTGAACAGCTCCCAAACCAAATTAGTTTTTATCTTACGCATCATAGTTTTTATAGTAATCAACAAATCTGTGTTTGACTTTTGATACGAAAGCAGATTCCGATTTTACCGGCAAAGTTTACCAACATCGCTCTACGAATTGAGTGCGGAATTCATAGAGGTATGTTTATTTTGTTTGTTTTTTTTTAGTTTTGTACACCACGAGTAGAGGGCATGTTTATATATTACTAGCTGGACTACCCGGGATTTACGGAGTATTTCGTAATCAGATTTAGACAGTGACGTTCATATTGTTTTGAAGGTCAAAACTACAGATTTGTGTACCAAAAAAGCCTCACCAGGCACTCTTCTTTATATATATATAGATAGATGCTTAATCCCCTCTATTGCCCAGGGTTTTATGCATAAATTTCAGATGTATACAGTAATTTTCCTCTGATTTTGAATGTCAAATGTTCAAAAATTAATCACGAAAATCTGATTTAAGGGATGGGAAAAGGGGGTGGGAGGTAGTTTTTTTTAAATCATGTAGCCAATGACCTTTCTCTTGTTTTGAAGGTTGAGTTTCTTTGATCTCGAAATAAAAAAATATATATTTTTTTTAAAACAAATCCACACCATATTATAGCTGAAGACCCCGGCATTGCCCGGGCTTTACGCAAAGTTTTTCTAAATCAGATGTGGACAGTGATTTTCCTCTAATTTTGAACATAAGTGCGCCGAATTTCATAAAAAAGCATCAAAATACCGCTTTAAGGGGTAGGAAAAGGGGACGGGGTGATTTTTAGAAATCCAATGTAAACATTGATCTTCCTCTGATTTTATAGGTCGAGTGGGTAAAATTTCATTAACCTCTGAATAAAACTGCAGCTTTATAAGCAAATTAAATCCACGCCGTCCGCCCGCAAACCCGTCCACCCGCCCACTGTAATATAAATATATTATATGAGAAAAGATATCCAAATTTTATATTTTTATGAGGTATGTCGTTTCAGACTTTCTTAGAGATTTTTCACATTCTTCAGCAGAGATTTTTAGTGAATTTTCGATTATGTTAAAAAAAACATATGCTGACGGTTCTTGACACAATGATCTTAATAACGATTTTCTTGAGCATTTCGTATTTCACGGATTAGACACATTTTAGATCTATAAAATGGTTAAAAAATCATATCCATTTTAAACATTGCTAAGTGCGTGTAAAAATCGATTCTGTTAGGTTCTTCGGACGAATGGTGGAAAATCATTATACTCTCACGTTTAGTGTCTTAGCGCGACAATATTTCGTTCTTCAAACCATAATGCAGGCAGTTTTTTCTTCCATTAATGTGTTCCGAACCAATATCGTTGATGATGTCGAATTCAGTTGATGGATATGAGTAATGAGCATCATTTTCAAGTAATACCAAAATATTTTTTTCGTTTCATTTTATTAGAAAGGTCAGTTCATAAAAAAATTATATCGCAGAATATTTTCGATTAATGAAGTGAAAACTTCTTTAGCACCGTTGAAGACAAACACATACGTCCATATGATTTAGACGGCCGGCGAGGTCTAGCGGTAAGGCTTTTGACTCGCTATCCGAAGGTCGCAGGATCGATTCCCAGCGTGGGAAAATAAAATTTATTTGACTATTTAATTTGTGCAATTTCATAATTAGTTTATTTAATATAATGTATAGTATATTTGCGGCACGTTCCAAAGTGAATGATATCTCCTTGGTGTAAGACCACCATTCAGAATCGAAACGCTTGAAATGGCGTTAACCGTGTTTGGTGACCAGATCTGAATAGCCAGGTAATTCCCCACCTTCGTCTCCATCATCTTCTTCCCCTCCCCACTACCTTCAGCCTCACAACATACATAGTCTCACTGGCTCCACACGGGAGCAGCTGTGACTCTTCTGAGATATTACTATTAAAAAAATTCCTGCGAGAGAATGAGATAGTATAATCGGTCTTCTTTTTGTGCGGTGCTTGTTGGCTTCCCCACTATTGTCTACTTTAGTTTTATGAAGGTTTCAGTTTTACCGCGTGTGAGTTGCACACTCTGATTTTTATTTTATTTTATTTTTTACATTAACTCCAGACAGGACTCTTTGAATAAAATATTTTTTGTATTAATAATGTATGGAGGGTTTTTTTTGCAGCTCGGCCGCGATTTGTTTGCTATTCTATAGTTCAGTGCGTAGCATTTTGGAAAGCGTCACAATAAAATGGGGGACCAGTGGATTTAACTTGCTCTCAAATAGTAGAGAAAGTCAAAAGAAGTTTCTGAAATATTTATATATTTGACTTCGGATGTTATCCCTGATTATATCCATCAGCCTTTCTGTCCGGCATGAAGGGTATTAATAGCCTCGCCGATAGAAGGAAAACCCCTTTGCCGACAGCAGCATCTTCTAAATCTAAACAGTAATATCTGTATTCCCGATATTATGCAAAAATTTGAGTTTTATGTTCCTGACAACTTCACAAAAGCGCGAAGGCACAAAACTTTTGTTGTTTCGAGATGCATAATTAACCTACAATTAAGTAATATTAGTAATGCCGCTCGGAAAATTGATTCTGTTTCTTAATTGCCTGACCCCTGACATAGATATTTTTCAACTGAATCTTCACAATTTAAAATTTTTATTAATACTTAACAAAATATAATGTGTGTTCATTATTGGTTATGTAAACTGTAAATGTGCATTTAAAATAAAATAATTATCGAAGATCTTGTCGAACTGTTGTCGATCAGGGCAACGACAAACAATCCTTTCTAAAAGATTGGATGAATTAATAACATAGTTCACAATTTTACATAAGAATAATACATCAGTGATTTTTCTACGTTTCTAATGTAAATAAATTGGTGATTAATAGAGCGATATGGGAATTTTTTTTTTCATAACAGCACAATAAACCTGAAAAGGTCAAATGTCGAACCGATATAGACTCATATTGCCAATCTATCATAGCCACTTAACGTTTCCAGGAACAAAATATCGGAAATGCTGGTCACTATTAATCCAATTTGTCAGAGAACTTATATATATGCTTGTGTACATTGTGCCAAATAAAAGCGCCAGTGTTCAGTTTCGAGTTTTTAGTTGTTACCGTGTTTAACTTTGTTGATGTCGCTGGCAAACAACATTAACAGCCTTTCTATAAAACGTCGCGAAAATTTTATTCAATTGATGAACGACCGTGTATGTGAAAACCTTACTAATTAAAAACTGATAAAAAATTATTCATCGAAAGATACATACATTATATGCTTATAGAGCCAAAGAGGGAAGTTTATACTTGTTGTATATATAATTGTTTTATTTATAATTGCTCAACGAATTTCGGAATTTTTCTAAGGTATTTTAAATGTTCTATATATTTCGTACTTTTTAAGATGTAAAAACAAATATCATTTTAGAAACTTGATAAAATTACCTCTAAGATTTTTTTATTTGAAATGTACCGAAATTGCAGCATTTTAAGTCTTAAACAAGACAAAATTTGAAAAAAAAGCTTTCCCCTAACATTTTCTATTAAAACGTAGAAAATAAAAAATCATTAAAAATGAGGGTGCTTTAGATCACATGACTGCAGTAAAATTTTATTAACTTATGAAAGAAGAGAGAAAGAAAATGTGCGCGCGCACTGCTCTCTCTTGCTCTTACAGTGTGATACAGACAATAGACCTGCACTGTGTCGATATACGAAACGTAACTGGCTATGAGAGAAAGAGAGAAAGAAAATGTGTGCTCGCGCCTCTCTCTCTTGCCCCTACAGTAATATACGAAACGTAACACTCTCTCTTTCTATCTTCACTAACTAATCTCAACTTCCGTTCGCCTCGCCCGATCACACTTTTCGTAACGCTCTCGTCACGCATTCACCAGCTTACTCCCCAAGTCAAGCGTGCGTAAACAAGTTATACTTAAAAAAAACGAAATAATTTCCAACAAAACTATCACTTCACTTTTTTCTCGTTCATACAATCAAAAATTATTTTAAAAAAATAAAAAAATTCTGAAGAATAACTGAAAAACTTTGCTATCAAGGTTTTTCGCCAAGATCTTCATATTCCGTTTAAGATTAGGCCACTTGCATCACATTTAAAAAAAAAAAATCCGGTTTAGGCAAATATTCTAAGACATTCTGTTTTTTTTTTTTTTTAATCGTATTTTTGAATCCCTGGAGTTTTTTTTGAAAATTTCAATCTGAAAAATCAGCCCATTTTGTATAAACCGGAAAGACGGGACATAATTTTATGGGTGCGTAAAAACGATAATTACATAGCCGAAAATCATTTTTAAAAAATAACGTTTTCCACACGAATAGCAATAAATTGTACGGGGTTCTCTTCGTAACATCTGTAAAAACACCGCCATCTTTATCAAAAAATCAAACGAAAGGATAAGTTCGCATAGATAATAATATAATAATAATAATAATAATAAGCCTTTTATTCTGGTCTTCGGTCAGGTATACTAAGCATGTTCTTGTTTGTTTATAATAAATCCCGAAGCTCAGTTTGCCTCTTGGCATAGGCCTCCTCTAACATTTTCCACTGGGACCTGTCATGCGCAACTCTTCTCCATTGATTTCCAGCCGTGAGTTTTAGGTCGTCTTCCCATCTTATTTGTTGACGTCCTCTACTTCTCTTGCCATCTCTTGGATACCATTCAGTGACATTTTTACACCATTTGTCTTGTGGATCGCGGATCATGTGACATGTCCATCTCCACTTTTGTTGGTCTATTCTGGCAATTAAATCAGCAACTTTGGTTTTCTCCCTTATTGTGCTGCATCTCACTCTGTCCTGTTTCCTTATTCCTGTCAGACTTCTCTCCATGGATCTCTGGCAGCGTTCCAACTTGTCTCTGTGTCGTTTGGTGAGTGCCCAAGTTTCACATCCATAGGTGATGACTGGAAGTATGCATGTGTTGAAGATTTTCCTTTTTATTTGCATACTTAGCTCATTGGATTTCAAGATTTCTTTCAAAGACCAGTATTTCTTCCATCCATTTGCTACTCTTCGCTCGATTTCTTTAGTGGTTTGATCTTTATGAGATATTATCTGTCCTAAATAGATGTAATCTGACACATATTCGAGTGGTTGATTGTCAATTAGTATAGTTACTGGTTTAGAGTTTGTAAGCAATTTTGTTTTATCTTTGTTCATGCATAGGCCGACTTTCGCGCTTTCGTCAGTTAGCGATTCTATCATTTTCCTTAGGTGTGATGGGTTTTCCTCAAATAGTACTATATCGTCTGCAAATCTTAGGTGGTTCAGTTTTACACCTTGCACGTTGATACCATATTTTTCCCAATCTAGTTTGCGGAAGATACTTTCCAGAGCAGCCGAGAACAATTTTGGTGATAAAGGGTCTCCCTGTCTTACACCTCTCTCAATCTTGAACTTTTTTCCCAAGGTTTCTAGTTGGATCCTCGCTTCGCAATTCGAGTATATCTTTTTTATAATATTGATGTAGTTTGAAGGTATCCCTTGCTGTTCAAGACTATCCCATATGGCTGTGTGTCTTATGCTGTCGAAAGCTTTGGAGTAATCAATGAATGCCATGTATAGTTTCTTATTATACTCGTTATATTTTTCTACTATTTGTTTCACTGTGTGTATGTGGTCTAGGGTAGAGTATTTTTGTCTAAAGCCGGCTTGCTCCCGTGGTTGGTTTTCGTCTAGCTTTTTACTTATTCTTTCCAGGATAACTTTAGAAAATACTTTGTAGATATTTGACATCAAACTTATAGGTCTGTAGTTCCCGATATCTTCTTTTTGTCCTTTCTTAAATATAAGAATAATGTTTGATGTTTTCCACTGTGTAGGGATTAGACCAGTTATTAGAATTTCATTGAATATTGAAGTGAGTATTGGTAGTAGTTCTTCCAAGGTGCCTTTAAGAAGTTCGTTTGTCACTTTGTCTGGACCTGGAGCTTTTTCCATCTTCTGACTGTATATGGCTTTTTCTACTTCTCTGGAAAGTATTTTCGGTTCAGTTATAACGTTTTTCTGCTCTTTATTGACGTCTGTCCTCGGATCGTGTTTTTGTTTGTTGTCTGGGCTTGAATAGAGGTCCTGGTAAAATTTTGTGGCTATTTCATTAATGTTTTTTCTATTTGAAGAAGTAGTCCCCTTTTTGTTTAGTTTTGGTATCCATTCTTTATTTGATTCTTTCAATTCTTTAAGCGCTTTTTTAACTCCTCCTGTTTTCACTATATGCTTTTCTAATGTTTGCAGCCTCTTGATCTTCCTATCTTTTCTGATGTTCTCTCTGATTTCCTTACTTAGTTTCGTTATAGTTTTTATGTTATCTTTTTTAGGATGTTTTGAAAGTAGATTCCGTCTTTCTTCTATAAGTTGCAGCGTTGTATCACTTAGTTTGTACTTGTTTCTACTGCTATTCTCTGTTTTTACTTTAGTTAGTAGATTTTCTAGCTTTCCATATTTCGTATGAACATCAATGTTTCTCGTAGTTAATTCATCAGCTGATTCAATTAGAGATTGTTTTATTTTCTTTAGGGTTTCTTCGTACCATCTGTCAAAACACCGCCATCTTTATGAAATCGTCAAACCAAAGGATAAGTTCGCATAGAACAAACAATAAATCTAGTGAAACGCAAATTAAAAAATTCGCTGGAAATCAAAGTGTTGCCACATAAAAAAAAAAAATCATTGTGGAATTTTACAAAATTAAGGGAACATAACCGGAGACGGGACATTTTCATGTAGTGACGTCACGAGCTCAAATAATCGATTTATTTATTTAAAAATAAAAAAAAACTATACATTTCTAAAATTTTTTACTAACATTTTCGTAATCTTAGTAAATAAATCTATCCACACGATTTTTTCAAGACGAAGTCGTTATGAAATCCATGCAAGTGGCCTATTGACAGGTTCATTGTGGAGTGAATAAGTACTTAATTATATGTGTATTTCACAAAATAATAACATGATGTGCGGTTTTTTTTTAATGAAAAAAAGTGTTTAAAAGATCGTCCGTCACTGGTCTACATAATCATGATGCCATTCATTAGCAGCAGTGATACCTACTCCAGAGCAACTGTATCGGCGTGTAATCCCTTTCGAACCTTGTTTCCGAAGCCATAGTTGCATCACACGGGCGCGCAGCGTGTAATTCATAATAAAATCGGCGTGTTATCGCGACTCATGCCACGCTTCCAAAGGAGCGGCGCGTTCATTCATATGTCGGAGTATCTATGAATGTATGCGCCGCAGGCATGTTGCTCCGTCTCATGCCGCTTCAAAACAAGGCCACCACCCTCGAAACATAATCCAATTACCTCAAGGTTCGTACTGGCCGTGCTCACACATACGCAGCAATATGGTTTTGTTCCTCGTTTTCATCAATGATATAACCAATTGCTTCAATGATGTCGAAGTATTGCTCTTTGCTGATGATCAAGCTATACAAGATAATAACTGATATAAATCATTGCCAAATACTACAGTAAAATATTAGTAAGTTTAAAGATTGGTGCATTCAAAATAATTTATTTTTAAATGTAGAAAAGTGTAAAACCTTGACTTTCTTCAGAAATAAAAATCCTGTTTTATTCGAATATTCCATCAATAACACAGCTTTAGAAAGAGTCACGAAAATGAGGGATCTTGGAATCATTTTGGATGAACAACTAAGTTTCGCCAATCATATCCACCAAATTATGAACACAGGTATGAAAACACTAGGCTTCTTTTTAAGAACAACTAAAAACTTTAATTCCATAGAAGCCATTAAACTATTATATATATATATATATATATATATATATATATATATATATATATATATATATATTTATCTCCTCTCGTAAAACGTTGATCTTGCGCGACGGTACACCAGTTTTAAGTTGATCCGTTCGGACGTGTTGATCCATCCGGATATGCTGATCCATTACACAAGCTGGCATACACATCCTGATCCATGTGGATCAATTTATACCATCAAGATTTAGCTGTAAGCCACGCCCATTGTTCGGTGTCTTATACATTTTACACGTTTTTTTTTGTTGATCCATATAAATGCCAAGTTTTGACCGCCAACAAAGGTGCCCGTCTGTCGTACTTTTCAGCTTCTTTTAGTAGGTACCTGTACGTTCTTATTTCAAGTCGTTCTATTTCATTTCTTTTTTAATGTATTTTGGTTTAAGATTTAATTTTTATTTTGATTTTGTTTTTGATTTTGATTTCGATTTTTTTTGATTTTGATTTTGTTTTGAGATTTTAATTTTGATTTTGGTATGAGATATTGATTTTGATTTTGGTTTTGATTTGAGATTTTGGTTTTGGTTTTAGATTTTAATTTTGATTTTGATTTTGGTTTGGATTTCGATTTTGATTTTGATTTTGGTTTTGGTTTGAGATTTTAATTATGATTTTGACTTTGATTTTGATTTTGGTTTTGGTTTGAGATTTAGATTTTGATTTTGATTTTTGATTTTGTTTTTGATTTTGATTTTGATTTTTGATTTCGATTTCGATTTCGATTTTGATTTTGATTTCAATTTCGATTTTGATTTTGATTTTGTTTTCGTTTCCGCTTCTAAGACCCGCACAAACCTCACCCCATGAACCTGGGCACCCCGGTTAAGTCACCAAACATAGCGAACCACTTAAGGTATACCTTAATTTTGGGAGGCGGGTATGATTACCACCGCCCCGGGAACCATTTTTGGGTAATCAACACCTCTGTCATATGTCACTTTGCAGTGACATTCGTGACTTAGCAGGAGTGCCCGGTTCAAGGAGTGAGATTTGTCTAGGTCCGTGCGGCGAACGCGTTCGCTGACCTACTGCGTGGCAAGCCGGATTGGGAGAGACTGATTTTTTGTGACTTAGCAGGGCTGCTCGGGTTCAAGGGATGAGATTTGTCTAGGTCTTTGCGGTGAACGGGTTTGCCCACCTACTGCATTACGGACCGGATTGGGAGAGACTGGTTGAGGGAGACCTTATTTTTCTTACATTAGCTCCACACAGGAAGCCCTGAAGAAAATAAATCCCGTCAAGGCCTATGTCTTCTTTGGGGATGCAATGCATTATCGGGGAATACGTATGATTCCTCGATAATGCATTGCATTACGATCTCTACGAATTCGGAAGTCGCAAGAACAAATTGCATTACGATCAATACGAATTCGGAAGTCGCAAGAACAAATTGTGGCGTGCGCAAGTAAATATTATTTTGATTTAAATGTATAATTCAACGATATCTAAGGGGCATTGCGACCTTGACTACGAATTCGGGAGTCGCAAGTTCGAATTGTGGCGTGCAGAGGTAATTTTTATTTAAAACGTTTGTATAATACAACAATAATGCAGTGCAGTGCGATCTTGACTACGAATTCGGATGTCGCAAGTTTAAATGGCATGCGCCAGTAAATTTTATTTTGATAAATACGTATAATTCCTCGATAATGCGTTGCCTTACTATCTTGGCTACGAATTTGGAAGTCGCAAGTTCGAATTGTGGCGTGCGCAAGTAATTTTTATTTTGATATAATTCCTCGACAATGCGTTGCATTACGATCTTGACTACGAATTCGGAAGTCGCAAGTTCGAATTGTGGCGTGGCCAAGTAAATTTTCTTTTGACAAATACGTATGATTCCCCGATAATGCATTGCATAACCATCTCTACGAATTCGGAAGTCGCAAGAACAAATTGCATTACGATCAATACGAATTCGGAAGTCGCAAGAACAAATTGTTGCGTGCGCAAGTAAATATTATTTTGATTAAAATGTATAATTCAACGATATCGAGGGGCATTACGATCTTGACTACGAATTCGGAAGTCGCCAGTTCGAATTGTGGCGTGCGGAGGTAATTTTTATTTGATAGTTGAGATTTGATTTTGATTTTGGTTTTGATTTGAGATTTTGGTTTTGGTTTTAGATTTTAATTTTGATTTTGATTTTGGTTTGGATTTCGATTTTGATTTTGATTTTGATTTTGGTTTTGGTTTGAGATTTTAATTATGATTTTGACTTTGATTTTGATTTTGATTTTGATTTTGGTTTTGGTTTGAGATTTAGATATTGATTTTGATTTTTGATTTTGATTTTGTTTTTGATTTTGATTTTGATTTTTGATTTCGATTTCGATTTCGATTTCGATTTTGATTTTGATTTTGATTTCGATTTCGATTTCAATTTCGATTTTGATTTTGATTTTGATTTTGATTTTGTTTTCGTTTCCGCTTCTAAGACCCGCACAAACCTCACCCCATGAACCTGGGCACCCCGGTTAAGTCACCAAACATAGCGAACCACTTAAGGTATACCTTAATTTTGGGAGGCGGGTATGATTACCACCGCCCCGGGAACCATTTTTGGGTAATCAACACCTCTGTCATATGTCACTGCAAGTGGTTCGCTACTTTTCGTGACTTAGCAGGAGTGCCCGGATCAAGGAGTGTGATTTGTCTAGGTCCGTGTGGCGAACGCGCCCACTTACTGCGTGGCAAGCCGGATTGGGAGAGACTGTTTGAGGGAGACCTTTTTTTTAGCTCCACACAGGAAGCCCTGAAGAAAATAATTCCCCTCAGGGCCTATGTCATCTTTGGGGATACTGTGTGGAGCGTATTTTTGGGTAAGGAAGAAGATGATGTTCAGGGAAGGAAAGGGGTGGTAGGCAGACGCGGCCGGTGCCTTAAATTTTTGATGGTTCACCGAGTAATTTATCAAAAACGTAAAATAAAAGTAGGTAAAATAAAAATAAAATTAGACAGCCTAGTAACTCATAACTCGTACAGTGCCCTTGAGGTGATTATTCACAAAAAACGACGCTATACAAAGTATTCATTTCAAAGTTTTCTTTGCAGATTTAGGTACTATCTTGGTTGATAATTAAATGTAGTTTTGGCGGGCCATTGGCCATAATTCTGCTTTTATTTTCATGGTTCATATATATTTTATTATAGTCTATATTTATTATTACATCACTAATTTTAAAAAGGCAAGGAAATTTATTTATATATATAAACAGCGATATCAGAATATTTCTATAATATAATGATTTAGTAGGCGGCTGACGTAGGCAAAATGTATAGCGAGCGATATGCTGAAATAGGCCAAAACTAAATGATATTTTATCTATTATAGCTAAGACTGTTAGCCCCATAAAACAAATTTAACCGGTTAAATAATTATAATTTAATTGTTTCGACTCAATCATTGTTTTGCCACCGCCAACCGCCTACAAAATGAATAATAACACAATAACAACATAGCGTAAACGTTTCTATTTGTAGCGCATTCACACAAACAAAAGGTCACAAAAACTAATAATGACAATGTCAAATCGGTTCCCTCTCGATCAAGATAATATCGCACACAATGACCCGTTGACTCAATGTTTCATTTTACAAGACCAAAACACAATTACTGTCTTATTTAAACCCGACTTAAGAATAGTCATTTCGCTGGAACCATTTCTTCGGACATTTCCGTCATCCGCATGCCGCACGGACAGCCGGCACTCGGTTCCTACTGTTCCGAGCCGATATAAAGTGCGCGCGGGAAGCAATGCTTTAGGCCCCTATAACTATTCTCTACCAATTTCATTTGCACAATTTTATAATTAAAAATATTATGTAGGAATACGATGAGCTGCAAAATGTTGTTCAATTTTGTTGGCGGTTCGGCGCACGAGTGCACTTTAGGACGGGCCGCGCCTGGTGGTAGGTGTGAGTAGGAATCTGGCGGTCAGTGTGTCTAGGAGTGAGGGACATGTGAATCCATCCCTCCCATTTCGGTGCAAGGCGATATTCCTAGAGGGTACGTCTGTAGAAGTCGAAGGGACTCCCTCAACCATTCTCTCCCGATCCGGTCTAACTATCTAATCTGACATCTAACATATAATCTAACGGTGACCAGGCAACTCAGAAAGAAACCAACTCAGAAGCAAATCAGAAAGGTCATTAAGAGTGGTAATAAAAATATATAAAAACCTTTGTTAAATAGGTTAAGCTAGGTTAGGGTTACCGGCTATATTAAAATTATGTTTTCATAGCTTTTAATGACCTGAATTATGAGTTGGTTTCTTTCTGAGTTTGCATGGAACCAATCTAAAACTATTTAAAGAGGAAAGATTTGATTGTTTGTTTGTTTGCATTGAATAGGCTCCGAAACTAATGAACCGATGTGAAAAATTCTTTCATTGTTAGGAAGCTACACTATCCCCGGTTGACATAGGCTATATTATATTTTAAAAAAATTAGGAATCGTTACTAAAACTCCAATAATGTAGCCCAAGGTGTAAAAAAAATACCTAAAATATTCTTTACATCGCGTGCGCTGCGAAAACTATTAACAATAGAATAAAATAATGTAGTACGGCTTTGCAGAAAACATCTTTATTTACAAAAAGTGTCGTGACAGCATATGTCTAACTATTATAGTTATACCACAAAAAGTGTTTAATAGTAGAAGTGTGTTAGATTAGAATGATCGCCTTTCGAAACGGTGACCAAAAAACTCATAATGAAACATACTGAGAAAACATAGGTTGAATAGGAAGTTAGGTTAGGGTTACCGGCTTTTTAAAACTTATATTTTCATAGCTTTTAATGACCTTTCTGAGGAGGTTCTGAGTTATTATGAGTTGGTTTATTTCTGAGTTGACATGGAACCTTTCGGAACATCGCCTTGCACCGAAACGGGAGGGATGGATTCATACGTCCGTCACTCCTGGACACACTGATCCCCAGATTCCTACCCACACATACTACCCTTGTCCTCCCCAGAACTTCCTCTACTTCCTTTCCAAAAAATACCTTCCACACAGCGTCCCCAAAGATTACATAGGCCCTGTGAGGGGAATTATTTTCCTTCGGGCCTCCTTCCTGTGTGGAGCTAATGAAAAAAAAATACCTCTACCAGTCTCTCCTGATCCGGCTTGCCTCGCAGTAGGTGAGCAAAAGCGTTCGCCGCACGGACCTAGACAAATCTCACTCCTTAACGAACCACTTGGAGTAACGTATGGCAGAGGTGTTGATTAGCCAAAAAATGGTTCCCGGGGCGGTGGTAACCATACCTGCCTCCCAAAATTTAGGTATACCTTTCTCATCAAAGAAAAAAAAATAAAGAAGAATAAAAAATATAGCTATTATTTTAGCTCATTGACATAAGCTCCACACAGGAAGCCCCGAGGAAAATAATTCCCATCAGGGCTTGTGTTATCTTTGGGGATATCTTTTTGAAGAGACTCCCTTAACCATTCTCTCCCGATCCGGCCTGCCAGATGGTGGGCACACGCGTCCGCCGCCATAACCTGCACAAACCTCAACCCATAAACCCGGGTACCCCAGCTAAGTCACTAAGCTTAGCGAACTACTTAACCTAGACCTACAGTTTGGCAGGCGGGTACGGGTACCGCCGCACCGGGAACCATTTATTGGATAACGAACTCCTCTGCCATAGGTCTCCCTAAGTGGTTCACAACGTTTGGTGAATTAACAGGGGTGCTCAGGTTCTTGGAGTGAGGTTTGTCTAGGTCTTTGTGGCGAATGCTTTTCCTCACCTACTGCGTGGCGGTCCGGATCGGGAGAGGCTGCTTGAGGCAGACATAATCTAGACCTCTCCAGCCGGACTCTCTCGACCCCACGTAAATAATAATAATTAAATAACTTACATTGCTTAAAAAGTGAATCTAAAAGGTTTCATTATCGCCATGACGGCCGGCGTAGTACAGCAAAAACTCAACCACCGAAGGTCACGGGATCGAAACTCGGCGTGGCAAATAAATTTTTCTGGTTAATTTGTGTTATTTCTCAATTTATTCATATAAAATAATATATAATATATTTTACTTATCAGATTGATTACCATAGGTAGGTAGGTACCTATGGTCTGGAATTTTAACATGAAAAATTATTACAATTTGGAAGGTGAGAGTGGTACCGCTGCCCCGGGAACCATTTATAGGAATTTTAGGAACAAATGCAGCATAAAAATAAGAATATGCATAATATGAATAGCTGCATTTACAAATGCAGTTATTCTTATTATGTTGTTTACAGATTTTCTTCATTTTTATTGTTTCATTGGAAATAAGGTTGCTTCCTGTAGTGACGACCGGCGTAGTCTAGATGTAATCAGTGGCGGCCGCTGCCCTGAGAATGTGGTGGTTCACTGACAATCCGTACCTACTTATGACAAAAAAATTAAATTAGGAATTTTTTATTATTAATTTATTTTCAAACAAACTGTTAATCCCTCTTATATGTATATTCAACACTGGTTGCACTCATTTTGGTAATAAAATTATATATTAACAAATTATGTTATTAGTATTTAACATAATCAATACAAAAAAAAACAAAACAATGACAATTATCACGTGACGGGTCAATATAACGCGCGCCGCAAGACGCAAACGATCTACGATCTTCGCCGAAAATCGATTGTATTCGTGTCACCTCGGGTCCATAGTTCATGGTCAATCGGTAAACTTCGGCAAGGATCGGATTATGTTGGGCCGGTGGCACGCGAATTCAAGCCAAATTCTGGTGCAAATAGCGAAATCGACGGGCTTTCGATGTTTTAAATATCCCGATACGAGGCCGCTCGGCGGCCGCGCTATGGGAGATTAAAACCGTTCTCTCTGATAATATTCGTAGCATTATATTACTAATATTTTGAAATGATTAAATTAGAGATTTGATAGATTTAAATTAGATAAATTAAATTAGAGATTTTTTAGTCTTTAGTAAGTAAATAAAGTAAATTTAGGCATTATATTTTGCCAGTGCTGCACACGAGCGCACTGTGCGACCAGCCGCCCTTGGAGGTAATGCTCTTCACTCGTACACCGAAGTTCGCGTGGTTTATCACAATTTATTAATTTAAAATAATAAATGCATAGTACATATACTGGGCGTACTGTACAGGGCCCGCAGATACTTTAATAGTACACAACTGCTAACCCTGTATAAATCGCAAGTGCGCCCCACGGTTGAATTTGGCAGCCACCTCTGGTCTGGAGCTCCAAAATACCTTAAAAAAAAAACCCTTGACTCTGTGCAGAAACGGGCGGTCCGTTTGATAGATTCTCCCATCTTAACAGACGGATTGCAATCCTTAGAGCACAGGCGTCAGGTGGGAATGCTGTCCTTGTTCTACAGGTATTACAATGGAAAATGCTCCGAGGAACTAGCGTCGTTGATCCCCTCGGCACCGGTGCATAGTCGGGAAACACGCCAAACACGCGCCCAACATTTGTACACGGTTGACATTAGTCACGTGAGAACGGGTCGTTTTTACGACTCGTTCTTGAGTTCAACAGCTCGGATGTGGAACGATTTACCAGTCTCTGTGTTTCCTCCCTCCTACAACATGGGTCTCTTCAAGACCCATGTTCACTCCTTCCTTTTCTCAAAAAGACCCTCCACACAGCGTCCTCAAAGATGACATAGGCCCTGAGGGAAATTATTTTCCTTAGGGCCTCCTGTGTGGAGTTAATGTAATAAAAAAATATATATATTTGCGGCACGTTCCAGAGTGAAAAATACTCTCAGTATCGCCATAGTGTAAGTAAGACCACCATTCAGAATTGAAACATTGCTTGAAATGGCGTAAGCTGTGTTTGTTGACTACATCTGAATAGCCAGGTACTTTCCCACCTTCCTCTTTCCTATCTCCTTCCCCTCCCCACTATCTTCAGCCTCGTAACATACCCCAATTGGGGATGCCATAGTCTCACTGGCTCCAGACGGGAGCAGCTGAGACTCTTTACTATAAAAACCAATAAAATTACTTAACATGAAATATATTTTACTTTTTATTTACCTACTATTAAACATTTTCGGTAGCATATCTCTTTTGTGTTTGAATATCTTGTACAAACTGACTGCGATTGAACGTGCAAAAACAACACGAAAGTTTCAACATTATAGTGCGTGATAATTTTTCTCACAACAAGGCAGCACGAACACTTTTACTTACATTTTAAACTCATCGTATCTTTCTAATGAATTGTCCGATTTTAATAATTCAAAAAGTTGAATACAGATATTGAAACAATATTGAATATGAAGTAATTTATTTTGATAAGGATTAATACCAAGATACAAATAAAGAGCTTTTTCTAGCGGCGACATTAAAATTAAATTTTTAAAATAAAATAACACTTATTGTGGCATAACTATAATAGTTAGACATACGCTGTCGCGACCTTTTTTGTAAATAATGATGTGTTCTGCAAAGTCGTAGTACATTGTTTTATTCTATCTAAAATAGTTTTCGCAGCGCACGCGATGTAAAGAATATTTTAGGCATTTTTTTTACACCTTGGGTTACATTATTGAAGTTTTAGTAAGTATCCCTATTTTTTTTGAAAATATTATTTAGCCTATGTCACCCGAAGATAGTGTAACTTCCTAACAATGAAAGAATTTTTCAAATCGGTTCAGTAGTTTCGGAGCCTATTCAATGCAAACAAACACACAAAGAATCAAATCTTTCCTCTTTATATTTTAGTGTGCTGAATTATGAGTTGGTTTATTTCTGAGTTGACATGGAATCTTTCGGAACATCGCCTTACACCGAAATGGGAGGGATGGATTCACACGTCCGTCACTCCTAGACACACTGACGCCCAGATTCCTACCCACACTTACTACCCCATTCCTTCCCTGAACATCCTCTTCTTCCTTTCCTAAAATACGCTCCACACTGCATCCCTAAAGATGACATAGGCCTTGAGGGGATTTATTTTCTTCAGGGCTTCCTGTGTGTAAGAAAAAAAGGTCTCCCTCAACCAGTCTCTCCCGATCCGGTCCGTAACGCAGTAGGTGGGCAAACCCGTTCGCCGCCGCAAAGACCTAGACAAATCTCATCCCTTGAACCCGAGCAGCCCTGCTAAGTCACAAAAAGTAATTGGGATGACGTATGACGAGTTGGTTATCCAATAAATGGTTCCCGGGGCGGCGGTACACATACCTGGCTCCCAAACTATAAGTCTAGGTTAAATGGTTCGCTACCTTTAGTGACTTAGCCGGGGTGCCCGGGTTCATGGGCTGAGGTTTGTACGGGTTTTGGCGGCGGACGCGTCGGCCCACTCTCTGCATGCCAATCCGGATAGGGAGAGAATGGTTGAGGGGGTCCCTTCGACTTCTTGAGCCGTACTATATCGGAACTTGCCATGCACCGCAATGGGAGGGATGGATTCATACGTCCGTCACTCCTGGACACACTGATCCCCAGATTCCTACCCACACATACTACCCTTTTCCTCCCCAGAACTTCCTCTCCTTCTTTTCCTAAAAATACCTTCCACACAGCGTCCCCAAAGATTTCATAGGCCCTGAAGGGAATTATTTTCCTCAGGGCCTCCTTCCTGTGTGAAGCTAATGAAAAAAAAAAATGTCCCTCTACCAGTCTCTCCTGATCCGGCTTGCCTCGCAGTAGGTGAGCAAACGCGTTCGCCGCACGGACCTAGACAAATCTCACTCCTTAACGAACCACTTGGAGTGACATATCACAGAGGTGTTGATTAGCCAAAAAATGGTTTCCGGGGCGGTGGTAACCATACCCGCCTCCCAAAATTTAGGTATACCTTAAATGGTTCGCTATGTTTGGTGACTTAGCCGGGGTGCTCAGGTTCATGGGGTAAGGTTTGTTCCTAATCGTAATCGTAATCGAAATCAAAATCCAAATCAAATAGGTAGGTAGGTACCTATGGTCTGGAATTTTAACATGAAAAATTATTACAATTTGGAAGGTGGGTGTGGTACCGCCGCCCCGGGAACCATTTATAGGAATTATAGGAACAAATGCAGCATAATAATAATAAGAATATGCATAATATGAATAGCTGCATTTACAATTATTATGTTGTTTACAGATTCTCTTCATTTTTATTGTTTCATTGGAAATAAGGTTGCTTCCTGTAGTGACGACCGGCGTAGTCTAGAGGTAATGTTCTTGACTACACTGAAGATCGCGTGATCTATCACAATTTATTCATTTAAAATAATATACGTTCCAGAGTGAAAAATACTCTCAGTATCGCCCTCGTGTAAGACCACCATTCAGAATTGAAACATTGTTTGAAATGGCGTTAGCCGTGTTTATTTTGTTTGTTTGTTTTTGAATATTTATTTAGATGCATGCAAAATTTTTTTCATACATCTAGTAAGAAAATATAAACAAATACAATTGATTCAGTTACATTTTTAAAATACATTTTAAGAGGAAAAAAAGAAAAGATTACATAAATAAAAATACGTTTTGAGGAAACAGATATGACAATAATATTGGTACGATTTTTATGAATCAAAAAACATTCTTCACATATAATGCACACATCCTACGAAAAGTGCTAAGACTTGAGGCTTCCTTAACGGCATTCGGCAGGCTGTTAAAAAGTTTTTGTCCTTTATAAAACGCGACCTTTATTGACTAGATCTGAATAGCCAGGTACTTTCCTACCTTCCTCTTTCCTTTCTCCTTCCCCTCCCCACTATATTCAGCCTCATAACATACAATTGGGGATGCCATAGTTTCACTGGCTCCTGACGGGAGCAGCTGAGTCTCTTTACTATAAAAAATTAATAAAATTACTTAACATGAAATATATTTAACTTTTAATTTACCTACCATTAAACATTTTCGGTAGCACATCTCTTTTGTATTTGAATATCTTGTACAAACTGACTGCGATTGAACGTGCAAAAACAACACGAAAGTTTCAACATTATAGTGCGTGATAATTTTTCTCACAACAAGGCAGCACGAACACTTTTACTTACATTTTAAACTCATCATATCTTTCTAATGAATTGTCCGATTTTAATAATTCAAAAAGTTGAATACAGATATTGAAACAATATTGAATATGAAGTAATTTATTTTGATAAGGATTAATACCAAGATACAAATAAAGAGCTTTTTCTAGCGGCGACATTAAAATTAAATTTTTAAAATAAAATAACACTTATTGTGGCATAACTATAATAGTTAGACATACGCTGTCGCGACCTTTTTTGTAAATAATGATGTGTTCTGCAAAGTCGTAGTACATTATTTTATTCTATCTATAATAGTTTTCGCAGCGCACGCGATGTAAAGAATATTTTAGGCATTTTTTTTACACCTTGGGTTACATTATTGAAGTTTTAGTAAGTATCCCTATTTTTTTTTTAATATTATTTAGCCTATGTCACCCGAAGATAGTGTAGCTTCCTAACAAAGAAAGAATTTTTCAAATCGGTTCAGTAGTTTCGGAGCCTATTCAATGCAAACAAACACACAAAGAATCAAATCTTTCCTCTTTATATTTTAGTGTGCTAGATTAGATGTTCTTCAGCCGTACTTTCTCGCCTTTCGGAACGTTAATTATGAATTATGAGTTGGTTTATTTCTAAGTTGACATGGAATCTTTCGGAACATCGCCTTGCACCGAAATGGGAGGGATGGATTCACACGTCCGTCACTCCTAGACACACTGACGCCCAGATTCCTACCCACTTACTACCCCATTACTTCCCTTAACATCCTCTTCTTCCTTTCCTAAAATACGCTCCACACTGCATCCCTAAAGATGACATAGGCCTTGAGGGGATTTATTTTCTTCAGGGCTTCCTGTGTGTAAGAAAAAAATGTCTCCCTCAACCAGTCTCTCCCGATCCGGTCCGTAACGCAGTAGGTGGGCAAACCCGTTCGCCGCAAAGACCTAGACAAATCTCATCCCTTGAACCCGAGCAGCCCTGCTAAGTCACAAAAAGTAATTGGGATGACGTATGACTAGTTGGTTATCCAATAAATGGTTCCCGGGGCGGCGGTACACATACCTGGCTCCCAAACTATAAGTCTAGGTTAAATGGTTCGCTACCTTTAGTGACTTAGCCGGGGTGCCCGAGTTCATGGGCTGAGGTTTGTACGGGTTTTGGCGGCGGACGCGTCGGCCCACTTTCTGCATGCCAATCCGGATAGGGAGAGAATGGTTGAGGGGGTCCCTTCGACTTCTTGAGCCGTACTATATCGGAACTTGCCATGCACCGCAATGGGAGGGATGGATTCATACGTCCGTCACTCCTGGACACACTGATCCCCAGATTCCTACCCACACATACTACCCTTTTCCTCCCCAGAACTTCCTCTCCTTCTTTTCCTAAAAATACCTTCCACACAGCGTCCCCAAAGATTACATAGGCCCTGAAGGGAATTATTTTCCTCAGGGCCTCCTTCCTGTGTGAAGCTAATGAAAAAAAAATGTCCCTCTACCAGTCTCTCCTGATCCGGCTTGCCTCGCAGTAGGTGAGCAAACGCGTTCGCCGCACGGACCTAGACAAATCTCACTCCTTAACGAACCACTTTGAGTGACATATGACAGAGGTGTTGATTAGCCAAAAAATGGTTTCCGGGGCGGTGGTAACCATACCCGCCTCCCAAAATTTAGGTATACCTTAAATGGTTCGCTATGTTTGGTGACTTAGCCGGGGTGCTCAGGTTCATGGGGTGAGGTTTGTGCGGGTCTTAGAAACGGAAACGAAAACAAAAACAAAATCGAAATCGAAATCGAAATCGAAATCGTAATCGTAATCGAAATCGAAATCAAAATCAAAATCAAAATCAAAATCGAAATCAAAATCAAAATCAAAATCAAAATTCAAAAGTCAAAGATAAAATCAAAATCAAAATCAAAATCAAAAACCAAAATCAAAATGAAAATCAAAAGTCAAAATCGAAATCGAAGTCAAAATCAAAATCAAAAGTCAAAATCAAAAGTAAAAATCAAAATCTAAATCAAAATCAAAGTCAAAATTAAAACCAAAATTAAAAATCAAAATCAAAACCAAAATCAAAATAAAAAAAAAAATCAAAATCAAAATTAAATCTAATATAAAAAAACATTAGAATTGAAATAAGAACGTAAAGGTATAATATTATAATTTTATAAAACACATACAGCAAAATGCATTACTCAAAACAAAAGATACAATATAAGTTAGGTTATGCAGAATGTATAAAAATATGTATTCTTCATAACCGTTTTAAAAATTTATCTGAAGTATTAGATATATTTTTCCACCAAGTGCCGTTGTATTACGTTTTACAACTTCCATATCGGCTCAACCAATGAACAGTAAAACCAGATATAGGTAAATGTTTTTTATGACCAATCAGAAGGTTTCGTTCATAACGCCATCTTGAACGCCATTCTGATTGGTCATGGTCAGATCAACAATTTTATAGTAAAAGCACATATAGGTACATAAGATATACGATTATGTGGATCAACAACGCATGGCAATTTGGGCGGATCATCAACGCATGGTGATTTGGGCGGATCAACAGTTACGAAGCGTATGATTTCCATACAAATATCGAAAATTATATGTGTAGTATTTCGTTTACTTTTACTGTGAAACTGGCAACCTTGCTATTTAATGTAACGTTGTTGCAAATTCATACAGAAGTAATCCATTAAAGCCAAGTTATTCGGTGTTAAAGGTGGATCAACACTGTCAAATAACTTCTTACTGGATCAGCATATTACGAGAAGAGGTCAATATATATATATATATATATATATATATATTGACCTCTTCTCGTAATATGCTGATCCAGTAAGAAGTTATTTGACAGTGTTGATCCACCTTTAACACCGAATAACTTGGATTTAATGGATTACTTCTGTATGAATTTGCAACAACGTTACATTAAATAGCAAGGTTGCCAGTTTCCCAGTAAAAGTAAACGAAATACTACACATAAAATTTTCGATGTTTGTATGGAAATCATACGCTTCGTAACTGTTGATCCGCCCAATTTACCATGCGTTGATGATCCGCCCAAATTGCCATGCGTTGTTGATCCACATAATCGTATATCTTATGTACCTATATGTGCTTTTACTATAAAATTGTTGATCTGACAATGACCAATCAGAATGGCGTTCAAGATGGCGTTATGAACGAAGCCTTCTGATTGGTCATAAAAAAACATATACCTATATCTGGTTTTACTTCTCATTGGTTGAGCCGATATGGAAGTTGCAAAACGTAATATTATAACGGCCGCGGCACCGACTTGAAAAATATATCTTTCTGTATTTTATAAAATTCTAATAATATACTTCCGCGGGTTTTTGTTGCTAGGCTCCGCCGCCCGGGAAACATTTATTGGATAAACACATCTGTCATACGTCATCCCAAGTGGTTCGAAACTTTTGATGACTTAGCAAGGGTGCCCGGGTTCGAGGGGTGATAATGCGTTGCATTACGATCTTGGCTACGAATTCGGAAGTCGCAAGTTCAAATTTTGGCGTGCGCAATAAATTTTACTTTGATAAATATATATGATTCCTCGATAATGCATTGCATTATGATCCTTGACTACGAATTCGGATGTCGCAAGTTCAAAATTGGCGTGCGCAAGTAAATTTTATTTTGTTAAATTTGTATAATTCCTCGATAACGCGTTGCATTACGATCTTGGTTATGAATTCGGAAGTCACAAGTTCAAAAATAATAAACTTTATGTTGGTAAATATTTAGATATAATTCCTCGATAATGCGATGCAGTACGATCTTGACTACGAATTCGGAAGTCGCAAGTTCAAAATTGGCGTGCGCAAGTAAATATAATTTTGATAAATATCTACGTATGATTACTCAATAATGCGTTGCATTATGATCCTTGACTACGAATTCGGATGTCGCAAGTACAAAATTGGCGTGCACAAGTAAATTTTATTTTGATAAAAGTCTATGTATGATTCCTCAATAATGCGTTGCATTATGAACCTTGACTACGAATTCGGATGTCGCAAGTTCAAAATTGGCGTGCGCAAGTAAATTTTATTTTGATAAATATCTATATATAATTCCTCAATAATGCGTTGCATTATGATCCTTGACTACGAATTCGGATGTCGCAATTTCAAAATTGGCGTGCGCAAGTAAATTTTATTTTGATAAATATCTATGTATTATTCCTCAATAATGCGTTGCATTATGATCCTTGACTATGAATTCGGATGTCGCAAGTTCAAAATTGGCGTGCGCAAGTTAATTTTATTTTGTTAAATTTTTATAATTCCTCGATAACGCGTTGCATTACGATCTTGGTTATGATTTCGGAAGTCACAAGTTCAAAAATAATAAATTTTATGTTGGTAAATATTTAGATATAATTCCTCGATAATGCGTTGCGGTACGATCTTGACTACAAATTCGGAAGTCGCAAGTTCAAAATTGGCGTGCGTAAGTAAATTTTATGTTGATAAATATCTATGCATGATTCCTCAATAATGCGTTGCATTGTGATCCTTGACTACGAATTCGGAGGTCGCAAGTACAAAATTGGCGTGCACAAGTAAATTTTATTTTGATAAATATCTATGTATGATTCCTCAATAATGCGTTGCATTATGATCTTTGACTACGAATTCGGATGTCGCAAGTACAAAATTGGCGTGCACCAGCAAATTTTATTTAATAAATTTGTTTTATTCCTCGGTAACGCATTACAATACAGTCGTAAGTTCATATTGTATTTTATTTTGATAATATATGTATATGCTCGGGTTCAAGGGATGAGATTTGTCTAGGTCTTTGCGGCGAACGGGTTTGCCCACCTACTGCGTTACGGACTGGATCGGGAGAGACTGGTTGAGGGAGACCTTTTTTCTTACATTAGCTCCACACAGGAAGCCCTGAAGAAAATAAATCCCCTCAAGGCATCTTTAGGGACGCAGTTTGGAGCGTATTTTTAGGAAAGGAAAAAGAGGATGTTCAGGGAAGGAATGGGGTAGTAGGTGTGAGTAGGAATCTGGGGGTCAGTATGTCTAGGAGTGACGGACGTGTGAATCCATCCCTCCCATTTCGTTGCAAGGCGATGTTCCGAAAGGTTCCATGTCAACTCAGAAATAAACCAACTCATTATAACTCAGAACCTCCTTAGAAAGGTCATTAAATGCTATGAAAATATAATTTTTAAAAAGCCGGTAACCCTAACCTAACTTAACCTATTCAACCTATGTTTTCTGAAGTGCTTCTCAGTATGTTTCATTATGAGTTGTTCCACCGTTCACCGTTCCGAAAGGCGATCATTCTAATCTAACACACTTCTACTATCTACTACACTATAAAGAGGTAAGATTTGTTTGTTTGTTGGTTTGTTTGTTTGCATTGAATAGGCTCCGAAACTACTGAACCGATTTGAAAAATTCTTTCGCTGTTGGGAAGCTACACTATCCCCGGTTGACATAGGCTATATGATATTTTCAAAAAAAATTAGGGATCGTTACTAAAAGTCCAATAATGTAACCCAAGGTGTATAAAAATTACCTAAAATATTCTTAACATCGCGTGCGCTGCGAAAACTATTAATGATAGAATAAAATAATGTAAAACGACTTTGTAGAACACATCATTATTTACAAAAAAGGTCGCGACAGCATATGTCTAACTATTATGGTTATGCCACAAAATTATTCTTTTATTTTAAAAAAATTATTAAAATGTCGCGCTTGAAAAGGCTATTTATTTGTATCTTGGTTTTAATCCTTATCAAAATAAATTACTTCATATTCAAGACTGTTTCAATATCTGTATACAACTTTTTGAATTATTTAATAAAATCTTTCTTTTTTATTGCTTTTTTGTGATATAGGTATGCAATAATACTTCAAACCAATTTTTTTTTTACCAAGGTTTTTCTAATAAAGCACCGATAAAAATCGTCATCTATGAAGACCTATCTTTTTTAATTTAAAGACAATGTACTTAAATAAAATAGTATTCAAGCGTACGAAAACACACAACTTTTGAATAAAAAAACATGTTCCATGGATAAACCGTTGGTAGAATGCCAGTTTACTCCCTCTCTACATTTTTTTTATAATACATTACTAAACAACCTTTAGGCTAGTATTTCTGAGGCAAAATGAATTGGGATATGGAGGACATTTTTTTAAAATCGATGTGGACGGGGAATAATTTTAAATATGGGGAGAAATTTTAAATCGATGTATATGGGACGGGGTAAATGAAATACAGTTAATTACAAATAATAATATTATTTTATTTATTTATTTGTTTACGACTTGATGGATTTTACATGTGATTAAATTGTACAGGAGCATTATAACAAGTATATAGCATAATAAGAAGTACATAATACATAAAATAATAAACAGAGCATGAGAGACATAAGTAGGCACAACACAAGTGTTTATTTCATAAAAAAATATTTTGCATTATGATAAACTAATAATTATTATCTACTCTAAAAACAAACTAAATCTAAACTAAAAGCTACGAATCCGGTGGTTGAATTCCTTTGTACAATTCACTTATCGAATACTCATACCTCTCATACACAATGAGTATTCGATAAGTGAATTGTACAAAGGTTGGTTGAATTCCTTTGTACAATTCACTTATCGAATACTCATTGTGTATGAGAGGTATGAGTTTTCGATAAGTGAATTGTACAAAGGAATTCAACCAGCGGATACGTAGTTTTTAGTTTCGTAGTTTTAGTTTGTTTTTAAGGTAGATAATAATTATTAGTTTATCATAATGCAAAATATTTTTTTATGAAATAATCCCTTGAAAAGAAGTTTACCAAATTTAGTCTCAATAAAATAATTAATAATGTGCAATAAAAGCGTCGATCAAGTATAAAGTATAATAATTTTTTTTTTTAAATGTTACACAATCAAATACGGGTACTGTAAAAATGTAATTATATAAAATAAGATTCCAAATATTATAATCAATAATTATCAGCCTGAAACACTCATCTACATTGAAAAAATCTTCCGAGAAAAGATACTGGCCGCCAACGGGAATTGAACCCGTGACCATCTGATTGCCGGTCAGCAGCTCTGACCACTGAGCTATGGCGGCTTATCTAATACCCGCCAAAGCCATAAGCCGCCATAGCTCAGTGGTCAGAGCTGCTGACCGGCGATTTGCCTACAGCAACACATTTGAGCTACAGCTCAATTCTTATGAACTTTGATCGGTACGGTACTTGAACTACATTAAAAAATTGGTTTGGTTTAAGTCAAACCGGTAAACTACTATCCGGTGAACTTTGGTTTAAAGTGAAACCGGTAATCTACAATAATTTGATGAACTTTGGAGTCACACCGGTAGTCAAACAGTTGAGCTTTCACACCCTTCAGCCTCACAACATATCCCAATTAGGGATGCAATAGTCCTACTGGCTACGAGCATTGGAGGTTATTATCCACCACTTACCCGCCCTGGTATAAGTAACAGATGGTTACTCCTTCAAGGCTCTCGCAAGGACTCTAATTTTTTTGAAAGAACGAAGCTACATTTAGTTTAGAAAGAATTTCACAAAAAATCTAAAACACGATCTGGTTTGGGAGTGTACTTCATAGTATTATTCATTTACTTATAAAGTTTTTCAGCCACGCAATATGTTGTATGGGGACACCGTAGTTCAATTGATAATAACCGGATAATGATTAATTGTTAAAATTATTAATCTTTTATGCTGACGAAGATAACATTGTTTTTGAAACATGTCGATAATATTAATAAAATAGTGGTGTTTACAAAATTACTTATTCTCATTGAAGCAATAATGAAGCCACAAAGTTTATTTGCGAAGTTTGAAGAAAAAAAAATTACCTACACTTCATATTTGATTTCGAATGTGCATCATGCACTAATTAATATACACGATAAACAGACGTCATGATTACAGACATTGCCAAGTCTGGTGGTGATTATAACACTATTCACATTGATTAATATTATAGTTTTCCCATAAGTTTTGGAGTAGAAAACTGTATTTCCTGTAAATGTTCAACAGAAATCATGGTCACCTCTGGTCGGAAATCGTTTGTTTACTTTTAAAATTAATATGTATCACAATATTTTAACCACTCAGGTATTTTGCGATTATGCAAGTTTTTTGTCTTAAACGAACTGCCAGATTTATAAAACTTTGTGTTATTTCCGCTTCACAATTAAGGGTCAATAAATGGAACATATCTGAACGTAGCCGAATACTAAAAACTGTCACACATCTGCCGGATCTGCCCTGATGAAGGACACTGCAACGCTGTCCGAAACGTCGGCCAAAGAAGGAGGTAGCGCAACACGGTATAACACCCCATAAACAAATAACAGAAAAAAACTAAAAACTTGAAACGTTTGTTTGAAATAAGGTTTCAAATTGTTATATTACAAAAAAATATTAACATTTATAAATATTAAAATTTAGAAAGCAAACATAAAAATATTGTAAAAATGACTCACGCGATGTTTTTATGTGGAAACGGTACTAAAATCACTGATTATGTAAAAATAACACTTATTCTATTGAATAAATAAACAATTTTGTCACCTACCTTTTACCATTTCATACAAGAATATTTAAAAAATTAATAATGTCTAACAGCGCGTAGGTGATTTGGGGGTGAAAACTGTTTCTACAAAATTAGTATTTTTTATGTACTTCTATGGACAACTTTGAATAGAAATGTGAAGCATTCAATATGGATCTTCTACTTTTTGTTTTAGGGTTATCACTAGAACAATAACAGAGTTATAACGACTTCTGTGGGAACACACGAAAAAACGCGCTTATTTTACGGCTATTGTTATATATATTAACACGCTTACGTATCCGAGTGGTTGAAATATTCTAAAAACCATTGTATTAAAGACCGGATGTCGGTAACTTGATATATTCATGTTGCCGCTATTTAAAAATATATCTGAATATTATTTTAAATTTTTAGCAAATCTACAGTGTGGTAACAAATTCAATAAAAATTAATCAATTTTTACGATTATGTTTTATGTTAAAACTTATTTCACAGTAGCCTCATTAGTATTAATTAATGAAAATGTGGGCCGAACTGCATTGGCAAATTTTATTTATTACATAAACATAAAATTTCAGGGACAGAAAGAATCGACTGTGTACCAAGTTTCATCTCGATTATGTGACGGAAAGTGGATTTTTTAGACTTTTGAGACTCAAACAAACTCAGAATTCCAAGTAAATGTGATACTTAAGAGGAATATAAACGCTAGAAGTATTTCGATTCTCGTGCCTGCAAAATTTGCAATCGAGCGTCTTATTTGCGCGCGGCAAGTAAGCGAAAAAGTGGTTTTTATTTATTTTGTCCATAATTTTATAAGAGTGAAAAAAAGTTAGAACATAGAAAACCTCAAAAATGGTCTTACCCATAAAGGAGTATTTTTATAAAAATGTTTCTTGTATTACTTCATAGTTAAGTCATGAAAAAACATTTTTTTAGTGGTTTACGCTTATTTTGTTTTTGTTATGTAAATAATAATTTTATTCTAATTCCATTACATAAAAAACCTAGTAAAAGCTTCAATTTATCCGTAGCATATTTTTTGATGTTGATACTGTAAGCCAATTCGTCATAAAGATTAATCTAAATAGGATTTCACGTATAACTTCACCTTAAAAGAACGCCTCTATATTATATGTAGATGGCGCGAGTTTAATTATTTTAGCGTAAAACTTTTTTTTTTAAGTTGTGCTTTAAAATATTAAGATGAATTAATTGTTTGCGCCCGTACAGTTGCAATATGAATATGAATAAATAGTTTTTTTGGTTTGAATAAATCTTTCAAGAAAGGCGTACAAATACAATAATGGATTGAATTACCGATACAATATGGTATTTGTTTGCCATTTTTGAAAGATTTATTTAAACCAAAAAAACTATTTATTCATATTCATATTACGCATGAATGGGCGCTAACAATTCATTCATCTTAATAAGGCACTACTTGTAAAAAGCGTGTTCCCTAAAATAATTAAACTTGCGCCATCTATGAAAGAGTAGATTGTGAAATCTTTTTAATATCACTTTAATATAAAAAGGCGGCTCCTTGGCCGTCGCCGTCGTAAGAAAGTATTAATTATGATTTCTAAAATATTTTCTTAAGTAAGGTAAAAACAATGATATAATTTTTTTTTTTTTTAATTAAGCTAGTCATTCCCGAGATAGTATACTTTTAGTTAAAAACTAGCAGACCAGGCCACATGTTGCTGTGACTAACGAAACATAACGCCATCACAACGCCACGCCACTACCCAACCTTTATAACCAACGCCATCTGTTAAATCAAATCGACACCGCCCGCTTGCTGCCGACTGCCCGATGCCCACTGCCTGCTTGCCAGACCTATTTCAGCCAATTAACACAAAACCTTGACAAATTATATACTCTAAAACCTTCCTCATGAATCACTCTATCTATTGGTGAAAACCGCATGAAAATTTGTTGCTTAGTTTAAAAGATCTAAGCGCACAGACAGCGGAAGCGACTTCATTTTATACTATGTAAAGGTAACACAATTTTTTGCCCAAAAAAATAACATAATAAATACCTACTCTAAAGAACTACTTTTCGAAAAAAATGTCCTTACTTATTAAAACGTGCTTTATTTTTTAAACAACTGATAAACAAAAATATACCACACATAATTTCATTTTTCTCAGTTAAAACGCAATTTTTAGTAATGGGATATGCGATTAGATGTTTTTAAATATTTAAAAAAGCGGGATTTCAATGGTTTTTACTTCGGGCATTCTTCATTGAAGTTCAAAGTTGATAAGCTTTTAGCCATTCCAAATAATAAAAACATCTATATAAATAAAATAATTAAAAAAGAAAAAATCGATAATTATTTTCTTCCAAACATTTTTAAACACCCAGTTTGTTTTGAACACCTGCACTCATGCCTAACCAGAAGTGTGAACGGGCTCTACCACCCACAATGATAATCCACACTATGGAAACTATTTTCAAGGCACTCCGTAAAAAATGATACCGAACGAGTTGGTTTAATTTTTACGTAAAAGTAAAGAAAATACATTGCTGTGAACCGTTTTGAAATATTTGACATTTGTAATCCATTGAAGATATGCATGTTACATGATGTATGTTTTAAAATATTTTTGGCAGCAATTCAGCAAACCTACATACATTAATATTATATTTTCGTTTTTTGTTTTGTGTTGGCTACCTCCTTCTTTAGCAGACGTTTCGGACAGCGTTGCAGTGTTCATCGTCAGGGCGGATCCAGCAGATCCGACGATGTCTGCGACAATCTGCCGGATCTGCCGGATCTGCCCTGATGATGGACACTGCAACGCTGTCCAAAACGTCGGATAAAAAAGGAGGTAGCGCAACACGGCATAACACCTAAAACACAAACAACGAAAATGCTTTTGGCCGTGAAAATCTAAAAACTTATCATTAATATTATAGGTATATTGGGAAGAGGATTACGCACACCACCGCCCCGGGAACCATTTATTGATTAACCAAACCTTTGCCATAGGTCATACCAAGCGGTTCACTACTTTCAGTGACTTAGCAGGGGTGCCCAGGTTCAAGGGGTGAGGTTTGTCTAGGTCTTTGAGGAGAATGTGTTTGCCCACTTACTTCATGGCAGGCCAGAACGGGAGAGACTGATTGAAGGAGACCTAACCTAGAACTCTTCTATTGGACTCTCTCAACCCAATTTGGGAGGTTGAGAGAGTCCGATTTGTTCCATCGCCCCGGGAACCATTTATTGGATAACCAACACCTCCGCCATAGGTCACCGCAAGAAACTCACTACGTTTAGTGACTTAACAGGGATTCCCGGTTTTAAGGGGAGAGGTTTGTCCAGGTCTTTGCGACGAATGCGATTGCCCACCTACTGCGTGGCGGGCCAGGTTGGGAGAGACTAATTGAAAGAGTCCTAACCTAGAACTCCCTCAACTCGCCTCTCAACTGGGAATAACATGGGAGGTGGATAAGTGTATCGTCGCCCCGAGAACCATTTATTGGATAACCAACACCTCTGCCATAGGTCACCCCAAGTGGTTCTCTCTGTTCGGTGACTTAGCGGGCGTGCCCGATTCCTCGGGTAAGATTTGTCCAGGCCTTGGCGATGGATGCCTCTGCCCACCTGCTGCGTGGCGGGCCGGATCGAGATCGAGAGACTGGTTAAGGACGGCCATTAAATTTTCTGCAAGTCTAGGATGAATATTTATTTTTATTTCGAACAATGAGTTAAACTTCAAATTGTAAAATTTAAATAAATGAAGACAATATTAGCGAAACTCAATCCAAAATCTGAAACAGAAAAATCAGAAAGAGGTACGGTCACATCAGGGACTCCAAGCCAGGACCTTCGGCTTTCCGGGCAGCAGCTCTAACCATTGCGCTAAGCTAATTAATTAGTCCCCATCCGATTCTGTCATTTTTAACCGTTTCATACTTCGACTAGAAACTACCAACATTATCTTCATTTTCGTAACGCAAATTTTATTGGCTGCTATCTGTATGAAAGATTGCAAAATTCAACCAGAACTAAATATAATCTAGATAGTGTCTTGGATAAAGTTATCAATTTTTATTTAATATGCGACGTCTATTGACTTTTCTGCAAGTCTAGGAGGAATATTTATTTTTAACTATGAGTAAAACCTCAAATTGTAATTTTGTAATATAATCAAATATTTTAAGACAATTTTCACGTTCTATTCAAGTTCCGTCATTATATCATTATAGGCCAGTTGCTCTATCAATCTGAAATAATACAGAATTTGAATAGAACTTACACAGGTCGTAAAAAAATAATTTCAAATATTTGATGAATCCGTAAAATTTTTGAAACAACCCGTCTTTAGTTTCATTAGCTCCAGATAGAAGAGAGCATCTGGGACTATTGTGCGGTACATTCATAAAATACCTATATTAGTCCCTCGACCCGTCTCCCAACAAAGGAATATCAATTTGGAGGCGGATATGTGTAACTCCGCCCCGGGAACTATTTATCGGATAACCAACATCCTTGCCGTAGGTTACTCCAAGTGGTTCACAACGTTTGGTGACTTAGCAGGGGTGCCTGGGTTTAGAAGTTGAGATTTGTCTAAGTCTTGGCGGAGAATGCGTTTACCCACCAACTGCGTGGCGGACCGGATGGATTATGAATTCTCCAATCAGACTTTCTCAACCCTTTCCCCAAACGGGGCTATTTTTAAACTCGTGGTAACTTTAGAATAAAATGTCCGAATTGAATAATTCAAAAAGTTAAATAAAGGTATTGAAGCAGTCTTGAATATGAAGTAATTTATTTTGATAAGGATTAAAACCAAGATACAAATAAAGAGCCATTTGACGCGGCGTCATTTTAATTAAATTTTTAAAATAAATAAACACTTTTTGTGGCATAACTATAATAGTTAGACATATGCTGTCGCGAAACTTTTTGTAAATAATGATGTTTTCTACAAAGTCGTACTACATTATTTTATTCTATTGTTAATAGTTTTCGCAGCGCACGCGATGTAAAGAATATTTTAGGTATTTTTTTTACACCTTGGGCTACATTATTGGAGTTTTAGTAACGATCCCTATTTTTTTTTTGAAAATATCATATAGCCTATGTCAACCGGGAATAGTGTAGCTTCCTACCAATGAAAGAATTTTTCAAATCGGTTAAGTAGTTTCGGAGCCTATTCAATGCAAACAAACAAACAATCAAATCTTTCCTCTTTAAATAGTGTTAGATTGGTTCCATGCAAACTCAGAAAGAAACCAACTCATAATTCAGGTCATTAAGATGAAGCCATACTAAATAATGCAAAATCATACAAAATCGTATGTTTTTGTTTTGAAAATTTGACCGCTTAGACGTATTATAAATGCTTCAATTAAATACTTCGTGTAGAACATACCTTGGCCCTTAAAAATATCGGTCATTTTTTTAATGTCTTTTAATAAGCTTAGAAAAAATAAAGTATTAGGTCTATAAAAAACATTTTTTAGTGCAAACTCTCCTACTTATAAACACTTTTTCGGAAATGGTTTTATTGCATAATGTGGCAAATTCAGTTTCTTATATAGCGGAGAAACAACGTGTTAGGGTCCGCGCTGCTTGTTTTCGTGAAATCAATTTAAAAATTCCGTTTTATTACAATAAACAATGCATAAAAAAGGAATTAATGTTTTTTACAGGCCTTTACGAAATCAACATGTAAAAAAAATTCTCAAATATCTTTTCCAACCTTTCCAAAAGCTTTTTCTCAAGTATTTTTAAACTCCTCCCATAAAAAGGCGTGAATTCAAATTTCGATTTTTTCCTGTACTAGTGGATCGCCTTAAAAGCTATGAAAACATAATTTTAAAATAGCCGGTAACCAGAGGCGGCCCCTGCCTTGTAGGCCAGTCAATAAAGGCTCAAAATGAGACTAACCCAAACATTAATTCCTCCGTCGATGAAATTTTGCAGTTACAATAAAAAATAAAAAATAAAACCAACCTTTATACCTTATTTTATTGTATTTTTGTTATATGTTTATGGTCAGTTAGTAAATGATCTTTGATGTTAGTTTCGCAAAGTAATGTTAGTAAAATGTTAAACTTTTTTCATATTATAATATATTTTGATATTATAATATGAAAAATGAACAATAAAACGATAAAAATAAAAACTGATCCCAATTGCTGTCATTTGTAAATACATAGATATTATAATGATAATATATACATATAAAATATATAATATATATAAAATATATACATAGATATTATATTATAATATTATTATTCAACAACAGTAACTAATTTTCAATCAAATAAATAGGCATTTGTCAAAATAATTCATTAGTTAAAATAACATTGTATTACGTAAGTATTTTAAAATTAAAATGAATATAGAAGCTTACGTCTATTTCATTGATTTTAACAACGCTTTCGGAATTGCCTGTTTGTGTTGATTTCTATTGAGAATTTGAGTTACGAAAAAACCTCATTTACAATGCCACAATAATTTAAAAATAGACATTGAGTTATTTTATATTGCACTTTTATAATCAAAATCAAAAGTCAAAATCTAAATCTAAATCGAAATCGAAATCGAAATCAAAAGTCAAAATCAAATTCAAAATCAAAATCAAAATCTCAAACCAACACCAAAATCAAAGTCAAAGACCAAATCAAAATTAAAATCTCAAACCAAAACCAAAATCAAAATCAATATCCGAACTTGCGACATCCGAATTCGTAGTCAAGATCGCACTGCACTGCATTATTGTTGTATTATACAAACGTTTCAAATAAAAATTACCTCCGCACGCCACAATTCGAACTGGCGACTTCCGAATTCGTAGCCAAGATAGTGAGGCAGTGCATTATCGAGGAATTATATGTATTTATCAAAATAAAATTAACTGGCGCATGCCATTTAAACTTGCGACATCCGAATTCGTAGTCAAGATCGCACTGCACTGCATTATTGTTGTATTATACAAACGTATCAAATAAAAATTACCTCTGCACGCCACAATTCGAACTTGCGACTCCCGAATTCGTAGTCAAGGTCGCAATGCCCCTTAGATATCGTTGAATTATACATTTAAATCAAAATAATATTTACTTTCGCACGCAACAATTTGTTCTTGCGACTTCCGAATTCGTATTGATCGTAATGCAATTTGTTCTTGCGACTTCCGAATTTGTAGAGATCGTAATGCAATGCATTATCGAGGAATCATACGTATTCCCCGATAATGCATTGCATCCCCAAAGAAGACATAGGCCTTGACGGGATTTATTTTCTTCAGAGCTTCCTGTGTGGAGCTAATGTAAAAAAAATAAGGTCTCCCTCAACCAGTCTCTCCCAATCCGGTCCGTAATGCAGTAGGTGGGCAAACCCATTCACCGCAAAGACCTAGACAAATCTCATCTCTTGAACCCGAGCAGCCCTGCTAAGTCACAAAAAATCAGTCTCTCCCAATCCGGCTTGCCACGCAGTAGGTGAGCGAACGCGTTCGCCGCACGGACCTAGACAAATCTCACTCCTTGAACCGGGCACTCCTGCTAAGTCACGAATGTCACTGCAAAGTGACATATGACAGAGGTGTTGATTACCCAAAAATGGTTCCCGGGGCGGTGGTAATCATACCCGCCTCCCAAAATTAAGGTATACCTTAAGTGGTTCGCTATGTTTGGTGACTTAACCGGGGTGCCCAGGTTCATGGGGTGAGGTTTGTGCGGGTCTTAGAAGCGGAAACGAAAACAAAATCAAAAGTCAAAATCAAATTCAAAATCAAAATCAAAATCTCAAACCAACACCAAAATCAAAGTCAAAGTCCAAATCAAAATTAAAATCTCAAACCAAAACCAAAATCAAAATCAATATCCGAACTTGCGACATCCGAATTCGTAGTCAAGATCGCACTGCACTGCATTATTGTTGTATTAAACAAACGTTTCAAATAAAAATTACCTCCGCACGCCACAATTCGAACTGGCGACTTCCGAATTCGTAGCCAAGATAGTGAGGCAGTGCATTATCGAGGAATTATATGTATTTATCAAAATAAAATTAACTGGCGCATGCCATTTAAACTTGCGACATCCGAATTCGTAGTCAAGATCGCACTGCACTGCATTATTGTTGTATTATACAAACGTATCAAATAAAAATTACCTCTGCACGCCACAATTCGAACTTGCGACTCCCGAATTCGTAGTCAAGGTCGCAATGCCCCTTAGATATCGTTGAATTATACATTTAAATCAAAATAATATTTACTTTCGCACGCAACAATTTGTTCTTGCGACTTCCGAATTCGTATTGATCGTAATGCAATTTGTTCTTGCGACTTCCGAATTCGTAGAGATCGTAATGCAATGCATTATCGAGGAATCATACGTATTCCCCGATAATGCATTGCATCCCCAAAGAAGACATAGGCCTTGACGGGATTTATTTTCTTCAGAGCTTCCTGTGTGGAGCTAATGTAAAAAAAATAAGGTCTCCCTCAACCAGTCTCTCCCAATCCGGTCCGTAATGCAGTAGGTGGGCAAACCCGTTCACCGCAAAGACCTAGACAAATCTCATCCCTTGAACCCGAGCAGCCCTGCTAAGTCACAAAAAATCAGTCTCTCCCAATCCGGCTTGCCACGCAGTAGGTGAGCGAACGCGTTCGCCGCACGGACCTAGACAAATCTCACTCCTTGAACCGGGCACTCCTGCTAAGTCACGAATGTCACTGCAAAGTGACATATGACAGAGGTGTTGATTACCCAAAAATGGTTCCCGGGGCGGTGGTAATCATACCCGCCTCCCAAAATTAAGGTATACCTTAAGTGGTTCGCTATGTTTGGTGACTTAACCGGGGTGCCCAGGTTCATGGGGTGAGGTTTGTGCGGGTCTTAGAAGCGGAAACGAAAACAAAATCAAAATCAAAATCAAAATCAAAATCGAAATTGAAATCGAAATCGAAATCGAAATCGAAATCGAAATCAAAATCGAAATCGAAATCGAAATCAAAAATCAAAATAAAAACAAAATCAAAAATCAAATTCAAAATCTCAAACCAAAACCAAAATCAAAATCAATGTCAAAATCATAATTAAAATCTCAAATCAAAACCAAAATCAATATCAAAATCTCAAACCAAAAGCAATATCAAAATCAAAATGAAAGTAAAAATCAAAATAAGAATCAAAATAAGAATGCAAATAAAAATTAAAATCAAAATCAAAATTAAAATCTCAAACCAAAATCAAAATTAAAATCTCGATCCAAAATCAAAATCGAAATCCAAATCAAAATCAAAAACAAAATCAAAATAAAAATTAAATCTTAAACCAAAATACATTAAAAAAGAAATGAAATAGAACGAATTAAAATAAGAACGTACAGGTACCTACTAAAAGAAGCTAAAAAGTACGACAGACGGGCACCTTTGTTGGCGGTCAAAACTTGGCATTTATATGGATCAACAAAAAAAAACGTGTAAAATGTATAAGACACCGAACAATGGGCGTGGCTTACAGCGAAATCTTGATGGTATAAATTGATCCACATGGATCAGGATGTGTATGCCAGCTTGTGTAATGGATCAGCATATCCGGATGGATCAACACGTCCGAACGGATCAACTTAAAACTGGTGTACCGTCGCGCAAGATCAACGTTTTACGAGAGGAGATAAATATATATATATATATATATATATATCTCTAGTTAGAAGCCAAATTGAATATAACTCGGTAGATTGGTCTCCATCTTACAAAATTTTGTATTGAGCGAATACAAAAAAAAAATTCTGCGTTTTATAAATTTTAAATTAAATATCCCACTAGAAGACTTAAAATATAATCTATTACCAAATATTCTAAAAATACACACTATAAGACAGACGTAAAATAAACGACTTTACATTTTTATTCAAAATACTTAACTCTAAATTCGACTGTTGCAAACTCCTACAACTCATAAACTTACGAATACCGACAGTAATCACACGACAAAATACACTATTCTACTGCAGTATTCATAAGTGGAACTACATTGCTCACTCTCCGATACAAAGATTTCACACTATGGGAAATCAGTACTTAAGTGATGTTGACATATTCAACATCAACTTGGCGAATTTTGTGGATTTTGTAAAAAACTTATTCCAAAACTTTCCTAAACATATATGTATTTTTGTAAACTTATCAAATCGCTGTATTTTTGTGACTTGTGTGCATTTTTATCCTATATTAATTCTTATCATTTCTCTATTTGTTTAAAAATCATTATATCAAGTATTTTTGTGACTTGTGTGCATTTTTATCTAATTTTATTCTTATCATTTCTCTATCTGTTTAAAAATCATCTGTCATAAACAAATTGTACTACTGCAAAAGCCCTCTGGGCATTGAATAAATAAATAAATAAAATAAATAAATAAATATATTAGTGCCAACATATCAATGCTATGGTATGGTACGCGAGATTGGCGTTTTGCAGATTCGAAAGTGACCAAAATAATGGATCGTTGGGACAGTTGAAATGTATCTTTTAAATACCGAAAGATATTCTCGATCCAAAATAAGATCAACCCGTGTACGCGCATGTCTCCGCTACCCCCACTGTTCTACAGCCGAAGACATACTAAATTTTAAGCGGAATGACTCGGGCGAGCGGAGCGCGGGTGCAGGGACCGTAGCAGGGGGAGTGGTATGCGCAATAAGAACCCAGTTTCGTACCATCACGGTTTGATCTTATCGCGGACAGAGAAATAGTAGGGGTTACTTAATATTGTTTTTATTTATTTATTTATATACATACATATTTACAATACGTTACAAAATGATCCTTTGTCTGTCCAACTGGGAAGGATACCCGTTTCAGGACAGCCAAATTGTATATTTAGTTCATAATATTTTTAACAAGGGAATGGTTTCTTTCAAGATATCATAGGATATCTCGAAAGAAACCATTTATATACCCAATATATGACAAATGATATTTTTAATATTTTTTTATATACGTAACTTTTTTATATACGTCACTTCATTTGTTCTATTTTTTTTAAGAGAAAATAAAACTAGAACAAATAAAGTTACGATGTAAATAAAAACATATAAATAAAATAATGATATGAGCAAAAAAAAATAATTTAAGTACAGTGAGATATGTGTTATCAATAAGTTACCATAAGAAGAATACAAACATAATATAAAAATATATACAACAAGAATTTAAAGTAAGGTGATCATAGATTTACAAAATTGCAATAATAACCTCTAATAACACCTTAGTATGTTTCGAGTGCCAATGCGCCGGCCGCAGCGTGCTGTTTCGATATAAATAAGTCGACTATATATGTTTGCTACAGTGTCCATCATCGGGGTAGATGTGTCAGATGGGGCATATGATGGACACTGTGACGCTATTCGAAACGTTGGCTAAAGGAGGAGGTAGCGCAACACGGCATAACACCCCAAAAATAAATAACAAAAATACTTTTGGCTGTGAAATTCTAAAATCATATCCAGTGATAGTGATCTCGATCGCTGAACCTGCAGAAATCTGTAATATGTTCAAAGAAGATGTAGGTGTATTATTCAGTACCCGACTTAACACGGGTAATTGGATTAAACGGAACAACAAAACAGAACATGATAAAAAAAACGAGTGTGCTTTAGACTTTAGACCACACAACTGAAGTAAAACTTCTGCTCCATCTATATTCTATATGATAGGAAGAGAGAAAGAAAATGTGCGCGCGCACTCCTCTCTCTTGCCCCTACAATGATATTTGGAGCGTTCGCCTCGCTTTTCGCAACGCTCTCGTCACGCATTCGCTAGCTTATTGCCCAAGTCAAGCGTGCGTAAAGATGTTTTACTTCAAAATTACAAGTGTGCAGTTAACACGCGGTAGAAGTGCCTTCAGAAAACTAAAGTAGACAAGAGTGGAGAGGTTACGCAGTCCATTCTCTCGCAGGCTAAATCCTGTACTTGTATGTATTTGTCTTTTTTTGTGTCGTTATTTTTCGTTTCACCGAGTTTCAAATCACAACGGTGCCAAATAAGTTTTCACTTCAAAAATCACAAGTGTGCAGTTCACACGCGGTAGAAGTGAAACCTTCAGAAAATTAAAATAGACAAGAATGGGGAGGCTACGAAGCACCGCAAAAAGAGGAGACCGATTATACTATCTAATTCTCTCGCAGACTAAATCCTTTAGATTTATCTGTTTGTCTCTTCTTAGTTTCGCTATTTTTCGTTTCAATGATTTTCAAATCATTATTTTTCTTCGATATAAGATATGGTTGAGTTAAGTTTGTTTTATCAGCTTTCTACAATGTCATATTTTGTCACGGAATGCTTTCCCCACGTGCACGCCTGTAGAGGCAATAGGGTGGCATTAGTCTGTGTCGCTGTTGCTAGCTGCTGCTCGAGACGTTATTTCCCGTCTGCTTCCTCTGAACAGTCTCCGGAATGAGCCCCTCCTCCATCGCATCTTATGGCGACTGTAATTGCGTTTCGTTCGACAAAATTTCCCAGGTATGCCATCCAGCAGTGATAATATTATGTTTACCTATACGTGCAGTGTGTTACACAGTGAAACCTTTGTCCATGAGGGTGGTTCGCCAAATCTCATCTCGTGGTTCTCAGAAGTTGCGCATTCGAATACGGATAACGTAAACATAGGTGTAATCGACGTGTTCAGACCCTCGAAATATTTTTCATCAAAGTTCATCGCTGGCCCGGTCCTCTGCAGTTTTGTGGTCATTTTCGGGGAATTAGTCCATAAAATTCCTGGCCTCAGAATACCCGAGTACCGTGCCGCCATAAGAAATATTTGTTATGTTTATTTTCTTGTTTCTTTTCTGTTATTTTCTTGTTTCTTTCTACTTTAGTTCATTAAAATTGAATTATTTAAGTTTTTTATTTACAATGTACATTTTCCAGGTGCGATCAATAAACGATACTTTGAAAGATCGCCACTGGGGAGATTGTAAACTCATTTGCGCTATGTTTTTATTTGTGTATATTTTCATTTTTTATTATATCTAATTTCTAAAGCCTACGAGCGTTGTAGGGCAATGAAACAATCAGTTTTCATTCTAAACCCTACAAGGCCTCGAGTACAGCCGAGACTTTGTCTCAAAAATGTTGTGTATCAAAATTAGAGTCATTTTTGAATACTTAACACACTTCGAAGATGAAATTTTCATATTTTTTCAATTTTAAAAACCTTCGGGCCTTGTAGGGCAATGAAACAATCCGTTTTCATTCTAAGTCCTACAAGGCCTCCAGTAAAACCGAGATTTTGCCTCTAAAGTGTTTTTCTACAAAACTAGGGTCATTTTATTGCATTCAAAAACACTTTCGAAAATGGAATTTTTACATTTTTTCCTTTTCAAAATTCTATGGACCCCGTGAGATGATGAAATGAGCAGATTACATTAAATCATTTCACAGGGAACCTAGGAAAATTTTAACTTGCTTTATTATCAAACCAATTAATTAAAATCATGTAAATGTCAAATCATAGATTTAAAATCACGTGAAATTCATGAAACAAAAATCTTGTTATACATCTTGTCTTTACTTACCTGTTTTCATGAAATAATATGTCTATCAATTGTTATTAAGAGCTACAAAATTCATAAAAGTTGCTAATTTTAAGCGAGCACTTATACGAATGAAACAGGTAAAATATAGATTGAGCATTTTTCCGCCCTTTCTATAGGAAACTGCTTTCCTGTGGATTTGTCCGCAACGAAATCGGGCCAACGATTCGCTATAAATAGTGTGTGCTTTTTCGAAATAAATCAGTTCCAACGTTTACTCTAAAAAAGTGTTTTTATTCCTTCCTCTGGAAGAAACTCCTTCTCTCCGACCTGCCTCCTGCTGAAGCTCTGCCTGGACATAAAGCCTGGTGCCTACCTTTACAGTCGGCCCTACTCTAGGACACCGCCGAGGCACCAGGATCAGGCAGAGGACAGGAGGCCAGGGCTACCACCTCCAACCAGGGAGGCGGATCCAGGGCTACTACCCACATCCAGGGAGGCCGATCCAGGGCTACCACCCACGTACAGGAGGCTGGATCCAGGGCTACCACCCTCATCTAAGAAGGCCAGCCCTTACTACTCAAGCATCATCGGCGTGCAAATAGGAATATAATTTTGTTTTTAGGTATATTACAAAAGATTATATATGCAAGATTGTACACTAATTCATTTTTTATTACTACTACTCCTTAAGTTGAGCTATAGGAGCTCGTGTTTATGGGAGGAGTATTTACATGCAAAAAAAGTAGTGTTTCAATAAATTGTTTAAACCTTTAAACAATGATCAAAGAACTTATGAAATAAATACAAACATTATTCGACATAGGTACATAATTTAGAAAAAATAGTTTCAGAAGGACAATAACAATATATAGATACATATATATATTTTTAATACCAAATATTACAGTTTAAGGGTAAATTGAATTAAGGGAACAATGTATCATTATTCAATTTTAGGTACTTAATTTGATTTTTAAATTGTTCTTGCTTATGCTATCTGAGGGATGAATTTTTTTAATAAAATATTCTTTATAAATTTGATGTAAGACGTTTCTCTTGTACAATTCTGTGATAGATGGTACATTAAATTCCCGAAATATCTCTAGAGTAGGGAAGTCGTATGGTTTCCTAAGGATGATTTTTATAATTAATCTTTGAATTATAATTATCGGCTGTAAGGAAGCTTTAAAGGCCCCTCCCCACCCAATAATGCCGTACTGTAATAAGGACTGAATTAATGCATAATAGACAATTTTTATAGTTTTCTTGTTTAAAATATTTCGTATGTTATGGAATACATAGATAAGTTTTCTTATTCTTTCCACAGTGAGATTGATATGATCTTTCCATTTAACATTTTTATCTATTAAGATTCCAAGATATTTTACACTGGATTTACGATTTAGCTTAGCGCAGTCCGTATTACATGTATCGTCATTTGCACAGTTTTTGGAATGAATTATTATGTTAATTCAATTATTTGGCACATCTTCTTGTAGAGAACACTCTGTTTTTTTCGTTTTTGATAGCCTATGATCAAAAGTTTATTATTTAGTTAATAAATTATATAGTTATTTAGTTAATTTATCGTAAAAACGACCCGTTCTTCGTTGAAATTATATTGACGTACAAACGATGGATGGGGTAGATTTCCGGGAAACCTATGGCTGAAGCTGGACGTAAGAATGCTCGCGATGAAGAAAACAACATCCTCTACAACTAGCAAAATTTAGGTTCTTACTTAAAATTAAGTTATATATTAGTCTATTATATGTTCATAAGCAACTTTTGAGGCCTCTTAAAAACTGTGAAAAAAATCTCACAATAAACCCGCTACGATCATAATAGTTATTTCCAGAAGTCATGCAGGGGTAGTGCAATGCAATATGTTCCATGAGACCACAGACATATGAATATTGATAGACCAGAACATAAAGGTGGGGGGTAGAAGCCAACTACAGCGGGACGAAGGGCAGGAAGATGGCTTTGGTGATACGTGATTCGCCAAAACTCAATCTGACAGTATATAGGCATCTCGCACTATAAAATCATCATCTAGTTCTTAAAAGTAAACTCTGCTTTTGAATGAATAGACCTTTTTACATGGGAGCGCAAATTGCTCGCCACGCAATGAACAAATTTGAAGTTCAAATACGTCAAAGTAAGGTCACCTATAAGGTCGAGTCCAATATTTTGCTCCTGTAGTTAGTTAATACACTTTTACAAATGTTTCATAATTTACTTACCCCAGTAAACAGTGACGGGCACACGCCATGTATCTCGGAGTGATATTGTATGTATGGGTGGTTTGGTATATTTATGGTGTATGTTCAAAAACGATCATATTATGTGATCTGAATTAGCTTAAAATAGTGTAAAATAATGCTTGCTTATGGAATATAATACCACAATTGGGTTTATTCTCTTTTTCGCTTCTATGTTTATACGTATTTATAGCACAAGCCACAATTTTTACCGTGTTATTTACGATGAGAGCTCGACACTGGTCCGGACACGAATGATGACGTCACATTTTTTAGATTGACGCGTGGCTCTCGCAAGCCCAGCCGGTTCCGAAAAATGGTTCAAATGGGAGGGGGAAATAATACGCCTTTTATCGCTTAGGGCAAGTCCATGTATTTTGTGCGTCCGTGCATGAGACAATAATAACTCATAAAAAGAAATAACAATACTAGAAAAATATGTTATTAATATTAATTCATACAGCAAAAAAAATAGCGAAATAAATAGGTTGGTACATTCGTCTCCCCAGTTATATCTTGTTTTAAGTTCAAAACAATGGTTTTGAGAAAAACGCATTAAATGTTGGAAATCGATTTTCCACCCTCTGGAACATAAATGTTGTTTTCTAAGACCAATATCATGTTCTACATTTTTATTGTTATTTACCAATCAGAAAAATTAGATTTTCCTTACTGAAGAGAAGACAAATGGAACAGAAAGTATTTTTTTAAGAAAAATTGAGTTATTTAATTATTATTTTTTATTTAATCACTATATATTATGAAAGAAAGTTTAAAAAAACGGGCGGCTCGCAAAAACTCAGAAACGAGTCCCGGTACGATTAAGGGAGTTATATGGTGTGGAATATCTCTATCCCCCCTAGGGAATAAGGGTATCAGTTTTAACCTAAAGGGCGTGCTTTTGAAGATATAAGAGCTGAAAGTTTCGCCGTCTTGAAATTTCTAGAACGGTCTTCCGGAAAGTTCTAGAAGGTTCCATAGAGCTCTAGAAAGTTTTGTAAGGAGTGGCGGAGTATGTCGTGGAATAGGGAATCGGGAACATTATTGTGGAACATTCCAGATACTCTCGAATTTTCCTGAGCGAAGCCGGGTAACCCAGCTAGTATAAAATTTAAAAATATATATTTTAACCTAATAAGAAAAATCTTTTTCCCATAAAGACTTAGCGTAAAGAAGTACCTAATAAAAAAATCTATTTAGAATAGCAAGTTAGAAAATTGTAATGATTTATTGGTACCTACTTGCTAACTAAATATAGATTTTGAACAAAATAAAATATTTGATGCTACGTTCGAAAAGTCTTATTATTACATACATGTTACTTTATTTCATATGAGAACTCATATGAGAATGTTACGTTAAAATAGAATTAATAATACGTACGACAAAATATAGATACGAAATGTTTATTTATTATACGATACGACAAGTGGAAACTCAAGTGGAATGCTACGACAAGATTGAAATAACATTTATTTGTAAATTTTGGACCAACATAATTTTAAATGTCATTGATAATGGATTCTACAAAATAGAATCGATGAAACCCTCGGATTTCAGCACATACGACAAAATGGAATTTTGTACAAACGAAACTAGAGCAAGTATGATAAAATGGATCGGACCATTTGGTAGAGCGTGGCTCAAGGCGTAACACCATAATCTTAACACAAAAACATCGTCCATGGTCGAAGCACAAAAACGACGATTTTGACCTTAAGGCCAGGTAGAACTGGGGAGACGATTTTTTAAGAGGGATTAAATGACGCTTATGGTGGATTTTTTAAGGTTTCCCATCTCCAGGGGTCAAAAAACCATCGGGGAGATCTCCATCTAGGCAACCTCGGCAGTGATGATGGTTTGAAATAGCGGAACCTTTGCCAGAAACTTCCCATGCGATGGCGGAGAAGTGTTATGAAAGAGTGCAACCATTTCTCCAGGAACACGTCCGTAACGCTGCACTATCTCGGTAGGCGGAATAGTTTTATGCCATTGGGATGCAGTGTAACCTATTTACCGTATGCAAAGTTGTACAGAATGCTATGAACTGTATTCTTTTGAAGTTTTTGCTGCAAAAGTTAAACTATCTTGAAAGCATACCAGGGTATCTATCATGGTCGATCGATAAAGGTTTTATCGATGATGTCGGTAACTTGTCATCGTTATCGAGCATGACTGCAGATCGCCAACGAAATAAACAGCAGTTCATAACGATTAAGTATGGTCCTGTATATTTTATGTCTATAAAGAATATGAATAAACAGTATATTGTACATTTTTACCCAGCATCGCGTTCATTTGTCAAATTATTGTGCATATATTTTCTTATCAGTGATCGATGAACCGGTGGATACAATTTTTAGCCATATATTGTTTTTAATTGTTTGTCTAGTTTGTAGTAAGTAAGATTTTAGAAATATATTATAAGTTTTTACAGCGCCCTTGAGGTGATTTTTCTTAAAAACGGCGCTATACAAATCATCCAAATATTATTATTATTATTAAGTGTTCTTAATTTATTCGACATGAACTGTTTGTACGTTAGCGATCTATATCGACCGACCGTGCTATGTACCCCGCTCTGCTCTGCTGGTGGTTCACCCTAATGCATAGATGATGGTGTGTTGCACGTGCAGCTTTTGTACATACGCTTAATCGAAACCTCACGAAAATCTAATATTTTCTTAACTACCAGAGATTGTTAAATAGAAATGGAACCTTACCAACGAAAATCAATTTTCATTTAGTGGTAACTTTAATAGATTGAATAACTCGACTCTACAATATATTATTTTTATTTCTGAATACGTCATGTCAAGACGATACCTTCCTCATATAATGCAATCTGGAACTCACGTTATTTTGTTAATTATTACTGAATTAATAATACACATTGAATAATAGTTCGTTTTTAGTATCATTATTGTTGTAACTTCAGGTTTGTCTCACAAACCCTTTAAACAAAACTCCGGGGTCAACAAAACACTAAACTTTATTTGTCATGCATAACAATTTATTCGGATGGCTTATTTCTTATGCGGTAGGTTGTAGGTAGTATTCTGGGCCTCAACCTTTATGTTGCAATTGTATTTACATAACTTTCAATCTCTGCATTGTTGATATCTGTGTGCCATACGTTTAACCACTTTGTAAGGCCTCTGCGTTTCCTCCTTCCTACAAAATGGGTATCTTCCAGATCAATGTTCGTTCCTTCCTCTCCTCAAGAAGACCCTCTACACAGCATCCCAGATGACATAGAAATTATTTTCCTCCTGGCCTCCTGTGTGGAGTTAATTAAAAAAAATAAAACTAATATCTAGTCTAGGATACCACAGTTGGCATGAGAACTCATCGTTTCTCTGACTCCTTCATAACCAGGTGTTATTTTATAAATTATTTCCCCCATCATATAATTCAATCCACTTTATGACCCACATTAAAGCATAAAGTGCTTTATATAACGTCTGTACGCTGTCCCCTGTCTGTATACAGAGCTCTTATAACGTTGCTAATAAAAATCTCGACAATTTGTTTTTTTGTAACACCCTATTTCCTCCGTTTGGTGACGAAAACTAACCAATTGATCTTCCAACCTGTGAGTGTACATAGTTTTATTTTTCCAATCCAATTCGTATTGTAAGGCTTTTATAAAATCTAAATCTGTTGGATGTTACGTTGACACAATTTATTTTAAAAATAAATCGTTCAAGTTTTGATTGCAAGTTCCATTTATTTCGGAGGCTCCACTGCGGATTGCAAAAACAATTTTATTCAATGTAATATTTAACGTAGGATGATCGATAGTATTCTGCTCTTATATCAAATGATACATAATATGTTGTTGAGAAAAATAATATTGTAGTATTTTAATACAAATCTCCCATATTTAACCCTCTAAATCTATTTTTAAATCGCTCGAGTGCTTTCCCAGGTAAAAGCTACTATAAAATGTTGTAATATTTAGTTGAACCTGTTCTCAATGCGCCTTCATCCCCCTCTGTCACATATTCTAGGAGTTTTATGCATTTTCCCCATACCTGCCACACGTGCAACAATTCGAATTCAAACACTTTACCAGACTGTTCGAGTGTCATTCCGAAAATAACGACCCGTCATACAATAAAAATGACATGCAGGCTGCAAAGTTTTATCGCTGAAGCAGATTGCGATCGACGGCGGCTCGACAAGTATGAGCTCTATATTTATTTACTGTAAAAGGTATTGTAAAAAAGCTTGCTTACTTAAACTTACAAGTTCGCAGTAACAACTTACTTATAACAGTTTATTTAATGCGTACAACACACGAAAACGCGATATCACTTACCGCCTAGTTTATATTCTGTGCATGTCAAATACAATCAACAAATTTCCCTATTGCTAATAAGTGTAACAAATGCTAATCAAACATAAATGCGCGATAAATGTTGTAATTTTTTTTTTTGCCGAAATTATTAACGTCCCATTTTTTATTGCTGTTTTTGCAACGGTAGGAGGGAGGGCTCTTAGGCCGTGTTTTATAGGCTTTTGAATATGCGCAATTAATATTAAAGTAAAACAATCACTTCCATACAGCCTTGCTGGTTGGAAGTTTAAAAGGCGTGTTGAAATCAATCTTCAACCGCTAAAATTAACTTTAAGTGTGAGTTAACCTAATTGTAAAGTTTAACTTTTAGTTGCCTTGTTTAATTTTATATTAAATTATCGTAGAAAGCAAACACTTTGTGGCTTGACATTATATAGAATGAAACAAGTACTTTGTTTAAAAACCACTTTATTTTTATTTATATTCTTATTTATATTTTAAATTTTATTATTTTATTATTTTTATTTATATTTTTATTTATATTTAATTTTATATTGCTACCCGTAAATAATTACGGAAACTAATTTGGAAATTATAATTAACCAGCTTTTACCCGCGGCTTCGCTCGCATGGTATTAGTGGGAAATTACTGAATAAAGAATTTTTCCACGGCGATGAAATTTTTTTCCGTGATAAAAAGTAGCCTATGTCATTTCCCATTCCTCCAATTATCTCTGTTTAAAAAAAATCACATAAAACAAACAACAAATAACGATAAGACAAATAAAATTCTTGAGAATGACATTTCGCAAATAAAAATTCTATTTTAGAAAATATTTAAATTATAGAAATAGAAATGTTTTTTAAGTACCTACTCCCTTTATTAGTATTTTATTCATATTTGAATCCAGAGTAACTTAAAAAAATAACAAAATGGCAGTCCACGTCAAACGCTATGCTTTATAGCAACGCTATGCTTTTCGTTCGGACAATAAACATTTAAAAGATAGGTAGATATTAACTACGACGCCAAAAAAGCACTCTTTTTAAGCAAAACAAAGCACTCTTTTTGAGCCTAAAATTAAAAAAAAAAACATTGTTTCCAAGGTAACAATTTGTTTGACGTTTGCAATAACTCGATTTTGTTAGGAACAGAAAACGTGTGATACATAATTTCATAACGCCACAGCTTATTCATAATGCCAGAGCTTACCAATATATATAGCCTTTGTTACTCGCAAATAATGTAACTTTCGATTAGTGAAAGAATTTTTAAATTCCATTCCATATTTATTGCGTGAAAGAGAAAGGACCATCCACACAAACTTTCGCATTTATAATATTAGTAAGACTAACGACCCGCCCCGGCTTCGCACGAGTGCAATGTAGATACTAATGTGGGGCAGTGTGGAGTGATTTAATATTATTATGATTTTGATTAGTCTATACTACAGGATATCTTTATATACAATATTTACAGCTGTTTTTTTCATGAGATAGTACAAACAGTTTTCTTTAGATGAAAGTTTTTTTTCTTTTTTATTTTTCTCTCGAAAGCGCGACATATAGCTGGCCGCGTGAGAAACACTCAAATCTAAGCCAGCAACGTTGAATGTTTGACCCTGTGAATTATTAATGGTCATTGCAAAAGATAGCTTTACCCCCTATCTATTGATGAAAACCGCATGAAAATCCGTTGCATAGTTTAAAAGATCTAAGCGTTCATACATTTTGAGCGACTTCATTTTATACTATGTAAAGATATGATTACGTTCCTTGGTAATTAGTAGTATTTTTTATTTATTTTATGTTATACCTCACAAGAGCGCCCCAATTTGGGAGGCAGGTATTGATGCCGCCGCTCCGGGAATCTTTTATTGAGTAACCAACACCTTCCAATAGTTAGTTACGTTTGCTGACGGGTTCGTGGAGTGAGGGATATCTAGGTCTTGACGGCGAATGCACACCTACTGCATGGCGGGCCGAATCGCGAGGGACTAATTGGGGGAGACCTAACCGAGACCTCTCTAGTCAAACATCACCTTGCATTACAATGGGGGATTTGGATTCATACATCTGCTTCTCCTCTACACACCTCATACCCTTTTCCTTTCAAGAACTTCATTTCCTAAAAATACCCTCCACGCAGCATTCCCAAAGATGACACAGGCCCTGATGGGAAATATTTTCGTCAAGGCCTCCTGTGTGGGGCTCATGTAAAAAAAATAGCCGCGGTACAGGCAAGTGCCTAGTTTATTATTTCATGAAGGAAATGAAAAAAAGACGATCGTAAATTGTGAACTATAGCGAATGTAGGCGAACATTAATTTACTTCGCTTATATTCCTTGTTTTTCACTATCGCTATGTATTTTTTCACTGGCAATATATCAAATAATAAAAAAATTCCAGCAGATTTCATTCGTACAAAGGCAGAAATACAAGCCCAAGTAAATCAGGCTTCCTAGAAACTTAGCGTCTTGTATAAATAGGGTTTGCAGCAGATTATTCTGTGGCCACCAGCTGCTAAAAAAGCTGCAAAAACCACAAGTACGTGCACCAATTTACTTTTGGAATCACCTCTGGGCTGGAGCTCCAAGATACTTGATAAATTTACGTGATTCTTTGCAAAGGAATGCGGTCCATTTGATTGACAAATAAGACGCACAAAGGAACATACCATAAGTACCCACCATGAAATATTACTTAATATTGGTAAATTGTCTCATCACTGTAACCAGTGTAATATTTGTATCTTTATAAAAAATATTAAAAAAACATATAAAACGTAACAATAAGTTGTAATACTAAAACACTACTATTATTTTTTATCGTCTGATGGTTAATTTGTAGCAAATCACACACCATTGTATTGTATGTAAGGTATTAGCGAACAATGAGCAATGCATTCGCATCGTACCACATCACACGACAATGCACGGTTATTTATATATTTTACAAGCGTGTTAAAAATAATGATAGATTAAATATAATATGATATAAAATAAGCAATGCACATATCAGTAATAAAGATAAATGCATATATGACGATACACCGAAACGGGACACGGACACACCTAGCTCAGGCAGCCGTTGTGCATCCCTCTCGCATGATGGTCATTAGTGAGGCCATTATTAGGGACGTGCCTGCATCCCATTCTGCGAATAATGACCCAAATATACAGTAGGTAAAGTAAGTCGGAATCGGTTGAATGTGTTACGAACTTGGAGAGACTCAACTTGATGCCTCACTGAGCGTGTTATCCAAAGATTTTTAATAACGTGTGTTTGTTATTTTTTAAAGAACGACTAACATTCCCGGTTTACGAAAAACCTGACAATATTTGAAAATCTCTTCAATTCACGGTGACCGGCCAACTCAGAATGAAACCAACTAGAACCACCTCAGAAAGTTCATTAAGAGTGATGATAAAAAATAGTTAAATAGGTTAAGTTAGGTTAGGGTTACCGACTATTTTAAAATTATTTTTTCATAGCTTTTAATGACCTGTCTGAGGTGGTTCTGAGTTGGCATGGAACCAAAAAAAGGCCACGCAGCCGTTCCTCTTACGATCTGCTCAATAAGCATAGATAAAACAAAGTTTTTAATTGTGAAAGTGCTGAGAGTGTCTTCTATTGCTGCAGCTCTTTCAAAAGATGAGAATTCGTTCCATACCAAATGTATGAGCAAAAGATTCTTCATAATTTTTTTTCGTGTATTTTTCCGATGTTTTAATAGCTATTCTGCTATTTGGGGCGGAGACAAATCCAACAAATCAAATCATAACAATCGGTTCAGCCGTTCTTGAGTTATAACTGGTGTAACTAACTCAACTTTGTTTTATATATCAAGATAAATGCTTTCATGGCATTGATTTGTTTTACATTTATTCTTTACGTTTGATGTATCTCTTTATCGCGGAATTTATTCACGTGATCTCATTTGTATTAAAAATAGATGCACTCGATGATGTTTCAACACTGAACAGCAATTTATTAGACGGTGATAAGAATTACCATGGATTATTTTATTGAAAGTACTTTCAATATAAATAATGGTTGTGTCAACCGGTAGAATTTACTAGCATACTTACGAACATTAACTTTCAAATACAGTTTTACGATGCACCATGTCCTCCTCGTTGTTTCCGTGATGACCTAAGATTAATTTGATCGTTAAATGTCATACCAACTTTACATGCACGCAATATGCAGTTATGATCTCATTGTTAATCGTTACCTAGAAGCATTAAACTTTTTATTTATTTAGTAACATTTTTTACATTTTTATAAGAATATATATATATTATTTGTATGTATGATAGTTAGATATATTTATAGTCCTCATCACTAGGCGATCCTGTGCTGAGGGGGACTAGATTTTGGATTAGTTTTCAGCGACTTCTATGGTTCGACTTCATTTTTTGGGTAAGGTTTTCCAGAAACTTCTACGACGATTTTTAAATATGCTAGTAAGTTATTTTTCCGGTAGTTCCTTAAGCCAAGATTTATTGTCCTCAATGTTGTTATTTTTGGTTTGGAGTGGGAGTGTGTTACATACCATTACTGCTAAAAATTCAGAACTTCTTTGTCCAAAGGTCGAGTTACACTTTGGTATATTTAGTATCTCTGTTTGTTTGGCTCTGGTTTTATGAGTATGTGAGGTGTTTGACTGTGAATCATTTTTGAGGTGATGTACCAGATTGTTTTTGGCATAGATTTTCTGTATAATTGGAACGTCAAACTGTTACAAATTTCTGTTGTTGACGTCCTTATGGGTACCTTTAGTGTGGTCTTTATGATCCAATTTTGAGTTACCTTTAGTTGTTTTATGTGTTTTGATGCTGCTGAGTCCCATCATATTATTCCATAACTTATAACAATCTTTCGCCAATCACGTAATTGGTTAATTATTAGATAATAGTTTTGAAGCATTCTTTCAGTAATATTTGTAGTCACATAATTACAGTGTGATCATTAAGCAATAAAAATGTGTTCCAGGTTTTCTCTCTGTTTTTTCAGAACACCGCTTGCTTACCTGTCGTTTCTATTTGTGTCATTTCCCAATCTGTTCAATTATCATAGTTCATTTCTTTCTGTTTCGTTTCCCACTTTTGTCCTGAAGGTGCAAATTTTCTTCCGAAACTGATATGAAACTGAGGTGAAGTCGATCAGAAGCGGTAATGGTTAATTTTTTTTGTATTTTTAGCAATTATACCACTGCCTCTAACTTACGGTTTTAATTTAAACATTGTAACCAATTGGAGTCTACATTATGATAGTCCATTTAATTTAAATATAACCAACAGAACATTAGTGTTCAATAAAACAGATCATAAGTTTACGTTTATTTAGCATGTTTTGAGTTTTAGAGGCATAATTTTATCCACATGCTTAATCTATTTGCTTAAGTGTTTTTAAGAATTTCCTTAGTTTGATTTTGTCTTAAATCTACTCGATATCGACTTTTGAAATTAGATGTAAATTTCGGCAATTTGCGGGGTTAAGTCGATCACCCTATGAGTGTGCAAACAACAGCTAAGCTTTACCTTTACATGGAAGCGTTATTACAAATTAGAATAATAAAGCTTTAGGGGAAGTGCGCGTAGGAAAATGAGTAGTATAAAGGCCAACATTCATTTATAATTTAATCGATTTTGGCAACCCTGCGAATTTGATACAATTTGCTCCGAGTACACAAGCTTGTACAAGCCACGCCCAAGTCACTAAGTGTCAACTATTACCTTTAAAAGGGTTTCAATTTTCGCAATAAGACTCACTACGTGTACATTTTTTCTCTAATGATTGATTTACTTGTTTTCAAAACGAAAGATAAAATTGATATAAAATTTAAACTTTTTTATAATGGATATGTACCTAGATACTCTTGGAGAAAATTTATACCTCGGTACCTTTTTTATTTTTTTATTTTTTATTTAAGCGACAATATAAAATAATTTTATAAGTAAACAAAATATAATGGTCATGTTAGGTAAAGATATTGTATTTCTTAGTCCTCCTCACTAGGGGTTCCTGTGCTGAGGCGGACTAAAATGGTTTAATTATAGTTTATTTGTCTTCTATGTCGTTTTTAGTGTCTTCATTAGTGTGTTTTCGTTGACCTCTTTCAGACATATTTTTATTCATAATTTTTTTTTTTAAGTTTTATGTCTTGGGGAAGAATGTTATATAGTTTTGTTTCAAAATAAGTGTAGTTTCTTTGTCCGAATTTGGTTTTATAACTTGGAATGTTTTTTATGTCATTTTTATTCGATCTAGTGTGATAGACACGCGGTCTAGTAGAGGATTCAGTATTTTTGAATAGCTTCAAAAATATTTTTTGGCATAATATATTCGTTGTATATTTGGTACGTCAAAACTATTAAAAATTTCAATAGAAGGCGTTCTAATAGGTACTTTCAGTATGGTCTTTATGATTCCTTTTTGAATTGTATTCAGGTTGTGTGTATATTTATGTGTAGTAGATCCCCATCCTATAATTCCCTTTTCAATTCGAGAATGACATAACGCGTACTAAATCTTTTTCAAATCCTTTTTAATTACCACATTTCTTAGATTTTTAAAGAAATATATAAGGCTAGCGAGTTTTTCAATAATCCCTTTGATGTGTAGGACCCTACAACATATTTAACAATACTAACCTTAAAAACATTAACCCCGAATAACAGTATTGATTCTATTGGAATGCCCCTTCAACATTTCATGCTTATAATATTTATATTCCCGGCAAACCGCTCTCCTTCCGTCCCACACTTCACATATCCTTACACCAAAGGGTTATTTCGCACTCCAAAAAGTAATGACTGGAAACTAATTATTTCAATGTTAAATTTATGGTAAGTTTAGCTGTATTAAGACGGAAGGTTTTTCTAAATCAAACGATGGATTAAATAAGTTAATTTACTTTAATCAAATCAATCTTGACATGTCCTTTTTACAAATATGCGATGCAAATATTTTATTTTACATATTACAGAAATTTCATTAGAACAGAAATTTTAAAGAACATAATATTAGCGAAACTGAATCGAAAGTCCGAAACACAAAATCAGAAAAAGATACGTTCACATTTGGGTCTTGAACCCAGGACAAATGACGTTCAGGGTCAGTTTTAACCAACCGAGCTAATGTGTCCCTATCCGATTCGGTCATATTTAACTGTATCACTCTTTGACCAAGAACTACCAACTTTATTGGTTTCAATCTTTATGTATGATAGCAAGATTCAACCCCGGTCTAAAAATGGATGAAAAATTATCCAGGACAGATAGATAGTGTCTAAAAATTGATAAAAATGTATGCAAGACACAGAAAAAATTAAGTTTGAATCTTGCAATCATACATAAAGACAGCAGCCAATAAAAATATGTGTTAAGAAAATGAAGATAGAAGTTCTTAATCGAAGTATGATACAGTTAAATATGAACGAATTGCATAGGGACACATTAGCTATTGGTAGAGTTGCACCCCGGTTCCTGGGTTCAAGCCCAGATATGATCGTATCTTTTTCTGATTTTTCTGTTTTCAGATTTTCGACTCAGTTTCGCTTATATTGTCTTCATTTTATTAATTTAATTTAGTCAAATCAACCATGTCAAGTCGTTTTTATGAACATGCGAAGCAAATATTTCATTTTACATCCATCAAAATTTCATCAGAATCAGATATATTGGGTACCTACCAACTCGAATAAACGATAAATTATATTAACGGCTCATTCGTAAATTTTCATATAACTTGATATATTATAACAACTTATTGGGTTGAGGCAGGTTGAGACTGCGTGAAAACCTTTATATTGACATATGATTTGGGTTTATCGAATCTAATACGAATTTCGATTTCTTTTCAACAAATCAATACACGAATAGTAGCTGGAAAGGGCTTTAGAACAGGTAAAGGGTCCTGGAAATACTGAAAAAAGAGATAACGTGGCAGAATCGTAAATCATTGCCGTTGAATCGATAGTATGATAAAGGTATCGCTCGAATTGGTTCGCATTGATATCACTCGTATGTGTTTTTTAAGATTTATTAACACTTCATATGTATACGTATTACATAACGAAGGAATGTTGCCAGAGGGGGCAATTTCTGCCGACCAAGATTCTTAGTGCGAATCAAATGTAATTTTGCGATTTCTGAACGTTGCGAATATTATTTTGTAATCAAAAAATTGAGGCAATTACGTAATGGTATTATAAACAGTCCTGATTTATTAAGCCTAATTACCTTCCATATACTTATATTACAAGAAAGATCAAAATTCTTTTTAATTGTAGCAAAAATATCAGGACTGAGTCATTTAGATATTCGCTTACCTGGACGGCATTCAGTTGACAATGCTTTGTCAGAGGTAGTAGATGAATTCAATTGCACGGCATACAGTGATAAGAAGACCATTATAACATACCACAATCACATTAATCAATCTTAGGCACGATACTATTCTTCGGCAGGGCTTCTTTATCATATATTTCTACATATTTTAAATTACTTACTTCAGATAACCTCACAATCAGACAGAAAAGTGTTAATAAGCTAATAAATGTTTTATCCTATCCAAAATTATAATTAAATCTCTTATTGACAGCCCTGAAATAACAACTTGCACTAACTTTTTTTAGTTGTAGCACACATTAACCGGTCAAGCGCCGGCCCCTCTCAGGCAACCCTTTCCCTTTTCCTAACAAAGCATCACTTTGAATTTTGAATTGAATGTTTTGTGAATTAATTTTAAGCTATCGTATATTTTATTGACTGAAACACATTCCTAGAACAATAAACTATGTACTAAAACAACATTACTTGCGTTAATTTAATAAATTGATAGGTTTTACGATGTTTTCGTCAAGAAACACGCATCAGATTTAATTGCGGCAAATTTGACATTTCGATTCCACAGATAAAATCATTTAAAAATATTCTAAACTAGCTTTTATCATGTAAACATCATACTTTGGTTTATGTCAGGTCTTACATAAACCTAGTACCTATATTATTTAACTGTTACACGACTTCATATATATTTTCTTTTCAATATTATCTTATTGTACTTCTAATCTCATGTACCTACCACTTTAATGTAAGAGTCTTTTTATGGCATAAATATATATATATATATATATATATATATATATATTAATTATTCGTGTGCGGGAAATAAAATGAATGTTGTGAAGGTGGGTAGATGTAAAGCATTATGCTGGTGGGGATAGAAGTAATGTTTATTTTTAAAATAAGCTTTCGAGAGAGCACAAAGAATTAAAAGAACAGACAGCAGATCGTTCCAGAGATGGAACTCTGAAAGAGAGTGTGAATGATATATGTATAGAGAAAATACATTTATATTCTAGTTTCTTCATGGGTTTATGTCTAAATAGCGTAGGTGCAATCACTAATCACTTCATAAAAATCCCTTATTTTTTATTATATTAGCTCCACACAGGAGACCCTGAGGAAAATAATTTCCCTCAGGGCCTGTGTCATCTTTGGGGATGCTGAGTGGAGGTTATTTTTAAGGAAGGGAAGGATAGGAAGTTCTGGGAAGGAAAAGGTATGAGGGATGAGGGTCAGTGTGTCCAGGAGTGACGGAGGTATGAATCCATTCCTCCAACTGTGGTGCAACGCGATGGGTTGAGAGTCCGGCTGGAAAGTCCGGCCAGTAGGTGAACAGACGCACCCGCCACTAAGACCTGGACAAACCTCACCCCATGAACCCGAGCACTCCTGCTAAGTCACCAAACATAGCGAATCACTTGGGGTGATCTATGGCAGAGGTGTTGGTTATCCAATAAATGGTACGGCTTTACCCATACTCGTCTCCCAAATTACATGCTCCCTTAGGTGTTGATAATAAAATATAGGTACCATTCATCTTTGAACACCTGGTGACTAAAGAACCGAATTCTGAAAATGAAAGTTGCGCAACTGAAGGCTACGATATCTGAATATTTGTAAACCTATCAAATCGCTGAATTTTTGTATTTTTGTGACTTGTGTGCATTTTTTATATAATTTTATTTTTATTATTTCTTTATCTGTTTTAAAAATCATCTGTCATGAATTAATTGTACTACTAAACATGTAAAAGCCCTCTGGGCGTTGAATAAATAAAAAATCTTATAATATTATTCTAGTGTCCCGAAATGACGACCCATCATTGCCCCAGCCTGAAATCTGCCATTAATAAATAGATGGGGAATCCTTGTAATGGGTCCTCGCCCCGAACCAAATCTCATAAAAAATCCCTTTCCTGTTTGTTGTCAAAGTACCGATCGTAAAATAAAATAGGGAAGGTACTACCGGGAAAATTAGATTAGGATAAAATTCGTTCACAAAGGAAGAAAATGTATTTGATATAACTCCTAGAGTAGGTAGATTCTATTCTTCGAAGTTTCCTTGCCACGTACCCTCGGGTTATCGAAGGTGTGTCCACGCAGCGTAAATTTCTGAGCATTCGTCCCTCCATCAAAAAGGAATAATACATAGTTTCTCCGCATGTATAATGTGTATATATCAATAGGCGATTAGGTCATACTTTTTGCGATTTATCTGTTTTAACCCCTCAGGTCTCGGGCCTATTTGGTCGGTAGATCAAAATATTTCCGCTTTTCAATAAAATACAAATAAATGGCTATTTCTAAACGCATCCGAAAACTAAATCCTGTTTTGTAAAAGTGATGAATTTTATATTATTATAAAAATTGTGAATGCCAACATAAAAAAATTTTTAAACTCTTTTTTTCTATCTCAAATTACACAACAAAAAATAAAAAAAAATTTTAAACTCACTTTTTTTCAATCTCAAATTACCGATAATGACAAAAAAAAAAAAAAAAGTTGTTAAATTCAATTTTTTTTATCTCAAATTACTGAAACGACAAAAAAAAATTTCAAACTCACTTTTTTTCTATTTTAAATTACTGATAACGACAAAAAATAAATCACCCATTATTGTCACCTCTCTTTTTTGTCGTTTCCATGGAAAAATAATTAACAAAATATTCCCAATGTTTCACAATTCATAAAACTTTTTCAGCCCCGTTAGTGATTTGAAATTCATATGAAACGGAAATGCGTCACAAAAAATATTATTTGACGGTCCTCCGTTCTAATGTAATGCGGTAAATTCACGACTACGCGCGGGCCTCCGTTAGCGCCGCGGTATGAAACGCCCGATTCTCAGCGCCCAGAGAGACATCCAGCGAACGGTGGTTCGAAACCTACCAATATCAAATATATATTTTTGTAAAATCAATATCGGTCTCTTCTTTGTGCGGTACTTCGTGTCACCACTCTTGTCTTGTCTTATTTAGTTTTCTGAAGGTTTGTTTTCTACCGCACGTGATATGCACACTCTGATTTTTTTTAACCTTTTTTTTCGGCATTTTAAGGGTAAAAAAAAACTTTGGAGCTGGGTCAACGTCTCGACGCATTTTAAAATATTATAAAAACATTTAGAACCCCATAGCTACATTAAAAAAAAACGAGTGTGCTTTAGACCACACGACTAAAGTAAAACTTCACTAACTTATAAAAGAAGTGAGAACGAAAACGTCCGCGCGCACTGCTCTCTCTAGCTCCTATAGTAATATACGAAACGTAACTCTTTCTCTTTCTATCTTCACTAACTTATATCTACTTCTCAACTTCCGTTCGCCTCGCCCGATCACACTTTTCGTAACGCTCTCGTCACGCATTCACCAGCTTACTCCCCAAGTCAAGCGTGGTCAAAAAGAGGTTTTACTTTAAAAAATAATCCTAAAAGTTACAAGTTTGAACTCGATTTACTCGAAAACGAAAGAAATCGAAACAAAACAAATCGACTACAAATACTTTCGTCATGTATCTACGTTCACCAGTTTTTTCGGACACATTTATATGAAAAAAATAATATCATATTTACTTCTGCAATATTAACGGTTTAAATAGAAAGCTTTCTTACAGTTCGTCCTCGACGTTAGTTCGCCAAAATTTCCCGAGGACGCCAGCGCCACCACTAACCGGCCTTATCGAAAACCACCTCCATCCAGGCCATTGCATCAAGTTGGCCTCTTATTTTTAATAGAGCATATATGAATTATATACCTACTTTTATACATAAGAGGTCTCCATTGTAATCATGTTATGAGCCATTCTACTTTTGACAACTTCTTTAAAACATTTCATAGTTAAGAAGGAGTAATACTAATTAGTTCGTTTGACAGTTAACATCTTATCCGAAAAAGTGTGTGTCTAATTATCTCTTATTTTAAATTCTAACCAAAATTTCCTCGGAAATTATAGGATTTGTGTGTAGGTACATAAATACCTCTCTACTTGATTATAAACCATATGTTTTATATATTTTTTACTTTGTTTATTTCAACAATGTACAATTTGTCTAAAGAAACATAATGACTATTCTTTTTTCCAACTTTTTTTGGGCAAGTAGGTACCTACCGTAATATTGAAAAAAATGTGAATAAGTAAGAGGACTTCAGTCATAGTTTTTCAGTTGCCCTATAAATAATTTATACAAAAATTTCATCCCTCACCTAATCATTTCGGGCAGCCCCCCTACAACATTGCATGCCTGTTATCTTCTGTGGACAAACGCGTATCAATTTGTAACTGTTAGTTTAGTTTCATGTGTTTAGTTTATTTTTTACGCATAATAGATTATATCAGCATATTTATTAATATCCTGTTACTTCTACTATTTAAAATCATCTCTTATTATTATTATTTGTGTAGTATTATTATATAATATAGACATGTTCTTGTTATTAAAACCATATTTGTAAATATAAACCTAAAAATTACACTCACAAAATCATTCACTTCACACTGGCCAGATCACTTCTTTGGGGTGAAAAGCTATTTAAAAAAAAAGTTCAAATAACTTTTCTGTACCACTATCTTGAAACCGGGGCGGATCGGGCAAACAAATTTGCAGGCGGACGAAAACGATCGTGTTAAAACTGGACTTTGCTATGCTCGATCAGTAAGGTAAACTGGCTTATAACGTAATTCTATGGGTGAGTCTTATAGAAATATGAGGCCGACTTTCCTGTCCTGACCTGGGTTGAGTTGGCTTTTAGCCACTACCCGGCGTTATCTTCCTTCGGGTATATATTGTGGGTCGCTAAACCTCTTTTTGATCTGAAACCTAAACAATTTCCTGGTCCGGGCGAGACCCATCGAATCAGTACCGTAATGGTATTTTATCGCTGGCAAATAGCTTACGGGACAAAATGGCTCGGCGGTTTTGGCGGGGCCCTTCTTTTCGGGAAAGAGCAAATATTAAATGGTTTAAGCTCTAAGGTGACAACCTACTGAAGGCGAATAATTTCATCGATGGCGAAGAATTCTTGGACTTAATTGTGACTGGGGACGAGACCCATATACACTACACGACCCCAGAGACAAAGGAACAATCCCAGTGCCATCATTCGGATTCGCCGAAGCAAAGTTTAAAAACGAATTTCAGAGCGTAACTCACACCTAGCGGGTGCGGCGAGTAGGAGTTCCATCGCGAATGGCTGCCACGCCGAGACTAAGCGTCACAGAGGGTGCAACGTTGTGGGGATTTGACAAGGGGAAACCAGGCTACACGCCAGTGTTGCAGGGTAGCGCGTAAAATCATTCCACGCGACCGCAACGCCTTGGAGACCTTATTTTACGGACAGCCGTAGTATAACACTACCAGACATATGTATATAACATGAGGCGTACCTGACTTATTAAACCTACCATGCATGTACATACATTCCATATTATAAAAATTACGGATAGTTCTTAGGTAGGTACTTGTTAATTATTCTCCTACGGAAGCTTCGTGGATAATCAATAGGTAATGTAGACGTAGCACTTAATGCACTGTTTCTGACAACTTAATCCGTTCTTCCAGAGAGAACAACTGCAGCGTGTCTATATTAAGACTGTAATAATTGAAACGGAGTCTTGTAAAGTACAATTTAATAAAGTTCAAGATCGTGGAAGCCCCTTTCAAGCTGTCAGTTGGTAAGAACTTTCTACGTGGATGGTAATATAAATGCCCGGTATATTATTCTCCTACATCAGAAAACTTATTTGTTTTCTTTGATATCTTATTTGTGGAATTCGTATGTTTGTTTGTATTTTACGTAATTCAAAGTTTGTTCTTCTTTTCGTTTAGGGGAATACTTTTTGTTTGGAGGCAAATATTTAAATAAGAAGCACACAAAATTATCTTGATGCTAAAGAAAATTACATTATTAAAATTAAATTTTAAAAATACACCGACCATGTCCAAGTTGGTAAGTTGACACACATCAGTTTAAGTTAACATACCTATTTATCGGTGCATACATAGGTATGTCGTGTAATAGTATGACTTGGGTTTTTACTTATATGTACATCTTAAGCCGACAGTTGCTATGTCATCTTACCCTGCGAGGTAATATTTATATTTGCCGCCTTTTGTGACTATAAAATTAGAGGTTATTTAAATCATTCCTCGATATTCATAGCCCACAATAATCACAGTTCATAACAAAGTAGTCAATACAATAAAAAACGTACCTGATAAAATTTATCAGCAGAAACACTTTCACAACAAAAATATTTTTGAGTCACAAAATTACAAAGTAGCACACCACATCCAAACAACGCGATCGGGCGGTCACTAAAGTTTTGAGCGGTGACGCCATCTATGAGCCGGCATGTAAACGACATCTTGGGACTTGTGGCGCGTATAGTTTCACAGATTTAAACACTGTGTCATCTTACCTATGTATGACATCTTAAACAAAATTCCCCTACTTGTCTGTCATTTCACTAAAAGCTCACGAACGGAACACGCAACTCAGAATTTTTAAATCAGAGCTACTTTTTTCAGCTTGAAATGTTGTTTTCTTCTGGCACGATGATTCTCTGAAGTTTCCATTGAATATAGCAACAATGCACATTTTTCTAAAAACTTATTTGTTTAGGCAACAATGCGGGCGGTCAAAAGAGGAACTTACCTACCAGCTTGACAGGTGCTCATGCGCAAAACCTACTGCTGTGATGACAGCACGGGTATGTTTGTAATCTAGTATATTCTGTGGTTAAAACGACAAAACAATAACTGCAGTTCGACACACTTAAAATTGTAGTCGGTTAGGTCGCTGCTGTATATTTTGTGGACACAAAAAAATTCAAGTCTGCAGTTCAAACGCGATAGAAGGGAAACCTTCAGTAGACTAAAGTAGAGTAGGGAGGCTAAGATGCACCGCACAAAGAGGAAAACGATAAGCATATCACATTCTCTCGTAGGCTAAATTCTATAAATATGTGCGTTTGCCTCTTTTTAGTGTCGCTATTTTTCGTTTCATCGACTTCCAAATTAATCACAACGGTGCTAAAGAAGTTTTTACATCAAAAATTAGTTTCAATATGTAAACAAGAGGTATCACAAAATCACAACACAATCTCAACCTATAGGAGCCTTGAAAAGTGAGCTCACAATCAAAGCGGCCAATGCGCGCACTTGTACCGTTGTACACAACACCTCGGTTAGGGAAAAGTGAAATTAATAGTTTGTAATATTAAAAAAACAATGCCAAAATGTTAAAAAATCACCGGAGAACACTACCACTTGTAAAACTTTCGATGCTTTTTATGACTTTTATGTTTTGTCTTCCGTCGGATTTATTAAAACGTTTTTTTATCCGTATTAAAGACAGCTTGACAGATGCTTTGTAGGTACTGTACGTAGGTAAGGTTTCATTCTATCTCATTCCTCTACAGGCTTAATCCTATACATGTATATCTCCTTGTGTATTTTAGTGTCGCTCGTATCCGTTTCAACGAGTTTCAAATCACAACAGTGTCAAAGAAGTTTTCACTTCAACAAATCAAAAGTTTTAAAAAATAGTTCGTTAGTTCCTCCTTGGCCGAATGCAAAAATACCTAAGTGTGTCGAGTTACATTTGTTTTATATTATAAGTCAAATTTTAATGCTTCTCTTATTATTCATTTAATTTATTATAAGTCAAATTTTAATGCTTCTCTTATTATTCATTTTTATTTGAAATTCACATAAAAGCAACCTTTTATGTGTTGGCTGATTTAAGTAATCCCTTTTCGCTCATCGCCTTCCCCTCCCCATTCCTCCAGTCTAACATTCGGAAATTCCATAGTCCCAATGGCTCACTACTTCTTGTTTATTTATTTATTTTATTTTATTTATTAGGAAAATTTACAGATTAATAACATTAGATAACAATAAATTATAATAATTAGGTTATAATCCAATAAAAAATGTTCACATCATGCCCAAATAATAAATAAAAAAGTCAATAATTATTAACTTTTTTTTATCTAATATTATCGAGATAGGAACTAGATAAACCGTCTAAGCATAATCTAGATACACTGTGTAATATATAAAAGATAAAGATAAGATTAAAAAAACAAGAAAAGTAGAAAAATAAATACATTTATGAATAATAATAATGATGAAAACTGAGAAACACTAGACGTAGGGTTGAGAAATAATATATACATTAATAAATAAAACAAGTAAAAGTAAAATAAAAGTAAAATGATAGTAATCACAAAAAAATAATAGTAAAATAGAGTGTACGCATATAAACATATACGTATTACATTATTTTTAAATTTCAAAATACAAAAAATACATGAAAAGAGTACGGTATCAATTTTTTAGTTTAGTTACAATGAATTAATACGAGTATTTAGTAATGAATTGATTATTATAAAGCTCCATTAACTATGTATACGTTTGAAAGAGCTTAAAGGGGTCGTCCATTAATCACGTGATGTTTTTTTAGCAACTTTTTAACCCCCTCCCCCCTATGGTGATATCTTTAAATACAGGTATAACCTGATTAAATTTTGGAAAATTAAGCATCATGATACAAATTTCCAAAGAGACATCAAGGTTGCAGGTTGTTTTTGACTGGTATTTTGTTTATAAATCGTGCGACAACGAAAAATAAATACACGTGATATTCCATTTTATCCCCCCCCCTCCCCCCTCCCCCCTCCTTGTGATATTTCGTGATTTTTTTCCGAACCTCCCCCCCCCCCCCCCCCCTCTAACGAGCCTCACGTGATTAATGGACGACCCCAAAGTACCAACTTTGTTGTTTATAATCAAAACAACAAAGTTGAAGAATACGATACTGAATTGAATTTACGTTTTGTGTTTCCTGACTTTATCCCCTCCATTACGTAGTAAACATTTTTAAATTCACAGTAGGTAAGCAAATAATGTAAATGTCTTTATTATTCATCATTTGCCGTGGATAAGTTTGCCATATCAAATTCCTTCGAAACTTTGAGTCGGCGCTGTAAAAAGATATGCCCCATTTTGAATTCAAAGAAAACAAATAAGAGTCCCGCCGTTGTTTTTCCCGCTCGCCTAGAACTTGTGGATCAGGCTTTATTTTGTGGCGCCATTTGAGTTTTACTGCCCGGCGAAAGAAGACATTTGCATGTTTTTACAAAGGGATCAATGTCGTCATAATAATTTTTGGATGTTGAAATGACGACGACTTTGTGAAGTCATTTCAAAGGTACTTTGGATGTTTACAAATTGAGGTATGTGTCTATGTTTGTTTCAATATTGACCAAAATCAACAACGCTGTGTCTCATTAAAAACAATATGGATTAGTTTTTAAAAGACGGAATACGGTATACATCAATCACCGAAGTCCGCAAAAGGTTAAATTTACATTTAAAATACAGGAATGAAACTTTCTTGGAACACAAGTTTCTAAGGGCTTCAGTTCCAACACTTTCATATTTCGACCTCCATTCTGCGCGTCGATAAGTTCGAGCAATTACACGATGCACATTTGTTTTGAAATGTTCTACTAAGTTAAAAAAAGTTCGTTCATAGTTTAATTTTCACCAATAATCAATTTTCGTAAATAACTTATAAATACATGGCTTAAGTATATAAGTTTGTATAGGATCTAGCCTGCGAGAGAATGAGATAGCAAATAAATTTATTTAATTCGCGGGTACTTAGTGCCAATATAATACTATAAATCCACAATCCCACGCAAGTCTCCTTTGGTGTAGTGATACTCGTATAAGTCGCCTGACGAACCTCTGAGAAGTGGAGAAGTTTACGAGGGGTGGCAAGGCCGATAAGGATATTGAATGAAAACGCTTACAGAACGCCGTTGGCGCTTATAACTAAATATCTAAATATTCGACACTATTATTTCACAAATCGAGTTCTTACATCAACCCTGGTGCATGGCAGTGGGCATGAAACCGGCAGAGGAAGGATGAAGAAGACTGGATGCTGTAAAAATGTTTCCTGAGGCGTACGTGAATTTGAATGACGCAAGGAGTATATGCCAAGATAGAGCAAGGAGTATACTCTCAAAATCTTAAAACTTTACTCCAAACCCCAAGCAAGGCTTTGTACACTTCAGCTGGTTCTTAATATATGTTTTAAGATGTATGAATTTCAATATAACATTTCCGATACATGGAACTTAAAATTAATGCTTTTTGTCATTTTTTTAATTTGTGATTTGATCCTCGATGGAACGAAAATGCGACACTAAAAAGAGACAAAAACATTATATCTATAGGATTTAACCTGGGAGAGAATGAGATAGAATAATCTTTCTCCTCTTTGTTCGGTGCTTCGTAGCCTATCGGACTCCTCTTTGTGAGGTGCTTCGGAACCTCTCCACTCTTATCTACTTTAGTTTTCTGAAGGTTTCACTTGTATTTGTGTATTTTGTCGAGTGGAGCCTTATTAATTTGCCAGGACGTAAAGTTAAATTAACGACCAATTCCGACCTAAAGGTGTTGAAACGGGAAAGAGAATCTGGAGAACGGATTGGATAGGGTGTGCAAGAAAGCAAAGCGGCTAATCATAGATAATAGAACCAGGGGAGATGGACCATTAACCATTGTTAGGATGGAACCGCGTATCTAACACCCTTCACCAATACTACTTCAAATCGTATCTACACCCGCCAGATGTGACTTTCATTGGTTTCGTCTCTTAGATAGTTCGTGCAATTTTATTGTAGGATGCCATATATCATATCCCTTGATACTACTAACTCCTCGGTTTCCTGATATCATAATTATTCAGGTTGGGGTTGTGCATGGGAAGGAGGCACGTTAAATTCAATTAATAAGTAATCAAATAAAATAATTATTTTTGAAGTGCAAACTTATTTAGCACCGTTGTGATTTGAAACTCGATGAAACGGAAGCGAGCAATACTAAAAAGAAACAAACACATGCATCTATATGATTTAGCCTGCGAGAGAATGAGATAGTGTAATCGGTCTCCTCTTTGTGCTATGCTTCGTAGCCTCCCCACTCTTTGCTACTTTAGTTTTCTGAAGGTTTCACTTTTACCGCGTGTGAATTGCACACTCTAATTTTTTAAAACTTTTTTGGCCACTTTAATTTTTTATCATTATATTATAACAGTGTAATGTGGAAATCTATAATTGGTTTCTCAGTTACGTAAATTATACATTTATAAATTTATCAAATCGTAAACTGTTGATTTCCCTATAATATATAAATAAATATTAGGTCCTTACATATGAAATTGGCGTTTTGTATGGGAGGAACTTTGTATTGGAGCTTATGGGAGTTTTGTATGGGAGCTTTTTCACCTTCCCAATTTGCTTCAAGTGGATTAAAACAGTTCAATTCTTCATTATCGACCTGCAGAACAAGCCCCGTCCACGTCCAAATTTCCAGAACGAAAACGTTGGAACCAAAAACGCAAAAAATGTTTTCTTTTGCGGCACCGTCGCCATACACATCATTAATCCTTCGAGCCGTTTCTGCAGCACTGGTGCCACGGTGGAACTCGTACTCGTAAATAACGCGATATTTCAAGTTTTCCATTTTGTAAACTAAGCGACGCAAAGTAAAAAACAATTGAGGAAAAAAAAAAGAATTATAATTTTCGAAACACAAATACATGCGTAAATAGCTGTATAAATTTGAATTTGGAATTCCTAACCAAAGAGAAGATATTTGAGATCAAAGTTGCCAGTACGGCAAAACGCCAATTTCATATGTAAGGACCCAATAAAAGATTTTGACATTTGAAGATTGTAGATAAAAAGGAGATGTAGAATCCTTTTTAGTCCTCTTCACAGTAGAGGGACTGAGAGGGACTAGGCTTTGTAGAGATGGTTTTCAACAACTTCTATGGTACAACCACATGGTTTGGGTAGGGTTTTTATCAATAAATTTTAAATTTTAAAAATTTTATTCAGTTTTTTTCCGATAATCCCTAATTAAGCAAGATTTAATGGACTTAATGTAGTTATTTTTTGTTGTAATTTGTTTGATCTGTTGGGAGTTTGTTGTATATTTTTACAGCCAAAAATTCAGATTTATAAAATGTTTAGACTGCCCAGCTGGGAAGATTCCCATTTAAGGACGGTTAAATTAGGATAATTACGAAGTAGAAGTAGTTTGAAATGAACGTATTGTTTAAGAACGATGTAAGACCGGTGTTAGCTAAACAAAATAAGAAGGGGATGTCTAGATGAATTTTTCGTATTCTAGGAATACGTTTATATCTAAGTTTTTTATTATTTATGAAGGTACCAACTTAGATATACTTTAGGTTATATACTTTATTTTCAGTCGTTAAATTCTCGTGAATTTTAAGGGGTACACCTGCGCTTTAAAATAGTTTCTCGAAGTAATGACCAGGGTTTGATACTCAGTTCTTCCCTCGTCTTTAGATGCTTATATTTTTCAAATATTATAATCAATAATTATCAGCCTGAAACACTCATCTACATTGAAAAAATCTTCCGAGAAAAGATACTGGCCGCCAACGGGAATTGAACCGGTGTCCCTCTGATTGCCGGTCAGCTGCTCTGACCACTGAGCTATGGCGGCGTATCTAATACCCGCCAAATAATTCAATATATACTAGTGTTTCATTCGACAATTACTTATTATTACATTTTTCCAACTGAAAACAACCAACTTTATTTTTGTGAGAGAGGTATTGTTAATACTAAATCTCCCGCTAGGTGGCGTCGAGACTAATTATGTCTGCATTTTTTGCTGAAATACTTTAACTTGTCAAATTATAATTATTTTTTTTATTTTTTATTGATAAACTAACGTTTAAACAAGAGTTTTATGCATAGCACAAAGGGTAGATAACAAATATTATAATCAATAATTATCAGCCTGAAACACTCATCTACATTGAAAAAATCTTCCGAGAAAAGATACTGGCCGCCAACGGGAATTGAACCCGTGTCCTTATATTATTATATTTTGCTTATATTTTTCCACTTTATATTTGTCAATAATTTTTCTTGTTTTCTTTGTTACAGGTAAAAACCAAATAAATCACCCCCTAGAGCAGAGACTTGGCTAAAACATGGTAAGATATAAAAATAATAATCACAATAGATGTCTAGGAAATACACATAGAAACGTTTTATATTCTGATTCACGATATTTTTAAAGATGATTTAAGCCGGTTAGTAGCCGAGCGGGCAAATACGTCGGGTTCATCCAGCCCTCGTAGTTTCGGTCCTCTGCAAGCTATGTAATCTGTCATAGCACCTCCAATTTTTTTCCATTATAAAAAAATTACCGAAGTATTGTCAAGTTATTAGCAGCGCGGTAATGTTTCTCTATCTAAAAAAATAATCGAAGTAAAATGCAAGGATTTTCCATCAAATTTTAGGATTCCTACTACGCTACAGTAAGCCAATAAATTGATTCATTTTTAAACGACTTCGAAAAGGAGGAGGTTATCAATTGGACGGTATTTTTTTTTAGAAAGCTGGTGCTTCCCGTGTGGTCCCATTTTAATTTGGTCCAGTTCTGACAATGGAATCCATGAGAAAACCATATATGTCTTAAATTTGCAAAAGGTATGTGCGCGACAAATGGACGAATAACTCAATATTACGCCAAAAGATTTCGATGATTCTTTTTTTGAAGTAAAACTTCTTTACGCACGCTCGTCACTAAAAATCAAAAAAATTAATCTTCTAAACATAAACAAAAAATTTAACAAAACAAAAAACGACTTCAAAATTGCACTAAAAAGTTAAAAAATAATTTCGTACGATTGTTATGTTTGTTTCGGTGTCAGCCAAGATCTCCACATCTCACCTATAACTACCTATGTATGTATGTAGTTACCTTGGCTGACACCGACTCCAAAAATAACAATCGTGTGAAATTGTTTTTTTAACTTTTTAGTGCATTTTTGAAGTCGTTTTTTGTTTTGTTAAAATTTTTGTTTATGTTCAAAAGATTTGCACCTTCATTGGGCTTTTAATTTATTCGTTTAGTTTATTTTTCTAACTCAAAAACTTTAGTGACCTTTGGTCTTTAGTGCAACGGGATACTGCCTATCCTAGTTATCACTTAGTGATTTTTTTTCAAAATGAAAAGAATAAAAAACTTTCTATTTATTTTATATGAACATTAATTTTAATTTGTACGTCGCGGCTACCTAAACCCTATTTGCTTCGTACCAACGTTGTTTTTTCATACACCGGTTTACATTTTTTTTTATGTTCCTTACTACTACTAAATCTGTAAAGCTTTTCTCAGATAAAAAAATCCACAAGAAACATGAAAATTCACACAACATTACTCGAGACCAAAAATTGAGCATTTTTAATGAAAAAAAAATCATTAAATTTATTTTAGCGTAGGTACATTCGAATTGTATCGGTCACCTCCCCACCCCAATAGCACTGCTGCGAAGATTGTAGGGTAATTAGTTAATTAATATTAATTAACTGTTTCAAACAATAAACACATAAATTAATTATAATTATGTCATTTCTGCAATATGGGCCCTCATAATAATCATGTTTTAAATTTTACTTAACTAATAAACAACTAGGAATGATTGTTTATCAATAGTTGTGTACAATTTAAAACACGTTTATTTTTTTGGAATAATTGAACAGCCTCTAACTGTGTAGCTACCTTCATCCATTAACTACCTGCCATTTTAGCATGACCCTTACGTACTGTTGTGTAATTCTATTCTGTATAATAAAGCTAACTCTTAATCCTTATTGACGCACTTATACTAAATTGTATAAAAATGTCGATAAACTTGAACTTTTTGCTTATTGAGTTCACGCGTCGATTAGTCAAAATCATCAATTGTTCACATGAATAAAGATGGATCGTCATTCCATGAAAAACCTTTTCATCGCGCTACAATAATTTTACTGTCAAATTTTATTGTTTTAAAGGTTTTTATTATCCAAAGTACTTAAATAATTTTCCTTTAAAATTTTGTGCATTTCAAGGTTTTTATTATCCTAAGTATTTTCATTATTTTACCATCCAATTTCATGTTTTTAAAGGTTTCTATTATCCAAAATACTGCTATTATTTTACCATCAAATGTTACTGTTTTAAATATTTTTTATTATCCAAACTCTTTGAATTATTTTACCATCAAATTTTGTGGTTTAAAAGGATTCTATTTTATTATCCAAAGTATTCTAATTATTCTACCATGAAATTTTATGTTTTTAAAGGATTTTATTATCCAAAGTATTTGAATAATTTTACTCTCAATTTTTACTCCTATATTACTCCTAATTTACCACCACTAGCAAAATGTGTGAACTTTTTTTGGATCAACTTATGTATCTTCACAACCGCAACATGATCACTCAACTTAATATTGATACAGAAACATTTAACAACTCAGAACACACTTTTGACAAAGCGACAGATTGTAATTTTCTGTTCACAGAAAAACACAACTTAAACATAATATCCCAAAATATTAGAAGTATTCGAAAGAACTTCGATAATTTCTCGATCCTCTTAAACGAAATAAACATAAGCTTCGACATTATTATCTTGACTGAATGCTGGTTAGATGACTCGTACACAATCCTAAACTTAAAGGACTATACAACTCTCCATTCCACAAAACATCTAAATCAAAACGACGGTATAGTAATCTTTGTCAAAGATTCACTAAACTCATCAATAACAAAAATCAACCTAATCGAAGCAAACTGCATCCAAATCTCCCTCGGACCAGACATCTCCATATTTGCCGTCTACAGACCCCCATGCTATAACAATCTCTCACCTTTCTTCATCTCCTTAAATAGACTTCTCGAAAAAAATAAAAAAACACAACAATTAATTATTGCAGGGGATATGAATATTAACTTACTAAACGGGCAACCAATAACCACAGAATACTTAAGTCTACTTACTCACTATGGATTAAATTCGACAATCAACTCACCAACAAGAATTACGTCAAACTCTGAATCCTGTATTGACCATATATTTGTTAAAACTAGGAAAAAAACATCATCATCAATAATTCGAACAACGGTCACAGATCATTTCACTACTACACTAAGCATACATCTTAACAAGAAACAAAAAGATGAAAAAAACAACCCCGTACAGGACAAAATCAATTTTAAATCCCTAATAGAGGACATACATAATGAATCTTGGTCAAATGTACTAAATGAACCCGATCCAAACAACGCGCTGGATACATTTATGACCACAGTTGGAACCTATATTGCTAAATATACAACAAAAAATACCCCGATAAACTACTCACATAAAGAAAAAAAAATAACACCCTGGATCACGAAAGGATTAGTAAACAGCATTCATAAAAGAGACACAATGCACATGCAAGTACGCAAAAACCCATATGATGACAAACTAAAAAATACTTACCTGCTATACAGAAACCTTTGTAATAAATTAATCAAACAAGCCAAATACAAGTACTACAAAAAAGAAATAAAATCCGCCAAAAATGATCCCAAAAAAATCTGGAAAATCGTCAAAGATATTACTTTCTCCAATACGAAAAAAGACTCGAAGATCAAAGCACTGTTAATAAATGGAAACAAAACCCTTACAAAAAATGAACCTGGTAAAATAGCTAATTTTATTAACTCCCAATTTGCAAAAGTTGGATCTAACTTGGCTGAAAAAATTCTTTTAAAAAACGGCACAACAGAAGACTCTTTAACCAAACTATCCTCTACCATGCAACCAAATCATTCGTTTTATGCTCACAAAATAAGTACAAAGGAAATATCGGATTTAATTATTTCTCTCAAACCAAATTGCGCTGTGGGCCCAGATAACCTCTCCAATCATATACTGATTAGTCTCCGAGAACATATACTTATACCACTTCAACATATTTTCAACCAAAGTTTCAACCTCGGCTTTGTCCCCGATCATCTAAAAATAGGTTGTATTACTCCAATACATAAATCGGGAGACAAAACGCTGATCTTAAATTACAGACCAATCACTCTCCTAAATTCGCTATGGAAACTACTAGAAAAAACTATGAAAAAAAGACTGCTCGCATACCTTGACAAACACAAACTGATCTCCACCCGTCAATTCGGGTTTCGAGCGAAAATGGGAACAGAAGACGCCTTATCGGAACTAACCACCTACATAGTGAAAAACCTAGATGGCGGTTCAAAGGTGTTAGGAGTGTTCTTAGACCTAGCAAAAGCTTTCGACACCATCTCACACAAATTACTCCAACAAAAACTCAAAAACATTGGCATAACAGGTCCACCACTAAAATGGTTCATCAGCTACATTGAAAATAGACAACAAATTGTAAAAATCAATAATCAAGAAAGTGACAAAGTAGGAACCAGGTATGGAGTACCCCAAGGCAGCGTCTTAGGTCCCATACTGTTTCTCATCTACATTAACAGTCTAACGGAGATAAACCTAGGGAACATAGAGTACAAAGTAATCAGTTATGCAGATGACACTGTAATCTTATTCAAAGCCCAATCATGGGAAAACGTCTTCAAAAACACGGAAGCAGGGATGACTGAAGTAAATAACTGGCTAATAAATAATCTACTGACACTAAATATTTCTAAAACAAAATACTTAACTTTCAGTAAAACATTAGCTGGTCAGCCAGATAGTCGCCCACAACTACATCTTCACCCCTGCACAGTTACCTCGTTAACTAACTCACGCTGTGTTTGTCACAAAATTGATTATGCGCAAAATATTAAATATCTCGGTTTAACTGTTGACAATAACTTAAAATGGGATCTCCAAATTAACCTAATTACAAAAAAAATACGGAAACTCTCTTACATCTTCAAAACAATTCGAAATATTATGTCACTACCTCAGCTAAAAAATATATATTATGCACTCTGTCAAAGTATTCTAATGTATGGTATTTCAGTATGGGGAGCAGCAGCAGAGACTCACCTCAAATCACTTAAAATTAATCATAAAACAATAATCAGAATTATGTTTAGAAAGCCTTATCAACATCCGACAGAACAGCTAATGATCAACAATAACCTATTAGACATAAATAAACTATACATAAAGAAGATCATCTACAAAAACTGCATAAAAATATCACCACACTTCATAACTCACTCGCAAAACACTAGAGCAAACACACACAATCAATTACAAGTACCACATATCAAATCAAATTTTGCAAAAAAACATGAATCTTACTTGGCACCATATATATTCAATAAGTTTGTAGCCCAAACAAAGACCTACGTCGCATCTAATAATTTGAATTGGGTTTTCAAAAGATTTTTAAACTGGTTGAATGTCAAAGAAAGAAGAGAGATAAGTAATATTCTTAATATCTAATATTATATATTTTCCTTTATTCTACTCTGTTTTTAAATTCTGATATCCTCTTATTTTATTATTATTATTTTTACTATAATATATATGTTTATTTTTTTTATTTTTTTTACCACTTACTTGTTTTTATGTAATTAAAAATTGTTAGTTACCAGCCTCAGAACAGACTCTGTCTAGTGAGGAGGGTAAGGAAAAAAAACTGTTGTACATAACTAATTATAAATAAACGCCCGGGTTGCCGGCACTGAAATTGAAATTGAAATTGAAAATTGACAAGTCTCTACTGACACAAAACAAACTTCCTTCAAAATGAACAAGACCTTTCTGACGGTTTATTAAATATTTAATGTAAATATTGTTCACTTCTTCAATAATTGAAAATTCACTTTACGGTTTTATTTTAATAAAAGGAAAACAAATCACAAAAATATCATTACGGTAAAGAATATTTCACGATTCGCTTATTCAATGCCCACTTCTCAAATGCTCTCAGTTGGTGAAAATGCCTATAATTTGTTAATTATTTATTGGTAATGTGTGTTATTTGTTAGAACACCATTATTTTTTTATTAAAGGTAAATCCAATTTAGTCATGTTTTTATTTAATTCAAGTATTTTAATTATTATAAGCAACAATTATTAGCCTGAAACACTCATCAACATTGAAAAAATCTCCCGAGAAAAGATAAATGCCGCCGACGGGACATGAACCCGCGTCCTTCTGATATCCGGTCAACTGCTCCGTGTCAAAAATAATAATTAATATTTGACAAGTTAAAGTATTTCACCAAAAAATGTAGACATAATTTGTCTCGACGCCATCTAGTGGGAGAGTTAGCACTTATAACGCCTTTCTCACAATAAAAAGTTGGTTGTTTTCAGGTGAAAAATGTAATAAGCAGTAATTGTTGAATAAAACACTAGTATATATTGAATTATTTGGCGGGTGGGAGATAAGCCGACGTAGCTCAGTTGGTAGAGCAGTTGACCGGATATCAGAAGGACGCGGGTTCAAGTCCCGTCGGCGGCATTTATCTTTTCTCGGGAGATTTTTCAATGTTGATGAGTGTTTCAGGCTAATAATTGTTGCTTATAATAATTGTTACCCTTTGTGCTATGCATAAAAATGTTGTCTTAAACATTAGTTTACCAATTAAAAATAATAATCAATTATTTTAGTCTTATTTATTTGAATTGTTTTTGCGACGTTTAAGCTGGTTGATGCAGTTGTATCTTCACTGTTTATGTGTATGTATCTGAATATTTAAACATAAATCCATATTTTGATGTTTGTATTTTAACTTGAAGGTGTGAATAATATCTGTGCTGTGCACTTTGACGGTGTAGCAAAAACGACAAAAGAGTGCGTTTCATGACTTCTAACTCCCTATTTTCCAGTTTAACATAAATGTTTTGAATTATGGCAGTGTTGCGGGTAACACCTATAAATGGTTGTTAATTATTTCATGTAGGTATTTTAGAATTAGAGGTGAAGGTAAAGGCAGTAATAGAATGGAAAACAATGTTTAGGGTTTTAATACATAGATTTTGTCGAAACCGATCGCTGTGTGTTGTAAATTAATGCGATGTACACGTGTATATTTAATGGAGGTTCTTTATAAAGTATCATCCTAAAGAGAATTTCACGTATCTTTATCATCTGGTGTTCCCCCTGTGTTAACACTCACAAGTTAGGTAATGGCTTTAAAAGCTTTTAATCCCAGCATGAACGTTTACGAAACGAAACGTTAGCAATATTTCATCCCCATTCAAAAAACCGTTTGGTGGAGGTTCTACTTTCACATTAAGAGAAGTTGGAATGTTTATTTTCCCGGAATATTGATGTTCATTTCTATTTTTAACCGCGAACTTTTGTGAATAATAATCAGAATTGTGAAGTATTTTTCACATCCATTATGCTTTGAACTTCTGTTAGTAGATGGTAGAATTTCACAAACGAGTTCTTAATTTCGTATCGGTATCCAGAGTGCCTCTTCGTTATCAAAAATCAAAATTTACAATCATAAATCAGCCACATTTCAAATAGGGCGTGATTTTGGTATGGGTACATCTGAAATACGTCTGAATTATTTGTTGAAAATGCTTATACAGCTTAATTAAGTACCATTACCATTATAATTGTATGATATTATTTCAATAACGTGTGTAAACAGTTCATTTCCGAACGTTAAAGTGCTTTACCATTTGAGATACTCAACTACTCTATCGTGGCACCAAATTTACCATTAATTTGGTACATTTACTGATAATTTACCATTGAGCCTCACGTATGGCTTTCATACAGGGTGTTAAGGGACGTACTTGAGTTACTTTAACCAGTGATTCCTGACATTATTTGTAGTAAAAAATGTAAATGAAATTTTGCTCTCCGGTGATTTTTTTTTTTTTTGAAAACTTTTTTCTTCTAAATCAAACAAAAAAATAATTCTTCCGCATGTCGTCACTGGTCACTCAGCCGAGTAACCGACCACCCCCTCACCCCGCCTCCAACATCCAACACCTATCATTTTTTTATGTTTTTGTAGAAAAAATAAAACTTCAAAAATGTCACCGGAGACCAAAATTTCATTTACATTTTTTACTCCAAATAATGTCAGGAATCACTGGTTGAAGTAACTCAAGTACGTCCCTTAACACCCTGTTTATGTACATACATATAAATATTTGTTCATAATAAGCCACTTGCATCACATTTTTAAAAAAAATTTCGGTTAAAGCAAATATTTTAAGACATTCTGTATTTTTATTTTTTTTAAATCATATTTTTGAAGCCCTGGCGATTTTTTGAAAATTTTAATCCGAAAAATCAGACCATTTTTTATAAACCGGAAAGACGGGACATAATTTTATGAGTGCGAAAAAACGATAATTACATAGCCGAAAATCATTTAAAAAAAATGTTTTCCACACGAATAGCAATAAATTGTACGGGGTTCTCTTCGTAACATCTGTTAAAACACCACCATCTTTATCAAAAAATCAAACCAAAGGATAAGTTCGCCCAGAACAAACAATATATCTAGTGAACAATTAAAAAATTCGCCGGAAATCAAAGTGTTGCCATATAAAAAAAAATTAATCAGTGTGGAATTTTTCAAAATTAAGGGAACATAATCGGATACGGGACATTTTCATATAGTGGCGTCACGAGCTCAAATAATGGATTTATTCGTTTAAAAATAAAAATAAACTATACATTTCTAAAAAATTTTACTAACATTTTCGTAATATTAGTAAAAAAATCTATCCACACGAGTTTTTCCAAGTCATTATGAAATCCATGCAAGTGGCCTATTTTGTCCATCAGTATATTGGTACCTAATTATGATGAAACCATTGGTAGGTATTTTAGGTTTTTTTCGACTTATTTTAATATTAATTGGTGTCGAGTTTCTCTCTTGTAAGATGTTATAGGTATAAGGGGTGTGGCGTTCATAATAAAATTATATTTTTCGATTACTAATACATTGAATAGAAAGTTAAAATCACTTAAAATAAAAGTATTACATTAAATTTACCGGATTATTCACAAACAAAACTCCACTCCATTACAAAAAATTCTACAACATATTTACAGCAATTTACGCTGCTTGAAAAATACTGTGGGGCAATTTTTAATATTTCATGCAAAAAAATTACGAATATATGTACATTTCATACGCAGTGGACGTGAAACCTTCAGAAAACTAAAGTAGACAGAGTAGGGACACTAGGAAGCACCGCACAAAGAGAAGACTGATTATACTATCTCATTCTTTCGTCGGCTAAATCCTGTATATGTATTTATGTGTTTCTTGTTAGTGTAGCTATTTTTCGTTTCATCGAGTTTAAAATTACAACAGTGCTAAAGAAATTGAACCTCAAAAAATTACAAAATTGCAAGTTCACATGCGGTAGTAGTGAAACTTTCAGAAAACTAAAGTGGGCAGAGTGGGGAAACTACGAAGCACAGCACAAAGATAAGAACGATCATACTATCTCATTCTCTTGTAGGCTAATGCCTGTAGACGCATGTGTTTGTCTCTTTTTAGTGTCACTATTTTTCGTTTCATCGCGTTTCAAATCACAACGGTGCTAAAGAAGTTTTCACTTACTTCAAAAAGTCTAGGTACTCCATTCCAAAAGTCCACTTCATTCCAAAAGTTTCTACAAAATATTTTTAGCACCTTGACACTGCTTGAAAACCATTGTGGTGCAATTTTTAATATTTCAAGCATAACAATTATGAATAAATAAATAAATAAAAGTGTTTTGTACAGAGTCAGCGTCATCCAACAATTTTAATAATCTCAAAATTTAACCAAGTGATCCATCTTGGAGGACTGCGTGGAAGGTCCAAGAGTCGTGAAGAATTGCTTCCCCGTTCCTGTGATCCCGCGCCGACCCGCACCGCGCCTCAATTAGACAACTATCGCTCAGAAATATTTTTCGAAACAAACTAGAAAATCTTGATTTTTCTGGTATTGTGAGAAATAATAACTCTACGGACTGCTCTCATTTATGCAATGTGCTGACGTCTTTTGTGACCGTCTGTAAGAGACGTTAGACTGGAGATTATCTTGTGGGAATGTCTGTATTGAATAGAATGACGTAAACGGGAGATTTCAACAATATTGACAGGCGCATTCCCCTGCAAACGCAATTGATTGAAAATGTGAATTTGACGGCTTGCAGAGTGAATATTATCAATAGGAACACTATTCAATGACGAGCTATGTTTTTATAATATTGTAATCTGGATGGCTTTAAATGCGACCTACTTTGTAAATTCCATTTTTATTGTATTTGGTTACAATAAACTTTTGCCGATGTGTGAATCCCTAGACTTTTGTATCGTTATCACAAACGTGTTATAAATGTTTTTCTGGATTTATTTTCCTGGTATATACGTTCAGCAATTTAAATCACATTATATGCATTTCACTGTTTTGTTTGTATATATTTCAAAGGTAATGAGTTAATCTAAAACTTTTTTAAAGAGATGTACATTTTCGTATGTTATGGCATGTTTCTTACATTTGAAATTTATTTCTTGCCAATTTTAAGTAGATGAAAATCCGAGGTGATTTCGTGGATATAGTTTAGGATCTTATTATTCTGATGGTATCTTCTCCTGTTGGCGTTTGACTATCTCCACTATACTCTACTGAACTGCACTCGTAATAGTCGTTTGGATTACGTAGCGATGGAGTGCTTAATTTAATCATTATAATTCAGTTTCACGCTATTCTTTATTTCATTATTTAGCCTTTTTATCTTTGTGATATACGTCATTTGAAAAATTTTGAAACATAACATCAATCCAAACAATCCAAATCTCTGGAGGTTAATTTTCAATTCTATTCTCCAATGTTCGTTTCAATTTTTCGTTTATAAAAAAATCGAATACAGTTAACGTAGAAGTAGAAGCGAAACTTTACCAAAACAATCTCAATCAATGAAGAACCAAGGAGCCTTGAAAAGTGAGGTCATAATTAATGCGGCCAATGAGCGCAACCTTGATAGGAGTTTGATGCGTTGCAGATGTTGTATGCGTCGTTTCCGTTTCACCCGAATTCTAAATCACAACGGGGCTATAGGAGTTTCACTTCAAAAAATAGTTTTGAAAAACTCACCACCATCCATCGAAAGAGGGCTGTTCAATCATCGTTTCATCTATATAACCGCTTATCAGAAACCAATTCATCGCGGCAGTTCGAGCAAACGCTTTAATCTTCCGCTTTTTAGCGTTTTGCACAAGCATCGCCAACAATTTCATCAATTTCCTTTGTTTTGTTACAAGTTCAATATACCCCGCGGTTGATTCAAACGCAACAATGGAATTCAGATCACGGCTAAAACTTCATTAAAAAGGGATTTAATTGTAAGCTTCGTCGCATCTAAGTTTTCGGCCAATTTTTTTACGATGTTGGCTATGTTTATTTTTTTAATTCACCCTTATCTTAAATGGGAGTAGGAATCCAGCGCTTCGAGGATACTTATCTTCGATCTAAGTGGTCAATTTTTCCTGGTAGCAATTAGCAATTTTTGGTGATTACTTTTATGTTGTGTGTACCTTCAATTCGTGTTATCTGCAGCGAAATATTCCTGCCTTCTTGCAGAACTTACACTCCTTAGTGGTTTTCGGAATCCAAAATTATATTGCTGAATGTTGTGGATATTTTTATATAACATTACTGTGAAACTGCTGGGTTTTTTACTGTTAAAAATACATTTATTTATTTATTTTATTTAGTAAAAGATTATACATTTATATACATTATTTAAGAAATTTTTTGACTGCCCAACTAGGAGGATTCCCGTTTTAGGACAGTCAAATTAGGATGCGTATTAACATACGGAACATGGTCTGTAAATAATATAAAAAAAAACAAAACAAAAATAAAAGATTAAAACAAAGTGACTGTTCTTTGTGTAGCAAAGTTTTTAAAAAAATAATATTAATTACGTAGGTAGGTACTTAATTACAGAGGATTTAAACATATAGAACAAACGTGTAAGCATTGCATATCATAGTCCTACACAGAAGGGTTGTATAAAATAAAATAAAAAAGAGTAGAGAAAGAATTAAAAAATAATAATATAATAGTAATAACCAATTGATGCAGAAAAGATAACTGTGCTTTGCTTATCATAGTTATTTAAATTATCATAAAAGTAATATATACATACTTAAAAGTAAATTATTAAAACATTATGGTATCTTGTGTTTGCATTTCAAATAATACCTAGTCTATAATATAATATAAATATAATATATATAAATAATACCTACATACACATTTTATACAAATGAGATAGTTCTTATTTGTATAAAATGTGAAATGTCTTTCTAGTGAAAGAGAACAGAAACAATAAAATGAATCAAACATTTAATTTTTACTCACAGTTTGAATGACAAGTAGTATTGAAAAGGGAACATAAGATATAACAGACAATCCAAAATAGACATGACACATGCTAAATAAATAGTAGTAGGAAAATCAACAAATGATAATTATTTCGTTCTGATTTACCATCGTGTTGGGCGTTGTACATAATATTATAATGTATAAGGTTGGTTATGGAGTTTGCCAGAGCATATAGATAGGGGAGCTTTAGTAAGCCAGCTTAACTTGAGCTTTGGCTTTGTCTCAATGATCTCGATTCCCGAAGAGTTCAGATAAAAAATCTTTCTTATTCAATCCTTTCATCTTTCTTTATCTTTCCATCCCATAGCGCATTATTCCAGTGTTTTATCTGTTTTCAGATTATTTACTATAAGAAAGTAAGTATTTGTTAAACATTATTGGTAAGCATTTTAGCATTTTAAACATACATTTTGATATCAATTAACTCTAGGAACGTTCAGGAAGAGTTTTAGATAATCTTATCTCCCCTCTCTTCCCCTGGGGAAATCATTGAAGAGTTCCTGAAGATTTTCCGCGAATCGGCTGTTCTGGATTTTAATGTGATTCTATCGATAGCTTAGCACTCTAACGATTTCCTTTTAACTACAAAAATATCTCAAAATAATGAAATTCTTCAAAAACCTACCTGAATTCAATAGAAAAATAAAAGTTACCAAAAAACTCTCAAATGCAATTAAAAAACTCTACAAACTAAGTTCAAAAAGATTCGATAACCAAACACACTAAAAACAATACACGTTCACGTTATTCCACAAGGTTCGGTCTTAGGTCCACTGTCAATTATCCTCCGAGAAGTTGTCAACGTTTTAGGCTTCGCAAAACTAAACTTATGTGCATAAAAACAGTTGTCTTGTAAAGGACAAAAACTTTTTAATGACCTTCCAAAGGCTTTAAAGGAAGCTACAAGTCTTGGCACTTTTCGTAGGATATGTGAAAAAAGGGAACTTTCCAAGATTATTTACATAAGTAACTTCTATATAAATGTATATATTTATATTTTTATCTGTAATGCTTAGATTGTATTTTTACTTGATTGTATTGCTAATATATTGTGAAAATATCTTGCATTCATCTAAATAAATAATAAAAAATAGTATATTATATCCCCGTTATTTTGCTCCGTTATTATCTTTATAAATTTCCAGCGGCAAAATGTACTTAGGTACAGTATTTATTATATAACAACTTCATAATTTAAAACTTGTCGCTGTATACATACTCTTTTATATATTTAATTTATTTATATATTTTATTTATTTAATAATACATTATGATATAAACATTTCCAAGTATCTTATATAAAATTTCCATGTGAATTTAGAGGTATAAATATATTTTCAATATGTGGGCACCTACATTTCGCTTCTCTACGCAAGCATTGGGTACCATTGATACTAAATTACATATATAATCAATATCAATAATAATGAAATTAAATAGGTAATTAAAAACAAATGACTGCGAAAACCATAGTCAAATGAATATTAGTAGACCTGCCCTAAGTGATAAAAGCGTATTATTTCCCCCTCCCATTGGAACCATTCCATTGGAACCGGCTGGGATCGAGTATGGGTTCGCGTTAATCTAAAAAATGTGACGTCATCATTCTTCTGCGAGCCAGCGTCGAGCACTTATCGGTACATATTACGAAATAACACGGTAAAAACAGTGCCTTGTGTTTTTAAAACGTGTAAAATAAAAGTGAAAAAGAGAATAAACTGGATTGTCGTATTACATTCCATAGGCAAGCATTATTTTAGACTATTTTAAGCTAATTCAGATCACATAATATGATTGTTTTTCAAAATCCACTATCACTCGAGATACATGGCGTGTGCCCGTCGTTTTTTACTGGGGTAAGTAAATTATGAAACATTTGTAAAAGTGGCTTAACTGAATACCTCAGCAGAATATTGAACTCCACCTTATAGGCGACCTTTCTTTGCTTATTTGGACTTCGCAAAATTGTTCATTGCGCGGCGTGCAATTCACGCTCCCATGTAAAAAGGTCTATTCATTCAAAAGCAGAGTTTACTTTTAAGAACTAAATGGTGATGCTATAGTGCGAGATGCCTGTATACTGTCAGATTGAGTTTTGACGAATCAAATATCACCAAAGCTACCTTCCCGCTCTTCGTCCCGCTGCAGTTGGTTTCTACCCCTCACCTTTCTGTTCTGGTCTATTAATATTCATATGTCTATGGCGAAAACATTATTTTGCGCGTGATTGACTACTGTCACAACTTAGTAACGTAAATCGTATGAAATCAGATTTGATGTTTATGTCTTCAACGATATTTTGTTTTGGCATTAAATTAGTGTCCATACTACGAAAATACACGAAACCAACACCAATCTTACCTCCCGACCACGGAGGCCGTCTGTATCTCTTTTTAAAGAATAAAAACAGGTATGTGCCTATTTCTATGCATTATTTTTGCCGTTGGGGAATTATAGTAGTATTCCAAATATAAAAAAGAAATAAAAATCATCTTTATCTCTGGCATCATTCTCGTAAGGAATAAAGGTAAATATTCATGTACATCTGCAGAGTTTTGCACTTGAACGGAAATCATTGCAGCTACTTGAACGGAAAAGGGAAGTCAAATCATGTTTCAATATGTACATCTAGAAGTACTCTCGTGAAGAATGAGATATGGACTGGAAGGCGCATTCTCATGGGAGAAAGGAACTCAAATCGAGTATCTTTACCTGATGCGATGTAAAGAATAAAGGCGTTCCTATAAGTATTTGTCTCTGTATGCGCTTAGAAACGAATTTTTCGCGGATATAAATGGGAATAAGAACTATGGTCAGGGGGCATACATTAATTACGTGATTTCAAAGGGGGGGGGGGGGGGGGTCCTGCAAAATCTCACGTTAATTGAAAAGAATATACGAAGTGGCCCAAATTTATTTCAACAAGGGGGGGGGGGGGTCTAGATTGAAAGCAAAACTACTCACGTAATTAATGTATGCCCCCCAAAGATATTGATTTGAATATCTTTGATGCCCCCTCATCGATCTGTAAAAAGTCTGTGATGAAGGTATTTAGGCGACTAGGATACGATGCAATGCGAAAATATCTCCCGCCCAGGAATACTACTGTCCCTGGGTGACTAGTACACTAGTGGGCACTGTTTTTATTAAAACTTAAACACGTACCCAAGTATACAGGCAACGAATGAGGTATTATTAGAAGGTTGTATATTGACGGCCGGTGTGGTCGAGGGGTAAGACTCTTGACTTGCAATCCGAACGGTGGGCAGATGCATCCGCCGCCAAGACCCGGACAAACCTCACCTAATTAACCCGGCACCCCTGCTAAGTCACCAAATGTAGCGAACCACTTGGGGTGACCTATGGGGGTGTTGGTTATTCAATAAATGGTTCCCGGTACCCGTACCCGCCTCCCAAATTGTAAATCCTATTAACTTCCGTTTAGTGTCAAAATGTAAATGCAGACTGCCAATGCATATATGGGTAGTATTTTAATTCAATATTGCAAAAATTTTACATATTTGATTGGCGTTCGATGTTTCGGGGTGTGAATTCGATCCAACAGTGTTGCAAGCATATCGATTTCTTATTTATTCCCTTTCAATATCCGTTCAGCTGTCAACGGTGAAACCGTGCTGGGGACATCGATATATAATCATCGAAAGTTACGCTTATCGATTCTTATTTTAATTTTTCGAAGAAAACTTCTTCTAAAAGGTTGTCACTTTGTGATGTCATTATTTATTTATTAAAAGAAAATAACTTAGTTTACATAACTTTATTTTTTGTACACTATCAACATGTTTCGTGAACCATGTTCACTTCTTCAGGAATAAAAGTATACTAAAGTTAAAGAATTAATTATAGATTACATATGGGGAGAAGGAATTGAAGGAGGGGGAAGGGTTGACAATGGTGGGAGTTTCGAAGAATTGGGGATTAGCATGCTATTAGAAGTAAAAGGCCGGTTAAGTGGGAAGATATTTAAAACAGGGTTAACAAAAATTTTTTGCTTATTAATTATGTCAGCTTTGGAATTTACATTTTTTCTTATTTCTAAATTATTGATTTGCGATGTTTTATATCCTGTATGTAATATTTGAAGACCTGAATTTATGTCAAAGCTATAATCATATTTTATTAAATGGTCTGCGAACTCAGAATCGCTATTGCCGTTTAGTGTTCTGAGGTGCTCTTTAACCCTAACCTCAAAGTTTCTATAAGTTCTATATTCATATAAGTTCTATATATATATGTTTAGTTTCTATAAGTTCTTATTTTAAAGTTATCGATTTCACTGTGTTATTTAAGTCAATTCAAGTCACAGCTAAATAAGATTTCAGTTGCTAACATTTCGTGAATAAAAATACTGGACAAAAAGGTCCCCACTAGATAAAGCAGCATTTCCCGATCGCTGCTCAACATTTTAAAAGAAATAACATTATAAAGCCAAGTCCCGAGGGAGACGCTGTCGAATTAGCTCGCTTGTTTTATTTCACCGCTTACGACGGCAATAACCATTACCATTACGTCGTACGGCCATTGGCGTTTGTCTCTTCGTTAAACGGGAAAACAACTTGAACTCTGATCAAAAGTCCCAGATCGATTTCTCGCCTGTCGTTAAAGTTTCCACTGTTTGCTTTCGTATTTATGGTAAATGCGTTTTATGTAATTGAGTTTGTACTGGAATTGTTAAAAGTACAGTAGTGTTTGTGTTGGATTACGTTAAAGGAACACTAAAGCAATGATATTAAACAAATCACGGAAGGAAAAGGCACCATAAAAACTCACTGAAGGCAGGATAATGATGTCTCTTGCTTAATAACACTTTCCATTTTGCACCGATTGTAATTTTCAGCACTCGTAATTTTATCATTCGCCGTTTAGATACTGAGCATAGAGAATTGCTGTCAGGTTGAATATTTAAATACTAAAACATAGCAGATATTTATAAAAACACAATGTATAATTTTGGTATTTTTAGGTTTTGTAAAAAAATTTTTTTCTAACTTCCGAAATCTTTATTTGGGAAACATTCGAGATCGTAAAAAGAGTTCTACTTAGGGCAACTAACGCTTTATTCAAGTATCGTTATTTTAATATACGACGACCCCGCATCGCTCTTACTTTGTCATTTTAAGGTAAACGTAAGTGATTTCTAGGAAGGAATTGTTCATTACATGGAGGAGTTTTTCACAACAAATTGAAAATTTATAAATTGACTCTTCGGCAAAAAAGGGATCACTGATATATTGCCCATGTTAAATGAACAGCGTTTCACAGATAAAATATTAGTTTTAATACCATTGTGTTGGTGTTAACTTTTAATCAAGATAACGTGTAAAGTGGGGCTCTTTGATCCAGATAAAATGACTCCAGGCCATGAGCTGATTCCTCTGTAATGATGCGCCGTGCGAGCCTTTCAAGTAATACCGCCAAAAGCTTTTCAAATATTAAACGACGTTAATTGCATATTGTTTGTTGATTTATGATAAAATCTGGCCTTCTAAGACATTTAGGTTTTTTATACTGGATTTTGTTATGGGACTTACTTTAACCTTTGATTATTTGGAAAAAAAAATACATGATATCTTAGTCTCCGGTGACTTTTTTGAGGTCTTTTTTCATTTTGTTTTCATCAAAATCAAACAAAAAAAATTCTTCCATCTAGCATCAATGGTCACTAAGCCGAGTAAACGTTCAACCGCTCACCCCGCCCCCGACGATCCAATACTTGTGTGCAATTCACACGTGGTAGAAGTAAAACCTTCAGAAAACTAAAGTAGACAAGAGTGTGAAGGCTACAAAGCATCGCACAAAAAGGAGACCGATTATATTATCTCATTCTCTCGCAAGCTAAATCCTGTAGATAAAAGTGTTTGTTTATTTTTAGTGTCGGTATTTTTCGTTTTAATAGTTTCGAAGTTAAATGCGTTTTACAAATCCAGGAGGAAATCCAGCCAAGTTTTTTTTAACAATATTCGCCGTTAAAACCTTGAAATCCAATATTTTTTAAATGACGTTTTTACAGTTGAATAATCTTTTAATTTGTTTCATTTATCGTTAATCGGACTTGATTTGAAGTGTTAAACGATTCGTAAGATTGTAATGAGCGAGACGCGCCGCCGTCTCATTGCTACTTTTCCTATCACTTTGTTAAACGATTTATAAATTACTAGCTGAAGTTCCGGCGATGCCCGGGCTTTACAAAGAGTTTTCAAAATCAAATGTAGACAGTGACCTTCCTCTTTTTTTGAAGGTCACATAGGCAAAATTTCATCAATCTCGACATAAAACTGTAGTTTTGCATACAAATCAAATCCACACCGCCCGCTTGCCAGCCCGCTCGTCCACCATATACAGACATTCTCCTTTATATATTTCCACCAATTTACACAAAAACTTGACAAATTATTTACCTAAACCTTCCTCGTGAATCAATATATCTATTGGTCAAAACCACATGAAAAAATTCAGTAATTTTTTAGTTTATCAACAGACAAACAGACAGACGCGGCAGAGGACTTTGTTTTATAATATGTAGAAATTGTTAAAAAAAACTAGATAATAAAATAAAACTATTGTACATAGATATTCAGACTCCATTCCATGTATTTTTTTTTAGAAATGATTTAGCTAACTGAAAATAACGTTACCGTTACCATTCGAATGGTTAAAAAAATGCCAGACGCCTACAATGTTTCCATTTGAAATCAACATCGAGTCTTTTGAAGTGTCAAAAAAATTATAATCAATATATATAAAAGAAAGTAAAAAAAAGTGCGGCTCGCAAAAACGATTCCCGGTACGATCAAGGAATTTATATGGTGTGGTAGATCTCTATCCCCCCTCCAGGATGACGGTTCCCGTTTTTACCTAAAGGGCGTACTTTTGAAGATATAAGAGCTGGAAGTTTCACCCTCTTGAAATTTCTAGAACAGTCTTCCGGAAAGTTCTAGAAGGTTCCATGGAGCTCTAGAAAGTTCTGGAAGGAGTGCCGGAATATGTCGTGGAATGTTAGGGAATAGGGAATCGGGAACACCATTATGGAACATTCCCGAACACTCATATTATCCTGAGCGAAGCCGGGTAACCCAGCTAATGTAATATATTATATCACAGTTGTTACAGTATTTTTCTTGTACCAAAAGCAATAGGAGGCATCCATTAATTACGTGAGAACTAACGGGGGGGGGGGTCCATCAAAATCTCACGTTACTTGAAAATAATATACGAATTGGCCCAAATTTATGTCACCGAGGGGGGGGGGTCTAGATTGGAAGAAAAACTGCTCACGTAATTAATGGATGCTCCCTAAGAATTTACTCTTACAGCCAAGATAATTCGCGGTTACAAAAATCCCAGATAATAAATAGATTATTGGTGTTAGTGAATTTCTAGTTAGTGATTCATGATTTTGAGTTAAGGCGCCGCATTCGCGCTCAAAAAGAAGAAGATGGAGAGATATGTAATTACGATTGTTAGAGGATCGCGCTAATATTTATAGCGATAAACTCGATGCAAAGTGAAAATTTTTAATAAAACACGACTCGTTTAAAATAGAGAAAAAATCTCGTGGAAGGCGTCTTAAGTATCATTTCAAGAAACATTGTGAATTTTTTCACAACTATAACTTGCAAAATAACCGAAACAAACGTGTTTATAATAATTTTCGAAGCATAATTTGCGATTTTTTTCTATTGAGGAAATATCATATAATTTGCGTTTCGGTGTGGAATGCGTCTAGATATTATCTTAAAAAATAACATATATTTTTTAAAAAGCTTAAAAACTTCAAATGTTTAAGGGAGATATGTAAGAAATCGGTAGAAATTCGGGTAGCGGGGGCTTAAGTTGCAACATTTCCGTTAATTCACCAAAATCCTTAATTAAAGAAAAAAAAATCTGATTTTTAACAATGTTTCTTTGCAAGTATACAAATTCATTTTATTGAAGTGAAAACTTCTTTGTCGCCACTCGATGAAATGAAAAAGCAACAATAAAAAGAGACAAACACATACATCTATACGATCTAGTCTGCGAAAGAATGAGACAGATTGAATAATCGGTCTCCTCTTTGTGCGGTGCTTCGTCGCGTCCCCACTCTTATCTACTTTAATTTTCTGAGGGTTTCAATTCTACCGCGTGTGTATTTTTTTACACACTTGTATTTTTTTAAATGTACATGGTAATTTTTAAATAACAAATTTCCGAAGGATTTTTACCAGCGATTCTTAACAAAATTTGATGTAAAAAATATAGATAGAGGAAAGGTAGTATAGGTAAAAAAAAATCTGATTAAGTATAAATGAATCGTTTATTAAGTATTACACATTAAAATCTTTGGAAATATAGTTACGGAACTTAAAACGTGAACGAAATATTAAAAGAAACACACAAACGTCTTCATTTCATAGAATAAAATCAATGTTGAAAAAGTAGTCCTATTATGGTATATACTGATTTTTTAAATTTTACATGCTTTAATCACTAATCACATAAAAAATCAATATTATCGGTTCCCGAACACTAATATTGACACCAATGGCGGCAGGCTAAACATTGGATCCATTCTTCACCTCTGATATCTCACGGTCTTCGATTTTACAGCTTCCATGACTTTTTATCATATTTTTTCTCCCACGTCTTCCGCTGTTTTTTCTACGACATTTTGACGTTCGTGGGGGCCAAAATACAACCTGGAATAGCAAAAAGAAATTTAGTTCTAATAGAATTACATATTGGAAATACTCTTCCTAATATGAGTTAGCACTCCATATTAGGGTCATCAAGAAATCCCATATTAGGAACAAGATCAATACAAACAAATATATTCGTAGAATAAAATCTACTTGAATTTAACTTCAAATCATTATGTAAACATAAAATTTAAATAATAATTATGTCTATCAGTGAAAGATTGACAATTTCGTGGAGATAATTTTTTGAGAAAAATATAAAGAGAAACTTACGTAAATATCAAATCGATGAGGCAAAAAAACTTAATCACTCTCTCAGGTGGTGGTGGTGTGGCCGGCGTCAGGACGAGTCCTGAATATTCAAGGTCTGTGGTTGAGGAATCGGGAACGCTGGGTTATAGAGGCTGTTCTCACTTAAGACTTGAGAAACACCACCACCACCACACCACCATCTCAGGGACGTATGCCATATTCGCTACATCTCCATTATTTTGCTGTTCTATGATTTTTTTACAACTAAAAGCAACACAAATATTTTTCCAGCGCACGTCGCAACTGAGTAGTCGTTTATAGCCCAGGGGTTGACATGATAAGCCCTTCTTCTCTTTCCAGCAGCACGGTAACACACGACACAGCGCGGATATCACGTAATCCCGTCTCGACCTGTAGGAGTGTGATCAGTGGTGATGGGTGATTGAAAAAAAACTATTTTATACTGAATATAGAAAAAAAAGTATGCATGTAACATTTGGTCTGTACATTTTTTTAATATATATTTTATATTATTTATAATCTTCAGACACCGTTTTAACATAACACGAGAATTGCACACACGTTATGCATTTCATAGGTGATTTGTTGATTGATCTGGTAAATTAAGCAATATTGTATTAATGTAATCCATTGATTCTATTATTATTGAGTATTAAGCCCGTGACATTGACAGCTATATCTGCCTCTGACCGGTAATCACCAGTGACCTGCGTACCTGGTATTAACCTGCAGCCGGCGAATCATTTCAATTAACAAATTAGTTTTCATTAGAGCAATAACTATTACTGTGACGTTATTTGTCGAATTCCACGCAAATATAATTTCTCTGACTTGAGTTGAAATTTTATATATAATTGAGGCTTTGTGTTGTAATATTATTATTTGTTTACAGAACTAAGAATTAATAAATAATATCACAATGCTTTTGAATGTAGCTATAACTTTGTGGTTATCCATTATAGATAAATGAAACAATGTTACTTTGTTTGAACCACTTGTATATTTGTTTAAAGCCGACCGGTTTCGGAACATTTGTATACGTTTGCCCTGAGGAAGGAACGGTCGTTCCGAAACCAGAAAAGTTTACGTTTCCCTGAGGAAGGAACGGAAACTATACGTTTGCCCTGAGGAAGGAACGGTCGTTCCGAAACCGGTCGGCTTTAAACAAATATACAAGTAATTCAAACAAAGTAACATTGTTTAATTTAATATCACAATGCTTTGAACTCAATGGATGGAACAATCTCTTCCTTCAAAAACATGTGCCTCTTCAAGACGTAAGTTTACTCCTTCCTTTCCATAAAAAAGACCCTCCACTCAGCATCCCCGAAGATGACATGCCCTAAGGAAAATTATTTAAGTGAAAACATCTTTAGCACCGTTTGAAACTTGACGAAACGAAAAAGCGATACTAAAAAGAGATCTATACACCTACATCTATAGGATTTAGCCTGCAAAATAATTAGATAGAATCAGTCTCCTCTTTTTACGGTGCTTCGTAGCCTCCCCACTCTCGTCTACTTCAGTTTCTGAAGGTTTCACTTCCACCGCGTGTGCTGCAGCCTTGTATTTTTCCTGAGTGATTTTTGGAGTTAAAATAAATAACTGTTTTCAGCTGCTCACATCATTTAGGTACATGTATATCGTTTTTAAAAGTAACGATAATTTACAATAGTCATGGTGTTTCTTATATACTTGCTACAAATTGTTGTACGCTGTTTCAAGAAATATGGCAACTGTAGTCGTTGTATTGGTTGCAAATGCACAATTGAAAAATTCCGCAAATAGGAAAATATCTTTCTAAACACTAAATACCTCTGTTCTGTAAAATTCTTCAGAGTTCTCGGTAAATGTTTATGCACACATTCTACTCGCATTTTATGGGGCAATTCGTTCATTCGAAACACGAACGTAGCGAAAGACTTAAACGTGGGTACGCAATTTTACAACTGCACATCAATTTAAGAGCTTCTGAGAAATGGTTGATAATCAAATTCGGAATGTGTGCTCTTCCTCGGTTTTTTTTCGCTTCCAGTGATATAATATATATGTAAAATATTATGTCTAAAAATATGTTTGTCTAGAAGATATTATGTAAGAATAGATTTCTTCCGCCAACGGAGTTGTAATCTTACGTTCATGATGCCACGGTCAAATGATGAAATCCCATCCACAGCATAGCGGACGAAATTTAATTTTAATAGAAATAATATTGAGAAAACGTGGAAAACTTTATATATACAATGTATTTCTGATAGGACTTCTCTTCAAGAATAGTACTGAAAAATTAACAGACTGAGAAAATTGTTTCATTTGTGATCATCGCAAGGGTGTCTCTATTTTAGAAAATTTAAAGAAAAAAATCCAATTAACTCGTAAATCGTTTGAGTTTTATTAAACACGTTAAACCCAATCGACAGCTGAAAGGTTATCCACTATTCGCCGGATACCTTGTCATACATGTCACGTGAAATTGTTTTTTTGGACTTACTTACTATAACTTTTTTTTAAGGTGCATGTTCCATAATCTGTAATCGAAAGTAGTTATGTGAAGCATTAGGAGAGCAAATTTTAATAAATTTCACAGTTGTGATACAAATAAAGTTACATTTTTATTATGATTTTATTAATTGGTATTATTAATTAAATGGAACCATATTCATAAGTAGTAGTAAATTAATTAATAAATTCTAAAAAAAATCAACATAAGAAGGAATAATGTATTTTATACTGCCCAAACGAATATCAAACAAATGCAAACACACAGCAGTTTCATTGGACTCGTACCAATCTACTAAACTTCCTCAATACTTAAAACAGTTAAAAGTGCGATTTTACAATACAGAAATTGAAACATTATTTATTTAATTTATATATTTTATGTTTCTCGCCTATATCAACTATACCCTTATTAACTTATTGTTACACTACGCACTTATAAATACACCATACAAACTGTTAAGACAAATTGTAATCTGGTTTTTGCTTTATATGCCCACTGTTTGTATTTTTTCTAGGTACGACAATGTAATGTATTTCACTACATTAACCATGCACAAACTGCGCCTTAGTGGGTTCCCGTTATTCTTATGATTTTTATAATATTGTATATACTAAATGTAAAAATTGGGAAAAATAAAGGAAAAAAAAAGTTTGTGTAGTTTGAACAAAACGTCTCAGAGTCGAGAAAACATTGCCTAGCAAACAATTATTTTTCCATTGCCTAGCAAACAATTATTTCGAAATTTTTATTTTAGTCCAATGTGGGACGTTGCGGGCCGAGACAGGGATGGGGTGAGTAGGAACCAGAGCGACTCACCCATCGATGGGACATAAATCATTCTCGGATGGTGGGACATCGTTTGCCAGCACTGCTCCTGTTGATGGCCAATTTTGAATTTTAAACTACCACTTTAAACGTTACGCTTTAAACGACTTCGAAGAGATGAATTACCTATCAGTTGGATGAAGTTTGATACTTAAATTAATTTGATTTGGTTCATTAATTTGAACGTGAAAATATATTGCGTTCGATGTGTATTAATTCTTCTTCTTGTCTCCCTCCAAATAACCAATAAGCCGGTAAAGCACATCTTAATTTTGGTATTACTTCGATTCAGAGTCTAATTTGCCCGGAGCCAGTACAACTACGGTAAAAACTACATTTGGGGGTTAGGTTAGGTTATTTCGATTAGGAGAAGAGGTTTAGAACAGTGATTCCCAAAGTGGTCCAGGTGGACCCCCAGGGGTCCATGGGAAACTCGACGGGGATCTTCATTGGTGTGATAAAAAAAATGGGGGTTCACAAGTTGGGGGGTCGGGGGTCCACGAACATTTATCCGGTTTCGATAGTAAAGAACAAAAATGTTGGCTTGGCTTTATCTATGGATGTGGGCAGATAGTACACTACTCAAAAAATGAAGGGAGCAAAAATCATTCCAAATATTTCGGTGATTTTTGACAAGTGAGACATTTGAAGCAGTGAAAAAAAGCATTTTGAAGATTAAAGACTGCAATTTTCATATTTTTAAACTCTATAAAACGGAAGCGAGCGACACCAAAAAGAGACAAACACATACATCAATATTAGCCCGTGAGAATGAGATAGCAATAAAATATTTATTTATTTCAGGGTTACTCGGTTCCAATATAACACGATAAATCCGCGGTCCCACGCAAGTCTCATTTAGTCTAATGGTATAAAGCACCTGACGAATCTTAACAGCCAGACATTCAGCTGACCAAGGATGGGAAAAAAATAAATTATTCTCACTATCCAATCTTTCAACCACTCCAAAATAAACAGGCAAAGAAAACACAAGAGAAAGCGCACTCCGATTAAGAAAACACAAATACTAATAAGATGACCAAATGTATAGGAAAAGGTACTAGAAATCGAAGAAAAAAATATGGGAAAAAATCATTGATAAAAAAGTGCTTCGTAGTCTCCCCACTCTTGCCTACTTTAGTATTAATAATAATAATAATATTTGGATGACTTGTAAAGCGCCGTTTTTGTGAAAAATCACCTCAAGGGCGCTGTACAAATTTGTAATACGTTTATACAATCTTATTTCAACTATAGACAACAACAACTTATGGCTAAAAATTGCATCCACCGGTTCATTGATCACCGATACGAAATTATATGTGCAATGATTTGACCAATGAACGCGATGCTGCTGTAAAAATGCACTGTACAGGCAGACAATATATACAAGACCATACTTACCTGGAGGGTCACTAGAGATTAACACTGTTATTGTTTATTTAGAGAAATTAAGACACAGTTCGCACGCAGAGGACATAATTGGGTATATAAAATATGTTCTGTAATGAGCGTATTTTGAAAACAAAAACAAATTTTATGATACTCTCCGATATGTATTTTTATTTAAGGGTATGACAGCCCAAAAAGGTACGTTTTTAATTTGGACCTAAATTCTGTTGGGCTTGTTATGCATCTAAGTACCGGGGGAATTTATTCCAAGCCTTAGGTCCAGACACTCCGAAAGCGCGATCTCCAAATTTCGTATTTGACTTGCGTTTAGGTTCCATTAATAATAATAATAATAATAATAACTTTATTTCACATAAAATTGAACAATAAAACATATGTGGAAACTTTGACTAGCCAACTAGGAATGGATCCTGTTTTAGGCCAGTCAAATTGACAAATTTAAATTCATATTACATTGTTTACTAACATAACATGTTATTTATAGCAGGAAAAGGTGTTAATTATGTATTCCTAACAGTATATAATTTTGTACTCATAAGAAAAAGAAGACAAGATTAGTCTGCCTATAGCTGATGATGTTGCTGATCTAAGGGTTGACTGCCTCGGACCAGTATTTTCTGGGACACATAGTTCAAAGATGTAAGATGGGGCCATTTCATTAATTGATTTAAACACCATCAAGCACAATTTGTACTGGATTCTTTGAGGGCACTTGAGCCAGTGAAGATTACGAAGGTGTTCTGAAATGTGGGAATATTTAAAATCTCCGGTTATGAGTCAAGCCGCTGCATTAAACACGGATTGAAGTTTGTCAGTTTGATATTTTGGAAGGCGAACCGTGAGACTACGTAAGAGTTTACAAGTAGTTTTGTTGCTTCTCTAGGAAGATTTTACTTCTGAAGGTTTTACTTCTACCGCGCGTCAATTGCACACTCTGTTTTTTATATACAAAAGATCAAAATCATTTCGACCAACAAAAGCTAGGTAGTAACTTGCAATTTCCAAAAGCCAACGATGGTTAAATTGACTCGCAGCTCTAAACGTCTCTTCATTTTCCCGAGCTCAACCGACAAGCACATGGCTTCCGCACAAATAGTACCTACCTAAGTAATATTCCCGGAGAAACGGCGCGAAGTCCCCACAAAGGCTGCGGAACGGAGCGACACGCCTCGCTATTATTTAGTTAACTACTAACTTTTACCTTGTTTTAACTATTCTGTGGTAGACTGGGAACATTATTATTAATAATAAACTTAGAAATTGTTTAAAAGGGACCTAAACACTCTAAACAGCTGATAGTAAAACTGACTACTCGATTATTTCTATTTTCTTTTGAAGTGAAACTTCTATAGCCCCGCTGTGATCAATGGCGATTTCCGCACCTGCGACGCATTAACTGCGCTCATAGGTCACTTTAATTATGATATCATTTTTAAAGGCTCCTATTGGTGGAGATATGAAACGGAATTTTCGCTAGGTCTGCGCTTATTGGTCGCTTTGATTATGAACACACTTTTCAAGTATTGGTTGAGATTGTTTTGGTAAAGTTTCGCTTCTACCGCGTCTAATTTGCACTCGATTTTTTCTCATTTTTTGTTAATTGACCCTTAGAAGTCATAATTATTTTACTTGATAACTTTCATTTTTTTTCTGGCTGAACGTAGCGAAGTCCTGTTTTAACTTGACCGTTTTGCATTCGTTTGTCTGAAAAATAGTTTGTACTTCAATTTGTGGGGCTGGTAGAGGTACCGCCGCCCAGGGACAGGTTTATTGGATTTCCAACTCCTTTGCAATAGGTCACCCGAAGTGATTTGCAACGTTTGGTGACTTAGCGGGAGTGCCCGGGTTCATAGGGTGGAGTTTGTCCGGATCTTGGCGGCGGATGTGTCTGTCCACCAACTGCGTGGCAAGCCGGATCAAAAAAGACTGGTTGAGGGAGACTTTTTGACCTCTCTAGCAGGACTCTCTCGGAACGGTTCTATGCCAACTCAGAATCAAGTCAACTCAACACCTCTTAGAAAAGTCATTAAAAGCTATGAAAAAATAAATTTTAAAATATCCTATTTAACCAATTGTTTATCACTTTTAATGACTTTTTAAAGGAGGTTCTGAGCTGGTGTCATTCTGAGTTGTCTGGTCACCCTCGGAACATCGCCTTCCACTATAAGAGATAGATTCATACGACCATCAACTCTGGAAGCACTGACCCCCAGATTCCTTCCAACCCCTGTTACCTTTTTCCTTCCTTGAACTTCCTTTCCTAATAAAGCTCTCCATACAGCTTCCCTTAAGAGGCCGGTGTTCGAATTTCTACCGATTTCTTGCAAATCTCCCTTAAACATTTGAAGTTTTTAAGCTCTTAAAAAAATATGTGTTATTCTTGAAGATAATCTCTAGACATTAGTCGCGCCCAAACGCAAATTATATAAAATTCCCTCGATAGAAAAAAAATCGCAAAGTATGCTCCAAAAATTATTATAAACACGTTTGTTTCAGTTACTTTACAAGTTATATGTATGAAAAAATTCACAGCGTTTCTTTAAATGCTGTTTAAGACAATTATTGCGAGATTTTTGCTCTATTTTAAACGAGTCGTGTTTTATTAAAGATTTTCATGAGTTTTGCATCGATTTTACCGTTGTAAATGTTAGCGCGCTCTTCTAACATTGTCGTAATTTCATATTTCGTCTTCTTCTCTGTGCTAATTTTGAATTATTTAAGTAATTTGCTGGTGTTTATTAAAATTGAGTTATTTGTATTTTCTAAGTTGTGTTTTGAATTATAGAATTGGAAATTCTACATACAGAATTCCTCCCTTACGTCTCATAAGCTTCCATGAAAATCTAACCTCTTCTCTTCAATAACTACAGGGAACTATTTAAAACACATTTGTACTACATATCTTTATAGATATATGTACTTAACTGCATACGTTATTTAGGGCATTGAACGTAAATTTCCCGTATTTTATATTGTAAATAGACTTCACCATACGTTGTGTTTATTTTTGTTTCATGATGTAGGAATCAAATTATTTCATTTTGTTGTAACTTTGGTTCTAAAAGAAGCGTTGGGATTATACCTAAATTGGATATTTGCTTGCGAATCTAAATTTTATGTAATTTTCTTTAAATGAGCTAACTTTCCCTAGCCACTACTTTGCAACCAATAAGTTAATACCTCTATAACCAAGAAGTTAACACTTCTACAACTGAGGTCACCTAAAGGTCACCGAATCTGAAATAACTCCCCCGAACCTCAATATTAGGCCCCATAAGTTGCAACTGCTCTCGAACCAACTGATTGCTCACCAAGCCCAATTCTTTCCATTCAATGGAGATTCTTTGTTCAATATAAATTCGTGATTCTCGAAAATAATGCCGTTTATTTCCCGAAGAATGGTTCGAACAAAAGCTAATCTTTTCCAGCAGATTTGACGAGTCAGCCGCGGCCACAGAATATAATAATAATCCCTGGATTTACAATAATTTGAAGAAAAAAAACTGTTTTTGAAGTAAAACTTCGTTAGCACCCTCGTGATTTAAAACTCGATGAAACGAGTAAACACTAAAAAGAGACAAACACATTCATCTATGGGATTTAGCCTCCGAAAGAATGAGATAGAATGAAAACTTACCTACTTACAGTTCTACGAAGCGTCGCGCTCTATCAAGCTGCGCGTATTGGCCGCTTTGATTATGACCTCCCTTTTCAAGGCTCCTATTAGTTGAGATTATGTAGGCGAAGGTTACACTTCTACCATTTTTTTTTGCATTTTCTCCACACTAGAGGCCCTAAGGAAAATAATTTTCCTCAGGGTCTATGTCATCTTTGTGGATGCTGTGTGGAGGGTCTTTTAGAGGAGAAGGAGTGAACATGGCTGTTGATGAGACGTTGTAAGGAGGAGAAACACAGATGCCAGTAATGTCGAGCTGTTGTACTCAAGAACGGGTCGTACAAACGGTAAGTCTCACGTGGCAAAAACCGTGTACATACATATGTTGGACGCGTGTTTGGTGTGTTTTCCGACGAGGTGATGACCGACGCTATTTCCTCGGTGCATCTACCATTAAAATACCGGTAGAAAAAGGACATCATTTCCACCCGGCGTATGTGCTCTAAAGATTTACAATTCTTTTGTCAAAATAGGAGAATCTATCAAGCGGACCGCTCGTTTCTCAACAGAGTCGAGTGTTTTTTTCGTGGGCTCCAGACCAGAGGTGGCTGACAAATTCAACCCATTTGCATTTTATACAGTATTAGTAATTGTGTACTTTTAAAGTACCTGCGGGCCCTGTATAGTACGCCCGGTTTCTGAGATGTTAACTTAACTCTGGCTTCGATGGAGCACCCTGATGTCACGAATAGATCTCCTGAATTTCCCTTGCTAATGGTAGACACATATAATCGAAACGTTGCTTGAAATGACTTTAGTGACCAGATCTGACTATCCATTTCATTTCCTTTCCCACTCCCGTTATGCTCAAACCGAACTTAGAATTCGCGATGCTATACTCCCGCTGGTTCCTGGTAGTTGCGTCTTTTATACGGTATTCCCAAAAAAAATTGTCAAAGAGCTTTTTTCGGGCACACGGATATGCCCTAACACCCTTCTATCGTTTTATCTCTTCAATGGCGGCAGCGGCGCATTCATTTTAAAATACTTACGCGTTTTCACTGCTCCTAAATCGTGCCGTTTCATAATGGGAAAAAGACTGACAAATCGACCGGTTGCCACTCGCAAATCCGCATGTATTGAACAAACACGACTCGCCCCGTGCCGATCTAGTTTGTTACAGGAGCGGATTAGGGATCTAAGACCCCGGATGGAAATAGTTCCAGGTCTCTTGCTGGATTTGGATGGTTTTGGAAATAGGTAGACGTGGATTTAAAGTGGCGCTGGCAGTGGCGGTTTGTGTCTGTTTTTGGGGTTACGACAAAATAAATTAATATAATTTTCTTATTTTGTAGATGTCTTATGCAATCTTTACAAAGTTTAATCTCCAAAGCTCTGAATGTTGATGATTAATAAGTTTAAAAACTCTGTAATTTAACCCCCCCCCCCCCCCTCTACGAAGTACTTTCTTTGATTTTTTTTTTGAATAATGAACTGCTACAGCTACTGGCGTAACCCCAACCCCGCTCGGCCTTTATAAGCTCGTAGCTCGCCCGTTCTCGCGTCTCTCCCCTACATTCCTTTTGCAGCGCCTTCTCAACCCCATCACGCAATACTTTTATGCAAACGTGACGAGATGTTCTCAATTAATCAATTTGTAATTAACCCAACAACGTTGTGTACTTTTTGCCTTAGCGGTTTGGTATAGTTAATCCAATTTAATTAATAATTTATTTGTGGTAAACCCTTGTTCTTTTAGGTATGGCGTGTTACAATTTGCAAGGTCTCAAATGACGATGACTGAGTCTGACTAACTTGAAAATTAACTAATTATCTATCTTTATTCGTTCAGCTTCCTCCCCTAGCATCTGTCATACCCCTACGCTCGTCGACGACTATTTTTCTTGAAGTAATCCGCATTTCCCCTCCTAGCATCTAGTATATAAATTTACATTTATACGGCGAATTGAGAAGATCCTACCTTTCGATGCGATGTCGCGTGCTCTCTGCGGCTCTATAAAATGCTATCATAAAATTAATTTTCATTTATGTATATTCTAACAAAAGATTTGCAATCAAAGCAGTACGGGGTGCACTAATTCTACTCTCACAGTTCTAGGTGCAGTTTGTTAGTTAGCTAGCTTGTTTTATTCTGTTAATTTGATTCTACGAGTAGGTATTTTGGATTAACATGAGACAGAACATGTGATGTTTAAATAATTGGACTCCTCCATAGCCGCAAGTGATCTGGTGATGGTCATAGATTGCCAAATCAGATTCCAATTCCAACGCCTCCAGAGAATGTTAAGGTCGCAAGCGACGAATGAAAATCGACATGTTTTGCCTCCTGTCGGGAAAGGGTTTGATATGTGTTTCTGGATCATAGGGTGGTAATGGGAATAATATCGACCAATGCACCGCCAAATTATAAGGTGTTGATGATGATGATGAAAGGTCATCTCATACCGTTTGATATGAGGATCTGCTCCGATTTATGGCGTGATAGCCGATGTCAGGAACTGTTCAGGAATGCGTGGGTAGCACGAGGTTTTAGATCGTGACATCCTACTCTGGATTGATGATGGTGATGATGATTTTGAAGTTCTTCAGCATGCCGATGACTTGAGTTCCATTAACTCCAAAAGCATCGAGCATAAACATTAAACCGAAGTTGATTAGACAATCGGCAATGTCAGGAGATCGGTGGGGCCGCTCTCTCCTCTGATCTTGCGAAGTATGAATTTAATTAAGGAAGATTTTGATGTCACCGACCCTCGCCTTAGCAGTCACTCATGTCCTCAACAGTCCCGTTCTCCGTCCAGCACGCCGCCTCGAACCAGTAGAAATAATGAATACGTTTTTCCTAGGCACCTTTTTCCTACAGAAACATGCGCCAGCCTGCAGTCACACTGATCATCAGTATTTGATTTATATGAAAAATACGTCCTCTCGCATAGCTGACACAGGCATGACTGGGACGGTCCCCGGTATACTGTCACGGGCATCCGCTCTACGATAGGTGCATCCCAAGCTCAAACTCAAATATCAGCTCAAAGAAGGAATGTCAAACTCGGCTTCCAGGGTGCTGAGTCCAAGAATGAAAGGCACCAGGTCGTGAATCTGGCTTCCCTTCCTTCTATTTCCCCGGCTGCACTTTCGTCCCGAGTACATTCCCAACCTGGTGCTGGATGATCCCTACTTCTAGTTTTGAGGAAGTTAAGAAAACTTATCCGGATTCCAACAAAGAACCGCCGAACGATTGCCAAAACGATTCCATGTGTCATGTTCCCTTCGTTCCGCCGGCAAGGCAGTTCCCACACGAGCGTAACCTAAAGGTAGTGAAGCCCACGCAAATTTCGTCACTTCGTTTCCCCTATGACGAAGGTAGTCCGGCCAGATCGTTATCTCCGTCCTGCATCAAATTGACCTCCCGCGACAACAACTTTTATCCGCTGGTACCTCGGAACTGCGGTAGAAGGGGGTAAATGGGTGCACGTCCTTTGTTCTCCTGAAGTCCCCCAACGCCTTTGTGACGTACATACGTCGACATCATGAAATGGCTCCGGCCACGCTTTCAATCAGGTCTAGAGCCGATACGAAATCCACGTTACCGAGATGCGATCCCAAGGGATTCCAATTTGCTCGGACCAGATACGCATCATCGCTTACTTCGCCTCCACATTAGAAAAATAGTGTTTAGCCCACCTGCATATCGATCACATCGCCCCCAGATAACGTCGCGTGAGATACTTTCTCATGGTGGGATAGGAAAGCTGGACCCGTAAATCCATTCGACAACCACCGTCCATTCTCGAGTCGTAACCCGTTCAGTTAAGTTTGGAGAAAAAGAGTTTGCTAATTATGTAGGTGGGTAGAGTGCATCACACGTAAAATTATGAATACCTACCGACGGCTTCATTCAACCGACAATATGAAAGTTTTTGCTAAATCGAATATATCGAATGAAATATACCTAAACGTAAACCAAAGGTGAGTGAGTATACGATAAGATATCGAACCAAGTTTATGTAGAGTCCTATGTATTAGGTTTGTTGTGATACCTAAAGTTTGGAATAAGTTATGTGAAATTTTAGATGTAAGAATTGTTTCTTGTGATACCTAAAGTTTGGAATAAGGTATGTGAAATTTTAGGATTTTAAAATATTATTGCGAGACTCGTAAATAATAATTATTACCTCAAGGGCGCTGTACCCATTCATTTACACCTTTATTCTATGCCTATGTATTTTGTTACCCGTTGTGTATTGGACAACACCTAAGCCAATAACCTAGTTTTCTCGTTTACCAACAAAGCACTTTTAAAGGATTTTTTATTGTTTTTGTGGTTTCCATATCCCGTCTTTTAAAATGAAGTCCCTCATCTAAGATTTATGGCCCGAAAGTGCATTTTGTGCTTTAAATACTATTTAGTTCATTGTATCCCAAATGATTACTTTACAACGGTTTTGTCTCAAGAATCGTCGCCGGTCAACATCTGGCACAGCTCCGGATCGACTTACGAAGGGGACGCCTTTTTTTTACGATTACCGATAACTAGCCGAAAGCTTTTTAAATATTACCGTTATAATTATCCAAATAAATCATCCGACTTAGATGACATGGCTCCTTATTAAAGGCCTCATTAAAGTAGCTATAATAATAATACTAATATTTGAATGATCCACATAGCGCCGTTTTTATGGAAAATCACCTCAAGGGCGCTATACAATCTATAATACATGTTTAAAATCTAGAAAACTACAAGCTAGACGAACAATTACAAACAATTAAAGTACTCGGGGAGTAATGAAGATTCTATTGTTTTAATCCTAGTTTGTACAAAATCGAACATGAATGTTGTTAATAAATAATTCAATTTGTCAAACTCACCCCTTTCATGCACACCAAAATACGACATGCACGAATCACAATCCATAACCAGCATCCCTCGTGCACTAATTAAAGCACTTATTATTTCGGTCTAACTTTCGCGTCGGTTTGTTTTAAATTTTATCCTGACCCTGATCAATTTCCCGAAAGTACGTCCCGTATTGATATTAAATTGATATTGACCGCCTCAATTTACAAATTATGTTATTTTAAAACTTCACGGATATGAACTCGCTGGTGACCGATCTTTTCCGTGCCTCAATCTCGACTTTTCCAAACTCAACCGTCCGCGCAATTGATCCTCCCCTGACTCCTTTATTCGCGTGGACCAATTTGAGTTATCTCCTGAAATATCCCCGATTTAGACGCACCAAGCTGGTCTCCTCGCGACTCAGGAGACCTCGACCCTTTAATTTCAACCGTGCTCCCCAACGACCAAAACTTGACTGTCCTCCAACCCGACTATCTCCCTCTGATCTCCCACCATTTCCTTGTGTGGTTTATTTAATTTATTACAGTCATTTCCTAATATTTCAAATTATAAACATATTTCCCAATATGCATATCTCAACGTTAATAGCCAACCTGTCACATGATATCCCAAATTTCAAGAATTCAGTGCATTTTTCATGTTCGCTTAATTTTTTTGTGTGTAACCTTAAATACAAAATCAAAAGTGTTCGACACATGTGCTTATTCTAGTGGTCGCACGGATCCATAAATCAACGCTGTGCTAAGGAATAGTATGTTGAAACTATCCCCTGTTATTAAACGAAATATATTTTTAAATCGACCTCTCAATTTTAAAAGAATTATTTCGTAGGCCCAAAGAGACCATCACAACTCAAACTGCAAACTGATAAAATCACTCTCACAAAAAAGATTAAAATAATATCACAACTCTTGACGTCATTAAACCCAATTTATCACGCCTTATTGTGATTATGCGCACTTCAAATCGGTCCCATAACTTCATAAAATTGTTTTAGTGTAAAATTTTATGTGTTGTTTAAGTAAAAACAAAAATAAAATTATAAAAGCTCTTGGTGTTTATCAAGTAGTTACTGGTAGTAAGTAACAAGTATAATGAAACAATATTTTTTAAAACTATGAAATATTCAACAATGGCTTTGTGATCTGAAATTCTTGCCATTTACCTATAAATTTATGACAGAAAAGCTGAGCAAATTTTATAATTCCAGAACTCACCGTTGGAGAGTTCTTGCCGCACCAAACAATCAAACATGTAGACGGATGTACAAGTCTTTTGGAACCATAATTTTCATCAATGTACATAAAAAGTCCTTTTGCTTAGGTACTTTACCTCGTTTTTGACGTATTATTAGTCCCTCCGCACAGCATTCATTCCCATAGATGACAGATAGGTTCAGAGGGAAATTGTTCCCACCATGGCCCTCTGTATGGAGTTAATATAAAAGTTTAAAAATCCATTAAAAAATATAACAAACTTTATAACTAATGTACGTAAAGTGATGATAAATAAATAAATCACAACAATATCAATAAATTGTTTATTGCTTTGAAAATTTGACCTCTTTATATACAAGACGGTGTCGGTAATCAGGTTAGGCAAGTTGGTTCAGAATAGCGCATTATCCAGAGATAAGTTATTATATTGTTTCCATTGACACTACTTTGTGACAGGTTATTGTCATATTTATTTAATATTGGTGTGAAGTAATGACATCTGCAATAAATCATTAATGCATAAAAATTAATGCTAAATGAAATGACTTTTAAGAACTTTAATTTTTTATACGTTTGTCGCTAATTGGGTTTTACTCGGTAATCAGGGCTTATTTATCGATTGTTAATGTTATTAATATCATTATGCTCTGTTAGTGTTTAAAATATTAAATAATTAATTTTGGTAAAACTATGTTTACGTATTTTATTTATAATGACAAGTATTCACATTCTTTGAAAATAAATCACCTAATCTAAAATATGTAAACATTTGTTTCTTCGTAATATTTTATCCTTCTTATATGTCAAGGCATTCCTCTGATAACTCAGTCTGTTGTATCTTCTTTAGTACCAACGTTATAAGTTGATAGAATGTAATGTTACATAAATTATATCATATAATTAAATAGTGTTTGTACCGCGTCGGGGCTCACGTGTGGATATGCAGGAGCCGCGCTCCCTAATCCGCCCCCGACACCGCTACATGCCCTCTTCCCCGCTCTGCCGAGATATTGGAAAAGTAAGGGAAAGCAACCCGAGCGCTCTTGTGAATTTCAAATAAGGTATTTGCAACCCATATTGATACTCTACTCAAAGATTGCTCCAAGTACTAGGTATAATATGTTCTCACCCGGCGATACTCGTATCCTCCACAGGTTCATCAATTTGGAAACGAATAAAATATTTATATTTTGACGTGCGCTCGCCATTGTTCTCTCGGTTTTCAGGAATCTGACAAATGGTTACGGCATTTCGTTCTCTGAAAAACGATGCCTGTGTTTTGCTGTAAATTCCTGAAAACTTCGAACTCTGAAATAATATTAATAGCCATACGCCTATGACGGTCATACGCGCCAGCGGAAATACTCGTGCATTATTATTCCACGAAAGTGATGTAACAGGGATTACTTAGTTTATTACCGAACGCAGTGCCTGCAACGGTCGAACATACATAATATGATAGGAATATTCAAAGTATTCATCTCGTTATTTGCAGTGAAAAGTCAGTCCGCCTCTTTTACCCACGTAACAACGCCATTATGTAAATGGAGTCACCCTCTATCTTATTTCTTTTCTTGCAAAATATCCCGGCACTAATTTAAAATCTATGGCCTTGGAATTGGAAACTCTTTTGGACTTCCCTTAAGAATTTCAAGTGGCACAAGTTCTCCTAAGCGATTCTCTGTAAACGTGATATTCCCAACCCGTAAACGCAAGCTGGAGTTTAATTAATATTAAAACTTTTTTAGTTAAAATTCTATGTCCGTGATAATTTGAAGTTATATTTATCAGCTAAAGCCGTGATTCTCCAACTTCTTGTTGTAATTCCCACCGCCTTCCTGTTCCGTATTGTGCCTCGAATGGCGTCTTTTGGTAGGGATGGGAAATTAAGAGCTGCTTCGTGCAACAAATTAGATAATGTTGTATCGGAAATTAGATAATGGAGTACATAATCTTTTAGAATTTCTTAAAAATCCTCATTTTGAAAGTTTAACTAATCATATTACCATTGCCCCAAATTATTCTTAGCTTTATTATTATTACTAGCTTGGGAACCCGGCTTCACTCAGAGAGTTGATAGATTGAATTGACATTTGAACCCACGACGGATCTTGCTGTATATATCTCTACCAACGAGTAGCCCCAACCCATATAAAAAAGGCTTCGAATGGTTCACAGTGTTCCAGAACATTCCACAACAGAATGTCTCGGAATGTTCCACACAGATGTTCTTGATTCCCTATTCCCGAACATTCCGCAACATTCCAGAATGTTCCACAATGATGTTCCCGATTCCCTTTTCTCGAACATTCCTCAAAATTCTGAAATGTTCCGGGATGTTTTGGAATATTGTGTAATGCTCTCGAATACAACAATCTTTCAAAAGCTGAGTGGGTTTTTAGACGAGTTGATCGATAAATCAACTTCTATTCGGGTTTAAAATCGTGATCTATAAATACATACTACTATAGCAAACATTTTCTTTTTTATTTAAAATATGTAGTGATTAAATATGGGAAACTCTTTATATTTTCCGACCTTCCTAAATGGTTTTGGTTAATGTAACTAGTTTAATTAACCGTGTCGCTGACTCGGACGACCGAATCGAACAATTTATTTATGGTAATAATTTCGGCCACGTTTGCGGATTAACTTAATTAACCCTCGGATTGCCACTTCTCGATTTATAGTTATTCATAGTACTATGTATATATAATTTCCAACTACAACATTGTTTGAGTGATATTCATTAAATCATTAAAATGTTCTGTATTAGTGTACACGGAGCCCTACTGCAATAGTTTTTCACTTTTGTAATATATTTTTTTTTCTTTTTTGTGAATTTATTTGTGTAAAATGTAACATAATTGACATAATATATGAAACAATTAATGTTCATAATTTTGTATTGGAAACTTCTTTAGCGCCGTTAGTGACGTGAAATTCGGTGAAACGTAAATGCGTCACAACTCAGTTCTACACAAATACTAGATTTTAATATAATGCAGTAAATTCGCACCTCGGTGCTTGCCTTCCATAGCGTAGTGGGCAAGGTGCTTGCAAAGTCTCAGCGGCCAGAGAGACAGTCTTCAAGCGAACGGGGGTTCGAATGCTACGAAATCCAAAAAAAAAATCATTTTTATTTTGTGAAATCAATATCCAATCTTCAAACCACTTTGAAATAGCAATCAAAAGAAAATAAAGCGACATCTAGCGACTTTCTAGTTTCACTTCTACTGCGTGTGAATTACACACTAGGCAGAAGTGAAACTAGAAAGTCGTTTTTTATTTAAAACTATAAAAAGCTATTCTTGTATGTATGGGAGAAAGGCGTTATTTATTTGGTTATTAAAAATATATTTTTTTATTACTGTTGATGTTTTTATTTGTATCTAGTATTAATTTTTGATAAAACTTTATCTACGTCGAGGTTCTGTATTTTTTAGTTAACCAACGCTGTTATATGTACATGTATATACCTATAAGTGGTAGTGCTTTGCCTTTGTGGAATTTTTTTTTGTATTGTCTTATATTTTATGTTATTGCGTATGTAGGTACCTTTAAGTAGTAAAAAACTTTGCAAATTAAATAATGGTGATTAATTGACGTTATTGAAATAGATATCTTTATTTAAATTGACATTCTCCTTTATATATTTTATATTTCAACCAATTTACACAAAACTTTGACAAATTATATACCTACAAAAAAACTTGTACTGAGAGAGCGCTACCGGCCGTCACCGTAGGCCTTTTACTGTCATCTGTCGTTGAAATTTTAAAACGATTTTTGCTATGTTTGTATGTGGATATACGGCGCGTAATTTGAAAGGACCTGCACAAAAACAGATTACTTGAAACAACGCTGTTTTTCAGCATATGTGCTCAATTGATGCCATTTTTTTACCAATTTGCAGCTTGTGTGAGGCTGGTCGCTTGAACCGAGTTTTAACCAGTGAGTGCACTAGATAGTGTTGCGATAAATAACCATTGAGAGTGGCTTTGTCTCAAATTTTCAAAGAGCATTTTATGGAAAATTAAAAACCACTTTTCTAGCTAATTCACCAGGCAGAAATAAATTAGGACCTTTGATTGGCAGTGTCTAATGGTTTTTAAACAGCTCGCAAAAGAGTAAAAAAAATCCGAGTTTTATTCCGTAATTATTTATTCTTTCTAGAAAAGTTTTTAGGGTTAATTAATATATACTAAATGGGTTAACCCCTCACTGTCGCTGTCATTCTTCTGTCTGAAATGTTACTATGAAGAGGCGAGGAATTCAAAATTTTCTAAAAAGATTTACATTAAACTTTACATTGAAACCAGTAGAAATAACGTAAGCCAACCTGCATGGTTCTTCTAAGAGAATCCAATCTCGACGACTACCGTTGTCGAGGGGTAAGGCTCTTGACTCGCAATCCGGAGGTCAAGGGTCCGTATCCCATATTGTGTTATTTCATAATTTACTCGTTTAAAATAATATGTAGTATATTTGCGGCACATTTCAAAGTGGAAGATACTCTCAATATCTATTTATTTACGCCTATTTAAGCTTTTACATATACATATATAATAATATTTACAAAATTATACTCATAAATAGTATAGGAAACGACTGTTTAAAACACTTTAACAAAAATAAAATGTAAAGTAAAAATAATAATATTGAATTTCATCCACACAGTACCTATGTAGGGACAAAATATTTAAAAAATCCAAAAAAGTTTTTTTCTTTCAGCCGACAAAATACTGTTAATGTGTTCAGTCAATTTAAATACCTTTATCAAAATATTCCCCTACTTGATGAAAAAAACTTCAATAAGGTTTACTTATATATTAAAATTGACGTACTAAATATATCAACATCAGAGTATTTGTTTCCTAGCTGTTGAATCCGTCGCATAGGAGTGTAATATTGGCATTTTGATGTGGAATTGTTACAATAATATGGTAGGTACTGTCTTCTAACTGACCTGTCTGGAGTATGAAAAGAGATTACATATAATAAATCAGGGGTATCAAACATTGATAACACTTGTACACATTTTAATATCTACAGTTATTTGAAATATTATTATTATTATGTAATTTTGCTGTATAAATGTAACTAATGTAATAAAAAAAAAAAAAAATAAAAAAAAAATGATTTTATACAAACAGATTAAATCGGACATGATTCTACGATCAGATAATTTTATTAAATTTAATGAACAATGTACGTTATCTTAAATTAGGCATTCACTAGGAATGCCCATTTTAAAATTTACATATCTTAAGATTTTATTTTGGATTCTTTCAATCGCGTGTGAATGAACCTCATAATTTGGGGACCGCCCTGATGTACGAGTTAGACCGCCCGCCATTCAGAACTGAAACGTTACTTGAAACGGCTTTAGCCGTGTGGTGAGCAAATCTGAATAGCCAGATACTCCCCCACCTTCCTCTCTCCCCTTTCCTTCACCTCCGCACTACCTTCAGTCTCACAAAACACCCCAATTGGGGTTTCCAGTCTCACTGGCTCCAGACGGGAGCAGTTGAGACCCATGTGCGGTACTTAGATAAAAAAATAAACAAACAGATTGCAATCTTCAGAGTAGACCGCATACGTGGCGATGCTATCCTTATTCTGCAGATGTTCTAAAAGAAGATGCTCCGAGAAACAAGGCGTACTGGAACCTTCGGCGCACAAGTACACAGTTGGGAAGCACGCAAAACATTTTCATATAGCTGACATTTTTCACATGATAACAGGTCGTTTCTACTACTCGTTCCCTTACCCACCACACGAAAAATTAAGATAACAAACATGATGACGTTTTGAAATCATAGAGCTTATACATTGGTTAAGGTTTTTAAAAAATCTAAACTTCTGACCGAACAAAAATATTATTTTTAATTTTCAGAAGACATGTATTTAATATTTAGATGGTTAATTTTTTTTTTAATAATAGCTGGGTTACTCGGCTTCGCTCACGAGAACATTCGAGAGTGTTCTGGAATGTTCCACAACGTTGTTCCCGATTCCCTATTCCCGAACATTCCACGACATACTCCGCTACTCTTTCCAGAACTTTGTAGAGCTCTATGGATCCTTCTAGAACTTTCCGGAAGACTGTTCTAGAAATTTCAAGAGGGCTAAACTTCCAGCCCTTATATCTTTAAAAGCATGCCTTTTGGGTAAAGACGGGAACCGTCATCCTGAAGGGGGGATAGAGATCTACCACACCATATAACTCCCTTGATCTTACCGGGACTCGTTTCTGAGTTTTTACGAGCCGCACATTTTTTTTGTGTATAGTGATAATTATTAAATTAAAGATTAAAATCTTCTTCTTAATTTAAATATTCTTTACGATTGAAATGAAAACTTGGTATTGAAGTGAAGTGATTATTATTGAAATGAAAACTTCTATAGCTCTGTTGTGATTTGAAACTCGATGAAACGAAAAATATCGAACGATAACATGGATCGGTCTCCTCTTGTGCGGTGATTCGTAGATGACAAATGACACAATGACAAAATGACAAAAAACAATGCAAAAAATAATAATTTAATAGTTGATTTTATTACTGGAGGTTTTGCATAACATGCCTCAAGCATGTTTTGTTAGAATATAACAAAATAATATGTTACCACTAACGCCATCTAGGATGTAACTATAGTAATTGTGTATCATCATCATTACAATGTATAAAATGAAGTCGCATTGTATGTACGCTTAGATCTTTTAAACTACGCAACGGATTTTCATGCGGTTTTCACCAATAGATAGAGTGATTTCAGAGGAAGGTTTATATGTATCTGACGACCGGCGTAGTCCAGTTGTACGACGCTTGACTCGCACACCGAAGGTCGCGGAATCGAATCCCGGCGTGGCAAATAAATTTTATTTTATTAATCTGTGTTATTTCACAATTTATTCATTTAAAATAATATATTGTATATTTGCGGCACGTTCCAGAGTGAAAGATACTCTCAGTATCGCCCTGGTGTAAGACCCCCATTCAGAATTGAAACGTTGCTTGAATTGGCATTAGCTGTGTTTGGCGACCAGATCTGAATAGCCAGGTACTTCCCCACCTTCCTCTTCCCTATCTCCTTCCCCTCCCCACTACCTTCAGCCTCACAACATACCCCAATTGGGGATGTGGCTTCAGACGGGAGCAGATGGGACTCTTGTGCGGTATTCGTATAAAAAAAATGTATAATGCATGCTTTTTATGGTAGAAAAAGCTGTGAAATTCAAATATTCATCATTACATAGTATAAAATGAAGTCGCTCAAAATGTATGTAAGCTTAGATCTTTTAAACTACGCAACGGATTTTCATGCGGTTTTCACCAATAGATAGAGTGATTTGAGAGGAAGGTTTATATGTATAATACATGCTTATTATAGTAGAGAAAATTCGAGAAATTCAAATATTCAATTCAGGCAGCGGGCAGCTGGCAAGCGGGTGGTGTGGATTTTATAAAGGTTGGGTATTGGCGTTGTTTTTTGTTAGCCACAGCAACGTGTTGCCGGGTCTGCAAGTTGATAATAAACGCCAGTCTATCGAAAACCTCTGTGCTGTTTCATTAGGTTATGGGCCAGTCCCGTGCAGAATACGCAATCAGTAATTTTTTTAACTTTTTGATCGTGCACAGTGTGGAAAAATGTCGGCGAATTCGAACTCAGTAAACGTTCCCAGGTTGAAATTTGTCCTTTGCAGTAGAAAATTTCCTCATCCTGGAAGGCGTGGATTTGAGTAGCACGCAGGTGCTAGCTGAAAAAGACAACAGAAAAGCAAGAGCAAAGCTGATAATGACCATTGATCCATCTCTCTATGTCCGTGTTAAAGGCGAAACTACAGTGCAAAATGTATGGAAGAAATTAAAATCCTTGTTCGACGACTCCGGTTTCAAATGCAGAATCGGTTTACTGAGGAATTTAATACCAATTCGCTTGGAGACTTGCAATTGTATGACTGATTACGTCACTCAATTACTGGAAACAGTTCAGAAGTTGAGAGGTACGGGTTTCGAAATAAACGATGAAATACATCGGTTCATTGCTTCTAGCTCGATGTCATCCCGCAGATGTACGGCCCGATCCGTGCCACTAATTTTACCAATTTGTTTACTAAAAATTTTTTACGTATTTCAACAATATGGTAAATGCGTATACATATAATATTGATACATTGAATATGCAAAGTTAAATCTATTGTAAACAAGTTCCAAGGATTCTTGGAGTGATCGTTCGCAGTTAAATCTAACATTATTTACATAACAAAGCTATTGTCAACCGCTTCGCCTTCGCTTATAGTACTCCAGGGTTTATTGGTTTCCTCCGCGATATATTATTCTTAAATCATTATAAACTCAAATCGGGAAACTTTAAATCTTTGCAAGTTTTGTACAGCCTGTAGGTATACGAGCATAATGTGAAATATATACAAACCTACCAAACAGAAATATTATCTGTTGTTTCGTTAAAGTTTAGTACAACTTGACATTGATATCCTTGCAGACCGCCAAGTGTGATGCTTAAATGAAAAAAAAAATATTTTTTACTCTTGCTAGCCGGGAAGTATTTCTTATGAAATCTCGGAAAGCATACTTTGAAGTGATATTTGTATCGTTTTTTTTTTTACCGAAACATTCTTTGAACAATAAAATATCTCCTTCAAACTTTGCAAAATTACTTTGTGGCATTATTTATTATTTAATTAATAACAGATCACTTTGAATAAACCACTTTTCTATAAACAGTATCGACATGTTTCAATAACATTAATGTTTCAATACATTGTTATTAAAACATGTCGATATTGTTTATAAAAAAGTGGTTTATACAAAGTGATCTGTTATTAATTACATTGTTATTGAATCATGTCGATATTGTTTATAAAAAAGTGTTTTATACAAAGTGATCTGTTAATAATTAAATAATAAAATATGTATATAAACAACAATACCAGTGTTTATTTGATGAATTGATAGGTTTTTCGATGTTTTTTTGACCGACCATTGAAAAAATGACGGCGGCATTTCATAGATAATTTATTACAAATTATTCCGAGGGGCTAGAAGTATTTCGGGTTTCTGTTGAGTCAAGAACGAGAATGGCCCAATCGATTCTGACCTCATCCTTGATACAGTTACTTTATACATAAGGGTTAAAATCGCATTTTTTAAAAATATGGCTACCGGTGACCAAACGGCATACGAGCGGTGGGCATTTTACTATCTTCTTGATAATAAACTATCGGATAACGTATATTAAACAATAAAAAAATAAAAAAAACCCTTTTCCATCCCAGAACATCCTCTCTTTTTTTCCTTATGCAAGATGACAAAGCCCCGTGGAAAATATTTTTCTTCAGGGCCTCTTGCGTGAAGCTAACGTAAAAAAATATCAAAATTGCAGTTTTATTCGGATACACGAACACTCCCATCATCATTCCATCGGTTTATTCCTCCAGTGGTGGCAGGGTTTACATTTTCAATGAAGGATTGACAAGCATGAAAGGGAGCGAGCAACTGGGGGGAGGTAGGCACTGTAGGCAGTACGAGTACTAACTGAGTAGGCACTCAATACTGACATGTCGGCTGATTGACACCGCGCTGTAACTTGTGTTGCCGGTAAAACATTTTACCGTCGAAAAATCGGAATAAAGATACATTTTTAAGTTACTAAATGAGTAAGCAGGTATATTAGAATAATTATAAATAATAATAAATATTATTGGAATTTTATAAAATAAAACACTGTTTTTCAAAATTCTTGTATTTTTAAATGTGCTGTCGAAATTTTTTCATCGTATTAAGTTCTATAGAACTCACTAGTATTATAATATATCATAACCGATACAGATTATAACAAACACACGACTTTCTAACTTCTTCCCGGTGCTTATTTATGGTTCATACCTCCTGGTACACGTTTCTGTGATGTTAACTTACTTTCGACGTTCCTGTGAGTTCAAAACCTGTTAATGCAAAATACCGATATAGATTTTTAACAATCACACGACTTTCCAACTTTCCGGCTGGTACATATTTATTTGATGTAGGACATAACATAAAAATGTGGTTTTTGTCTTATTTTTTTGGTGAATTTGATTTTTCACAACTCCATAGCATGAGGTGGAAATCACTTTGATGAGGAATAACATAAAAGCTGTATGATTTTGTGACTCCAGAAGCCAGTTTTAGATATTTTTTTCTTAAAACTGTTTTTCTAATTAATAAAATAATTAAGGATATATAAATTTCAAATATTTTTCTTTTTTAAAAATTAATTAATAATCTCTTTCTCCAATTAATATTTAAAGGCAAGATAGAGGGTCTCCGAGGACCTGGTAGGAGACAAATGTCTTGGCTGCGAAAGTACGAGAATGGACCGGTATTAGAAGTGTGGAGAAGCTATTCCGGGCAGCGCGGGATAGAGATACATGTACCAGAGTGATTGCCGACGTCGCGTCGTGGGGACCTGACAGGGAACAAAAAAAATAAAAATTACTTTGATAACTATATGCTTTATCAGTTATCTAATATGATTTAATGATTTAATACATACCAGTTATAAATTTGGAAAATGAAGTTTTCATTGAACCTGAATAATTTTACGCTTTACGCCGGAATATTTCACATCATTAACAACAAGAATTACCGACTACCTCAATAATATATATTGTTCGACAATCGCCTTCCATCGTGTAATAATTATTCTTTTAAAAGCCAACGTCGATCGTCTATTGCCATCGCACGCATAAATATACACATGTCATACTCATTGTTAATCGTATTACCATTAAAACTCGTGCTGATAAAATTTGACATTTGCTTAGTGTCAGTTTTTATCAATCCATATTTTCGATTAAACTTTACTCACTCGGTGTTCACTTTCACTCTTTGACATTACAATAAATACATACAGTGACGGGCTCACCCTGTCAGGTAGGTATCTGATAATCTGTTTTATTTATTTATTTCATTATTTTAATATCACATTTGATTACAGTAATGACGTATTCCCCATCTCACTAGGTGTGAAACGCCTGCGTTGAGATGGCAATTTGCAGAGTGGTTGTTACTAGGTTTTTGTTTACATAATATGACAATGACAGTTATAAAAATAAAATAAAATAAGTAAAAAAAATTACATTATACAATTCAAGCATGATTGTAGAAGATTAATTAAGACAAAATAATTTTGAAGCAATTAAATTTCAAATTGACAAAAGGCATATTGATAAATAATAGATACCTACTAAAAAAGGGAAGTTAAACTTAGTCAAATGAAAATATATATGTACATAAAGTAGGCGTAAATGTAAATATGTTATGAAATACTCGTGATAGATGTTTATTCAATGATTTTACTATTAAATGAATTTTTGTTAGCGTGTTTCAAATGTCAGTAGGTAGAGAATTGAATTGCTTTGTAGCATTAGGTATATTTAAAACTACTTTTCCCATAAGAGGTTTGACATACTGGGATGTTAAAAGATTTTACATGTGACTCTCTTAAGGCTCTATTGCTTATTCGTTCTTCAAATGTATGTGTATTTTTTTATTGATGAAGTTATTTTTTTCATATAATTTTTTCAAGTTAGGAAAATTTAGTATCTTAAAAATAAAAACAGTGCTCGTTCTTAACGGGACTTTAAGAATAACCTTCAGAATTAGTTTTTGAATCTTTACTAAAGGCTCCAGGCAAGTATTTATGGCACTTCCCCAGTTGATAATACCATATTCAAGTGATGATTGTGTAAGATCACAGTAAACTTGTTTTAGTTGTTTTCTATTTAATATATCTCTAACATTTTTAAAGAAATAGACGAGTTTCCTCAGTTTTCTCGTTTAGTTTGTAAGATGTACGTTCCACAATTTGAATACCAATGTATTTAATACTGTCAACTCTATTTATAGAAGGACAGGTACATGCGGTTAATTAGGGGTTACAGCTGTATTGCAGAGGATTTTTTTCAAATCCACAATACGATTGCCCTCCGTTCTAAAACTATAGAAGAAATCTGATTGTACGAAGCAGTAAAATATTATTGTACGAATAATAAATACACTTTCGAACAGTCTTTCTGTAGTGAGTTTTTTCCATCACGAGTTATAGAGGTAAGAAATATAAATGTTGCAGGAAAAAATAAGACGCAACGCGTGGAAACACCACTCGATGGCTTGGAGCTAAAATATAGTAGATATCTCCAATTTGGTAGAAAATGAATAAAGTACTGAAGTGTACTAAAGATAGTTTTTGGGGTTCAAATATTGCACATCCCAAAACTGCGTCCCAAAGATATTTATTTTTTATTTTTTTTTATTTGATTACCACATAAGAGTCCCAACTGCTCCCGTCTGAAGCCAGTGAGACTATGGCATCCCCAATTGGGGTATGTTGTGAGGCTGAAGGTAGTGGGGAGGGGAAGGAGATAGGGAAGAGGAAGGTGGGGAAGTACCTGGCTATTCAGATCTGGTCACCAAACACGGCTAATGCCATTTCAAGCAACGTTTCAATTCTGAATGGTGGTCTTACACCAGGGCGATACTAAGAGTATCTTCCACTCTGGAACGTGCCGCAAATATACTATATATTATTTTTAAATGAATAAATTGTGAAATAACACAAAGTAGTCAAATAAAATTTATTTGCCACGCCAGGATTCGATCCCGCGACCTTCGGTGTGGGAGTCAAGCGCCTTACCACTGGACTACGCCGGCCGTCGATATAAACGTATTAAAATATATTTTAAATCCTATGTGCAATGTTTTTATGATCACAGATATTATACCTCCACAAAATACACTTATATATTTGTACAAAATGGGAGTTCATGCCAAAATATTCTATTTACATCAGATACAGTATACTAATGGAACTAAAAACTTACGTTTATATCGAAAAATTTTATTTTTCAAGTTTGGAAACTTTCGATTTCAGTTTTCTCAATATGATGATTTGTGGAGACATACACTATTTTTGATCTAAGCTATCGAATTATCAAATGTAGGTACCTAGATAACATTATTAAAACTCATTACAGTCACATTTACGTTATTAGTCGAATGAACCCCCTTGTACAAGATAGCTTTATGGTTGCCGTATCTGTATTACTGGTTTTTCAACTCAAGGTGCTCTTAAGCCCTGGTATAGAATAAAAAGTACAGAAATTTTAATGGTCTTTGATTACCACAAATAAGACTAAAATCAAAACACAAATTATAGAAAATGTTATCCTCTACTTACAACTATAATAACAACTACTGTACAGCCATTACCACGAACTGAAAAACACGCATTACCTTCGTGTTTATTGCAGTTATTTGTCGAAGTATTCCAGTTGGGCATCAGGGCCACTTATCGGCGTTAAATTACCCCCCATTTCCCGCGGGGAATGACATTTGCATCCATTGCTGCAGCAAAATATTGACAACAACAACGTCCCTCTAATTGTACCCCCAGTGGAGAATCACACCGCGATAACTGCAATCCAATTGCAATCAACTCATTCGTTGGGCCTTGTCGGAGAAGAAAAAATACGAAGGTGGAAGTAAGGGTGGGGAGGGGATTGATTATTGGGGGGTATTTCAAAACGTCGATGGCGACTTTTTCATACATTCTTCGTTTAGTTTTTATTCTTCTTTTTTTTTGTATTGTGATCTTGTTAATTTTGTTAATAGAGTTGTTTTCTAACGTAGGTACGAATAAAACATGTTCATCGACCAACTAAGTCTAATATTATGTTATCGATGAACACATTATTAAAAAAGCATTTTGAATAAAATAAGCCCCAAATTATTTGTGTGTGAATCTATAAATTCATATTTTAAGTTTTAATAACTACTAGCTGGTTTACCCGGCTTCGCTCAGAGAGTTAATATGAAATTGAATTGACGTTCGTACCTACGACGGATCTTTCTTTATATATCCCTTACCGATGGGTAGCCCCACCCATACAAAACAGGCTTCGAATGTTTCACGATTTTATTTTTAAAAAAAATTTTGTATATAGGAAACAAACAGTCATACAAAATGATAATATAACAATGAACATTCATATGTTGTAGATCAATTAAGTTCCATTAAGTTAAAATTTAGATATAGTTTTTTTTTTTATCTACTTAACTTATCGAAAACATTCCAGAACATTCAAGTGTTCTGGAATGCTTCCACAATGATGTTCCCGATTCCCTATTCCCGAACATTCCACAACATTCCAGAATGTTCCGGGATATTCTGGAATGTTTTTTTTTACACTAACTCTACACAGGAAATGTTGTGGAATGCTCTCAAATACTCTCGAATGTTCTGGACTGTTCTAGAAATTTCTAGAGCGCGAAACTTCCAGCCCTTCTCTTTAAAAGGTCGCCGTTCAGGTAAAAACGGGAACCTTCTTCATGGATGGGGGATAGATGGCTACTACACCATATAACTCACTTGATAGTACCGGAACTCGTTTCTGAGTTTTAGCGGCGCGCACATTGTAGTACACTTTCTTTTAAAATATATATTGATTATTTACATTATTGAAATAACAAAAATAATTAACATTACGAAATAATTTTCTTGTTTCAGCTGTAGTACCTACCTAAGTATCTATGTAGGTAATTACAATTACTTATAACAACGTGGAAATTTTCCATAAAAAAGATGCTCTTGCATTTTAAAGTTTCTGCAGAAACGAGACGCTTGTTTTGTTTTTTTTTTTTTTTTCTTTCAGTTTTTGTTATTAGTCCTTAAAATTACCCGAGGAATATTAAAAGCTACCTTATTTTTCGAACAGTGATAAGAGATCGACTAGCTATGACAATTATTATCCAAAGTTGCATTAAAGATGAATAAGAATAAAGGAACTAATAAGGACATCAAAAGCACTCTCGTCACGTTTAGGCGCACTGACTACATTCATCACCATCTTATCTTGCTCGCTCGAATGGCGCAGGGGAGCATAATGGGCCTTGGTCGTGATTCATGGCCAGCAGCGGTTTCCCCTAAAGTGTGTTTGGGCATTTTTGTGAACTGCCATTAGAAATGTAAGAAAATAAGACAAAATGTGTATTATAATTTTACCATAGTCTAAACAGTGCGCCATTCAAATGCCATGTTAAGAAAATGCACCAGTCGGTGTCCGTGTACTGCCCAAGAGTTAATTAATCCAAACGAATCCCATGTGTGCGTCATGAATTCAGTTACTATGGGACTTTCTTTTCTAAGAAATAGTTCAAACAAAACATACTGTTGAAGCTACAGCGGTATCGTGCGAACGTGGAAACCTTGGAAATTTACGAGCTGCCCGTGAGTGCAGCGTCTATGAGAATTATAAACATTAAATTTGGACGGAATAGTATTTTGCAAGATTTAATAGTTTATATTAAGTAAAACTTCTTTACGCACGCTTGACTTTGGGAGTAAGCTGGTGAATTCGAGAGCGTTACGAAAAGTGTGATCGGGCGAGGCGAGCGGAAGTTGAGAGGGAGATATAAGTTAGTGAAGATAGATTTCGTATATTACTGTAGGGGCAAGAGAGAGAGGTGCGAGCACACATTTTCTTTCTCTCTTTCCCTCATAGCCAGTTTCGTTTCGTATTTGCACACAGTGCAGGCCTATTGTCACTGTAGGAGCAAGAGAGAGCAATGCGCATGCACATTTTCTTTCTCTCTTCTTTTATAAGTTAGTGAAGTTTTACTTCAGTCGTGTGGTCTAAAGCACACTCGTTTCTTTTTTTCTTTAGCACCGTTGTGATTTGAAACTCGATGAAACGAAAAAGCGGCACTAAAAAGAGACAAACACATACATCTATGGGATTTAGCCTGCGAGAGAATGAGATAGAATAATGGGTCTCCTCTTTGTGCGGGTCTTCGTAGCGTCCCCATACTTGTGCACTTTAGTTTTCTGAAGTTTTCACTTCTACCGCGTGTGAACTGCACACTTGTAATTTTTGTGTTTTATGTTGTTACTAAAATAAGTTAATTTGCAGGAATACTTACCAATTGTAACCGACGAGTTCATCGAAAATCAATTCATCGAAAATCAATTCATCGAAAATCAATTCATCGAAAACCAATTCATCGAAAACCGATTCACCGAAAACCAATTCATCGAATGATTAATTCATCGAATCGCCAATTAATCGTTTTTTTTTTTCAAAAAACAATCAAATAAATACCTATATACTATTAGAGAATGCATGAGCTTTGTGCTGAGCACATTATATGTTAAATTTAAATATTATAAAATTACTCTAAATAAACCGAATCAAATTAAAATTACAAAATCAATCCAATCATATCTCATAAAACAAAAAACTATATATTCTTAATTATATTTTTATAAAAATTACTAAGGTTCTCAACGTCTGTTTTATAGTTAACACATTCATATGTGTTTATGAAAACCATTTTCCTAATTGATCTTTTATGTAAATTAGTTTCCTTGTTCAGTGTGTTATTATCAATTTTTTTATATAAATTTATTTGTCAACTTTTATTGACCAATGCTTTTTTAACTTCCTGGTCCGCTCAGCCTTTCTGTCTAATATCTACAAAAAAAATCGATGAATTAGTGATTCGATGAATTGGTCATTCGATGAATTGGTTTTCGATGAATTGATTTTCGATGAATTGGTTTTCGATGAATTGGTTTTCGATGAATTGGTTTTCGATTAATTGATTTTCCATGAACTCGTTTTCGATGAACTCTCCGTGAACCCTTACCAATGGCATAATATTATTATTTACTCTTCTTCATTCTACATTAACGGCCTCCGTGGTTCCGAGGTAACACTCTCGACTCACAATTCGAAGGTCTCGGGTTCGAATAAATTTTATTTGATTAATTTGTGGTAAATCACAATTAAATCATTTAAAAATAATATATAGTGTACTAGCTGGTACCCGGCATGTGTTGCAATACCATTCAAAGAAATAAATTGATTCTCCCTGCATGTCCTTTCCCGTGCGTCCCATTTCCCTTCCATCTTTCCCGCCTTCTCCCTAACTCGTCTCTTCCCTCTCCGCGACACTCTCACCTTCTTCCTGCCTTTCCACCCTGCCGCTAAAATATATGAAATACATATTTTCCTTTATACAAATTTCATATTGCCAGAGCTTACCATTGTATACAGCCTTTGTTACTAGCTGATAATGTAGCTTTCTATTGGCGAAAGAATTTTTCAAATCGGTTCAGTAGTTTCGGAGCCTATCCAGTGCAAACAAACAAACAATCAAATCTTACCTCTTTATTATAGTGTGTTAGTTTGCGGCACGTTCCAGAGTGGAAGATACTCTAAGTATCACCCTAATATAAGACCACCGTTCAGAATTGAAACGATGCTTGAAATGGCTTTATCCGTGTTTGTTGACCACATCTGAATAGCCAGGTACTTCCCCACCTTACTATTCCCCATCTCCTTCCCTCCCCACTACCTTCAGTCTCACAACACACCCCAATTGGAGACGCCATAGTCTCACTGGCTCTAGATGGGAGCAGTTGGTGACTGTTGTGCGGTATTCATTTAAAAAAAAGAAAACATACGTTTTTTTTAATGGAAGCACGAATCTAACATCAATTCAAATGTGTAAATCAACGTTTTCGTTCATTTTGTTGGTTTTGTATCCAATAAGTGGATAATGGTTGCATTTGAATAAATGACGAGGCGAGGCTTTTTGTCAATTACAGCTCGCCCTCCCCCAAACCCCCTCTAGTGGGGAAGTTCTGATTAATCACTGTTAATAATCAGCCCTGCACGGAAACAATTATTTGACTTCGATTACCCCTGAGTGGCTACCTAATGAGAGTGAAAAACGGTTTCTAATTAACTATTTACTGTTAATAGGTCCTCTGGGATACCATTTAATTAAAACGCTATTTTCACAAAATTATTTACTTTCGATTCTAATTACAACCGGGCATTTCACGTGAATTCAAATCACGTCAAAATATTTAATTATTTGTCGCTCAGTGCTTTTTCGTTCAATTAATTATTATTTATTCACCGGTTAGCTGATTTCGTTTTTTTGTTCATTTGTTTTTTTTAAGTTAAAAACTTCTGTGGCACCGTTGTGATTTGAAACTAGATGAAACGAAAAATAGCGACTCTAAAAATGGACAAACACATACATCTATAGGATTTAGCCTGTGAGAGAATGAGATAGTATAATCTGTCTCCTCTTTGTGTAGTGCTTCGTAGCCTCCCCACTCTTGTCTACTTTAGTTTTCTGAAGGTTTCCCTTCTACCGCGTGTGAATTGCATACTCTGATTTTTTTAATTATTTATTTGCCTGTGGCAGAATTTTCTGCAAAACACTTAGATATTGTCGAATAACTAATGTTTCATTTTATGTTTGTTGAATATAATCTTCTCGAACCTCCCTATATAACCATCAGAACTGTTTTGACTTTCCATCAAAAGACGGATATATCTCAGCGTATCTTGGAAATAGCAAAGGAAGGATGAAAGCATATTAAATGCGATGGAAGTGAGTTCTCTTAAGATCACACGAAAATATCTAAAGTTCTACATTTCAATACTTATCTATCTATCTGGGTATGTAACTTGCCGAGATATAAAATAGCAAAGTAAACTATACCTATACCTAGAAAATATTTGATAGCATTTTTTTCCAAAAAGAAGGAAAACCGGACGTCAAGTGATATAGTTATGAATAGATTATGAAGTTCTTATTTACTACTAGCAGACCTGGCCACACGTTGCTGTGGCTAACGAAACACAACGCCATTACCCAACCTTTATAAAACCCACACCACCCGCTGCCCGCTGCCTGAATTGAATATTTGAATTTCTCGGCTTTTCTCCACTATAATAAGCATTTACTATACATATAAACCTTCCTCTTGAATCACTCTATCTATTGGTGAAAACCGAATGAAAATCCGTTGTGTAGTTCAAAAGATCTAAGCGCACATACATTTTGAGCGACTTCATTTATACTATGTAATGATAATGATGATGATGATGATCGCACACAATTATATTTTCTTTGTATTCTCGGCTTTTCTCTACTAAAATATGCATTTTTTATACATATAAACCTTCCTCTTGAATGAACCTATCTATTGGTGAAAACTGCTTGAAAATCCGTTGCGTAGTTTAAAAGATCTAAGCGTACATACATTCTGAGCGACTACTATGCCGTTTAAAATCGCACACAAATATATTTTCTTTGAATTTCTCGGCTTTTCTCTACCATAATATGCATTTATTACACTTATAAACCTTTCTCTTGAATGACCCTATCTATTGGTAAAGACCGCATGAAAATCCGTTGCGTAGTTTAAAATATCTAAACGCACATACATTTTTAGCGACTTCATTTTATACTATGTAATGATGGTCATATATCATTATCTAACAACATGAATACGTCTGCGCCAGTGAAGGACAGAGGAAAAAGATTTCTTTAACTTGGTCAAAACTGAATTACGGCGCGTTATTGAAGTTGCCCAAATCGATACGTACTTTTCGGTCCCCCGTCACACTGCTGACACAGAACTGAAACTTTATCGTATCAACTTTCCAGTTCCCAAAGTGGAAGAAAATTAGACACGTAACGTGTCAACACAAGTTTCACACTTCTGAAAATGTTTTTTTTTAAGTTTTGGAAATGTCAATGTTATTTAACATTTATCACGTCATGTTGGAAGGTTCCAACATAATAAATCATCCACATTTTGGTACGTGCTTATAATATTCCTGGGATAATCTAATGGTAAGAATTATTTTTACACATAGCCCTGTTTTGAAAAACAATTTTGGTATAATGACACAAAGTGAATCATACTTGAACTTGAATACTATGAATAACAACACTTACAATTAACTATATCATACATGATATATGCATGTTCGTCTCTTATTAATACTCTTGACATGACCTGACTCATATTTCGAGCATGCGATTCCCTTGGTCGTGGCATTTCTTCCTCGATCGTCCCCGACTTCTTCTATCATTCAATTTCGCGTCTTATATTCTCCTGGCACACCTGTCTTCGTTCATCACCGCCATATGCCTGCACCATGTACCTATTCACAAATATCTTATTTGGGTAAATAACAACTAAATGGTGTTTTTTTAGAGGTATACAAATTCAAATAGAAAGAAACACACATGGTTAATGTTATTGGCTTTATTTAATAAATAATTTTATGCCATTATAGTTTAAAATGATTTCGGGCATATGAGTGCCACTGCTAGCTCGAATGAAGCGCAATCGTGAAGTCCAATTTTCGACAACTTGTTTTTTTTAGTGGTTTGATTTTTAATCTGGCAACATTGCAGACTATCAATTTGACAGTTGACAGTTGATATGTAGTCAGTAGGTTTTGCCTTTTTACCATGAATAGACTGACGTCAGAACAGCACTTGCAAATTGTTGTGACAGAGCTGTGGTTTCAACACGATTTCGCGACATGCCACACGGTGGGTGCCACTATCAATTTATTGCGGGAAACGTTTAGTGAGCGCATAATTTCACGTAATGGACCTGTGAACTGGCTTCCACGGTCGTGTGATCTCACACCAATAGATTACTTTCTTTGAGTGTATGTGAATTCACTAGTTTATGCTGATAAACCAGAAGCGCTGGACCATCTGGAAGTCAACATTTAGTTAGTTACTCGCGATACACGTCCCCAGTTGCTCGATAAAGTTGTCGAAAATTGGACTTCACGGTTGCACATTCGAGCTAGCCGTGGCGCTCACATGCCCGAAAAAAACCTGTTTAAACAAAAAGGCATAAAATTATCTATTAAATAAAGCCAATATCATACACATTAACGTTATTTTAATGTGATTTTTTCATTTTGAATTTGTATACCTCTAAAAAAACACCCTTTATTTCCAAATACTTCGTGTTTGTACTATTCATATAATAAAATACGAGTAACTAGTAGGTACTGCGGGAGTTAACCAATTATTTGATCCCTCGGGAGCAAGGAATATCGAAAATCCATTATCCAGAATAAGAATTAATCTTTGTTCCACAATGTGGTTTTAAACTACGAAACAACCGACTCTCCCCGTACCCGGCGGCACCCGGAACGTCTGGCGTTAGTATGATGTACGGAATTAATCGAACTGGAACAAACGTAGCAAATGCATTTAAACGATAAGTTGCCATTCCTTTTAATACAATATCGTTTCACATTTATCATTTATTCGAAAAACTTTCTGCTTAAACGCCCCATCGTATGGGGCCATAGGAAAGTGCTATTGTTTTCTATGAAATCGATGAAGTCATTCCGTTTTCTTCAGCGAGGGGAGGAAAATTATGCCATCGTCAAGGAAATAATTGTTATGAAAGTTTAAAAGGGAAACCCGCTGCATTTTTATATTCCTAGCGGTTGGTTGCCCATTGTTATAAAATACCTTATCGATTCTGACTGTTCACTTCTTCAGAAAGCAGGAATTTTGAACATCAACAACTCTGGTCACGTGTCAAGTAGTGGCGTATTCGTCACGAAACATCACTTTCCGTTGAGTCATGTTGTGCCATATATTTCACCAAATGACAAATTTATCTCTCGTTCTATCTTCTTTCTATTATGGTCAGACTTGTGATGTAAACAATAAGAAAGAGAAAATAACAAGCATTATCTTAGCATTTAGAAGTCTTCTAAACGTTTGTAAATTAGAATTTGTAAATTTTTTTAAATTATAGTCTAATGAATGCGTGACGAGAGCGTTACAAAAAGTGTGATCGGGCGAGGCGAACGGAAGTTGAGATGGAAATATAAGTTATTGAAGATAGATAGAGAGAGAGTTACGTTTCGCATTCTGTATGGGCAAGAGAGAGAGTTGCGAGCACACATTTTCTTTCTTTCGTTCTTTCATAACCAGTTACGTTTCGTATATCTAAGACACAGTGCAGACCTATTGTCTGTATCACACTGTGGGAGCAAGAGAGAGCAGTGCGCGCACACATTTTCTTTCTCTCTTCTTTTACAAGTTAGTGAATTTTTACTTCAGTCGTGTGGTCTAGACTGTCAAGAGCACACTCGTTTTAAAAAAAATAATAATTTAATAATGGTAAATTGTTTTGTAGTACCGTTTAGTGATAAGATCACCTCAAGAGATAAAAGATATATTGATTTTAATATTTTTAACGTTTTTCTATGGTGAGAAAAAGGTGCTCAACTGCTCACCCACTTGGTGCATATTTCTTGCTACACAGCACACAGGAGAAATGCGAGAATATTGCGAGATAAGATTTCTATGAAAATACTCCCCCGTACTAGGGAGTAATATCTTCTAATGGAGGTATTATTAAGAAATACTCCTTGCTTTCAAAATTCAAACAGAAAATACACATTATTTAGTTTCTCATTATTTGAAATGGATATTATGCATATATTACCTACGTATTGTAGAATGTTTTTGGTTACTATAATAATTCCCTGTACAGTTTTGGTAAGTTATATAAAGGTTTTTGTCCCTCAATTAAAAACTTACAAATTATATATAAAAACGTTCCGTTTTTTACATTTATTTTTCAATTCAATTTTCATTAAATTTATAAACAAAATATTGCAGAAAGAATAAAATACATTTTTCAATTTACCTCAAATCAATCAATGAAGTTTAAGATGTTATCTTCTGCTAATAATAATATAAGATAGTGTCTGTTTGTAGTGGGCGGGCGGCGTGGATTTGATTTGTATGTAAATCTACAGTTTTATTCGAGTGCTTCAGATATATAGTTAAAATTGTTATTTTTTTAAAGAATCTTAAGCTGCAAATGATTTTGTTAAATTAGGCACTAAATTGAATTTCTCTTGTAAATGCCATTTTTTTAATGACGAGTAGTTTGATTTCGCTTAAATTTCAACATTTGTTAAATTAATAAACAAGTGATGGAATACGTTGGAATGTTTTGATGCTTCATAGATTTAACAAAGATTTTCTGCTCTTGTTATGATTAGAAACCATCAATAATCCAATAATCCAGAACACCAATTCATACGCGTGTAGAACAATCGAGATAAGTATTTCTTGCTTGGGAAGGCAGTGTCTTTGAAATTAATGAGTTTCAATAAATACAGAGATTGCAAGGGGAAGCCGGCACACGTAATATTAGGACATATTCATGGAATGATCCGAAAACCATGCGAATATGAAATAGGATAATTAGTTTTAAATCAGACGCCCAAAATAATAAGATTTTTCTTACCCATTCTTGCAAAGACAAAATTTCATGGTTCGACCGTAAATCTATATATATAAAAATATATATTATGGTTGCTTGCTTATACGTATGTATGTTTCTTATGCGTTGCTAAACCATTCATCCGATTGAATGGGGATGAAACTTTGAGGATTTGATGTGCGCATGACCGCGATGGATTGTGAGCTCTGGCCTCACGAAATTATGCGTTGCTAAACCGTTCATCCGATTGCGATAAAACTGTGGGGATTTGATGTACGCGTGCCCGCGATGGTTTCTATATATATCTAATAGTGAACTCTGGCATCATGAAATTATGCGTTGCTAAACCGTTCATCCTATTGCGATGAATCTTTGATGATGGTTTCTAAGTGTAATAGTGAGCTCTGGCATCATGAAATTATTCGTTGCTAAACCGTTCATCCGATTGCGAAAGGGAACGGGACGAATGGGAAAGAACACGCAGGGAGAAACAGTTTCTTTATTAAGTGGCATTGCAATGCATGCCGGGAACTCGCTAGTATAGAATAAAATTCACCCTTGCAGCGCAGCGTTTTTCTCGCTGAGTTTTGTGTTTTATGCACTTTAAAGGTTCCGTTTCATAGAATTTTAACAGACTATTATTATTCTTAACTAAATTAAACTTTCCGAATGACGAAATCAACAGTTGCGGTTTACTAAATTGCAAATAGGTAGATACTTTTTACACTTTCTTTAATGTTTCAGACTGATAAAAATTGACAGCGTTTCTTTGGTAAGGCCTTAGAGATCGCTGTCTCGCGTTACCTTATTGTTCAGAACAGAAACTACTTATTAAGGAGGGCACCGGGAAGAATGGAAGTTGAAGGAAAGTTCTGCAGGCGGGACCTAATTAGCCCGCGAGGCCGGACTCAAAGGGAATGTATAAAGAAGTGGAAACGGCAAATAGCACCTTTAAAATCACACGCAGCACCACATTCGCTGAGTGACTGCCGTCCGCGACGGTCGCTCCTCTGGCTTGGCATATGCCATTCCCCGACATTGTCGCTTGTTCCACGCCCGTTCGCCTAGTTCGTGAAAACCACACCACAGTGAATCCAAAGTGCCTTTCCCAGTAAAGGAACCAAAAAAATCACCTCAGTCTACAGTGCTTGTTCGCGCCATTTCATACCGTCCCTTGTGCTTTGAACTACAGTGCTTAAAACATTCGTGCCTTCAGTTATCCTAGTGTTTTCCCCCATTCTATACCATCATGTCCTCCCCCCTTCTCCAAACCTCCGACGAATACCAACGCCTTACTCTCGAGATCCAGTCCTTCTTTGCCAACCACCCCGACCCCAACAACATGTCCCTTGAAGACAAAGAACATGTCTTCAACTTGGCCTTCCGCAGAGTTCACAGTTCCCCTCCCAACTCCCCCTGCAACTCACCCCGCCCCCCCCCCCCCGCCAACCCCCCCAAACCTCCCCCTTACTGCCCCCCAAACTGACCCACCTATCACCCCTCAAACCGACCACCCCCTTACCGCCCCTCAAGAAAACCGCCCTACTATCGCCCCCCAAACCGTTTGCCCTCCCATCGCCTCTCTATCAGATCGCCCCCTCACCGCCTCCCAACCCCTTGGCCCTCCAATCGCCCCTCTAACCGCCTCCCAAACCGATTGGTCCTCAATCGGTTTAGGTTTCCTTACCTTCCCCCCCAACCCCCCAACCAAGGGGCAAAGACATCACTCCTCATCCTCGCGCTCCAGCGTCACCAAAGAGCCAATCCAACCAACTTCCGACAACCCAGGCCCCGAGGAAATGGCCTGGGTCTGCGTCAGATCATCCCGCAAACGAGTCCGTCTAAAGAAACCCCCCCACCCGTTCTCATTCCAAAATACCAAGAAGTTTCTTCCCAAGCTAGTAAACCGATCCATCAATCAAACCTGCTTCAAACACAAGCCCCACCCCTCAGTCTACCACTCCCCTCACCCCTCGACATGCCACCGCCCCCCCAAGCCTTCCTGCTCTTCCCCCAAGCCCCGACATCTATCTACCTACCCCCCTTTCCATCTCTCTTATTACCCCCTCCTCCTCCCTACCCCTCTTCAACGTCCCCAATAAAATAAAATAAAAAACCAATCAACAATCACTAAGTCCTACAACCATTAAACAAACACATGATGAAGGAGAAAGGGGCCGTATGGCCCGGTGCTCCAAAGACAGTATATCACAAGTCACAAGTCACCTTTAAAATCAGAAGAAAGGGACCTCCGCTTCGTCTCCTCCGCATAATTAATTAATGAACCCTCGCACTTAGCTGAGCCCACCGTCGATAGTCCTGATTTAATATTGTGGCAATTTATTCTCTAATGATTATATTACTTTGTTCATAATAGACTAGCTTTTTCTGTTGCTTTATTTTTAATGATTAAAAATGATTCATAGTGCAAATCTATAAATATATAAATGAATCCCTATTTCCCTTGGTTACGCCATAACTTCAGAACGACTGTACCTATTTCATTCATCCTTTTTTAAAGTTTTCTAATACTCTGTAGAAGGTTCTTCCGAAAGAAAATTTAAGAACATTGAGCAGCAAATTTAATAATTTCAGTAAACTTAACGACTATTTTAAATTCGTACGTTTGACAATTCACGCGTTTGATGAAATTGAAATTAGCAGGGAGCTGTTTTTTTGTATTGAAAGAATTGTCTATGAAAAAAATTTGGATAAAAAAATTGTAATAGGTGGCACGTGAGCTGTTTGAAAACTGAATGTACTTGGGCTGAATATATGAAACTCGGGAGGAGGATTTGCGGGAAGGGGGAGCGGGAGAGGGGAGAGGGTGGGCGGGGAGGGTGGAAGGGGAACGCGGGAGAGTAGGGGATGCGGGAGGGGAACGGGGACCCACGGGAAAGGACATGCAGGGAGAAACAATTTATTTCTTTGAATATGGCATTGCAACGCATGCCGGGAACCAGCTAATAACTTATGAAATCCTAATTATTTTGCACGATTTCATTTAATAAACCGTATAATTACTATAGTATATGAAAAAATCACTTAATCGCTTGCCAATCTCAGACAATCTTATGTATTTTAATTTTACTAAAATGATACTTTTATAATCCACTATTACCACATGTTACACAATCTACTATCTGGGGCTAGGAATTATGCAGATAGCTTTTTCTTGATTGGGTATTTTATATTTCAGCGTTATGTTGCTGTAGCTATTTTATGTTAGCTATTTTTAACTCTTTGACAATGCGTGGTTTCTTCAAGCAAAAGCTTATTCACTTAAAAATAACCCAACCCTTTGTATTTACTATCACCATATTTAATTCTTCAGTTGCTCTATGTCTACAGCATGATAAACTCGCCCACTTCTTTCCGGTGACGATAGACGCGAGCGACTGAATTTCTACGCAAGATGACCGTTCGCGGGTTGGTGGGTATTCAAAGAATACACAAATCCTGAAGCAATTGGATCATTTGTTCGCACAAAGCCCGGACTTATAAATCTCTTTCCAATTTCGGTCCTCACTTTCCCCACCGTCCTTCTCCGCCCATTCGCAATTGTGATTCTCAGGAAAGGTTCGACGGCTCTTTCGCTCGATGAAAAGAAGTACAGGATCTTCTACTTGAACTGGAGGAACCTAGTCAAAACAAACAGCCTTTCTTATACGATCATTTTCCGGAGTGTTTGAGGAAGTCTTTCCTTTCTAGGAACTGTGAGGAAATAGTGGGCAACCTGTTTCTAGTTCCTTTAAGTAGGCGACCAGTTTCTTTAAAGAGTAAAGTTTCTTAAAATAGGCAACCGGTTTCTTCGTGTTTGCCAAAGTTCAGTTCGGACTGCCCACTTGCTCCGTCTTCAGTTTTGTTACGCAGGCCTCGGTAGTTTGCTCATTCAGAACTTTCCGCCGTACTAAGTTGGACTGTTCAAGTGCCGGCGGATTTTATAAACCTTTTTAAAGTTACTTACCTTTTGCAATTTGATCTCGTATTCTTCTTTAAATAATAATAGTACAGCGTACGTTTAAAAATACCTACTTGTTTTACTGGCTCCGTCTTGTACAACTAAGAACTTTTTCATACTAAAACTTTATTAATTCCTTACTGTTGTACATCCTCTATTTAATTGGTAAGTTAGTATATCATAAGAAAATTTACAGGTCACTACAGTAAGCTCTATTTCTGTACAGTTTGCTAAAAGTTGCCTAGGATGAAAGCTTTAGACATGAAGATTTCACGAAGCTGAGTTAAAGGCAAATTTGCATTTTACTCCAATGAACTGCATCAATTTCCTTTCCAATAAACCTTTAATGAAAGCTGTATATACGAACCTTAGCATATGCAATAACTAGAAGCTGCAGTACCTATAGTATTGATTTTATATATTTATATCACTCTAAAGCAGATTAATGATACCGCAAAGCTGCGCATTCCTTTGGAAAAGAATGATCAATATGAATACTGAAAACTTGAATGGTTTTTCGAGCAGATCTATAGATTATAGGTATGTATATTAACTTCGTTACCATAGTCATTAATAGACATCGGATTATATGCACTAACAAAGTGCCAAAATATGCATGCAAATATGCACTAAAAAAGGCCGAAATATGCACTAAAAACTCTTGATATGCCTAAAATATGCAAAATCAAAATACCATTTTTATTTTTGTATATTTTAATTAAAGACTATACAAAAACAGCGGAATATTCTTAAAATTATGCATTGTTTTTGTAACAATATATAATTAAGTATTTTTCCAAATTTTCGGGCAAAAAATTTTGATGTTTGTCACCCAAAATGCCGAAAACGACTTCTCTACGTCAACTGACGTCATCTGACAAAATTTAAAAAAATTGGTGCCATTTCTGGAGATACCTGTTGAGGCAGTGTATGTCTGACCTGTGCCGTTGATGTAGGCATAAAAAGTTCTTCATGTCTTCAAAACTCGGATTCTTAAACAAAATAGCGTCTAACTTTTCACGAAGCTTTTCTGATATTGAATTGGGAAGGGCGTTGGCGAGTTCAATCATTGTTTCCAGTATTTCTATTGATTTAAATAGAGGAAGGTTTTTTGTTTCCAATTTTTCTATGGCATCTGGTAAATTGTGGAAATGTGTTGAGATGAGGGTGATATTCTGTTTAATGGATGCCTCTTCAAATGCTAAATATGCACGATTGGGAAAAAAAGGCTAAAATATGCACTAACGCCGTAATTAGAGAGTTATATGCATTTGCATATACAAATATGCAAATGCATATAATCCGATGTCTAGTCATTAACAACGGTCCAATTAGGTACATATTGTTTTTTTATGTATAAAATCACGATCATCATAATTTTACTCAATTTTATACAATGCATCTACAGATACAAACAGCACATTCCCTTCTCGTTCCTGTTAACAAACTTTTTTCTACCCTTCAAAATTCGGGCGTATTTTGTCAGTAGGTTAAAATATTTCCGCTTTGTAATAAATCCAAATAAATGAAATATTTGTGAACGTATCCAAAAAAAAAAAAAAAACTTTGTTCTAATGGTGATAAAATAAGCTCTCAAATTTATTTTTAGAAATAACCATGTATTTTTAAAAATATTTTAATTGTGAATGCAAACTTCAGAAAGTTTTAAAAATGGCTCACCTTTCTTTTTTCTAACTAATGTTACTGATAACGAAAAAAAAGAGAGTGTGCAATTCATACACGGTAAAATTTAAACCTTCAGAAAACTAAAGTAGACGAGAGTGGGGAAGCTACGAACAACCGCACAAAGAGGAGACCGATTATACTACCTCGTTCTCTCGCAGGCTAAATCCTATAGATGTATGTGTTTGTCTCTTTTTAGTGTCTCTCGCTTCCGTTTCATCGAGTCTCAAATTACAACGATGCTAAAGAAGTTTTCACTTGAAAAACTCAAGATTAAATCCGATAATGGTCAAATGTGTCTCACTTTGCGTATTCATTGCACAAGCGCGCCTATGTGGCCTCGACCCTGTGTAATTGCCATACACACTGAGCAACTAGAATTGTCACGAATAGTCTTCCTCGTAAGGGCCGCACTCACCGGCACTCAGAAGAGCGCAAGAGGTTGCGGGAGCAATTATTTAAGTCAGTCCAAACGGTTCGATTAATCTTTCACCCCCTCCGCCCGCCGGTCTGCCCCCCACTCCCCACCCCTTCCCCGGTAGACGATGCCAGCCAGCCGACCCTGCATCTTTAATACCCCGTGCATACTCTAGTAGGCTGCCTGAATATTCACACAGGGAACCTCTTTTGTCAAGCTGAATTCGTTTTGCGAATATGCATACAAGCTTTAATAATATATATTTTTTGCGACTGTGTTAGAATTATGTGTGTATTGCTGTGTCAGGGAATCGCTTTTGTCAATATGTGTTGCTACGTCATAGAACATGGAACCGCTTTTTTCAAGCTGAATTCGTTGTGAAAATGTTTGTTCAAGTCCTACAGAAAACATATTTATAACATTTTTTAATAAAAAAAAAACAGAATATGCGATTCACACGCGGTCAAATGAAACCTTCAGAAAACTAAAGTAGACATGAGTGGGAAAACTACGAAGCACTTTTTTCGAAGTGAAAACCCCGTTAGTGATTTGAAATTTGGATGAAATGGAAATACGTCAAAAAAAATTATTATTTGACGGTCCTCGGTTCTAATATAATGCGGTAAATTCACGACTACGCGCGGGCCTCAAATAGCGCCGCGGTATGAAGCGCCTAGAGCGACATCCTGCTGACGGATGTTCGAAACCTACCAAATCCAAAACAAAAAACATTTTTATTTTTGTTAAAACAATATCCAATCTTCAAACCACTTTAAATTAAACAGGCAAAAGAAAAGAAAGTGACATCTAGCGACTTTTTTTTCACTTCTACTGCTTGTGAATTGCACACTCTGATTTTTTTTAATAAATGTGAAGGATGATTTTTTCCATATTTTTGTCGTCGAAATCCAGTGCATCTTTTCCTATACAGTCATCCTTTTAGTATTTGTGTATTCTTCCTCGGAATCGATTTCTTTTGCCTGTTCATTTTGGAATGGTTTGAAGATTGGATTTTTGTAAAATCAATTACAAAAATAAAAATATAGATTTTTTTTGGATTTCATAGGATTCGATCCTTGGTCCGCTAAATGTATGCAGAGGTTCGTCAGGCGCTTTATACCACGACACCAAGGAAGACTTGCAAATTACCCGTGAATTAAATAAATATTTTATTGCTATCTCATTCGCTCACAGGCTAAATACTAATATGTGTTCGCCTCTTTTTAGTCGCTCGTTACCGTTTCATCGAGTTTTAAATCGCAAAGGTGCTAAAGAAGTTGTCACTTCAAAAAAGTACAATATTTTAAAGTGCACAGCGCTCCATAGCGTGTTGACTGTTGAAACAATATTCGTGATCATCAAATCTTTATGTGTATTGTGGGCGTGCCTAGTGTGCCCGATAAATTTATTTTATTTCAATTAGATGATCTGATAGCTAAAGCTCAAGATAATTTGTTTAAAACATATAAGAAAAGAATAATGGACGTAAATTACAGGACTTGAACACGAAACCCTCCGCATACACTGATAATGAGATTTAACCAACCTCCTATATTCAGATTTCGGTCGCATCATTATCTTTTTACTAGTGTATTTTTCTAAAACGACGACTTTCTGTGTTTGAATGCGCAATATTTGTTTTTTTTTTTTGTTTTGTTTGTTTGATTGTTTTTTTTTGGGAAAAGTGTTTTGGAAAGGAAAATTGTAAGCTTTGGGATGTTAGGTCTGCGAAATGTTTGCACGTTGTGTTTTGATCCACGTTTATTTTATTTCGAAAACTGTTGTTATAGGAACGAGAAATTAAACATTCATGAACTAAAACAATTTACTACTTCTGCTATAAAATACCTGCACACATTTTTTTACGATCAAGTCTGTAAAAATGCTATTTTATAGTGAAATAAACACCAAACGCGATTAGGCAGAACACCTCCATGAATTTTTATAAATATTATATTATGTACATACTTTTAATATTTTAAGAATTTTACGAAACGTTTAATACTAATGACTATCTTAAAGGGCCATTAACCAGCCAGTGGCCTAGAATTCTTAGATTTTAGGATCGTTCAGAGCGGTTCCAATGAGAAAGATTAATTGTTCTCCGTACCAGATTTTTTAAATGATAACTCAATATCGGTTTTATTTCATTCAAAATGTGCTTTAATTTATACCTACATTCAAAAATTCTGAAAAACGTGATGATAAAACTATTAAAATTATTAAATTTTTGTTATTATTTTTTGATAATAAGTATTTATAATTTTTCAATAGGGTCTAAGCAAAATAAGAATGTAATTTTGTTTTTAAATATTAGTTTGTGAGATCGTAAATTAAAATTCAAACTTTATAAAACAAAACAAGTGTGCGGATCTTTTTTTAAATGATTTTATTTAAACTAAAATTAAAATTCTGAAGCATAGCGTTTCCAGATAATTTATTGATTAATTTTACTGCATAAGAAATGTGTGTTGTATAATACAAAATTTTGTTTGAAAATTTAACAAATCTGCCAACGACCCACGGTAAAACCTTATTGTACTAAAATTAAAATAAATTTAATTAAATATTTTTAAAAATTTAAAACATAACTAGATAAAAGAACAGTCTTTCTAAATAAATTTATTATTTTTATGTGGAAAAGAGTCAATACGTCTAAAATTTGATTTAAAAATGACTTATTTTCGTTTTTGTCTGGTTATTCCCTCTTAAGCCGCTCTATGCGTACAAAATTAACGTTTACTTACTTTTTATTATTATATTTCCTGGTGCTCCACTTTAAATCAACTGCTGTTTGTTAAATAAAATATATACTTCTTGAAGTTTCTGCACTCGATATATACGATTGCAAGAGATTTCTGTAGCCATTGATCTGAAAATTCCTAGAAGTGTGACATACCGATTTGAAAGAAAAGTAATATTGACAATTTACTTCTTGTGGCTCCTAGGTTGCAGTCAATCCAATGAAGTTGATCATCTGTTCATAAAAGAATTTCATTATTTTATAAGATTTACCTAATGTTAACCGGGGAATAATAATTTTAAAAAAAAAAATCAGAGTGTGCATTTCACGTGCGGTAGAAGTAAAACCTTCGGAAAAGTAGCCAAGAATGGGGAGACCAGGAAGCACTTTTTTTATCAAAGTGAAGGATAATTTTTTCCATATTTTTATCGTCGACATCCAGTGCACCTTTTCCTATACATTTGGTCATCTTATTCGTATATGTGTTTTCTTTTTCTTAGTCGCTTTCTTTGTCTCTTCATTTTGGAATTGTTTGAAGATTGATTTATCAAAAATAATTTATATTTTTTAATCGAAGGAATGATCCTTGGTTCTGCTGAATGCCTGGCCGCTAAGGTTCGTCAGGCGCTTTTTACTACTAGACCAAAGGAGACTTGCGTGGGACTGTGGATATGTCGTATTATATTGGAACCGAGTACTTGTGAATTACATAAATATTTTATTGCTATCTCATTATCTCGCTGGTTAAATCCTATAGATGTGTTTGTCTATTTCATTTCTCTTGCTTCGGTTTCATCGAGTTTCACATCACAACGGCGCTAAAGAAGTTTTCACTTCAATGGCTTAATTCAGGCACTCAGTCACGCCCACAACGCGCTTATGACTTATCTCTTGGTTGGGGCGTTACTGGCGCAGTTGATTTTGCATCGAACATAAGATTCTTTTTTTTTAATTTTTTTTATTATTTTACATCTTATATCTACAAATTCAACAGTTTGTTCATACATTTTTTCAGCATATATGTAACCTTATTCATAGAATTACATTGCTTTATAGTATCAGGTACTAAATTAAATATTTTCGGTATGTTGTATTCAAACGTTCTCTGTCCGTACTTATTATTAATTTTTTTAACTATTAACCCGTCGTTGCGCGTGAATCTAGTGCTGTATTTATGTTCTAATTTCTCTATATGCTGCTGGGTAAATATATGCTGAATTATAATTTTGTGCCATAGTATTTATTGCCTTAACAGGTAAAACTTTGGCACTCTGAAACAGTAATGGTGTATTATGTCTCTGTTTGAAAATATTAGGGACGACTAATAATTTTACAATTGCGTTTTGTACAATTTGGACTTGTTTAGATTTGTTATAGTAGTATTTCCCCATATTCTTAACTTTGCAACTCGATGAGTAAATTAACAAATAACCAGCCGATCCCAATAACTCATCATCGATGGAATATCATCTCTTCCACTTTCTGTCATTCTGATATTTCGTCCTCTTGTATGTTCTTTTAAAAAGCAACGCACTTAAAGTAGGTGTTGTTGTTTGCCTACCATTGAATGATGTACATATTTATAAGTCATTGGTCATACCCTCTTTCTCTTGGTGCCTACCACCTCGAGGTACCGAATAAACAATTGATCACGCAGAAGGGTGTTTGCTCCCTCCTTTATTAATATTGCTACGACTTGCGGTGTCTTTCCGCCCTCTTAGTCTTCCGGCAACCCAGAGGCTTGTGACTGACTAAGGGCCGGTTTTTACGCTTGTTACCATTTTTACGTATAGTCCAGTCAAGGAAGGAGGTGTAGAGTGCGTGAGCAGGGACCTAAGCGATTCCTTCAGAAACTTGTTCAGGGTACTTAGGGTGTGTTTGCATATGTATATATATTCTATAGGAGAATTCAATTTTATACAACTTCTTTCAAATAAATTTCATTCTCTGATGAATATTTTACACGATATCAAGGAATGTTTGATGAAGAATGTGGGATTTAATGTTTTTTTTTCGAATATGTCTACATTTGTGGAGCGTTTAATTCAAAAACGGCTGCGAATTAGAAAATAACGTAAAAAATATAAGTTGTAGATAATATTATGAGCTTTCATTTATTATGAGAAAATTTTCCTCTGCGCCGCATCGTTTTCAAGATATAAACGGAAACCCGAAAATTACAACCTCCCCCCCCCCCCCCCGCTCTCCTAACGCTTAATACTTTTAGTATGTTCACACCCTAAGCACCAAGAACAAACAAAAAAATTAATATTAATAAACAAAAATTTTAACAAAACAAAAAACGACTTCAAAAATGCACTAAAAAGTAAAAAAATAATTTCCTACGATTGTTATTTTTGGAGTCGGTGTCAGCCAAGGTAACTACATACATAGGTAGTTATAGGTGACATGTGGAGATCTTGGCTGACACCGACTCCAAAAATAACAATCGTACGAAATTATTTTTTTACTTTTTAGTGCATTTTTTGAAATGGTTTTTTGTTGTGTTAAAATTTTTGTTTATTTTTTTATTTTTAGTGACGAGCGTGCGTAAAGAAGTTTTACTTAAAAAAAAGAATCATCGAAATCTGTTGGCATAATATTGAGTTATTCGTCCATTTGTCGCGCACATACTTATTGCAAATTTAAGACATATATGGTTTTCTCATGGAGCCCATTGTTAGTGGACCAAATTAAAATGGGACCACACCGGAAGCACCAGCTTTCTAATAAAAAAATCATCAATATCGGTTCACACAATCGAAAGTTTTGAGGTAACAAACATAAAAAAAAATAAAAAAAATTGCCGTCGAATTGATAACCTCCTCCTTTTCGAAGTCGTTTAAAAATAAAGTTTCTGAAGGAATTGCTTGGGTCCCTGCTCACGCACTCTACACCTCCTTTTGGACCATTAATTGACTGAACTAGTAAATCTCCCCATTCATCTACTGCCGCAGAGATCTTCTCGTCAGCGACAGTGGACTCGTAGCTATTCTTACTAAAGCTTATACATACCTTGAGGGATATCTGCGGTCCTTTCGTTTGATTTCAATGAAAAAATGAAAAATAAAGTGCATACTTAACTCTGCAGAAGATTCTAAGACTTATCCGAAATCGGTTAGTTTATGCATGTTGTCCAGATACTAGCGGAACAACAACTACATCAACGATACAACGATACAGCTGGAATCTTGGGAATATGCATCACGTGGAGGACCTTTTTTTAAGCTTGTTCAATTTTTTTCGGTAAAGTAAATTATGAAGCCATTAAGTGCGCCATCTTCCCCTTCTCGTTTTCGGTCAATCTTCCTCTATTTTATCAGTTTGTTGGGTAAACTTTTATTTACCTTTCTTGTGTGTCTAGCTCGGTTGAACGATCATTTTTTTTATCGATACTGCCGGTAACTAGTCATCGTTTTCGAGCAAAACGACAGTTCACAACGACTAACTAAGGGCCGGTTGAAAAATCAGAGTGTGCAATTCACATGCGGCAGAAGTGAAACCTTGAGAATACTAAAGTAGACAAGAGTGGGTAGACTTCGAAGCACCGCACAAAGAGGAGACCGATTATACTATTTCATTATCTCGTAAGCTTAATCCTATTCTCTTTTTAGTGTCGCTATTTTTAGTTTCATCGAGTTTCAAATCACAACGGTGCTAATTAAGTTTTCACTTTCTTTGTAAGTTCTATTCATGTCTGTTATTATATCATCATAAGCCAGTTGCTTCATAATACTGAAATCCATAGAAATCGAATAGAGCTTAAACATCAATCGACCGTTCCAGATACTCCTGATGTGACCGATCTGATAATGTAGTTCGATGAACAACTTTTTAATTGGTATCTCTGTCAGTCAAGGGTATTTTACGAGTTCTAATACGGCATATTTTTCAATACCATCCAATATTGATCCTGAAAAATATGCGTCGCGATAAAAAAAAACCCCACAACGAAATTGAGAGTGGCAAACCAACCAAGAGATGTAAAGCCTTATTTCCTAGCTCTACGTAAAATGGAAAGGAGGCTTTGTTGTCGCTGAAATTCCTGGCAATGTTTTAGGATTCTGAAGTTAAGATCCTTCCTCTGAGAGCTCCGTTTTAGCCTCTCTTTCAGTTACATGCGTCGGTTAACTGTAAGAGGGAGATGCTATCTATCAGCAGCACGCCTTTACTGGCCATTTCCCAGTGGACCGACACTACGCGATGCTTCTTCCGGTTCGGTCGAAATATTACGCATCAAATATGTATGCATTCTAACTCTTTTGCTACGGAGTCGCTTCTCCGATGCTCTTTGAAAACCGTTACGCGAGTTCTGAAGTGCCTTTCGCCATTTGCAAATACCTACATAATACTCTTGTAATACTTCTCTTGAATTTTTAATTTATCGTTTTGAAACTTTTCATTACATTTTTTAGTACGTATCGGAAATTTTTAAGAGGAAAAGCTTTTGTAGAAAGGAAAAGTGGCTCAAGTTGTTTATTATACTGAAATTGCTACCCTCTCCTGGTGACTTTTTGATGTTTTTTTTTCTTCATTTTTTGTTTGTCCACCAACTGTGTCGCGGGCTGAATCGGCAGATACTGTGTTAGATAGAAGAGAACATCAGAATACAATTTGAATTATTGAGGCGGGGGTACCCATGCCCGCCTCCATAATTCATTGTTTGAAATTACTAAGTGGATTTGTTTAAGGTTAAACGTCACGTATTTTATAATCTACGCATTCACAGATGGCGCCAATCAAATTGTTTTAGGTTTTTAATGTTTTTTGCACGTTACGCTTCAAAATATTAAGGTAAATTAATCGTTGGCGTCCGTACATATTTAAAATTAGAATATAAATAAATAGTTTGGTCCATAAAAAAACGAAAATCTTTCAAGAAAGGCTGAAAAATACAATATTGGATTGAGTCACCGATACAAAATTAAATTTTTCAGCCTTTCTTGAAAGATTTGGGTTTGTTTATGGACATTTATTTATATTGTAATTAAATATGTACGATCGTGAACAATTAATTTACCCTAATATATATATATATATATATTTTTTTTTTCTTTAAAAGCGTAACGTGCAAAAAGCATCAAAAACCAAAAATAATTTGATTGGCGCCATCTGTGAATGCGTAGATTATAACGCACGTGACGTTTAACCTTAAAGAAGTAAACCAATGTGAACATATTGAAATTTGGAAATGGAGAATAAAATAAAAATGTCAAGTTCTTCCTTATGAAAGAAACTCTTACGATAGTAGGCTTTATGGGTATCAAATTACAAGTATCAACCTACACAACCCGAAAAATTAAGCAGTAAGCTCCTTGGCTCCTTTTTGTGTGAAAAGATAGTGAAATGATCTATTTTATCTTTTTCTGATTTTTCTGTTTTCAGAGTTTCGCTAATATTGTCTTCATTTAATTAAATATTTCACTACATTTACCTTGTGATTACTCAATTTGCATTAAAATATTATATAATAAATATTTTGAGTAAAAGGTGTTCACATCTACACTGACAAAATACATTGTTTGATTCTTTACTTACGATGTATAAAAGTTATATAAAATAACAAAAAAAAATAATAAGTTAATAAGCTAAGCGAAGGCGGAAGTAAAAGTAGTAAGTATTAAAAAATCAGAAAGGTACAATTTTTACAGGTATAGCGTTTTCGTTTCACTTGTAGGACCGTCGTATGCAAAACGTAAGCAGTAAAAAATTATTTTCTATTGGAAATTTTTATTCGAAACCGGAGGGAATATACATATTATTTATAATGGGACCGCCCAACACCTGACGCCCGCTTTTTGTGGTCACAAAAAACCCACCCTTATGATTATTTAATGGGTAGGCATTAGGTGGTCTTCGTGTTCATATACTCCATTTTATTTATTAGACCTTGCGTTTATTTAACCCGTCGCGGCGGGTGGCGTGGCGGATTCACACGGGGGAAAATAACTTACACAATGATAATGAATTAGGGAAGTTTGGATGAAATTATTTTCTTTCATGTTTAATAACTCTCGTACGTTATTACTTCCAAGACGTTATCGTGCTCTCGTGTCGTAGCCTATCTTGTTGTTGTGGACTTTCTTTGATGTTATTGTTACTGTACAATTTATTACGACGGGGGAACAGAAGGTAAGTGCGATGGGTTTTTGCACGAGGAACATTTCTCCGTGGGGGTAGTCAGAGTGCACTGAGCTCTAAGTAAGCACTCCTTGCTATTATTGGAATTATATATACCTGAATCTAAATTTTATTTGATTGATTTGTGTTGTTTCACAATTTATCAATTTAAAATAATAAATACATAATATATTTGCGGCACATAATGAAGTAGAAGATACTCTCGGTACCATTCAGGTTTGAAACGTGCGTTGCTAGAAATGACAGTAGCCGTGTTTAGTGAGCAGATATGAATAGCCAAGTATTCCCTCCTTCATCTTCCCCATCTTCTTCCTCACCCTCTACCTACAGCCACACAACATACTCGAATTGGGGTTGCTATAGACTCACTGGCCTACAGTTGGGAAACTGTGCCGTACATGCGCTAACGCAAGTTTCAAGTCACTCGCATGTCTTTCTGGGGCATCCCCGACTTCTAACGTTCGCTTGTCGATCAATTAAAAAACCACCAGATTATTCAACCTCACAACTTTCCAAGATTTTCAAGTTCCACCGCTAAAAAATACATATATTAAAAATACACTCCTTCAGATACACAAAGAAATTACAAAGAAATCGCACCATGCCATGTTACGTGTTGAAAGCAGTAGACAAAACTCAATGAGTCGCTTATGCACTCCATCAATGTATACCAGTTTTGCACAACATTACTACACTTACACTGGAGTGATGTGGTTCAATCAACCAACGACAGAGCTGAGGTTAGAACTTGATCATAATAAACTAAAAAATAAAATAAACTATTCTTTCATAAATAATTTAGCTAATTAGAATCAATTGACATCTTTTTTTTCTTATTCTATTACTATAAGTTTATCTAGTACTTTATTTTATTTAAATTTTAAATAATTTGTTTTGAATATTTAACTTTATATTATTATATACAAAAAATTCTTTTCACTTTTGTATGTATTTTTTTTTCACACTGAATGTTAAGTTATAATTTTTAGTTATTTATTAATTCTTATTTTTTCCCCTTTACACACGAATTCTTAACTCTCGTAAAGGTAAACATGTTTAGTTTATAATTTGAAATATATATTATCATGTTAATTTAAGAACCTTTATGATTGTAATATATAAATTAAAATAAAAATATAATAAAAAAAATCAGGTGAAATGTAATACAGTCCTATTTTAGACCAATTTCCTTATTTTGTGATCCATGGCTCCCTATTCTTGTTATTTAGGAAGATGACCTTTGCAATTTTTTATCGGCATATAATCACAGATAAATTTTTATTTATTATCGCTTATAATTCCCAAGTATACAATTTCTTCTACTGGTTCATGTAATTTGATTTTTACCTACTGTGTTAGGGACAAACCCTCCTTATTCCTACCCGCAACATCGGCATAAAAACGATGTCACAAATTCAGAGCAGTGACAAACTTCAAGCAATTGACATCCGTACGTGATATCAATTATATTATTCGAATAACTACAGTACAGCGTCGATTATCTGAACTAATTGGGGGACGTGGGTGTTCGGAAAACCGGCATTTTCAGATAATCGAACCATACATTTTTACGTATACAGATGAATGATAACCATATTTACATTTATATCTTTAATGACATATAGGAATTATACAAAAAAAAAGTGAAAAATTTACTTTGGTTTAACTACGAGTTTTGTGATTTGTGTTAAAAACTAGCTGAATTACTGAGTGCTTCAGAATCGGAGCAAAGTTAAAGGTGATGCCTACATTATCCTGCTGAGAACTCTTCAAATAAAAAATAATAAAAAAAAAAAAAATAAAAAAAAAAAACATGAAAGGATCGTGTTGAAATCTCGAGCGAAGAGGAGTATTATTAAATATTTTTTAAATTAAATATGTTCTTTCTGCAAAATACCTATCTCCTTTTAGTTGCTGCTGTTAGGTGAACTCATTATTACTCGGGGGATATGGGAACATGGACGCCGAGAAAAGCTCGCATATGAAATTATGTTCCATTGTGCAATGTCTCATAAAGTGAGGCAGCCTTATGCTATTTAAGTACGGTAAACCCAATAGGTGTAGGCGATACATCTTTAAAACTAACGTATGGTTACCGCTATTCTTGTAAAATATTTTATCTTGGTTTCTAAAAGTAGATGATGTCTTGTTGTTGTATAAATCTGGGAGTTGAATGAATCTAGAAATGCCTATGTCAGTTTTGGTAATTTGATTTTGGTACTTACCGGAAAGGACTAAAAAAAACCAATTCGCACGCGGTATATGTGAAACCTTCCGAAAACTAAAGTAGACTAAGTAGTGGGGAGACTACGCAGCACTTTTTTATCAATGTGATTTTTTCCATATTTTTTATTTGAATTTCAATCCACCTTTTCCTGGTCATCTTGTTAGTATTTGTATTTTCTTCTTCGGAGTCACTAGATGTCGTTTTATTTTGTGTTTTTCTTTGATATTAATTGACTTTCCAAAAAAAAAAAAAATTCTGGATTTCATAGCATTCGATCCTTGGTCCGCTAGATGTCTGGTCGCTAAAGTTTATACCACTACACCAAAGAAGGCTTGCGTGGGACTGTGGATTTATCGTTATATATTAGAACCGAGCACCATTGAATTAAATTAATATTTTATTGTGTCTCGTTTATTTGAATGTAAGTGCATCTAGAATCTGGAGAATGTTGAAAATTTGAAACATATATCGGTATTACGTGGCGGATCTAGAGTTTGTATTGATGGCTCAGTGGTTATATCAATTGTCCAAAAAGCTCCTGAATTTTATCCTCGTCAGTCCATTTGACCTTAATCGAGTAATTTGGTGTTTTAGTGTGTTCCAGATGCCTCTAACTTAACTTCTCTTTCAATTATGCCGCGTTTATCTACACTTAAGAAATATTTTATACAAAAATTATATTTGAGTCAAATTGTGTAATGTTTTATATTAATCATTATCCGACAGAGCCCATGGGGTGCGGAGTTCAGAGGGCACCAGATGGCGACACTGTGACATATTGAAAATAAAATATCGACGGAAAAGGCTGACCAAGTTCCGTTGTTGTCCCGTTCACGAAGTGTTCAACGCCCGTTACGACACTTGAATTATCTACGCGATTATTCGGCGCGATATTTCACCGAATGACTGATGGAGAGTTGTCGGCCATAGTGACGGTTCTGTGATGGTCCTAAGTAATTAAAGTCCTGTTCGTGGTATTTGTCGTTTCAATCGGGGTAGCAGCCGATCTGTCAGAATGATATTGCCTTTAAGCGTACCGCCAATATCTCGATATAAATTATGCGTTTAATAAAAAGTGAGGTTATAACGGATCTAAACTTACTAATTCCTCGCCAGTGTTTCCAAAACTGTCCGCAAGAGCGACAGACGCTGTGCGGTGTGCTTCCCTCTTTAAATAAGTTCTGCCCAGTGAAAAGTCGAAAATGCGAATCTTAGAGTTTATGCCTTCATTAAAAATAAACCAATTTGGTTCAAGAAACCAAACAGTGGATGACCGAATGAGTATCTTATTTTTTTCTTTTTTTTCTGACATTACAATATATTTTTTAAAATCTCCAAATTAATGATGTTACATATCCATTTCGACCGGTCAGTGGTTGAGTGGGCATAGCGCTTGGGTCCCACCTAGGCGTCGCGTGTTCGATTCCTCGGCTGGCTAAGTCCTCCATCACAACACAATAAACATTTTCGGCTTTCTGTGGTGGTAGTAGGAGATTTTCAAACATTGTTGGGTTATTCGTAACCCGGGAATGTTTGTCCGTCTTTAAAAAATATATATACAATATACATGTATTAAGTACTTATCAATATTTTAGATGAAAAATCAGTAAATATTTGAGCAGTCAAACACGTTGAATTCCTACGCAGGCACTGCGAATACAAACTTCAGTTAGGTAAGTCCTCCATCATTGCAGAAGCAATATTTCTTCGCTATAATCATGGTTGTGCGAGATTTTCTAATATTGCCAGGCTTTTTGTATCCTGCAAATGTTTTACTTCTGCAATATAAACTAATTTAAAACATTTATTTTTTCGCTTGTTCCAAAATATTCTTGTAAATCTCTCGCGCCCCCGGGTAGCCGCGCTCGGTGTCCCCCCTCCCCCTCCCCCTCTTACACGCTCCCCCTCTTTCCCGCCCTCCCAAACACCCTCCTTTCCTCCCACCCCCTGTAGACCAGAACCTACAGCCTGGGTGGATATAAATATATTAGTTGTGTGTATATATCGCATACAATAATGGGAATCTTATCTTACTAATATTATAAATGCGAATGTTTGTATAGATGGATGTGTCTTACTCTTTCACGCAAAAAATACCGAATGGAATATAAAAATTCTTTCACTAATAGAAAGCTACATTATTTGCGAGTAATATAGGCTATATATATATAGATATATTGGTGAGCTCTGGCGTTATTAATAAGCTGTAGCGTTATGAAATTATTTATTATACGTTTATTGGCAAAGCGTGTTGCTAAGTAAATGTTTGACCTGGGCTGTCATTTTGTTATTTGTTTAGGTTAGCATTCTAATATGAATATTTAGTGTAGATACAAATATAAAATAGGTACTAATCTACATTTTGACCTAAGCCAACAGCAACATATACTAATATTACGAATGCGAAACGGAGCGTATTTGATTGTAGATCGATTGGGGAGGGGGGGGGGGGGTAGTGCGGGTGGAGAGGGGTTGAGTGGGGGGGGGACGAATATGCGAGCGAAGCCGGGGGCAAAAGCTAGTATATTATAAAAGAAAGTCCAAAAAAACGTGCGGCTCGTAAAAACTCAGAAACGAGTCCCGGTACGGAAATGGAGCGTATTTGATTGTTGATTGATTATGGGAAGGGGAGGGGAGGGGGTACTGGTAGTGCGGGGGAGAGGGGGGGGGGCGAATATGCGAGCGAAGCCGGGGGCAAAAGCTAGTCTTAAATAAGTTGAGATTATAAACTACCTCCTGTGTCTTCCTTTTCCCCAATTACTTTTGCATTTCTATTTCTCAATTCATTTAATATTTTACTCCCACGACACTCCACGACACGACACTTTAATGCCTCTAATTCCTTATAAGAATATATTTTGTCAGAAAGTTGCCACTTCATTTTTTGAAGTAAAACTTCTTTAGCAAAGTTGTGATTTGAAACTCGATGAAAGTGAAACAAGCGACACTAAAAAGAGACAAAGACAAACATCTATAGGATTTAGCCTGCGAGAGACTAAGAGAGCAATAAAATATTTATTTTATTCACTTGTACTCGGTTCCAATATTACGATAAATCCACGGTCCCACGCATGTCTCCTTTGGTCTTGTGGTATATATAAAGCCCTCGACGAACCTTAGCGTATAGACATTCAGCGGACCAAGGATCGAAACCAACGAAATCCGAAATATATCATCAATGTCCAATCATCAATGGTATAATCAATGTCCAATCTTCAAACCACTCCAAAATAAACAGGCAAAAGAAAGCGACTCCAAAGAAGCAAACACAAATACTAATAAGAAGACCAAATGTATTGAAAATGGTTCAATGGAATTCAACGACAAAAATATGGAAAAGGTCATCCTTCACTTTGATAAAAAAAAAGTGCTTCGTAGTATCTCTTTGTCTACTTTAGTTTTCTGAATGTTTCACTTCTATCGCGTGTGAATTGCACACTCTGATTTTTTTAAATATATTGCGCTCTCAAATCAGACTGTGGCTGTTGGCATTTCGAGTAAATATTATTGTTATACGCTTTCGAAAATAGAGAGTCGAATGTTTGGCTAAACTTGTTGGTAACTATGTCCTTGTGTGAAAATATACATGTGACGGCATTAATAAATTAGGAAAGTCTTTGATCCAATTTTCAAAAAGTTTAAATCAAGTTTTTAGCAGCGCTTCAAAGTAAAATAAATACGGAAGTAATTAAGTACTTCATCGATGAAACTCTGCGAGTACTATCTTTCCGCCGATGCGATGTTTTCGTATCGGCTGCGGAGTTTTTCACTGGCCCGGTTAGACACATTAATTCGGCTGGAAAGGCCATTCCTCTGCGGATCGATAGCTCAAGTCTAAAGCCACTATTTCTCAATTGTTTGGCGGCGGAGGGAGGGAGTTGGGAAGAATTGTTAGGAGAGTAAATGAGGATTTAATATTAACCTTTCAAAATTTGGGTATAATTTGTTAGTAAGTAAAAATATTTCCGCTTTGCAATAAATTCCAAATAAATGGAATATTTGTGAATTTTATCTGAAAACTAAAAATACGCTTTCATATTTTATTATTTTTTTTAATGTAAACATTAAAATTTGAAAAATGGCTCACCTTTTGTTTTTCTAACTAAAATTACTGATAACGAAAAAAAGCACAGACATATTTCATTGGACAAATAAATTACAAACGTTATTGTCACCTCTCTTTTTTATCGCAGTAAATACTTAAAAAATCCACAAAATTTTTTTTTTTTTTTAAATATTGGTCGAAAACTTTGGTTTCATAAAGGTTAAATTAGATTTTAATATAAAGTATTGCTTTCTCTTTCCGATAACGTTTAGAATGTTTAGATCATACCTATGATAATAAGGGGACAGAAATATTTCTATGTGACCTATGTGAGCTGGGACAAATATATATCCTGTGATTATTCGGGTTAAAGGATTTTTTTGATTTGTTACGTTATATGCAAACGAATTAACGTGGAATGAAACATAGTGTTTTCTTACGCAACACTAGACATGTCGAAGGAGTTTTTTTTTATTATTTATGAGTATTATTAGGCTGTAATGCACTTTACAGTAATGACGTTGTAGAACACTTTTTTTTCTTTAATGATCTTTAATGATTCTATTACAATTGGTACGCTATGTTTTTTGTCTCGCTAGGAAGTCCTGTTGTGTGAGCAGTCGCAATATATAATAGAAATACAAATAACAACACAACATTACGTTTAAAATAAAAAATAATCATCGTCGTACCACTGGAAATGCATACGTATAAATTGGTTTTTGATGAAATCTTTGATGTAAGGTCTGTCTTGGATGATCGAAGATTTGGTGTCTGATTTAAATTTAAAATAAGTTTGTTATGTCTAATCGCAAGTGGAAATGCATTGAACAGCTTTGTTCCAAAGTATCTAAAATTTCTTTGGCTAATAGTTATTTTAGCGAAAGGGATAAGTAAGCGATTATTTATTTGTAGGACGTACCAATTTATAACCAGTATTCTGTCATAGAGGCATGAAAACATAACACAATTAACGTCATAAGTATCAAAAGTGCATCACCATTTAATTGGCACTAATTGTGAGTGGTGGGAAATGTCCTGATCGTTTCCACAATCCCCACTAAATGTCAATGACAACTTTAATGAGCTTGTTGTCGCTTTCAAGTTTTGATCGAAACACGATAATCAACTTAGATCTCTGTTTTGATAGGTACCAACCCGGGGTGGGTTGGCAACCGATCTTAATCTATAAAATATATATAAAACAAAGTCGGGTTAGTAACATCATTTATAACTCGTGAACTCCTGGATTGATTTTTATGATCTTTGATTTTTTGGATTTGTCTCCGCCCCAAATAGCAGAATAGTTAAAACATCGAAAAAATTAACGGAAAAAAAATTATGTAAAAAATTCTTTTCCTCATACATTTTTTATGGAACAAATTCTATTATTTTGACAGAGCTGCCGAAATATTATGATAAATATAATATTAAATAGTGAGTGAATTCTAAAAATTCAAAAACGTCAAGTGTTAATGTGCTGATTGTTTTGCTTTTGTTCTTAAACATATAATGCTGTCCCTCTTTCTTAAACACTAAATATCAACAGTTGAAAATGAGACAAACGGTGAACGTATGTCTGCACCCCTCCAAAGGAAATATACAATAATTATAATAAATATCCCTCACACGTACAATGAAAATGAAACGCAATTTCCTTAATTAAGTAGAAAAGTAAGAAAATCACAAAAATATAAATCCGTACACAACACCATCTCTGATACTGACAAAAACAAATGTTGGGCATTGATAATTGCTTCATTGTGTTTACAGTTGCATGCTTCATTCTGGGGCATTACATTGCTTCATTCTGGGGCGGTACGAATTTCGCCGGGTCAGCTAGTTGTCAATGTTTTAAAGTCCATGTTGTAACAGTTAATAAACAGATAAAGGTATTCTATTAAAAAACTGCAAGTAAATCGATCATAACGTTGATAGATTTACGATAGCTGGGTAACTTTGCAAACGTTATGGCTATTGTAAGATTGTGATAAAATTAATACCGCTAAACGTTGTTACACCCCGCACGTGTTTTTAAATACATCTATTGGAATTTTGCTTTTATTTTCTTGGTTGAATGAATGAATAAAGTGTTGGAAGTAGAAATTAAACCAACTTTCCGACAACCGATCGAGCTGAAACTCGGCATATAGACTCGTTGTCGACTCATTTTATCAACTTTTGGTGGCACTCATGCACCCACACGCGCGCACACACATTTTTTTTCTGAAATAAACGTCGGTAGGTACTATTCATTTGGGATTTGGCTTAGTTGTTGACTTCAGTTCAAGGGGAGAAGGTTTAATTACCGATTTTCTTTCACATAAGACGTAGCCGGGGTGAGTTTATTTGCAGTTTGCTCTACATATTTCCGTTGAATATATAATTAATCTCCTGTACATAATGTGTCATCTACAGTAGATGGTGTTACTCAACGTGGGGCGCGCGCCCCACCGGGGGCAATTAAAATGTTTAGGGGGCACTGGGCAAATCATTGATTTATTATTAATTAAATGAAGACAATATTAGCGAAACTCAATCGAAAATCTGGAGACAGAAAAATCAGAAAAAGATATTGGCTCCACTGGGACTCGAACTCAGGACCCTTTGCTTACATGGCAAGTGCTCTACCAACTGTGCTACGGAACCCATATCAAATTCGGTCACTTTTAACTGTATCATACTTCGACTGAGAACTACCAACATTACCTTCATTGTCTTAACGCACGTATTATTGGCTGCTATCTTTATATATGATTGCAAGATTCAACTCGAACCAAATTCTGTCTAGATAAGTGTCTGGACAAATGTTTATCCGTTTCATTTTTAATACGCGACATTTATTGACTTTTCTGCAAGTCTAGGAAATGAAATGATATTATTATTTGTAACATTTTGATTAAAAATTATAATTTTTCTATTGCAAAGGGTTTTTTATATTGCAAACCTGACTCCGGGGGGGAAATGGGGGAACAGAGATTAAGGGAGGGGGGGGAGGCAACAGTTGATCGTGCATTGAGATTAATATTTTTTGTTATTTTTCTTGAGTGTTATATTGAATTATAATAGGCCACTTGCATGGATTTTACAACGACTTGAAAAAAATCGTATGGATAGATTTTTTTACTAAGATTATGAAAACGTTAGTAAAATTTTTAAGAAATGTATAGTTTTATTTTATTTTTAAATAAATAAATCCATTAGTTGAGCTCGTGACGTCACTACATGAAAATGTCCCGTTTCTGATTATGTTCTATTAATTTTGTAAAATTCCACACTGATTATTTTTTTTATATGGCAACACTTTGATTTCAGGCGAATTTTTTTAATTTGACGTTCAACATTCACTAGATTTATTGTTTGTTCTCTGCGAACTTATCCTTTGGTTTGACGATTTTATAAAGATGGCGGTGTTTTGACAGATGTTATGAAGATAACTCCGTACAATTTATTGCTATTCGTTTGAAAAACGTTATTTTTTTTAATTGATTTTCGGCTATGTAATTATCGTTTTTTCGCGCCCATAAAATTATCTACCGTCTTTCCGGTTTATAAAAAATGGTCTGATTTTTCGGATTGAAATTTTCAAAAAATCGCCAGGGTTTGAAAAATACGATTAAAAAAATTTAAAAAAAAAACGGCGTGTCTCAGAATATTTGCCTAAACGGAAAAAAATGTGATGCAAGTGGCCTATTCTTATTATGGTATCTGCTGAAAAACCTTGTATTGACTTTATTATTCGTAATCAATGAATCGCGTGTTGTTTTTCAACCTGCATTGGGCACTGGGGGGGGGGGGGGCATGGAGATTTTTGAAGCGTTGTAGTGGGGCGTGGCAGAAATACGGTTGAGAAGCACTGCTCTACATGAAGAGTCTACATGGAGCCACGATGCCGCGAGTATAGAATACATTACGTTTACTACGCAAGTTCCCGTCACGTCGCGTCGCTTCGGATTGTACGCGATCAAATGTTAAAACCTTTACTAGTTAACCTACTTGATAGCAGCGGGTCTTGCAGACTGTGGAGAGTGGAGTGTGTTTGTAGGTGTAGAGTCGCGTATTCTAGACGTCTGGGAGCCAATGAATTGCAAGTTTTTCCTTTGCATATTAATTTTCCCCGGAGCGTGCATGTTTTAATTTAAGCTGTTAAACATTCAAGTTGAGAGTCAAGACATCGTCGGGAGTAGGGATTGTAAATCCGAAGCCGTTTCGGAAAATCCGAACTCGGATACCTCCGAAAATTAGGATACCAAGATTATCCGGATTTCTTAAAACAATAATATTTTAAATATCAATGACTGAAAGAAATAAAATATTAAGGAAAAAAAAAATCCTAATATCGGTCGTTTAGTTGATTTATCAGACATCCTGAATCAGGTACTAAGTTTTGTGATAATGAGAAAAGAAAGATATTATTTATACGTGTCTGTTTTTTTGCATAATACATTTGCTGAAAAATAACACCGGGAAGCACAACGGTCCGGTACATTATTAAAACGTTTTGATATATTCTACTAGTAACCCAGAAAACATCAAAATTTTGTTTAATTCACCATCAGTTTTTCTGCCATTTTAATTGTGTTGGTTGTGTATATGAGTAATCTGAGTATTGTATAGAGTAGATGACAGTGGCGGCTTGAGCACTTATTTAGTGGTGGGATCGACATTTTTTACGTACTGTACCGCAATCTCACCACCCGTAGAACATAATATAAAATTTATTAAAAAAAAAATTGATGGTCTAATCATGCTAGTCGGATATATTTAACATAAAATAATATGAAATGTCTGTAGATATATGCTAATTTACAATATAATATAATAAAAATAACTAATTTGAACTCGAGCGATTCCTGCCCGTATCTTCGCAAACAAATGGTTCTGTGAGGATCCAAAGGGTTGTCCCCGCTGGTATTTGAATTCACATACTATTGCGCATGCGCAGTTGCATACGATCGCGAAACAACGCAAGGAAAGTAAAGGGATAGTTCGGATCGTCCCCCAAGTGCGCATTAGATTCTGCGCACTGAGAAATAGACCCGCTGTTTTTTGCGCCGTACATTGTTCGCTGTACGCGCGTAGGGTCTTAATTTTATTTCTGCAAATGTTAATTATATTTATGTATAAATAATTCATTCATTTTGGGGAAGACTGTTATTTTCTTTAGTAGGTTTTGAGTGTAACTGGTGGGGACTGTCCCCATTGTCCCCCTGTAAAGAACCGCCACTGGTAGAGGGTACACTTTTATACATAACTGCGAACTTAGTAATATTTCGATTTTTCTGAAATGTCTGACTAATCAACTTAACGATCGATATGTTAGATTTGACATTGAGAGGTGCACCATTTAAATACTGTAATTAGGGTGCAATATCCTATTCGAATCTACGGGTAAAAGATATATTATTACATTAAAAAAGATATCCGAATTTTTCACAATCCGAATTTTCCTGATTGCAATCTCTAGTCTGGAGGCTTCCGGGAGCACATTGAATATGGATGAAGCCAAGATTTCTCCAGTTAAAAAAGTATCTGTATGTGCTGTAATGTGGTTACCAAAAAATAATGCTTAACAACACGGAGTTGACGCTCGAATATCTTACGACTATAAAAATGTCTTAATAATTTTTAGACAAAAATCTGTTTTATTAGTGCGTATATTTTTAAGTCACTTCCTTCCAGAAACTACCATCTTTTTTGTGCATAACAGATAATCGTCACTAGGTTTGGTAAACATTAGAAACCGGGAAAAGAGGGAGGAAAGACGAAATTTTTCTTCCGTAAATCTTCTTCGTTTAACATGAAATTTACTGAAGTGAGAGAATAGATCTAAGATATGAATCGTAGGTACTGTCTATTTCTTTGAAAACGAAATCGAAATGAACAAGTAATTTGAGTAGGTACCACAAGATGCAAAATTTTATAATATTTATTTTTTTTACATTTTTATAAGATCCATGTTATATTTTAAAAATAGTTATTTATTATATTCGTACTCCTCCTCACTAGGAGATCCTGTGCTGAGGGGTAAGGTTTTCCATAAACTTCTACGACGATGTTTTAAATATACCAGGATGTTCATTTTCCGATAGTTCCTTAAGCCAACATTTAATGTCCTTAGTGTAGTTTATTTTTGTTTTAATTTGTTTGATACTAAGCGGGAGTTCTTATATACATATATTTTTACTGCTAAAAATTCAGAGCTTCTTTGTCCATTGCTCTAAAATGCAGATTCTAGCGTATATTTTTAAAATCTGTCTCAGGCGGTTTAGGATAATAATATCGTTTTTAAATCCCTAGGGTATTTTGGTTATATCTATTTTGCACTTTGTTCCAATGCAACCCCACGTTTTTTTCGTAGAAATACTCAATTGGTTTCTTTGGTCTGTTCGATCACGGTAATGATACGTATTTTACTCTTTTACACGCCTGCAGAGCATTACATTACATTGAGTACCTACATGAAATGATTTACAATTTTGATTTCAAATAGATAATCTAAAATGATCAAAAATAATATTTTGACATGAAAAAATTGTTTTTATATGTTACATCGAATAAGTAATGTTAAAAATCCCGATATCATTAATATGTTCATTGTTCATTCGTTTGATAAACTATGTAGGTGAGGAATTCTTTACCGAACCTGCTTAACCTTTAACTATGGACGTGCGGTCTCACAGGCCGCTTGCAGTTTGTGAATCGCATGCCCCTCTCCTCCCGCGTACCCCACGCGTCTATCCACCTCAGTAGCTTCGGTTTTAGGTTTTAGTGGCGAAACGACTGTTGTGAGTGAAGGTTACGTCGCCGGCTGTATTTTGCGTGAGCAATTTCGCTTTATATTTTGATTGCGTTTGTGTAATAAATTGAGCTGATGGTGCCACGGAGATCTGCCATCCCAAGCGCCACCAATCCAAGAAACTATAGTTCCTAAACGTAAGACGTGTAAACTATGCACACCAAAGATAAAAAGAAAGACGATTTACACTTGTGAAGGTTGTAAACAGCCAATACGTCTACAATGTTCTAAGCCATTATGCAAAGACTGCTAATAAATATGAACAAGTTGGGCTTTTGTCAAAAATTTTATGTTTTGTTTTAAGAAGTTAATGTTAAGTTTTTTTTATTTTTTTTATTCTTTATATTTTATTGTAAAATTAGTGAAACTTTTGAAAAAGTAATTTTCCTTGGATAATGTTCCTACTAAGTGATCTCAAGTAAAAATGACCGAAAAGTGCCTTTTATTGTTAAATGGTTAGATTATAGTTTAAAATAAATATATTTTAATTAAAATGTCTTGTTTTATTTACATTTAGTAAAGTATTGTACCTTAAATAAAAACAATTTTAGGTACAATACTTACTAGATTGATTCCGGCCTTTAAAGAAAGCGGTCTGTGAGACCGTACGTCCATGGAAGTGTAACAATAATGGTTCGTCCATAGTTAAAGGTTAATAATATGTTTGTGAACGGTGACTTTTGCCTAGTGCTTCGAGTAAGTAGTCTTATGTTGACTAAACTCGCAACAGCCGTGCTCCGAATTAATAATTTTAAAAAAGAACTGACGTTAGCCATCCTCCTTTTTTCCTACATCTTGTGCAGTAATTTAAAAGTTGTGATTATTTCATGATATTAAAAATTTGTTGTGATTTTGCAGACATGTCGCACGAAGTGGCTTTGGTGCAGCGGCTGGCTGAGCTGCAGGTGCGGCTGCAGTACCTGGAGGCCGTGTACCGCTCCAGGGCGGAGGACGCGCCCCGCCCACCTCCCCCTCCGCGCGCCGACCCGCCGCCCAACGTGCGCGCCATGCTCAACAACATGACCGGTAAGAAACGTTTCAAACAGATCCTCACATCACGTTTATTTATTTATTTCTTTAATTATTTTCATATTACATTCTCTCTCTCTCTGGTTTCAATCTTGGGATTGGTTTGCAGAAATTTCCTCTAATCTTCTCTTCAATTCTTCCCTATCTTGTGCGGATCTTTTGTATTCTGCATATGATGAGCAGCGCACGTCCACCAGCAGGTCCTCCAGGTACTCTTGGGGTGGGCGTCCCCTAGAGTTTGTTTTCCCCTAGAGTATATTACATTAGGTTATAATAATGATGTATTGCCCATCTCACTTGGTGTGAAACGCCTGTGTTGGGATGGCAATTTACAGAGTGGTTATTATCTATGATTTTGTTTAAGATTAAACGTCACGTACGTTATAATATTCGCATTCAAAGATGGCGCCAATCAAATTATTTTAGTTTTTTAATGCTTTTTGCACGTTTCGCTTTAAAATGTTAAGGTATATTAATTGTTTGCGCCCGTACATATTTAATATGAATATAAATGAATATTTTGTCCACAAACAAACCCAAATCTTTCAAGAAAGGCTGAAAAATTCAATTTTGTATCGGTGATTCAATCCAATATTGTATTTTTTAGCCTTTCTTGAAAAATTTGGGTTTTTTTGTGGACAAAATAATATTAGGAACATTTAGTGTCTTAAAAATAAAATCAGTGCTCGTTCTCAACGGGACTTTAAGAATAACCTTCAAAATTAGGTTTTTGAATCTTTACTAAAGGCTCCAGGCAAGTTTTTGTGGCACTCCCCCAGCTGATAATACCATATTCAAGTGATGATTGTATGAGAGCACAGTAAACTTGTTTCAGTTGTTTTATATTTAATATATCTCTAACATTTTTATAGAAATAGACGAATTTTATCAGTTTTGTCGTTAAGTTTGTAACATGTGCGTTCCATTTAAGAAGATCATCTATTTGAATACCAAGATATTTAATATTGTTAACTCTACTTATAGAAGAACAGGTACATGGAGTTAATATGGGGTTACAGCTGTGAAGTTTAAAACTTTGTTGTGAAGGCAAGAGCTTCCTTGATATTCGAAATCTTAGGAATTTGGTTTTGTCTACGTTACTAAACTGCTATACTCATTGTTAACCGTTTCGACGAAACGCCTTAAAGACATGCGTACAGTTCACACGCGGTAGAAGTGGAACCTTCATAAAACTAAAGTAGACAAGACAAGTGGTGTGACTACGAAGCACCGCATAAAGAGGAGGCCGATTATTCTATCTTATTCTCTCAGAGCCTAAATCCTATAGATGTATGTAGGTATTTGTCTCTTTTAGTGTCGCTATTATTCGTTTCATTTGTCGCTATTGAAGTTTTCACTTCAAGCACTTTTGCTCATGAAATCGTGACCTCTAGACTCGGTTTGCCAAGCGATTTTTATGCCTATTTTTTGCCAAATTGTGGTGATAAAAGGCATATTAAGAATACATACATTTTTGGCTTTTGGCTTCCTCTTAACAACGTGCCCGGTAAGGGTTCTAGATCATCTGGTATGTCCAACAACCCGACTGCAAGGATACTGATAGCATTGGTAACTTGATCACTTGTGGCATACTCGATTACCTGAAGTAGGCCTCTAGTAATTGCTGTTGATGTGTTGATAATTAGTAATTACTAATTATATTGAAGAAGTTAATATAAATATATATATACGCCCTCCGTGGTCGAGGGGTAAGGCTCTCGACGAGTGGATGATACTCTCATTAAGTAAGTAAGTTGGTTTTACTCTGAGGTGTAAGACCACCATTCAGAATTTAAAAGTTTCTTGAAATGACTTTCGCGTGATGACCAGATCTGATCTCCTCCCCTCTACCTTCAGCCTCACAATACACCCCTATTTGGGATACCACTGGCTATTTGGATATCACTGGCTCCAGGCGGGAGCACTTGGGACTCTTGTGCGGTATTCACATAAAAAAGCTAACAACTAATAATGGTTTTCAAGGATGTGCTCTTCTGTCATATTGTAACCTTATTTGTCTACGTGCATGTCAATAGATAGTGTCAAAAGATGACAGGACGACTAAAGCCAGAGCAATCAAGTTCCATCTCAAGATAGTGGGACACTAAAAGCTGGGGATTCAAATCAGATGCTGAAACAAAAGAGTGGTTATTTGTGATAGATAGTGAATCAATATTTAATACTCAAAAGATACAAAAGATAATCAGATGACGTTGGTTTATAAGTAAACATAAATACCTGGTAATTAAATTGGTTGAAAAACAGGAACGGAGAGAGAGAGAGAGATTGATTTGAGAACGAGTTTTTTTAGAGGACGGCAGCAAACATGTCAAAAACACGCGCGGTACGCACACGTAATCTATCGGTATCCACCGTTGACAAGTCACAAAAAAAATGGCTCCTTCGCCATTAAGGTATTTCATAAAGTCGTGAATTTATTTCAATCATATTTAAGGCTTCCAGAACTCCGGCCAAAGACCCAAAAATTAACCTCCCTTTCAAGAGCGCAAACTGACACCTGCCGCCATGATTGTAAGAACCAAAACAATTTCCGTTTTTCTCCACCTTCCGGTTGTCAGTTTGGCCAACCATGCCAAGTTCAACCAACACATTGAATACATTGTGAGTAAATCAAATAAATTACTCGGTTTTATTGTAAGATCAACCAAACTGTTCAAGAATTCTAATAGGTTAATAATTCTAATCAATTCCTTAATCCGTAGTGTTCTTGAGTACAGGTCATCAGTTTGGAATCCGCATTATATTACACAGATATCTAGACTCGAATCAGTCCAAAGAAAATTTACACGGATTTTGTCTTACCGATCAGGTGTCTACCATCTTTTAGACGGGTACGAACAAAGACTTACACATTTCAAATTAGAAAGTCTAGTTAAAAGACGAAACATAAATGACTTCTTAATGCTTTATAAAATTGTGAATCATCGTGTAGATAGTAACTTAGTCAATCAAATCAAGTTATACGCCAGGCCCAAATCTACCAGAAACCTTAACATATTTTGGACCGAAATTTCTTCCAATAATACTGGATATTTTAATCCTATTTCTAGAATGTCTCGATCATACAACGATCTTGTTAAAATACACACCATCATAGATATTTTTGTAAATAATATAACTATCTTCAAAAAATATCTCCATGATTTGTGCATCTAAAAAGAAAAAAAATGTTGTTTCATTACTTTTCAATAATTACTTCATAAATATTTCACATTGTTTTTCATGTGATTGCTTCAGTGAATAATCTTGTTAAATAGTGCATCTAAAAAAAAAAAGTTGTTTCATTACTTTTCAATAATTACTTCATAAATATTTCATATTTATTAGATATGTATTTCAAGTTTTGTATTTTAGTTTTCAATATTTTGTGTTTTAGTATTCAAATTTTGTATTTTAGTTTTTAAGTTATGTATAAATAATACTTACATTATTTTTCATGTGTTTGCTTCTGAGAATATGCAAATGTGATTACTGCAGACACATTAGTCTAGGGATATTTATATTTTGTATTAGAATTTGTTTTATATTACCTGCAAAAATGTTTTATAAATATCCTGTTTGTATCTCAAATAAATAAATAAGTTAAAATCTAAAATGGAATTAAATTAACGCAGTACCTACTGGCGAAATAGATATGTCACAATATCAGTTATGAATTTGTGACTTCGAAAGTTTGTAAAAAGATCGTCTTTTCGAAATCGTATTCATCGTGTTTTAGGGGTTTTACACTTATCTGGTTTTGGCAACCCGTACACTATTTGAACTGTTGTGTCAAATGATTTAACATTGTTGGCACTTATTTCTACAAAGTGTACATTTTGACGACTGTTAACACTACTGTTTGTTTTGACTTTGTTGTTAATAGCTTTATTTATACTTGAATGCACTACTTGTTTATACCACTACACCGTTTGTTCAGTCCATGTGGTAATAAATCATTCTCTTGGTTGTTAGATTCTGCAAAATTTCCCCATCTCATATTGATCAAGGTGCTTTTGATTCCCTTGATTCAACAAGTGACATTTTTTGAGTGGCTTTTCATCGTTTCCAGGTCTCCGCGCGGCGAACGGTCTGAACGAGGCCAACCTGAAGACCCTGCACTTCCCCACTACCTACTACTTCCTGCCGCACTTGCTGGACGACCCTCAGAGCGTCCGGCCCGCCTACTTGCTGACGGGCGGCCGCTCGGGCGTGTCAGTGGTTCTGGGCATCCCCACGGTGCGGCGCGATAAGGAGAACTATCTCATGGCCACGCTGCACAACCTCGTCGAGGCCATGAACTCGGCCGAAGCAGCCGAGACGCTGATCATCGTGTTCGTGGCGGAGACGGATCTGGAGTTTGTGCTGCAAACTGCCAAGTTGATTGAAACACAGTAAGTTGGCTTATTCATGTTCTTTATCGGCTTCTTTGCTAACTAACTAACCATCATGTTGTTTCTCCACAGGGGTTGGCCGAAAGATGCACAGACTCCTAACTTCATTTATATATCCTATCATTATGGGCGTTGCCAGATTTTTATTTAGGGTGGAGCAAAAAAAAATCTAGAGTAGGTACCGAAAAAATCCAGAGTAGGTACAAATAATATGGATGGAAGAAGGAAATACCATCCTGTGAAGTGAATTTGAAAATGCGATTCGGTCGACAATCCCAGAGATCATTCATCGGCCAGCCAGGGTGGGGCAAACGCCCCACCTTGCTCCACCATGCCTACGCCCATGCCTATCATTTATTTATTTATTTACAACATAGTATAACGAAATTTGGAAATGTAAATTGTAAGGATGAGGATGGTACAAGAGAGCAAAGACAAACAGAGAAAATAGAAGTGTCAAGTCAAGACTGCAAAAATTACAGTAAATGTAAAATATCATCAATTATTTAAAGAGCGACAGAAATCATTTAAGCTTATACCAAAAAAATCAAGGTCTTGTCGTCAGTTGACCATTCTACACATTCTGGACAGTGGTGAGTTATAATCATAATTAGTGGAGTGCTGATTGAGGAAGAGCAGGTCTTTAATTCCGAGTCTACGAGAATTTATATTGAATGGGATGAGTTTTTTATTTATTTATTTATTTGTACACGCCCAATTAGGGCTTTTACATACAAAATACATTTGGTATAATCAAAGAATTAAGAGATAACAATTATGTGGTAATGTAGGTGAATCGATTATACAGTTAATAATTTATCATACATAACTTTTTATTATTATTTTTGTTTTTATACACAACTTTTATCATACATAACTCTTCTATCTTACTGATTCTTAACACGGCTCAATGTGAGTAGTATTATGGAATAATGTTTATGTATGTACTAGCTTTATTACCTCGCATTGTTTCAACATTTTAACACTTAACAAACATTATGACCCCTTGTCTTATTTTTGCAGTAAAATAGATATATATTAAAGAATATATAATATATATTATAGAAATATCATAGCCATCAGAAAATAGTTGCATTCACTTGCAGAAATTAGTGACTAAAAATGATATGATGCTCACCTTTCAAAAGTTTTAGCTTATTTAGAAAAACAGTTTTTCCCCTATTTTAATGTATCTGATTCTAATGCATTTACAAACTTGATTTCAGGTTTCCCAGTCAGGTGGAATCAGGCCTCATCGAAGTCTTGTCCCCACCGGAGTCTTATTATCCCGACATGGATAAGCTGAAACAGACTCTCGGAGACTCGATGGAACGCGTCAAGTGGAGAACAAAACAGAACCTGGACTTTGTCTTCCTGATGGCATATGCTCAGCCAAAAGGTACCTTCTACGTCCAGCTGGAGGACGACATCCTTGCCAAGCACAACTTCATCACCACCATGAAGGATTACGCCATTGAAGTTACTTCGAAGAAGCCCAACTGGTTTGTGCTTGATTTCTGCCAGCTGGGCTTTATCGGGAAGTTGTTCAAGTCTGCGGAACTGCCCTGGGCTATCACCTTCATACAGATGTTTTACAATGATAAGCCGGTGGATTGGTTGCTTGATTATCTTGTTATCACCAAAATTTGCAACTACGGGGAGAAGGGAACTGTGAGTATAATTTTTATCTATGTACACTTATTATACTCAAATATTTCTATATCTACTCGAGAGTAGCAAATAAACAAAGCCAGTAGGATGGCGGTATTCCCTACCAGGGCCGACTCTAAGCCAAACGGCGCCTGGTGCTAATAAAAACCTGAAGGGCGCTCTAGACATTTTCAGCGCTTTAGCAAGTAGGCGCCCGGAGCGGCCTGCTTCAATTGCGCCTACACAGGACCAGGCCTGTTCCTAAAACAATCAATACTTGAAGAAAAAATTAAAGATAAGCTCTCCCGACCTTTCAAATATGGCTACAAATCACAGCTAAGGGGCCATTCAAGTATTACGTAACGCAATTTGGGGTTAGCGTTTGCTTTATTATGCGTTTCCGATCGATGCGTTACTTCATATGTTTTTTTTATTTTATGAAAAAAACTAGGTAATTAAAATCTTCCAAGTTGGCAACCATTTTCGTTTATGTTTTACGGGTGTACTAGACGTTTGTACATAAATTGCAAAAAATAGGGAGCTGGACACAACTTGGCACGCCAATGTCCTTTACTTCTGGATTAATGATTCTAAGTTAAATTAGCAAAACTGAATCTATTACTGTTGTAAAACACTTAAAAAGACTTTTGGAGACTTTTGGAGACTTTGGAAACTTTGGGAATAGCAGGAGGCTGGGAATATGGTACGCCAATGGATCTTGGTACGCCAATGGTCTTTTTGATGAATTTATTACTTGAAAATTGATTCTAGTTATAATAGCCATAACTGAATTTAGTTACTTAATTTAATATGATTTGCACTTTGGAGACTTTTGGAGACTGTTGGGGTCAGGATAATGGGATACTGGGAGAAAGGTAGAACAGAATTTAATACTGATTAAAAACACTTTTTAAGTAGGTGGAGACTTCAGTTTCTTGGAGACTTGTTACTTCTTGGCTGGTAGTTTTGAACTGATTTCCTACCGGTTTGCCGTTTGTTTTATAGGGAAAATCCGGGTTGGACTTTTGGAACACAGAACCTCCCTGTTTCTGAAGGGTGCTTGTGTTTACGTATTTTTCCCAATCGCTATGATTTTCGAGCAGATGTGTTAAAAATCTGTGTGATAACCTTTGCCAAGACAGTCCCGTTCCAATAAACCGAAGTCTCACATATTTTTTATTGTTTCAACAAGAAAAGGTACAAGTTTACAAATGTGATACAAGGTACAATATCTAGAAGTAAATATTTTTCTTAAAGTGCAATAATCACTGGTAGACGACAGTTTTTGAGGTGTTATTGTAGTATATACCTATTTTTAGGTGATGATGTATATTTCTTGATTCAAATTGTCGTTGTAGTGTTGTTAGTCACCCACCATCATTTTTTGAGATAACGTGGGTAAAATAGATGTAATGCAAACTAGATGACATACATATCATGAGAGATTCATTTATTAGAATTTATAACTCTCTGAATTCGCAGTAAATGGTGAAGTTGTGCTAATATTATAAAGATGCCAAATCAATCCTTTTTATCACAATCATAAGTTCTCTTTTATGAATGCTTTTATTATTGCCATGTCGATTCTCGGTAACGGTACCGTGACTGCATAAAAAAGGCAAAAAACATACGTTCCTTAACACAATAATGCTGCAGCTCTATCAAAAGATGAGATAAACAATGTACATAGGTCTGTTTCCTCCAAAGAAAAAAAGTCATCATTTTCTTGCATCACTCTCACACACGTGCAACGTGATGTCGCCATAGACTTCTACAACACTACTAGCCGTGACGATAATTATTTTGAAAGCATGGAATATAGTTATGTACAAGGATAATAGTGAAGTGTGAGTGAATTCAAAAAAAATATTGTGTTGTATTTTGTGTGTCTCATCTTCTGTCTCACCGTTATTAAATGGGTAAGAAAAAGGTGTAGCATTATAGCAATAGCGAACGTATGTTTATTGCCTTTTTTTGCCATCACGGTACTGTAAACGTGGATCGTTACGGTAATAATAAAAGCATCCTTTGTCATTCAACCTGACTATGCTTCAACTCTCCTAAATGAAACTAAACATAATATAGATTCCATAGAAGATTGTGCAGTGTTTAGACATGAATTTGACGTTGGTTTTGAAAGTCACTGCTTTATTCTTGTTCAAGGTGCAGTTAATTCTACATTTTATTATTTTGTACCGTAGAATCATTTTAAAGAGATTCTTGCTTGTGTAGTGGTGTAATGTTTCGAAGGCCTACTGCGGGGTAAGAGGGGTTAGGGAGTGAATGTTCCAATATATTTATTTTATCACTATCGGTGTGAACAAATGTATTAAACTCTCACTCTTTAACCCTAGAACCGTACCCTATGATGGATACACTAACAGTACCCAGGGGTACTGGAGTACCCTGTTAAATAAAACATCTTTTTTAAGTGAGAAAAAACATTTATTCAAAATTAACTTACATAGACTGTTATGGCACTTATTTCAGTCTTACATAATACAATAAGGCTTAATTAAAAGTAACTTTTCTTAACAATTTTGGCAAATCTTTGTTTGGTGCTCTAAACATATGAAATGTTTACATTTCTGACATTGAGTGCGTGACTTACGATCTTTTGACCTGGGACAAAATGAACATCTTCCAGATTTTGATTCTGAAGGGGTTGGAGCATCATAAGACCGCTTTTTTCCCAATATTCCGCCAATACTTTCTTGGAGTTGCATCGGCAAAGTTTTGTATAAAAATCGATCCTCCAAGTGAGGTTTTATAAGGTCAAAATCTAAAGTCTTCAGATAAGTTCGTCTATTCTTGAAAACTTGTTTTCTGGTAGCGTTAGATGAATGCAGTAATATCATAGAATTGATTCCGAGCCATAGCCATCTAAAAAAAAAGAATTATTCAAGTTACACGCAACTAAATGCAAAATACCTAAATATAATAAATAATTACACATTTTTTCCAAAACAAAGTTATGTGTAAGGTTATTATGCAAATAAAAATAACATTCAAATAAAGAAACACGTATCAAATGGCACAATAACATGCTTTATTTCGCAAAAACATTAAAATCATAGTAATCAAAATAATTACCTTAACCGTACCCAGGGGTACTGGAGCGCTCCACGCACGTTTTGCCACGACCACACACTAGCAGGACTCCCGCTCGACTGATTTATTTATTTATTTATTTACGGACGAATAGTCCATTAACAATATAACAATAACACGAATAAAAAATAGAGAGATGACAATGGAAGGAGAGTACATATATATGAAGAGCATTGACAAAATACATATAATATAAAAGTAAACATAGAAGATAGTAAATATAAATTCATATAATATAAAAGAACATAAGTAGCTTGAAGATGGATTTAAAAGACTTTAAAAAATCACATTGCGTATCGACTGCCGAAAGTCATTTAGGCTTACACCAAAAAATTCAATGCATTGATTTGCGTTGACAAGTCTCGACATTCTGGATAAAGGAGAATGATATCCATAATTAGTAGAATGTTGATTGAGGAACAGCAATTCAATATTTCGGAGTCTACGGGAAGGGATGTTGAACTGGATGAGTTGTAACAAAGCAGGTGTGTCAGTAATACTGTTGATAATTTTGAAAATGCATATTAGATCAGAGTCCTTTCTACGTTTTTCTAAAGAAGAAATGTTTAAAGTTTGTTCAATTTCATCATACGAGTACTCGCCTCTTTCAAGTCCTAACCTCCAAGCAATCCCTCGCAGGAAGCGATGTTGTACAGATTCGATGTGATAAATATGGACAGCATAGAAAGGAGACCAAATAACACTAGCATATTCAAGGTGAGGGCGAACCAGCGAACAGTAAAGAGTTTTAAGTGTACTTATATGTTTAAAGTCAGAGGTAATTCTATGAATGAAGCCGAGTAGTTTAAGTGATTTGTTTACAATGTTATTGATGTGATCACGGAAAGAAAGTTTGCAGTCTAGAGTGAGCCCAAGGTCCTTTATAGATGTGACAGTAGAGAGACAAACATTATTTAGTTTATAATCAAACTCAATAGGTTTTTTCGTTCTATAAAAGGACAAAATTTTGCATTTGTCAACATTAAGTTGCATGCAGTTAATTTTGCACCAATCATTAAATGAATCAATATCAAGTTGAAGAAGTAAACAATCAAGATGGGATTTAATTATCTTAAGAATCTTATTGTCATCGGCAAAAAGCCAAAAACGTGTGTGAGAAAAAACTTTAATGATATCGTTAATAAAAAGATTAAAAAGAAGCGGGGCCAAATGGGCTCCTTGCGGAACGCCAGAGGTTACATCAATGTTAAAGGATTCAAAGTTATTTATTTTAACCCTTTGTTTTCTATTTATCAAGTAAGAGTGAATGAATGATAAAAATGGGTCTCTAATGCCTATAGCATATAGTTTAGCCATGAGGATACGGTGGTTAACTTGGTCGAAGGCTTTGGAGAAGTCAGTGTAGAGGACATCGACCTGAGTGTTGTCTTCTAAGGCTTTAATAATGGTATTTGTAAAGGACAATAAATTAGTTGTTGTAGATTTGGCCGATCTAAATCCATGCTGTTCCTCAATCAGAACATTTTTGAAAATAGGAGTGATTTTCTTTGTAATTATTGACTCAAATATCTTTGGAATATTAGATATAATTGATATTGGTCTGTAATTTCCAATATTTGACTTGTTTCCGGACTTAAAAATGGGTCGAATAAATGAAATTTTCCATGAGTCAGCAAATGTTCCGGATGAGAGTGATAAATTGTACAACATACAAATTGGGTTAGATAATGAACATTTACATTCTTTTAGCAAGATTTCTGGAATGCCATCAGGTCCGGTACTTTTTTTGTTAGAAAGATTATTTAAGGATTGGTATACCTCTGCAAGTGAAATTTGGCAATCATTCAAATCAATATTATAATCATAGTTAAGTGGAGGGATGGTACATGAAGCATCAGAATATACAGAGGAAAAGTGTTTAGCAAAAAGGTTGGCAATGTCGTGACCATTTGTAGCGTGAGTTTCATAATAATACATACTTGAAGGGAGATCATTATCTGTACGCTTTTGCGCAACAAATTGCCAAAATTGTTTAGGATTTTGCAGTAATTTTGTCTCTGTAACTTCTACATAAGATTTATAGCATTTGGCTGATTCGATTTTAGACAATTCCCTTAATTGAGAAAATTTTTGATAAAATTTTAAGTTGCCAGTGTCTTTAAATATCTTATGAGTTTTCTTTTTTTCAATTATTAACTGTTTAAGTTTCGAGCTAAACCAATTTGGAAACTTGGGTTGAGAGTAACATCCCTTAGGAACAAACAAATCTATAGCACGTGTTACACATTCATTAAATTTAAATACGGCGTCATTAACATCAGAATTTAAAAATAGTTTTGTCCAATTAATCTGGGAAAGATATTTGTTCATGTTAGAATAGTCACCATTAAGATATCTGTAGTGATACGAGACACTTGATTTCAGAGATTCAAATTTGAAAAAGTTAGTGATGTTAATAGAGAGAGGTGGATGATATTTATCAATAGGTAACAAAGAGACATCAGCTTCACTTACTATGACATTAGGTATGCTAGTGAAAACTGATGTTTCGAAGCGAGTCCCCCCCACTTGCAAATATGCGGCGGCGCGAAAAGATCCGTTGTGAAACGAAAAGTTATCGCAAATTTTCAAAAAAAAATTAATTTGTACCCCAGGGTACGGTTCTAGGGTTAAAAGGATTTGCCTGTAGTATTTATATTACAATATTACATGACTTTCTAATTTAAATCTAATTTTCAAATTTTCTTTCTCAGTAACCAATACAATATTATAATAAAAATATTCTTTGTGCCTATAGCCTAAATTATACGACCAAGTGCCAAAAAAAAATCTTGTATTCCTGTATTATAAATAACATTTTGTTTTTCATTTTCAGAAGCAATGTAGAACGGATAAAGCCCAAGTGTGGGTGCACTATAAACCGTCTCTATTCCAACATATTGGTACATATTCATCTCTAAAAGGAAAGATTCAGAGGTTGAAGGTATAATAAGTATTAGAATTTTTAATAATTCTTATATGTGTAGATCTTTGGCGTTAATTTCATATTTGTTTCATAATAAATTCAATCATTTTTGTCACTAACTTCACAATTTTTGAAAGGTATTCTGCAAAATACCTTTTTGCAGTGGTGAAACTATAAAAACAATATTTTCATAAATATTATAAAATTCAGGGGACAAACATGGTAACGAATTGAGTCATACATAATTGACGGTTTGCTGAGCTCTCAGAAGCTTTTAGGCCACATATCCTGAAATGTGAAATGTCGGTAAGCAAGTTTTAATTCATTTATAACTTTAAAAAATAAAATCCTTAAAAATGATGTATTTTGTGTGCTTTGTCGTCCGACAACACATGTTTAGCACCTGAAATTAATAAATTTCTAGGTTTTTAAAATTTCTAAGTTTTACTTATTATCAACATTTCACCTAAAGTGACTTATCATACGTAGGAACTATACAACTCATATTATCTCTTGTGTTACTTTATCACAAGTATTCAATAACGTGCGCAAAATAAATTGAAAAACTATATAATAATAATATTTGACTGATTTAAATATCGCCGTTTTCATGAGAAATCGTCTCAAGTGCCTGATATCATATGTTATTAGCAAACCATTTTCTAAAACACCGTTTTATGATTGTTCAAGTTAAAATTTTAATGTTGCGTTGACAAATGAGATCTACTTAGAGTCGATAGAATGACTCATTTGTTTTATAAAGGTTAACAAGGTGAACCAAAAATAGTATTGCATCTTTTTAAAGTACAGTATGCCTATTAAGTATTATATTAAACTGTTTATTATTTTTGTGAAGTTTATTTCTTCAATTGATGCCAAAATCATATTTTCCAAATGTGTTCACTGCCATTATTTTTGCGATTTGCTAAAAATCTAAATATTCCGATTCACCAGTCAGTATCTAAATTTGAGTATTAAAGTTTTCTAAAGTTATATTATGTTCGGTGTGGTGCAGTAGTTGTTCATCATTAATGTATTTTAAAATATCTATCTAATACAATGTATAGTTCTGAATGCACCTAGCAATGTTTGCAAATCAGCAACCCGAATAATAGAAATTAATGTTTTGGTACATGGCATCTGCTTTAGAAATCAATGGATACGCTTATAAATATTTCACCGAGCTAATAGCATGCAATATCTAATTGAAATGCATTCACTGGCATGATCAAAAAGCATTTCAAAGCATTTCAGCTTTATTATTTGTTCCAAGTAAATCTGTATTCATTGTTAATATCTTAGGACCCTAAAAGAACCTCACTAATATTATTTTAGTGTTAAAAAATTCAACTCATGTAAAAGATGAAATTTTCTTTTTACTATAATACAACTACATATTTTCAAATGTCTTTCATAATTAAAAAAAAAAAAAAAAAATGGTTTGTCAGAGGTTTAATCCTTTCTTTCCACTGATCGGAATCAACCACACTATATGCTAAATTCCGATTTTTAAAACTGACATTTATTACATACATAGAGCTTTATTTTATTTTATTTCAGAAAAATGCGTACATATATGTCCATGTGTTTGTGCGCGATCGCCACCATAAGTTGATGGAATGCATTGTCATCGACAGTGAGTCTATCTGCCGAGATTCAGCTCGATGGAATATCACGAATTGGGTTAATTTCGCTTCAAAGATTCCGCAGCTTTCGTTTATTCAATCAAGAAAACAAAAGTGAAATTCATATAGACGTTTTTAAAAAGGTTTTTCTTGCTCCTGGATAACCTTTGTAGACTTTCTAGGCTTTTCGCCACATTTTTAAGGCGGCTACTAATATTGTTACTTTCAATGACCATAATAATATATAGAGCATAATTATATGTTGGAACCATGCATGCTCTGAGGAAGGAGCAACTATGCAGTTCTTTCAGAATACAAAATGATATGAAATAAATATTAATTTATGGGAAAAGGATTTCTTTGTATGGGCGAAAGGCTGTCATTGAATGGTATCCTGAATCTTTTGCCACAATTACTCTGTAGTACTAACATTTCTATTAACATTTCTCTAAATCTGTAAAGTCAAATACAATCGCAAACCGCAAGATTAAATGAAATTTGGCATTGAAAGAATGATTTCAGAAATAATTATTGAAAATAGTGATAATCCATAATATGTATACATTTTTATGACTTACCTACTTATTGTGTATATTGCTTATGCTATAACTTTTTTTATATTGGCATGTTAGATTTTTAGTTTTCAATTATAATTTTACTTTTTAGGATAAACACTTTGGTAAGGTTCCCCTTTTTTTCCCACACGAGAATCCACCATTGGGCTCTGTAATTTGCAATATCCAGGCTTACAAACAATACACGCCGAAAAGGGCCTACCAGGGAGACACTTACTTCTGGGGACTTCTACCACAACAAGGAGACCATCTGATATTTAATTTCCAAAATCCCATCATGCTTTCGAGGTATTTCATGTACACATCAATATCAAAATTTACTGATGCTTTACTTTATGTGTATTATGTATATGTTCTGTTTTTGTGTTGCAAACTGCTGAAAAATGGGAATTGACCTTAGTGTCAGTTAAGCTTTTTAGCTTCAAAATCTTTTTACCTTGCTATTCAATGTTTAATGATTACATTACTTGTAACATCATTTTCTGGCAAAGTAATAAATCACACTGAGATTTAATGTTATTTTGAATAATGCGAATAGTCCATCATGACAATATAAAACTCTGCGTGGTTTTAGAGTCTTTCTGTAAATATCTACATTTTAAATTAAAATCTCTCATTTACTAGATTATACCCATCATCAAGGATTGTATATATTTATTGTTTTGCACACCTTTTGAAAGGGAAAGTAGCTATCCATCTGTAGAGTGAACATTGCATACACTCAGCATGTTGTTTCACATGATAACAAGATATTAAAATAGATTTAAATACATCATATTTTTCAACAATTTAGTGAACATATGGTCTTTAAACTCTACTGCATCATAGCGACTGACTTGCATCCAATAAATAAAACATAGTAAATAACATACGTATTAGGTAGAATCTCCATGTTTGTACTGCATACAATCTTTCCAAATATAACTCTGTTCTATTGAATTCAATTTTTTTTACCTGCGGCGATTTTAATATTATTGAAATATGTGTTTTTATGTAATCTTACAGTGTTAGCTGTTATATGCGATATTTTTTTCTCGCCTATTAAATTTGACTATTTATGATTCTCTTTCAAGTGCGAAATGTGATTAAGATGTTATTCTACTGCAATTTACAGACTGAAAATTTTTTATGCGAGAATTTGCTTTTTAGATATCTTCTGCGCAGTGGTAATTTGGAACATCTCTCGGACAAATTTTATAACACCTCGGTTGAAGTACTACCCGTGAACAAACAGCTGACTCACCAGAATATAACTAGCGATGGTTTCGTGGTGGTGGGACGTTTTGACTCCCTAGGACTGGCGGAAGGCAATATCGACCTCTCCCTTGGCAAGGTGTCTGCTGTGAGGCTCAAAGTCCACAGTGAAAGTGAAAACTGGGTCATCCTGAGTGAGGTAAGTGTCGCCTTGTTCAGAATTTGAAACTACATTATTCTTCTTCATGAGCCTTTTGTCTTCTAGCTTTTTTTTTTTTTTTTTTTTTTTTTTTTTTTTTTATTAGGGAAACAAACAGTTGTACATATTATAAGGTAATTACATATTACATGGGTGCATTAACCAGTGAAGTTTCCGCAAAAAAATTATAATATATAAACACAGATTAAAACGTTAAAGAAAAAATAAAGTGTTAGAAAAAAGAAAAACAAATACAACAGAAATGAAAAAACACAAATTAAAGCATGTGGGAAAGAAAAGATGAAGTTAAACAGCGAACACATATAAAATTAACATATTTTCACATCATTAGAAAACGTTTAAGGATAAATGATTAGCCATTTGCCAGCGCCCTTGAGGGGGTTTTTCACAACAACAACAAAAAATAGCGCTACATAAATCATCCAAATATTATTATTTTTATAATAAGAAGGAAAAACAACATAATGAGAATGAAAAAACAACAGACAGCAGGGATGGAGGGTTCGCAATTAACAATTGGTTTTAATTTTTTCAGTTATGAATTTAATAAATTGGCCTGAGGACAAATGGAAAATATCAGCTTTGTAAAACATATCATTGTATTTTGTGCACGTCCTTCGGAAAAATGAATGTTGTGTGTAATTTGTTTTTGAGTGTGGGATGTGGAATAGTTGGTTTGACCTTGTATTTCTTGTTGGACAGTGGAAATTAATGTGTTCTAGAAGATAGTTGTTGTCAACAACGTTGTTAATAATTTTGAATAAAAATTTCTGGTCGGATATATTTCTTCTATCTTCTAAGGTTGATAAATTATGGAATGTTAATGAGTCTTGTAGGTTTTCTGATGTTCGAAAGGATTTAAAGTCTAAGTGTTTCAGTATCTTTTTTTGAATTCTTTCTAACCTTAAAATATTAACTTTGTATTGGGGATTCCATATGACTGATCCGAATTCTAATATTGAGCGGACAAAAGAGACATACAGTATTTTGATTACATGTGGTGACCTGAATGGTTTAGTCACTCTTAAGATGAATCCTAGAAGTTTGTATGCCCTGTCACAGATAGAATTTATATGTGTTCGGAAAGACATTCCAGAGTCCATTATTATTCCTAAGTCCCTCACTTCACAACATCTTTTTATTTCTACGTTATTGATTTTGTACTGGAATGTTAGGGGGTTCTTGCTTTTGGTGAATGATATTGTGTTACATTTTTCCAGGTTAAGGAACAGTTGGTTGTTCGCACAGTATATTCCAAACCTATTAATATCCTCTTGCAATTCAAGGCTGTCATTAATATTAGTGATTTTTTTGTAAATTTTAGTGTCATCAGCAAAAATTTGGAATTTGGAATTTTTAAAACATTTACCTATATCATTGATATATAAAATAAATAAGAGAGGTCCGAGATGTGATCCTTGCGGAATTCCTGAAGGTATTTTGTAAAAACGCGAGGAGAAACCCTTAGCTCTAACTGCTTGACTTCTGTTTGTGACATATGATTTGATCCATCTTAGAAGGTCACCATTAATCCCGATTTTTAACAGCTTCTTCAAAAGCAGTTCAATGTTGATTTTATCAAAGGCTTTTGAAAAATCCGTATAGATAGAGTCTATTTGATTTTTACTTCCCATAGAATTTAAAATAAAATCTGTGTATTCCAGAAGATTTGTCTCGACCGACCGTTTTCTGAAAAAGCCGTGTTGATTTTCAGATACGATTGTTTGTACCGCTGGAAAAAATTGATCAAGAACTATATTTTCCATGATCTTGCTGACAATTGGGAGCTTGGAGATGGGCCTGTAGTTGGCGATGTTATTTTTGTCCCCGCTTTTATGGATTGGTGTAATGAGTGCTTGTTTCCAGACGTTGGGGAAGTTGCCTTCTTCAAATGACATTTTAAATAGCAAGGAGAGAGGATAAGCTAATTGGTCCCGGCATTTTACATAAAATATGGATGGAATTAAATCAGATCCCGCACTTTTATTCGGATCAAGTTTTTTTAAATAACTAAGTACACATGATTGATTAAAGTTAATAGTGTGTATATGTAGATTAGAGTTGTCGTCATCATTCTCAGAGTTTATAAGATTGGGGCGAGAGTTGGAATTTTCTACAAAAACTGATCTAAAATAATCTGATCTAAAATAATCACTAAAGCTTTGGACATAGTTTACTTCAAATTTGAATTCCTGCAATATGATTTCACAATTTTTAATTTACATAATAATTAAGTAGATTCTGAAATAATTCCAATCCCAAGACAGAAATAAAGAAAACTAATTTTGAATTCTGTTAGTTACTCTCTTATCGTATGCAAACCAATAACATAAAGTGAATTTTCATAAAATTTATCAGTTATAATTATTGTGGAGGAACAAAGAACTACACTTATACTTAGACAAGAGTTTACAGTGACTTACCAGTTGCTTTTCCACATATAATGTGGCATGCTAGAACGTGTCTAAGGTACATAATGTCTTTGATGCCAAAAGCTTCATTTATGTTAAAGAACAACTGACAAAATTGTACTTATGATTTCATTCTTATGGATCTTGATCGATTAAAATATTTAACATTGTGTTTTGTTATTTGAGGTGCATCTGAACATTTTGAGTTCAGGATTTATTACATTTTAATCTTTACTTATATTTTTGTACAGATTCATTTTGAAGAATTGAAGCAGAGCTGACCATTTGATCTGGGAACGATGGGAAAGTTGACTTTTCCCCTCTCCAACGCCTTCCATCCCAGGATCTTCGAAGCTTTCCAACCCCACTCCAAATAAATCTTGTCCAGAGGCATGTTTCCTTAAAAATTCATAGTGTACTTCAGAAAGTATCTCATATGAACGGGATACCGATTTATTTATCATCTTTATATTGTTTGGTATATTTAAGTCATTTAGAATTACAGGGTTATTTATCCAGTGCATGCAAGATTTATGAAATGAACATTGGCATGATGGGCACGGTTTGGGGGAGAAGAGGAATTATTGCTAGTATTATTTTACTGTACATTGATTCACATTGGCAGTACATTCTTCGTTACAAACATCCTGCAGTATCAAGTGGAGAATAGATTTTTCAAAATTTAGGAATGTGAAGATTTGATAACACTAATGTGGGACTCACAAAGCAGTGATAATTGTCATGCCTTCTCATCCTTTCCATTTCTATTTGTATGTTTTAAAATAACATTAGATGATTTATGAAAACTTCACAAATTTATGTTACATATATATAATATATATTCATTTCTTAATTTGGAACCGTGATGTGATAATTATTATTATAAAAATATTGGTGGTTATAATTTTTCTGAAAAAAAAAAACTGTGGACCAAATTTATCATTTGTGTTACGAAACAAATAAAACATCTGTTTAAAATGCAAGATAGTTTTGTGCAAATTTCGATCCAGAGATAGAATTAATACACAGCCACCATGTAAATAAGAATTATTGTTGGATTGTTACAACCTCCTAAGTGTTTGAAACTTGGTTCGGTAACAGAAAAAGACTGTAAGTAGGTATACGTCAGGAACGGTTTTTGTAGTGTTGAATTTCCCTGTTTAAAAGAGTTGTAATGTTTTTATTTGAGGCTAGAGCTCTGTACACCTTTTATATCACACATGATGTGAAATATGCCACTGATCTTCAGGAAGAAGTGAGTCCAAATTCTTAACCAGTTTGACGTGGCATAGAATTTAATATGACATGATAGATATAAATGGATCCACAATAAAAGCAAATAATCACCCTAATCGGTTAACAGACAGAAATATTTTCTGGTAAAAGGCGTTATAAGATAGATGCAGTGGCGGTTCTTCACAGGGGGACAATGGGGACAGTCCCCACCAGTTACACTCGAAACCTACTAAAGGAAATAACAGTCGGTCTTCACCAAAATGAATGAATTCTTTAAACATAAAAGTACTCGTAATTAACATTTGCAGAAATAAAATACAAAAAAATATTCCGGATGATTTTAATAAGAAACGACGCGCGTACGGCGAACAATGTACGGCGCATGAGAACAGCGGGTCTATTTCTCCGTGCGCAGAATCTACTGCGCACTTGGGGGACGATCTGAGCTATCCCCATAGATTCCTTGCGTTGTTTCGCGATCGTATGCAACCGCGCATGCGCAATCGTATGTGAATTCAAATACCCGCGGGGACAATTCTTTGGATCCCCACTGAACCATTTGTTTGCGGAGTTACGGGCGGGAATCGCTCGCGTTCAAATTAAGTTCGATAATAATCTTGCAAGATAAAGCTTTATTTTAATTGTACAATATTGTAAATTGGTAATAATAGACATTTTATATTGTTTTGTGTTTAGATATCTGATTAGCATGCTTAGACCATAATTAATTTTTTTTAGAAATTTTACACTATATTCTAAGGGTGGTGAGATTACGGGTACAGTACGTAAAAATGTCGATACCCACCATCAAAGAAGTGCTTGAGCCGCCACTGGATAGATGGATCACATTATATAAGAATTTTACCACTGATCAGCTCTTACTAAGAAGAATAGCATTCCACGATGATGGTACTTAGTTTTTTTTTTGTTATTTCTTTTGGAGTGTTATGCCATGTTGCGCTACCTCCTTCTTTAGCCAACGTTTTGGACAGCGTTATAGGGTCCATCATCAAGGCAGATGCGTGAATAACACCCAAAAATAAATATCGATAAATTCGTATCCAAGGTTCTTAGTATTTCTAAAGATTTTGCATTGAAAAATGGTCTCAAAAAGGATGCTCTATATCATCTTCGTGGCTCTATACTCAGGCGCTATATTAAAACTAGGTGCAGCATAGTTTTGCGATGCAGAGATCACCTTATTTAAATCTCATGCCATCGGTGACCCAGACCTATACACAGACATATATTTATATGACTGACAACATGTGGAGAGGGATAAAAACTATTTTCAAATGACATATATACATAAAAAAACAGAATATATACATAGTGAAAGAATCAGAGCTGACAATCGGTGGCATATTTTGCTTAAGGTGTGGTTTTAAACTGAGAGCTTGATTTTAAATACTTACCTTAGGATCTCATTAAGTTGCAAAGTTAAATATTGTTATATAATATTTATAATCCTGTAATTATTCCTACCAATGCGGTGCCATTTGTCTGCAAAGCACCGCTATTGGAAGGAGGGTAATTCTTTGGTGTTAACTGTTTTCTTGAGTTCTATAATTATTAATGCAAGGGAGAGACATTCCTTTCCATGTTTACTGTTGACAGTAAGCATAATATTGTCTAAATCTTTGTTCAGATGTTGATACTAAGAATATTTATTTATTAATTTGTCAGACGTTACTGGTTTTAAACTAATTGTGTGCTTTTATTTTCTGCTTTATATAAATGTACATATATGATATGTAATTAGTTTTTAAGAGAATGTGCTATCAACTGTTATTCCTGCTGTTTATAAATTATTATTCTATTAACCTATCATTATAATATTACCGCAAGTTATCGGTTTAAATTATTTCATAATTGTGTACAATGAAGAAAAAAAAACTAGTTTTGTTATCTTCATAATTGTAAGATGTATGTTTTGTTTAAGTATCTACTTGTTATTGTGATGATCGCACAATATCCCTTCTTTTCACCCAGTTCCTATTTAAAGCCTCCGTCTGTTGATTGTTGGCATAATGTAATGTATGTATCAAGGCTAAGCTAGGTTATGAAATTAATTGTGAAATGTTATGATTAATTTCACTAACACGTTAAATTTTCATTATGAATTGGCACTATAGGTAACCCCCGTTGATCGCAGGAGATGCATTCCGGACATGACCACGATAAGTGAAAGTCCGCAAATCAATGAGGGATTTAAAAAAAAAGTTTGGTTCTAAAAGACGCTTTATTTTTAAAATCAACATGAAAACAGAATCTAGATTTTCTTGGTGTTGATTTAGTGTCCTCTATTTGCTTAATAAATTTTCCATTTCTGTCATCAATAAACTTCTGGTTTGCGAAACTTTTGTTGCTGTAATCGGAATAACACTTTCGCCAGCCTTTTTAATTTTGTCTTTTGCTGCACAATTGATTGCAATGTAGACTCAGACAATTTGAAATCCCTACCTACAACTGCTAATTTATCACCATTTTCTATCGCTTCGATTATTTTTAGTTTCTTTTCTAAAGTCACTATATTGCGACTTTTCTTAACCCATTTTTCACGTTGTCTGTTTGACATTTTAAATCGTAGAAAGGGAGAAAAATATAGAGCGTGCCCTAGATATCGCAGCTAATATACACTGAAGTTGAAGTTAAAGGATAGCTGATTGACAAAAACGTACCAGGCACAGCATTATACATATATTTTTTCTTACTCGCGCTAGTGAATTTACATACATGTATACGTACATGTGCATTATGTGAGTGAATGAAAAATAAAGATAGCTCGCTCGTGCAACCACACATTATGACGATTCCTGGAATGTGTCAAAGCCGGACAAGTGTTGTTTAAAATACCTCACTATGACGAATCCGCACTCATCGGGGTCGCGATGAATGGGGGTTACCTGTATTTTATTTAATTCATACATTCTATAACGACAACTACATATATTTTTGTTGCAACTATTTAAATTTAATAGTATTATATCATAACAATTAAGATTTTTAATGTAATAATATGTATGTGTGAATATCTAAAAAAAACAATTAAATAATCTACAACGTACTTTAAAACTCCTACCAAATTATAATACAATGTAAAATATATTATTGATAATATTGGCAGCGTAACAACTTTATAAATGTAATGTTAATAAATGTGTATAAATATGTAGTTATAATCCCCTGTATGTTCACTGTGATATTTAAAAAGAAAAACATAATATTAAATGTCGACTGAATAAATATTTGAATTTCAGCTCAAATGAAACATAAAATTTTGTCATTTGAAATAGTTTTTTTTGGTCTTAACTCTTAAAAAAATATTCACCGGCAGTTGGAAAATGTTAAAGTAATATTTTTGGTCAGCAACTCATAATTTAAACTTCCAGTCCTTTTGCTTAACACGAAATTTGGTAAGCACAAATTAAAAGTATTGTCCATTTCGTGTTAACTTGGAAGGTCTTCACCGTTCCATATCTATATTCTTAATAAATATACCATTTATATGAATTTAATTATTTTATGTATTGAGTATCTTAAAATGAATATATGATGTATTCTGAACCCGCCTTATCCCGTTAAAAAAACTTCTTTGACTTTTGAAAACAAATATTTTGTAGAAAAATTACTCGAGTACTCTCCCTACTGTAGAGTATTTTTTAGTATTTTTTTTTAAATCGATTCTTGGTCAAATATATTTCCTTTGGCTTAATACATAACAATGATAATTAGTAATAATTATGAAAATTACAATTAAAATTCTTCGATTGCCAAAATGAGTTTTTCCTAAACTAAAATAAAGTAAATCTCATGGAATATTTCAGCAAAAGCTCTTCATCATAACTCCAAGAAAGCCTCTTTCAACTGTTTTTATATAATATATTTTTATGAACTTCAAAAAGGCCACAGCAACTCTTTTATAAAATGTGTAATAATTTACAAGCCCTATTACTTTATATAGGGTGAGTTGGGGTAAATCCGGATTTGGGGGAAGATCGAAAAACTCGATTTTCGCGGTATCCGTGCAATCTACAGTATGCGCCAATACCTCTAGAGCAGCGCTTTTTCATTATGCTTCGCATCCTCTTCGGTCGGCTCTAGGAAGCTTGCTGCGCGCTGTGCCCCACAGGGGGGCCCATTGCTGCGTGCCATTGTCACGTATGTCCCATCTTTTCGTGGCTACCTAAGGAGCTGGACATTGGAAAACAGGCTATTATACAAAATACAATCTCAACCAAGCTACACGCCAAGGGCTGTGGGGGTTCCAGGCAGGGCGGCTTCACCGCGGGCTTCTGGCCGGGGGGCCGGCTCTCAACTTTGTCGTGACCCGCTAGCTCGAGGGCAGCAAAGAGCTCCTGTTTCAAGGGGTAGATCGGCGTGATGTCTCATCCGTTCAATCAGCTGGTAGTTGGATGGAAACTCGAGTCATGTTAATAAGACAGCGTACGTATACGGGGCTTATTGCCACACAAACAAGGTTAAATTACACAGGAATCAGTGAGTCTACCGGGCCGTACCCCGTCCTACATTAACTAAAATCTCTCTCTGTCTGGTCTAGAATGCTACGCGTCATGCTTACATGGGGTTCCAGCCAGCCAGATGCAGGGGGTTCTCGTCGAGGCAGACCAGCCTTAACGTTTGGTCGGGGTAGGGCCATTGGGTAGCTTTCTTTTTGGTCTTCCCTCTTGACATATTTCCCGGGGGAAGATCGGAATATGACCCTTCTGGCCTTATTCCTTTTTCGGTTTTCATACAAATAGCCATGTATTCCCAAACAAAGAGGTTTGTGGGGGCGCATCTGTGGTGGTAAATTCGTAAAAATACTGATAATTTCCATAATTCAAATCAAATTCGTAAATCAAATTTTCGCGGCCAATTACTGCCACGGCCGGCCCTTCAAAATTCGAATATTCCTTGTAAATTTGTAAAAATACTATAAATTTCCTTGTAAATCGAAATTTTGCAGCCAATATCTGTCGTAACCCTCCTTTTAAATTAATATTTCGAAGAAAATTCGTAAAAAACGACATTCCAATGTTAACCAATTCAGATTTAGAAGATAATAATCGCGTAAATCGATATTTTACGGCGTTTTACCAGCACTGTCTGTCATATTCAGATTTACAAAATTATATATAAATTTTTAGTTTGAGTTTTTTTATAATTTTCTACTAAATTTCTGATCTTGTTTCCAAAACACTTTGCCGATCCTATCCCGTAAGGGAGAAGACCGGTATACCAAAATTATAAATGGCCTATTTTTGTTGTATAGGTAGATAAACAATTAAAATGTTACACATGCTAATTTGGTAACAAAAGGTAAGATGAAGTGTCGTTTTTAGTAAATCTTACTGCTAATATGCTTAATTGCAATTTTAGAATGAATGCTGGTCTTGCCCCAAAACTTTCCGATATTACCCCACATTGAAAAATAATTTTTAGGAAGTTTTGATTGGCAGTTTTTGGGTATTTTACTGTGGATAATTTAATAAATAAAAAATTTCTCACATAGTTTAGAGCTGAAGGTAGCATAATAAAATTAAAAACTTTGAAGAAACACCATGAATTCTTCATTAAAAAATTCCAAAGTGGACCAATGATCAAAAAAATTCATCTCATCAAAAAAAAGCACACGGTCTTACCCCAACTCACCCTATATGTTTTTGAATACAGTTCACTATTTTTAATCAGTGGCATTTTTCTTTGTAATTTTTCAAGGATTAATATCTGTTTTATCTTAAAAGATTGGCAATGTAAGCACATGATTTTAATATTCTCAATTGCAATTAGGCAAACAAAAAACATTTCCCTGGTGATGAATAATCCTTTATTTTAGCTAACCTAAAAGTTGTGTTGAGAAAAAAAGCAACAAATTACTGCTTTTGTTTTTAAGCCATAACCAATTTTTTCCAATTGGATTTTTTTTAAAGTTCGAATAATTGAAGTAAACAAAAGTACCTCCCACACGCACGAGTCCCGCGTCAATTCAGGCCGCCGCGCAGAAACGTAAAGACCGATAGGTTTACAGCGCGGTTCACTGTGAAACTGCACGGCGGCCTGAAGTGACGCGGGACTCGGTCATTCCGAAGTGTGCGTGTGGGAGGTACTTATGATTCAACACCATCCAAGAATAATTGCCAGTAAAATTAATTTATATTAGAATACGTTAACAATAATAATCTAAACGAAAATATGAAAGAGAACAAGACACAGAAAAACAGAAAAAGATAATGGTCGCAACTGGGACTCGAACCCAGACCTCTCCGTCTAACCGGGACGAGCGCGTTAACCAATTTCGCTATTGCCACCTTCTGTCAAAGCCGTCATATTTGTCAATCTCATATTTTAAAATTTTTAGAATTACATTACTATTAACTAATTATTTTTCTCCATAATTAGACGAAGAGGTCTGGGTTCGAGTCCCATTTGCGACCATTGTCTTTTTCTGTTTTTCTGTGTCTTGTTCTCTTTCATATTTTCGTATAGATTATTATTGTTAACTTATTCTAATATGATATATTTCACTGATGGGAATAACTTTAAAAAAAGTATAAAAAGAGAGTTTTTCTTAAAAAAATTGAAAATTAATTTAGATTAGTTTTGCAATCGCACCAAGAGATGGCAGTAATGTTCTCAATTTTGCATTTGTGACTTCTTACTTTGCTTAGTCTATTGCCATTTATTATTTCTCAGATTAAACTTTCTTTGAGAATATTTTATATATTTTTATTGCAGATTAGTCCTTTCCGTGTAGGCACAACTTTGATGCTTACGTAATAATGTATTATAAATGTTATACGCTATAATGTAAATTGATGTTTGACGTTTACTACATTCTTTATTAAATTGTATTTTACCATTAAAATGGTAGCTAGTCAGTGTACTTATATAAATATATAATATAATATGTATTTTTTTTAAGTGGCAACCTTCTGTTATAAAATACATGAAAGGTGAATTTTGAATTATTAGATTTCCAGAAATGTTTACTTTTCATTTTTAATTTGTTGCACATTTGAAATGAAAAAAAGATGTGTTAAAAATATTATTAGTAGTTATTACTTATATCGATTTGAAATAAACCCGTTTAATGTTGATGTCAAACTCCGTACATGTACTTACCACCCAAATAAAATATACAAATAAACATATTGTTTTATTTTATTATTTCCTGAAAAATAGAAGACATCTTAAATATTTCATTTTTGTAGGAATTAACAATTTTTAAAAACCCCCAAAGTGTTAAGTACAATTTATAATTGAAGATTTTTTTCGAAATCGTACACAAAATTATCTTTGCCATTTTTTATTTTTATTTATTTTTTTACAAACTCCACACCGGAGGCCCTGAGGAAAATAATTTCCCTGAGGGCCTATATCATCTTTGAAGATGCTGTGTGATGCTTATACAAATAAATCTTCCAAACACAACTACTTTTTCAGTTTTTGAAACAACTCATACAGGTCTCATAGAAATCGTTGTGTCTCCCTTACTTTCATGGTTGTGTTTTTTTTTTTTTTTTTTTTTATTGATCTATATACGTGATGTTTACAATATATTATTCGATGCCTGTCTCGCTAGGGTATACCTGTGTTGAGACAGGTGTAGAGGTACATAATTACATATCATATATAAGAGTAATATAATTAACAATTAAACATAAAGATGATTGAAAGTGTGGGTAAATCACATAAAGAGAGTTTTCTTATAAATGAGGGAAGAGATTTAGATTATTTAGGATTTTATAATTTTAATTTGTTTTATATGGGTAAGGACGTACGTCGATGGATATTTCTGTCTATTTGTAGTTTATTTTACAGATGTTTGCAATAGTGTGACGACCAGTACTTATAATCCATTTCTTTACAACTTGTTTGAATTTGGTCATTGATTCGGTTTGTCTAATCGTAGCTGGTAGTGTATTGTGTAGTTTGCAAGCTATGTATTTAAAGTGTCTTTGTCCAAAGGTGGTTTTAGAAAAGGGAGTTTGGAGGAGTTTTTTGTTTTTGGCTCGGGTATTGTGTATTGATAGTGTTGCTTTGTATAGGGTTATGTTGTTTTTATGTAAATTAACTAAGATGGATCTTGCGTAGAGCTGTTTAATGTACATAACGTTGAAGGTGTTGAAGATCGTATCCGTGCTGGTAGTAAGAGGAAGTTTAAGGATTATTTTTATTATCAGTTTTTGTGCTTTAATGATGGGGTCGAGGGCACTAGAATAAGTGTTACCCCAAGCTAAAATTCCGTATTCGATGTGTGATTGGCACAGTAAGTAATACACTGTTTTTAAAAGGTGTAGGTTGAGGAAATTACGTGTTTGTTTGAAAAAGTTTATGGATTTGCGGATTTTGTTTGTAGTGTTAAGTATATGTTGCTTCCAATTTAGGTGTGTATCAAAGGTTATTCCTAAATATTTTATAATGTTTACTTGTTCAAGGCATGGGCAGTTACAAGTCAGGTTCGGAGATGAGTTTTTACATTCGTGTATTTTTAATTGGGGGTGGAGGTTTGGTTTTGTGATATTGGTGAGACTAAACAGTAAGTATTTTGTTTTCTGTACATTGAGAGTTAGTGTGTTTGAGTCAAGCCAGTATTTAACCTTTTGAATGCCTTCCTCCGCTTGCGAATAAAAGGTAGGCCAGTCTTTCGCTTGGAATAGCAGGACAGTGTCGTCAGCGAAGCTGACAATAGTGGCATCGATATCTAGGTTACACAACTCGTTAATGTATATTAGGAAGAGCGTTGGACCTATAACACTGCCTTGTGGGACACCGTAACTAATGGGCAAATTCTGACTCTTTGTAGCTCTGAGTTTAACGCATTGGGATCTGTCAGATAAGAAGCTGGAGAGTAGGCTTAATTCATTATTCCTAATACCTATATTGAACATTTTGCATTCTAATTTGGCGTGTGATATTGTATCAAACTCTTTACATAGGTCAAGAAATACCGATAGACATTTTGAGCCCTTATCGAGGTGGCCAGAGATATAGTCAGAGACGGTGGCTATGGCATCGTTTGTGCTTTTATGGTTTCTGAAGCCAAATTGCCGCGGCGAAAGTAGGTTGTTGGTTTCCAGGTATTCCATAAGACTATTGTTGACGATCTTTTCAAATACTTTGGACAGGGAATTGAGTAGCGTAATAGGACGATAATTACTAATGTCAAGTTTGGAGCCTGTTGTGTTGTTACTTATGTTATTACTATCACAGAAATCATTGTGTCTCCCTTACTATATGATCTAAACGGTGTTTTAAAGAGAAAACACCACTCTTTATATTAAAATCTAAAAGATAACCGCAAAATAATTAAAATGTACCTATCCCTTTATGAAACCAAAGTTTCAGACAGTAATTTGAAAAAAGTTATGGAACTTTAGAAATTTTTTATCAATTTATACATGGAACGACAAAAGTGTGAGTTGATGATAATGTTCGTATTATATTTGTCTAATAAAATATGTATATTAATTTTAAATTTGATAGTATATTTCATCACCTTTCAAAAACAGTTTCCAGTTTTCACATGCATTCAGAAATATTTTATTTTTTTGGATTTTATTGCGAAGAGGAAATATTTTGACCTTACAAAATAGGCCTGAGGCCCGGGGGGTTACCATTTTAGAGCTGTGCATCATAATATCCTCTGGGACGTAATATCCCAAAATTAAATTTGATTGATGAAATTTACTCGCGGAACAAAATATATCCAAAAATGACAATCAGGAAAAACTGCAAGCATGCAAATAAACACTATCCTTATATGTAGCTCCGTTGTGCATAAAACAGCCTCCTTGATGTATTTTTAGTCCAAATACAATATTTGGCTGACAATTACTAGGGCTGTCCGTAAAATATGGTCTCCAAGGCGCTGCGGTCGCAAGGAATGATTTTACGCGAAATCCTGCAACACTGGCGTGTAGCCTGGTTTTCCCTCATCAAATCCCCACCACGTTGCACCCTCTGTGGCGCTTAGTCTTGGCGTAACAACCATTCGCGATGGAGCTTTTACTTGCCGCACCCGCCAGATGTGAGTTACTCTCTGTAATTCGTTTTTAAACTTTGCTTCGGAAAATCTGAATTATGCCACTGGGATTGTTTCTTTGTCTCTGGAGTCGTGTAGTGTATCCGGTCTCGTCCCCAGTCACAATTGAGTTCAAAATTTTTCGCCATTGATGTCGAAGCACTCAAGAAGGAATCTGCGGGCTGCTTCAACCCGTTGTTCTTTTTGATCTTCGGTGAGCATTTTGGGGCCCACCTTGGGCAGTCTTTGTGGTCTCCCAAATTTTTGTCAAAATCTTGTCAATAGTGGTCTTACTGTTTGTTTACTTACAATCATTGTTTTTTCCACTTTGGCAATTTTTTCATCTGAAACCGATGGCCGTCTGGCACGCTTTTAAATTCTCTGCACCATTTGCGCACGTTTTTGCACTCATACACTGTTTTCCGTACACTTCAAATAGATGAGAATGAATTTCTACCGGGGTTTTGTTCTTCGCACAAAAAATCTATTTATAGAGCGTAATTCACACCTGGCGGATGAGGCGAGCGGAAGCTTCATCGCGAACGACTAAGAGTCGCAGGAGTGCAGCTTTGTAGGGATTTGGCGTAATAGAAACCAGGCTATGCCAGTTTTCCCGGATCTCAAGTAAAATTATTCCTCGCGACCGCAGCACCTTGGAGACCTTACTTTACGGACAGCCCTCGTAGATTTGATTCAGGAGGGTATAACTCCGAGCCAAAACGTGGTCAGAATCTTTGGTGACTTCATAAGTCCACTTCGATTTGTTTATGGTCACCGGTTACTAAATCAACCAATAGGAATCTTTTATTTTTGTTGCATTTTTCTGCTTTATTTATGTTTGATTGACAATTGACATTTACATTTCCGACGCAATAAGTGACGATTATGAAATTTGGGAATTCACGATCGAATGAAAAATGGGAGAACAGGACCCGCAATTGGAACAAAATTACAGGTGTGAGTCTTCCTTTGGTTGTTATTTCAGTGTTCCTAAAGTATTTTTTGAAATGTATTGCTTAATTGTATTTTAAACTGATGTACATGTTTCCGTTTTCAGAACATATTTATGTTTCACCTGGGATCTAATAATTGACGCTATCCAACATCACGATTACATCTTAAAAGGTAAATATGTTTTCTATATTGCATTTTCTGTTCTTATTTACAACATTTTTTATATTTTTATCAGTATATTAATAAATTTATTCATATTTTTCAGTGGAATCTGAACCGACAAAACTTTACTTGTTTACAATATAACATTCTTTATCCACACTTCAATACATTCGCTTCTGTTTCTGGAGATGGTTACATGAGGTTAAGGGAAATACTATCAGTCATGGTGCATGATGCAGAGGTAATTATTATTTTTATAGCTTTCATTTTACGAAAGCATCAGTCAAATTTAATGTATTTGAGTAGGCTTCTTTATATAAGTAAGTAGGTATCCTAGAACTTGGTTTAATATGAGAGTTATCATAAATTAAAAGTTAAAAGACATGAGAGGAAATGTAACTCCATATATACATAGGTATGTACTATAATACACATACACAAATACAATAAAAATTGCATTATTTTACAAATTTCCATAACTGAACCAATGTAGCTATCCTATTTTTTATGATTTCAGGGAAAATATGGTGAGCTGAGCTACTTTAAATGCCAAATAAACAAATATAATGTTTTTTTGAGCCCCTTATGAAAAATCAAACATCTTATGCAAACTAATGTCTCCGTGGATCTTGGAAATATGATAAATTTATTTTTACCTGCCGAAAGATATAATAGGTACGTTCAAAAGAGAAATGTATCTTTAAAACAACGTCCTCATGTGGTAATTTGCTACAGAAATATAACCTGCTTTTATTGTATTCTTGTTTAAAATATGTACATGTAATTCTGAGTTTTAAATTTTTCTGTTAAAAGATGAAAATATTTTTAATTCAGTAGTTGTGTAGGAACGCATAATCATATTTTAATTATATATTCTTGTATTTCCTTTTTCTACATGTTTATAATAAAATTCTTATCATGTAATTACTAGTTTTATTTTTAAAATAATATTTGAGGCTAATAATTTGGGTGGTATTGGGTGGGCCCCGAAAGAAAATTACATTGTCTATGGTCGCGCATTGTTCTGTTGTTGCTTACTCTATCATCGTTTATGGTGCGTGACGTCACAAGTGATAAGTAAAAAAAGAAGTCGAAAAATTATTGCATTTTGATGGTGAAATAGTGACCAAATTGTTCACGTACTAAAGCCCGAAGTTATCGATCTAGTGGGTGGTTTGGTATATTTATGATTTGATTGTTAGTTCCAGGGAGAAAGATAATTCAACAATGCCTTGACATGAGAACAAAAACAAAGGCACACCAAATTTGGAGCATTTGAATATTCATTGATCTAACATTATTCTATCCAGTTCTTGTATACAATACAAAGCTAGTGATCCAAGCACACCACAGATTTTGCCATACATATCAGACTTGTAAAATATTTATTTACTTTATCGTCAAGATGATGCGTAACCAATTTGTTAGCATCTTATCTAATAAGGGTATATATACAGTGGAACAATGTTGCATTATGTTTTTATTAAAAATAAATAATAAAGCAAATAAGCAATAGTAAAATATTAATTTACTTTATTGTCGAGATTAAAGAAAGTCATTGAAATATTATGATGCTTAACCAAGTTGTTTGCATCTTATCTAATAAGGGTATATATACAGTGGAACAATGTTGCATTATGTTTTTATTAAAAATAAATAATAAAGCAAATAAGCAATAGTAAAATATTTATTTACTTTATTGTCAAGATTAAAGAAAGTCATTGAAATATTATGATGCTTAACCAAGTTGTTTGCATCTTATCTAATAAGGGTATATATACAGTGGAATAATGTTGCATTATGTTTTTATTAAAAATAAATAATAAAGCAGCTTATAATGTCTTCAATAATATTATTTTTTATTTAACATTGCTTTCCTGTCTGATTTAAGGTAACATCATATTAATAATTGTGTACCTACTTCCTATAATACTCGTCGATTATTATAATATGAAGTGTTAAAAAATCAAACTCACAAAATATAACCAAGTGAAATTGTTTTCTCATTACAGCCATAGAGATATATATCAATGATCACAGTCCACATTTTTAAAATACCTCTTTGTGTTAATGCTTTAATTTTAAGCCAAAATTATATTTCATTAGAAAAGTTATGATATAGAGTATATCATTGAAAATTATCGATTTAATTTTGGAGATAGTTAGTTTTGCATCTCAAGTATGGAGTTTTGATATTCAATAAGTCACCACTCTCATACAAATAACTTTTGGGCGATTGGCCGGCTATGACAGTTTTCATTGTAATAAGTAACTATCCCATTGGCTGAACTGGAGAATTTAGCTTTAAAATCCACTGGTACAGTCCGCGCCAAACTTAAATGCCGACCTCAACATGATACGATCAATTCTCATGCAGATTCAGTCGCTTACTGACTTTACAATAACCATAAACGAAAGAGAAAGATGCATAAAACATACTTGCGACAGAGAAAGGCGTTCGCGGGGAGGCATGCCGCTTTTCTGACCTTAAACTTGCCTATTGTGACGATTTCTGTATCAATGTCAGGTCGGTATTAAAATTTGGTTCTCTAATTCCAATTTTACAGTGAAATTAGAAAGTTATTACATTTTTTTATTCATCAATGAAGAAAGATTTTTTTTTTAGGTCTGTGGAGGAGTTTTTGAGTTTTGATTCAGTATCCCTCACATCTTAAAATTAAATAGCTTCGGAACACTTAATTTCTTAAGATGTTTAAGAAAAAATAACTTATTGTATCTAATTTATCAGTCAATGCCTTTTGTGTACACTATTATATTATATGTAATTCATAATAAGCTAAATTTTCATATTTTAAACTCTGATTTTAATTTAAAATTGATCACATACATAGTTCAATTCAAAACAAAAATTATAAAATTCAAACGGAATTTAAAACATATTTTTTTAACTTAACCCCTGCAGAAAGAAAATATAGCATTTTAATGATAATATCAGAAATAAAATATATTCCTTTTTGATGTGAAACTTCTTTAGGGCTGTTGTGATTTGAAACTCGATGAAACGGAAAAGACACTAAAAAGAGACAAACACATCCATCTATAGGATTTAATCTGCGAGAGAATGAAACCTTCCGCATTGGCCGCTTTGATTATTCTGTTGAGATTGTGTGGGTGAACGTTTCACTTCTACCGCATGTAAACTCCACTCTTTTTTTTATTAGCAATCCAAGAGATTCACAAGACCATCCCATTGAGATTTGAATACGTGCTTTGTCTAGCACTAGCTGAAGCCCCGACGTTTCCTGGGATTTATACAGTTTTTTTAAATCAGTTGTTGACGATAATTTTCTTCTAATTTTGAATATTTACGTACAAATTTTCAACAAGAAGCATCAAAATAAAACTGAATGAATAAAACTATATAAAATAAAATCTATAGATTTTTATAAAGCTGTATGATAATCAAATCAGGCTACCTGCCCGCCACAGACATTCTTTTTTATATTTTATATCCCCGGCGTTGCCCAGTCTTTACCTGAGTTTTTTTTTCTAAATTTAATGTAGATAGTGGTCTTCCTTTTGTTTTGAAGGTCAAGTGTGCAAAATTTCATCAGTCTCGGAATAAAACAGTAAATTTGTATACAAATCAAAGTCATACCGCCCACCCGTTTGTTTGTACCTCACACTGGATTTTTAATAGGTATGTCTTTTTATATGGGGAAAAAAAGATGGAATTTCAAAATAAGTTGTTAATCTTTTTTACTCCTACCATCATGTAGAATCACCTCCCGAAGTTAATGCACTTTACCCCTGAATACCCTGTATAGATTATATCGATCTTCAAGTTGATTAGTCAGACATCTCCGAAAAATCAGTGGGTGACTGGACAACTCAGAATGAACTCAACTGAACACCTCCTTTGAAAAGTCATTAAAATGATTTAAAAAATTGGTTAAATAAGTTTCGTAAGGTTAGGTTATGGGCTATTTTTCTTTTTTTTCAAAGCTTTTAATAGGTGTTGAGTTGAGATGATTCTGAGTTGGCATAGAATCGTAAAAGTACCCTCTATTAGACTACTCGTAAACACCACCAAATCAGTTATAACGCAGAAAAACTTGTAGTGAATTAAACAAAATTTTGATGTTTTCTGAGTCACTAGTAAGATATTTCAAATTTCATATTAATATTCCGGACCATTGTGTCTCCCGGTGTTATTTTTTCGCTTTTTTAGTATATAAAACACCAGCACATGTAAAGTATATTTTATTTATTTATTATAAAATTAATTTATTATTAAAACTTGGTATTTGGAGATATCTGACTAATCAACTCAACGATCGATGTACAAATGGAGACTATTATGTTAAGGCACACATTAACATCCTCCAATCCAGAGGTTCTCAACCATTTTGAAATCATTGCCCAATTTTCAAGTATATTTTCCTTCAAAATGGTATAGATCAAATGATTTTCTATTCAGTAGGATTGGAACTGTTTTTGTAAATTTAAATAACCATCTTGAAGCATATATTTCCACTTAATTTCGGAGTCCAATATTGAGTGTAAAACTTAAATATAACTTAAATATAATAGGCTTTTTAAATTATCAGTTTCAATGTCTCGGAATGACGAGTGCGTTAAAGGGTGCCGCAGCGGGTGTGGCCCCATCGATGTGGTCGACGGAGGGCTTTGGCTCCCCCGGTGGCACCATAAAGTCGAAGTTCTGCAGCAAGGTGACTATGAACATGAAGATGTTGGACCTTGCCAGAGACTCCCCCATGCACCGATGTTTGCCCATGCCGAAGGGAATGTACGTGTCCGGAATGGACACTTTCCCATCGACCAGGAATCTCTCCGGTCGAAACTCCTGGGCTTTCTCGAAGATGTTGTCATCCATGAGGATGCTGTAGAAATTGGGTATCACCATAGCGTCCTGTAATATTTAAGCATAAGTTTGTTTAATTCAAGCGTAAGTATCTATTCATGATCAGAATTATACGCTTTCTATTCACCTTGTTTTCAAGCTAAAAGAGAGTGATCTGGCGGGGTACAAAGAACATTCCCGAGGAACTGATGATCCATGGAATCAAAGCTAGCGCTATCTATCTTTATTAATTTGTCATAACGACTGTTTGCCATGCTAATGATTAAATAGTTTCTCGGAGTTTGCCAATCATTTGTTGAAGACGATTCACACTTTTGACTTTAATAGTGGAATTGAGTTACTACTCTGTAATTTCAATGGTGCTCAATTGAAAAAAAATTTGAAATTTTAGAAATCAGAATGAGCGTAAATTAAAAATATTTTTAATTGACCCGTTATTAATCTTGTTCCATTTGTAAGTATGCCCTATTACCCTTCCCACTCCCACCATTGACACCGTTGTTTTTGTCTACTATATATAATTAGTTTTAAGTTAACCCTAAGGAAGTGAGCATTGCTGACGAAATATGTCGGTTATTTATAAACAATAAACGTAGTTAAAACTAAGAAAACTATTAACTTTGGATTCAAAATGCTATTTCATCATGCAAAAAATGGCTTTGTCACACATAAAATCATAACAAATAACATCAGTGAAAAATGTAACATAATCGGCGCGACCAATCTAACTACACAATATGTGGAGGTTAAATTATGGGTACAACAAAAGGAAAAGATTCGTTTAAGAAATATTCAACTCTGCATGGAATTTTAGTACCAATAAGACTGCTAATGTTCTGGATAAAAATAACTCAATCCGGAGAAAATAATAATTATTATATAAAATAACAAGCCAAACGCCAATATTTTTATAATTTATTCCAGTTTCCACACGGTGGTTGGAGGTTAGACCATAGATTCTCAACCTTTTTTGGCCCACTATTGGCCCAGAATATTTTTATTTCTAGCGTCCCCTAACTCGTTAATCCGAAACAGTACGACGAAGGGGGCATAATGAGATACCATGACAGTCACGTTTGCCAAGGGGGTGTAATGGGATGCCAAGATGGGGTTACATCATTTTCCCCCAATGTTCTCTTGGTCTTCTACCGCCCCCCTGAAAATCTGAAACCCCCCCCCCCCGCTAACAAAGTTTAAGTTTTAGAGTATCGTGCCTCAGTTTAAATTTTTGTGCGTGAAAGTTTAGTTTATTTAACAGAACTTGTCAAAACGTTGCACCTAAAGAAAGTGTGTCAATGTATCAGTATGCATAGCTCTTGAATGATCTTATTTTCTATATTGACCCAATGCCCACTCGAACTTATGCAGCGCCCCCTAAATGCTAAAAATTTAAAAACGCCTCCCAGACCTCCAAAAAGCCCGCAAGCGGGCGCTGGCCCCCCCCCCCGTTAAGAATCACTGGGTTAGACGATCACAGAATTCATGCCAATCCTGGCACACACTCCCTGCTTCATCTAAATGCATACATCTCACTCACCATATAAGTTCAGTTTACCTTTGGTATTGTGAATCCACACAGCTTGGTGTCCCTCAGGGCGCGGTGTGGAATCCCAAAGCACCTTCCCATAAAGTGGCGAATCGATTCAAGCACCACCGCCTCGTTATATGGCATACTGAAAATAAAATAAGAGGGATAGAATAACAGTACTTTTTTAATGATCTCTCATCTAAAGTAGGTACCTTACTAAATTTATCCACTCGAGCGATGGAGATTTCCGGGTGTTCGGTTTTCGAATTGGCTATTCGATGTAATTAATATCGTATCTCCAAATATTAACATTATACAGGGTTAAGGGACGTACTTGACTTACTTTAACCAGCGATTCCTGACATTATTTGGAGTAAAAAATGTAAATGAAATTTTGCTCTCCGATGACATTTTTGATGTTTTTTATTTTTATTTTTTCTACAAAAACATAAAAAAATGGTAGGTGTTGGACATTTGGAGGCGGGGTTTGGGGTTGGTCGGTTACTCGGCTGAGTGATCAGTGACGACATGCGGAAGAAAAATTGATTTGTTTGATTTTGAAGAAAAAAATATTGAAAAAAAAAAAAGTTTTCCAAAAAAGTCATCGGAGACCAAAATTTTATTTACTTTTTTTACTCCAAATAATGTCAAGAATCACTGGTTAAAGTAAGTCAAGTAAGTCCCTTAATACCCTGTATATAGTGGACTGCTTACTGCAGTTTAAAGCCAATGAATTCACTTACATTTAAACGTTTATCCCTATTAATATTTGTACGTTTTATAAAATAAATATAATCGTTTAATTTATAATTTATAAAAATTATCTATCTAAAATTGGGTACTTATCGTGAGTGATTTTAATGAGTGGTTTTAATAGCATGACAACTTATATTTCCCCTAATGATAAGTTCCAGACATAGATGTGTGGAGGATAAATTTAATACCGACGAATATTATAATGCATTGTTTACAAAAATGTTGTATAAATTTAGTTTTGAAAAACAATTTGAAAAATATTCGTTTTACAAAAACAATAGAAATTATAGTTCACTCCACTTTCAATTTTTGGAAAAGTCTTTAAAGAAATTGTTTGACATTAATTTTTATTCATAATAGCTAAATAATATATCGCATTCCAAAATTCCGTGATGTGAGGAGACACTAAAATGTATGTTATAGGAACATGAACTGGTAGGTACTCACTTTGGTCTGTCATCCAAACAAGGAAGCCTTTCTTTTCCAATGACGGAGTCGATTTCAAGCTGCGCTTTTTTCTGTATCCCTTGCTCTCTCACAAGGTACAAGAAGGCGAAGCCCAAGCTCTTACTGGTGGTCTCCGAGCCAGCCATGAACAGATCCATGCATACGGCCAGCAGTTGGGACTCACTGAAGCTGTGTGTCTTGTCCGCGCTCTTGAGCATCCTCAAATACGCGTCCATAAAATCTCTGTCTTCGTTTTCAATCCTAAACACTTTTTGGTGCTTATCCAATTCTGTTCGCAAGAACTTCAGAATTCTCGTGTGAATTTGAACAAACTGTTTGTAACCTGAAAGTTCTGGGGCTAAGAATCTCAAAATGGGAAACTGGCTGAATAAAGTTCCGACCATGTCGACGTTGGAGAATAGTTCAAAAAGTAACACCTGCAATTTCTTTAACTCGGTATCGTCGCTGCTGTACCTGATGCCAGCCATCATGGACCAGAGCGTGTTGAGCACGTACACGTTGAAAGCGTCGTTCATTTGCACGAGAGCTGAGTTGTTGTTGTCTCCTTTAACCCGAGCGGACATGTCTGCGAGGAGGTGCCCGGCCTCGTCCCGCACGAGTTCAGCCATTCCTCGTCTGCCAAAACCGAATTCTTTAAGATGTCGGACTATAAAGCGTCTCTGTTCCTTCCAGAGGATTCCGTCTGTCAGGACGATCCCGCGGCGCTTGCCCCACGTGCGTGTCTCATAGAAGAGTCCTTGCGGGCGGCCGTCAATGTCCTCATTGAGCAGCATCTCGCGCACGGAGTCCAGACCGCAAGGGATGACGATGCGGTCCTTGCCCACGCGCAGACCCAGCACGCCGCGCGTGCAGTACTGCTGGTTGAGCATATGCGCGGCCTTTAAAAGGTAGCGTGTTTTCTGGCGCGCGCGCGACACAGCCAGCGCGCTGCCCAGCACGGGCAGCCATCTCGGGCCCGGCGGGAAGTTGGCGGGCTTGCGGGTGTCCAGGTACACGAACAAGCATACGATCAGCACGAACAACGCCAGGGCTAGCCACATCCTGAAACACCAACCATTACCTAATTATTATTATACCAAAAAGTTTGCGTGATTACTTCACTATTTTGGTACCACTTTGGTACGTGTGCACGCATTATAAATATGTAATGTTAATTTATTACATACTTAATTGTAATATTTTATTTATTACACAGTAAAAGTACAGGAAATCTTTGTAATACCTGTGAACTAATATCGACTTGACAAAATATAGAAGTTAACTAGATTAGCACTAACTTGTATTTATAGCTTCTTACTACTAACATTCATCAAGACTCGCAATTATAATATTTAATAATGTATTTTCAAATCATAATAAATAAAACAAACAAATAAATAATAATACACAACAGTAGCAGATCTGTAAAAACTATAAATTATTTGCGCACGCCGCTGGTTTTCGAACATGCGATATCCGTTGTCCGAGTCGATAGGCTGCTCTACAAAAAAGGAGTCGCAGTTCGGTAAAATAATGAATAGAGTGATTTTCACCAGTTACCGAATAAAATCATAAACATAATTATTTTATTTATTTTCCTTAAGTTCGCAATCTCTCATATAAATATATTATGCACTACGTGCTAGGGACGTGCAATCAAGTGCAGTAATATCTCATTACAGATTATGCAAGTGAAAGTTTCTTCTCGGGAACATTGATATTGCAAGAAATACAAAGAAATATTACGTCAATGTATTGTGAACTACATAATATTATTTGGTACCTACGTTATTTATGTAGTTTGCCAACGTACAGGAAAATTTTCCGTCTGGTTATTGAAGCTATCTTGTATTAGGTACCTATGGGTTTGTGAAACACCTTTTATTGCATTAATTTTACGTTCTGTAAATATTGTCGTGAGATATTGGGAAGACATTTTTCCAGTTAAAGGAACAACTGGGCCCAGCATCAAAGATCGCTCTAATAGTTTTGGTTTATGCAAATAAAATAAAAACTTTGCTAAAAGACATGTTTTATTTTATTTTGTGAAGTTCAAGCGCCAATATTGAACTTAATAGGCCACTTGCATGGATTTCATAACGACTTGGAAAAAATCGTGTGGATAGATTTTTTTACATGAATAAATCCATTATTTGAACTCGTGGCGTCACTACATGAAAAAGTCCCGTCTACGATTATCTTCCCTTAATTTTGTAAAATTCCACACTGATTATTTTTTTTTATATGGCAACTAGATTTATTGTTTGTTATATGCGAACTTATCCTTTGGTTTGATTTTTTTATAAAGATGGCGGTGTTTTACAGATGTTACGAAGAGAACCCCGTACAATTTATTGCTATACGTGTGAAAAACGTTATTTTTTTTTAAATGGTTTTCAGCTATGTAATTATCGTTTTTTCGCACCCATAAAATTATGTCCCGTCTTTACTGTTTATAAAAAATGGTCTGATTTTTCGGATTGAAATTTTCAAAAGCCAGGGTTTCAAAAATACGATTTAAAAAAGAAATTCAGAATAAAAAAACGTGATGCAAGTGGCCTATTTTCCACATTGTACACACAATAACACCGTAATAATAATACGTATTGTAATGATTTTAAACTTCAACGCATTTTAATAGACCTGATTCTTTATATTTTTCTAGGCTGATAAAAAGTTTTGTCAAAAAAATGGCAACGGCAATGGCAACTATCGTATTTATAGGCGATCACATTTTCAAACCCAAAACACATGATTTTAAAGATTTAGCTTTACTTCGCATTGTATTGCTTTAAAGTATGTACCTAGCTGAACCAGTGTATTCCTTGAAGGGAATCGTGTATATTTACTGACTTGAGAGAGGTGTAGTGATTTTGTGATGATGCATAGCTATCATTAGTTAGCAGTTCATATGTTTCAATATTAATATTTGGAGGTATGATATTCGAAGAGAAGTGATTCTGGGTAAATCAGTTCCAATTTTGAAAATGACCCTGTTAAAATAATTTTCTGACAAAACATTATCATTGGTACTTTATGGGTATTGTTTGAATACTTTATACAATCAATTTTGAAAATGACACATAAATTGAAAGCAAAAAAGTTCGTTGAACCAGAGTTACGCAGTAAGCACAGACAAACAGAATTAATATTTTTGATGATAATCTTATGCCTACCTCCAAATAATATCAAATTTAATAATAACACAGGGACAGCCATAGCTATAACGGCATTTAAAAAAACGCCGGTTAAAGCCACCAAAAGAAGACTTTTTTTGTAATGCGTTTTGATTAAGGGTAACTCCATTAATATTGATAATGTTATTATATTACAAATTCAACTATCTTTGTTACGTAGAAAAATAACCATCGCATAGCAAATTTTTCTACACATTAAATAGTTCATGACATTAAATATCGGCTTTATTTAAAATTTCATCCTATTATTTTAACTATTTTGTATTGCGTTTTCCACTTACGGTGGCCTAGTTTTATGTTATCCACTATGCTACGATTGCACCTAATGTATTGTTCATCACTTCGTCAGATTCCCGTAATAGTTTCTCGTGGTTATGAGTTACGACTAAACTGGTTTAAGCCTTACCTACCTCAGGCTGTTGCAATTCGCAATGTAGGGGGTTCGCTTTCATTGAGAAGTGCATTGTAGATGCCAGTGGCGCAACCAGGAGGGGGGGGGGGGGGGGGGCACGGGCCTTAAAAATTAAACAAACCATAAAAAAAACTTAGCATCTTAGTTTTTCCAAGAAGTGCAGTGGTTTTATATCAAACTTTGACCATCATGAACTCGCTGGTTTTGGCAGAATGGTTAATAAAACTTACAACAACTTAATTTTTAATTCAAAATCTGCAGGTTTGTAATAGCCAGGTAACATTTTAAACATTCATTTGAGATTAAAAAAAGGTGCATATGAAGCCGTTCTATTTGTTTAATGAAAATTAACTATAAATTTAGTAAATTTAAAAGAATCACCATTTCATGGAAAATAAGAAAATATATTCCAACGAAACCTGTGATATTATCACTTGCATTGAACATTTTTTTCATGTATCAGATATAGATGAAGAAAACTATAACAGGGTATATAACTTCGTGATTTGTGTCTTTGCGAATGATAAAAACCGATAGCATTTATGTCTGACTGTCGACAAGAAATGTAGGAAAACTCAAAAAATTGCACCTGTGGTGCATGTTTTATTATCTTCGTGGATGATATGATTCATTTATCTGCTCCATTCAGCTAATATACCCCAATTTGGCGACATCACAGTCCCATTGACAAATATTTTTACTTTGTAGAAAAATGTACTTCATTTAATATTTATAAAATATTTGTAAACTAGTCTGTCTCGACGCAGGATTTCCTAGTGAGACAGGAAAGGCCAAAAAAAATGTAAACCTTTTTTTATAGATGTACATAATAAATAAAATGAATAAATTTATCTTGAAAATTTTAATAAATAAATATAAGTTTAACTCGATCCTTCCCCTAAGAAAATATCCTGGGCGCGCCACTGACAGGTGCACATGCAGTGGTAACTGCCAGCATCGAGGAGAGTCACCCAACTTCGATAACCGACCATCAGCTGAGCGGAAGGTACTTACTCGGAAGGCATAAGATAATTGTATATGGGTAATATAGATGCCTGTACACTACTGTGCAGGCTTCATCGCGTAATTGATTTTTTTATTAAAAAACATTCCAATAGAGCCATAAATTTCGTAAGATATTATCGCGTAACAAAGCATTGCTTTAAATAATTATCCATTTATTTTTGAAGAGGCGTTTTCCTAATCAGGATAGCCTACACACCGCTTTTGAAGTGTTATTTTAGATTATTTTTTCTAATACAAAAGAAGATTAAAAAAAAACTTTTTGATTCGATAAATTATCGTAGGTACAGTTGTAGGTATCATTATCTACTTGTATTTTTATGTACGACATTTTGATATAGAGAGTAAGCAGTTTTCGGTATAGCTTCAAGCTCAGTCTTAGGGTCTCCATCATGAAGTATCTACAATAAGATATGATTTTGCATCTGCCCTGAGATTACACATTTGATCTGATGATGGACACTGCAATGCAGTCCGAAACGTTAGCTAAATAATGAGGGAGCCCAACACGACATAATACCCCAAAAATAAATCACGATATTGCCTACAATAAGTACAAATACCACAGAGCACTTTCTTTAGGGTGAATTGCTTATTTAAAAAAAAAAGTACAAATATACTTATATGGAAGTGGTTGTCATTCCACTTTTTAAACGACTTCGAAAAGGAGGAGGTGATCAATTAGACGGTATTTTTTTTTATTTATTTTTTTATGTTTGTTACCTCAGAACTTTCGATTGGGTGAACCGATATTGATGATTCTTTTTTTATTAGAAAGCTGGTACTTCCCGTGTGGTCCCATTTTAATTTGGTCCAGTTCTGACAACGGGATCCATGAGAAAACCATATATGTCTTAAATTTGCAATAAGTATGATGTGGGCGACAAATGGACGAATAACTCAATATTACGCCAAAAGATTTCGATAATTCTTTTTTTGAAGTCAAACTTCTTTACGCACGCTCGTCAATAAAAATCAAAAAACAAACAAAAATTTTAACAAAACAAAAAACGACTTAAAAAAAAGTACTAAAAAGTACAAAAATAATTTCGTACGATTGTTATTTTTGGAGTTGGTGTCAGCCAAGATCTCCACATCTCACCTATAACTACCTATGTATGTAGGTAGTTATAGGTTTGGTCCAGTTCTGACAATGGGATCCATGAGAAAACCATATATGTCTTAAATTTGCAATAAGTATGTGCGCGACAAATGGACGAATAACTCAATATTACGCCAAAAGATTTCGATAATTCTTTTTTTGAAGTCAAACTTCTTTACGCACGCTCGTCAATAAAAATCAAAAAACAAACAAAAATTTTAACAAAACAAAAAACGACTTAAAAAAAGTACTAAAAAGTACAAAAATAATTTCGTACGATTGTTATTTTTGGAGTCGGTGTCAGCCAAGGTAACTACATACATAGGTAGCTATAGGTGAGATGTGGAGATCTTGGCTGACACCGACTCCAAAATAACAAACGTACGAAATTATTTTTTTAAGTCGTTTTTTGTGTTGTTAAAATTTTTGTTTATTTACTTTTTAGTGCATTTTTTGAAGTCGTTTTTGTTTTGTTAAAATTTTTGTTTATTCGTTCGCATAACATTTATTTGAAATAAATTATAAGGAATTGAGGCAAGTTGCTGTTATACATAGTATATATGTATTTATATCACTCTTTCCTTACGTTTAAGAACAAAATATTAATGATGAAACTAAAAAAAATAAAGCAATGATCAGTAAAATCATGGTCCCTACACTTAATGCCTCATAGGCCCTGACTAACAACTAAATTCACTCACATCTATATAATATCTAAATATCGAATCGAACAGTATTAATGCGGTAACGTCTACGTGGTTGAATTTCAGAACCCATCTTCGAGTGCATGTCTGACGCCACGCCATACGCGTGCGTGGAATTTCACACAAAACTACAGAATTCAAGAATTTGTCACAAGATGTCGCTACTTCCGTCAGCAAGTCGGATGGGGACGTCTCTCCCTAGGTGTAACTGCTACGAATTTGTGAATATGTAGTATCTCTCCGGATACGGAAAGATTCACGGTAATAGAAGTTGTAATTAAGCTGCTAAATATATATATATATTATATATGACGTCATTATTCTGTTGCGGTGACTAGCTACACTGGATAACAGTGGCCGACAGAACCAAATGCCGCCCACAAGGCCTAGCAGTAAAAACCTGCGGAGCGGGTTAGAGTGAAGAAGAAATTATGAAGGTTAGAACAGCTAGTTTGAATGTTTACCATTCAACCTTTTCTCTTGGGTTATGCAGAAACACCTACCCGTTGGCACAACTTCCTTACTTAATTTATATATTTATAATATCATCTCATACATTCCGTTCTTGAATCCTGACATGACCCAGTTCTGTATGACACGACCCACTTGGTCTCGTTATGATTAGATGGTTATGGGTACCGCCGCCCGGGAACCATTTACTGGATAACCAAAACCATAGGTCACCCAAAGTGGTTCGCTACGTTTGGTGGCTTAGTAGGGGGGAGGTTATTCGGGTCTTGGTGGCGGATGAGTCTGCCCACCAGCTGCATGGCAGGCTGGATGAGGAGCTCGGAACATCGCCTTGCAGGGAGGGAGGGATGGATTGCACTACTTCCAGATTCCTACCCACCCCTAAAAACCCTTTTCCTTCCCAGAACTTATTTTCTAAAAGGACCCTCCACACAACACCCCCAAAGAGACTGAAGGGAATAATTTTCCACAAGGCCTCCTGTGTGAAGTTAATGTAAAAAAAAATATTTAAAAAAAAATAAATAATAATAATAATTTAAAAAAATAGTGATTCACATTTGTAGTTCAAGATGATTCCGTTAAAACATATACCAAATTTAGTAACTAGATTCTATTTTTTTTTACATGAATCTGCATAAGAGTCCCAATTTCTCCCGTCTGAAGCCAGTGAGACTATGGCATCCCCAATTGGGGTATGTCGTGAGGCTGAGGGTAGTGGGGGGGGGGAAGGAGATAGGGAAGAGGAAGGTGAGGAAGTACCTGGCTATTCAGATCTGGTCACCAAACACGGCTAATACCATTTCAAGCAACGTTTCAATTCTGAGTGGTGGTCTTACACCAGGGCGATACAGGGAGAATCTTCCACTCTGGAACGTGCCGCAAATATACTATATATTTTTTTAAATGAATAACTTGTGAAATAGCACAAATTAATCAAATAAAATTTATTTGCCACGCCGGGATTCGATCCCGCGACCTTCGGTGTGCTAGTCAAGCGCCTCACCGCTGCGCTACGCCTGTCGAGCTATTTATTCTATATATTTTGTGGGATCGTTATGGAGATAACGGACGTGATCTCCTGTCACATTAGTGTGATTTTAACATATTTACTCTCACATATTTTCGTTTAGATCGTTTTAAACACGAATTCCTGCAAGCATGCATGATTATTTATTCATTTAATAATGTACGTTGTACATAGAAAAAGTAAATAAATCACACAAATCTAAAATGAGATCACGTCCGTTATCTCGATAACGATCCCACAAAAATATAGATCGCTCGGCTGCTCATCGCTTTTCATAATTTCTTTATCCAATTCCCAAAGATTATTTAAAATTCCGTAGGTACTAACAAATTGAACACAAAAAATGCATAAATTTAATGGCGCACTTATGTAGGCCTCTGATTTAATGCGCCTATAGACTATTACCGGTATAACCGGTACGGCGCAATGTGTAATGCGGAATTTTCTGCCAGGAAATGTGATATAATACTTGCGTCGGTTACATAGTCACCGCGGCCGCAAGTGCCCCGCCGGTATTCCTTTTTGTCCTAACTACTTCGCGCTTTCTCTCGGCATCATACCACTTAGTGCTACGTGAGAAATGTAATGGAAATAATGAGAATACATCCCGTGTACACTGTATCCACCTCTCAAGACTATTGCAACATGGACGAGGATATACAGAATATGCAATATCCAATAGGTCATTTTGATATCAAATGATATAACCGACTGGGGTGGCCTTTTTACTTCTTTTTTCTTCTTCCGTAAAATATTTTTTAAGTAGGTACCAATACTGCGAAATAATTTGTTTTGGTTTCAACCACTCTTTGGAGAAATTCGTTACGGCAAATGGATCTAATGTTTGTGTAATGGAATATTGATTATGATATTTTGTATGTAAATTGTTGAATGGTGTACCAAGGCAGGGTTGTGTATTGTATGGCTTTCTATCGTCTCTGCCTACCCCTGCTTCACCAATCCAGCGACAATATAAACTACTTAAGCAAAATAATTTATTTCAGTTAACTAATCTTCTTTTAAGTATATTTCTTTGTTACTATGCTTTTAATGTAAAATGTTACGGATTAGTAACAAACAATCGTGCCTCTACTATGGCAGGACAGCGAATTAAATCCCGGATTTGGAAAAAAACGAGTGTGCTTTAGACCGCACGTCTGAAGTAAAACTTCACTAACTTATAAAAAGAAGAGAGAAAGAAAATGAAAGCGCGCACTGCTCTCTCTTGCTCCTTCAGTGTGATACAGACAATAGGCCTGCACTGTGTCAACTTAGGAGGCATCCATTAATGACGTTAGCAGTTTTTCTTCCAATCTAGACCCCTCCTTCCCCCTCGGTGAGATAAATTTGGGACAATTCGTATATTTTTTTCAAGTAACGTGAGATTTTGCTGGACCCCCCCCCCCCCCCCCGTTTGTGCTCACGTAATTAATGGATGCCCCCTAACTGGCTATGAGAGAAAAAAAATGTGTGCTCGCACCTCTCTCTCTTGCCCCTACAGTAATATATGAAACGTAACTCTCTCTCTTTTTATCTTCACTAACATATATCTCCCTCTCCCGATCACACTTTTCGTAACGCTCTGGTCATGCATTCACCAGCTTACTCTCCAAGCAAGATAGCGTAAATAATTTTTATTTAAAAAAAAAAAATAACCCGAATTAATTCGAAAGCTACATCTTAATTATCTCTTCCTATTCATCTCTTTGTTATACCTGGTAGGAAAGAAATGACGAAAGGAGAAGAAAATAAATTTAGGTTAAAATTCACCAAATTAAAGACTGAAAGCAAATATAATCGGCTAGCCAAAATAACACTATGCAATTATTACCAATTGATTTAAATCTCAATAAAAACCAAACGATTCTCGCTAGAAATAAAATTGTAAATAGCAAATATAATACAACGCAAATATTAATGAATCAGATAGCGAAAACGCAATAAAAATAAAATAAAAACAGAGCAATTAAATACATTATAATCAAATTATTTGTAAAATCACTGCTTACTTATCCTTGTTTTGTTGTCAACTAAAACGAACGATTAATTCGTTACCCACTCGAATTAAATCCTGGTGCAAACTTCCGAATGCGCTGAATAACAAATTTTAGATGAGGATTATTTAACATTTATGAAACTTATTGAATGAACTATTTTTGTCTAGATTTGAGCACTTCACGAATGTTTGTAAAACGTCCCTTTTGCAACATTCCTATCAACGAAAGGCTTTATTGGTAGCGACAATGACCACGGAACAGATTGGACTCGATTGAGGTAGATAGTGGTTGCCTCTACATATTAAAGTACCCCTACCTTTGGTATTCTTCCTCTACTTGCAATCGGCTCTCCGACCGAATGTATATTCACAGCTGAGCCACTTCAGTGCACCCGCACCGCAATGGTGAGATACCTAGGGAAAATTTCTAGAACTTTGGCAGTAAATGCATCTTTTGGAAGAGGAGACGTTTTAGCAAACCCTTGCATATTTTTTATTCATATTTATGTCGACGATCTTATATGTTTATGTTTCTGGGGTTTGTTTTATTAGATCCGATAATCAAAAATCAAAGCATACGAGACAAAGAGAAGGGTAAAAAAAAATCGAGTGAAGTTTACACGCGGTAGAAACAAAACTTTATCAAAACAATCCCAACCAATAGGAGCTTGAAAGAGTGATGTCATAATCAAAGCGGCCAACTTTCGCAGACCTTGCGTCATTTCCGTTTCATAACTCAACCAATGGGAGCCTTGAAAAGTGACATCATAATCAAAGCAGCCAATGGGCAGTTCGATGCTTGTAATGCGTCATTTCCGTTTCATCCGAATTTCATATCACAACGGGGCTAAAGAAGTTTCACTCAAAAAATAAACGAGTGTGCTTTAGACCACACGACTGAAGTAAAAATTCACTAACTTATAAAAGAAGAGAGAAAGAAAGTGTGGGCGCGCACTTCTCTCTCTTGCTCCTACAGTGTGATACAGAAAATAGGCCTGCACTGTGTCTTAGATATACGAAACATAACTGGCTATGAGAGAAAGAGAGAAAGAAAATGTGTGCTCGCACCTCTCTCTCTTGCCCATACAGTAAATACGAAACGTAACTCTCTCTCTCTTTTTATCTTCGCTAACTTATATCTCCCTCTCAACTTCCGTTCGCCTCACCCGAGATCACACTTTTCGTAACGCTCTCGTCACGCATTCAACTGCTTACTCCTCAAGTCAAGCGTGCGTAAAGAAGTTATACTTTAATGAACAACTAAAGGTTCCTATAATCCTTCCAACAATCAAGTTGTATTTTTTGTTATAGAATGGCTGTTTAATTAAGTATGATTTCTTTCCTTGGGAAAAACATCCACGTAATGCCAATCTTTCACATATATATATCACTACGACTAATGTCACTTACGGACGGTGAAATCAAATCAAAAATCAAAACTTCAGATATGGCATTGTTATTTGAACCGTTTCCATTTTGTTTCAAGGAAAACATAGAATGGGCATGTCGCTAATAAGGATCACAAATACAGTGATGGTATTATGTGGATCACAACTTTTCTTTTTTCTTCATAATAATTTGTTAAAAGAAATCAAAAGAATTTGGCATTCTCAGAATATAAAAATATTACCATATGTTATTTCGGCTACTGGCATTATACCTAGCTCTCTCATTCAAAATTTTGGCTTATTAGATTTGTTAAAGAATTTATACATAAAAATGCAAAAATCACTCATTTTAAATACATGTAGGATTACGGATGTTGTATGCTGATGATGCGGTGTTGATTTCTAACACTATGGAAGATCTACAGTCTCTCGTATCTAGGATGAATGAAGGATGTATGAAGAATGAGTTAATGATGAATGTAAGTAAGTCTAAAGTCATGGTGTTTGAAAGAGAGAGTACGAAAACAGTATGCAATGTAGTTGTGAATGATGAATATTTGGTGCAGGTAGATGAGTTAGTGTACCTGGGTAGTATGTTTACGAGAGCTGGGAAGGCTGATAGAGATATTGAAAGAAGGGTGAATGCCGGTAACTTTTAAATTAATGGAGGACCGAATGCGGTTGGCGCTAATAAAGAACCGTCAAAAGAAGCGAAGCTAGCAGTCCACAATGGAGACCTGGTACCTAACCAGATGTATGGCAGTGAGGCATGGAACTGGCAGAGGAAGGATGAAAGTAAACTGAATGCTGTTGAAATGAGATCCCTGAGGCGTATACGTGGTAAAACAATGTATGATCGTGTGAGAAATATGGATATCCGCAAAGAATGTAAGGCTGATGTAAGCATAATGAGTAAGATCAAGAAAGGGACCCTCAGATGGTTTGGGCATGTAGAGCGAATGAATGAAGAAAGTAGCGTAAGAAGAATATACGACGCAAATGTGAATGGTAGAAGAAGTCGGGGACGCCCGAGGAAGACATGGCACGATCAAGTGAATCAGATACATGAGTCGGGCCATGCCAAAAGTCAGAATAATAGAAGAGAATGTAAGAGACGATGTATCAGTGAGTTATGTATGAGTGAGGCAAAGATTGTGTGCCAAGACCGAGTTGTTTGGCGGTCCGTCCTCTCTGCCAGTTAGTTAGTCAGTTAGTTTTTTAGGATTACGTAGATTTTTTAAATATTTATATCGAGGTATCAGTAGGATTTAGGAGTTAGGAGTTCTACCGAGCCGAATCCTCTGATATGAAAATATCTCGAGTCGGTTAATTATTTTCCCTTTGGTCTCTAGTAGATCGACGGGTTGTTCTTGTATTGTTTTGCATTTATTGTACTTATATAGTGCACTTATATAGCTTAGATTGACTAGATGATCATTTGTGGAAAAGTGTGTGGAAGTTTTTAGTTTTTCCAGTGGGGAAGATTAAATAAATGCATAGTGATATTGTGAAAAACCTTTGTCTTCGGTAATATCGAAAGTGAGGGATAAAATGGGAGGGAAGAAAGAAAAGAAGTATTTGGGCAAAGATCTGGTCACTAAACAATGCTAAAGCCATTTACTAGTGTAATTAATATAATTTTGACATTATTTATTGAAACCCTCTATAAGTCTTTACATAACTAACATTGCCGATATAACCTTTGTCGGCCCTGCTTGTGGCTCTTAACGCTTTTTATAAAGTGATTGTGAATAATAATAATATTTGGCTAATTTTTATGGCGCCATTTTCGTGAAAAATCACCCCAAGGGCGCTGGCCTTGAATAATTTTACTGTCGACTCTTGGAACAATAATAAGGAAGTTGAGTGAAAAATATTTTGACTTATAAAAAATATGTTCATGTAGATCATAAAATATCTATTCTAAATATACAAATATATTATTATTCGTAGAATTAATTAAACCTTCTTAAAAATATGTCAAAAAGCTATGAACTACAAACGCTTCAAGAATGGTCGAAGGAATTCTGACGTCATCGGAACCTCGGTTTGTACGAAGAACGGATCACCGAAATGTCTATGGTGCATCTCTTTCCATTACATGAGAGATGGTCTGTGTATGATGAGAGAGGTGTATAGGCCATTTATGGGCTAAACGGTTTTGCTTTCATCTCGTAAAAGTCTTCTTAAGTTTAGTAATGGGTGATTTGGTATATTTAATGGTTTGGTAAACAAAGTTCATGTAATACAAAATCTGTTTAAAAAAACTACTTACCATGTCAGAAATCGGATATATTCAAGGCCTGTCCGACAACCTACCAATCGTTGATTCTGAAAAGTTGATTTTATATTTAAGAGATAATACTGATTACATTAGTGCTGAAATTCGCGGAGTTAAAGCTTCCAAGTAAATACATCAAGTTATTAATTGTATTCATTTGTACGTTACAATAAATATAATACATTTTTACAGTATTAAATAATAATCATTACTTATTCTACCCATCTGATGTTTCGCCATAAACCTCACTAAAAATCTTCTTGTGCAGGCATATTAAATTTATTGATTGCGCAGAAAAGTCTCACAGTGAACTGCGCTGTTAACCGTTATCTTACTTTCGGTCTTTACTTTTCTGCGCGGCCGGCGGCGCGCGGCAGCCTGAATTGGCGCGGGGCACTTCAACCATTAGCGACTTTTCTTTTTTTTTTAATAATATCAATTCTGATAGACGGTTAACATTGATAAAAAAAATACTGGAATTCCTTACTGAAGAATTAAAAAAATCTCCATACAAAATGCCCAAGCGACGTGGTTTTCACAGTTTAAATGACGTCACACCCACCCGCTCGTTTTGGCGGGCTTAATAAAATTTAAACTTTGAGAATTAATTTTATTATGAAAACGTAATTTTAAAAAAATGCGAATGAATTGAATGCGAACATTGATAAATTTATATTTATATATATTATTGTCCAAAAACAAAATTAGTATAACCGAAACATTGAAATTGGATAATGATGAATTGCACCCTTAATTTACCTTTAATTTACCCTTACTTCATCTGTAATAAATATAATTATAAAAGAAAGTAAAAAAAACGTGCGGACCGCAAATCTCAGAAACGAGTCCCTGTACGATCAAGGGAGTTGAATGGTGTGGTAGATCTCTATCCCCCCTAGGGAATAAATTTACCCGTTTTTACCTAAAGGGCGTGCTTTTGAAGATATAAGGGCTGAAAGTTCTAAGAAGACTCTAGAAATTTCAAGAATTCTAAATATTTCCGGAAACTTCTAGAAGATTCGATAAAACTCTGGAAAGTTCTGAAAGGAATGGAGGAGTATGTCAGCGAGTTTAGAAGGTTCCGGAAAGTTCCATAAGGTTCGATAAAGCTGCAAAAAGTTCTGGAAGGAGTAGCGGAATATGTCGGTGGGTCTAGAATGTTCCGGAAAGGTCTGGAAGGTTAGATAAAGCTGTAGAAAATTCTGGAAGGAGTGGCGGAGTATGTTGGTGAGTCTAGAAGGTTCCGGAAAGTTTCATAAGGTTTGATAAAGCTATAAAAAAATGGAAGGAGTGGAGAGTACTTCGGTGAGTCTAGAAGGTTCCGGAAAGTTCTATAAGGTTCGATACAGCTGTGGAAAGTTCTGGAAGGAATGGCTGAGTATGTCAGTGGGTCAAGAAGGTTCCGGAAAGTTTAAAGCTGTAGAAAGTTCTGGAAGAAGTGGCGGAGTATGATGGCGAGTCTAGAAGGTTTCGGAAAGTTTCATAAGGTTTTATAAAGCTACAAAAGTTCTGGAAGGAGTGGCTGAATAAGTTGGTGGGTCTAGAAGGTTTCGAAAAGTTCTGGAAGGCTCGATAAAGCTCTAGAAAGTTCTGGAAGGAATTATGGAGCCTGTCGGTGAGTCTAGAAGGTTCTAGATAGTTCTTGAAGTTCCCCAATGCGCTAGACGTTTTGTAAGAAGGAAGTTCTAGAAGCTTTCAGAAATGAGTGGCGGAGTGTGTCGGCGAGTCTAGAAGGTTTGGATAATCTCAATCTTCAATATACATTATTAAAAAAAAGTGTACAATGTGCATGCCGCTATAACTCAAAGACGAGTCCCTGTTCGATAACGGGAGTTATATTGTTTGGTAGCCTCATGAAAAAGTGAAGAAAGTTCCCGCTTTTACCTGAAGGACGTGCTTTTTAAAGATATAAGGGCTGGAAGTTTCGCCCCCTTTTTTATCTAGAACAGTTAAAAACATTTCAGAGTATTCTTGAGCATTCCAACACATTGCAGAACATCCCGGAACATTTTGGAATGTTCGGGAATAGGATGGAGCTTTCAGGAACATACCGGAACATTGCAGATCATTGTGGAACATTCCAGAACACTTTAAATCGAAAATTTTTCAAAACGCAGCACCATTCGCTGAGTGACTGCCGTCCGCGACGGTCGCTCCTCTGGCTTGGCATATGCCATTCCCCGACATTGTCGCTTGTTCCACGCCCGTTCGCCTAGTTCGTGAAAACCACCCCCAGTGAATCCAAAGTGCCTTTCCCAGTAAAGGAACCAAAAAATCACCTCAGTCTACAGTGCTTGTTCGCGCCATTTCATACCGTCCCTTGTGCTTTGAACTACAGTGCTTAAAATATTCGTGCCTTCAGTTATCCTAGTGTTTTCCCCCATTCTATACCATCATGTCCTCCCCCCTTCTCCAAACCTCCGACGAATACCAACGCCTTACTCTCGAGATCCAGTCCTTCTTTGCCAACCACCCCGACCCCAACAACATGTCCCTTGAAGACAAAGAACATGTCTTCAACCTGGCCTTCCGCAGAGTTCACAGTTCCCCTCCCAACTCCCCCTGCAACTCCTTCCCAAGCTAAGAAGTTCCTTCCCAAGCTAGTAAACCGATCCATCAATCAAATCTGCTTCAAACACAAGCCCCACCCCTCAGTCTACCACTCCCCTCACCCCTCGACATGCCACCGCCCCCCCAAGCCTTCCTGCTCTTCCCCCAAGCCCCGACATCTATCTACCTAACCCCCTTCCATCTCTCTTATTACCCCTTCCCCCTCCCTACCCCTCTTCAACGTCCCCAATAAAATAAAATAAAAAACAATCAACAATCACTAAGTCCTACAACCATTAAACAAACTCACGATGAAGGAGAAAGGGGCCATATAGCCCGGTGCTCCGAAAGACAGTATATCACAAGTAACAAGTCACAAGGAATATATGTCTTTTTTGTATGGGGCTACACATATGGGGTATATAAAGCAAAATCCGTCGTGGATTCGAACATCAATTCAATCTCACATCAACTCTTTGAGCGAAGTTGGACACGCCAGTCATAGTATTTGAGAGCATTCCACAACGTTCCAGAACATCCCGGAACATTCTGGAAAATTATGGAATGTTCGGGAATTGGGAATCGGGAACATCAATTCGAAACATTCCAGACACTCTTGAATGTTGTCCCGAGCGAAGCCGGGTAACCCAACAAGAATTTAATATTTAAAAAAAAATGTATATTGCCATTGTCTTTCAATAACTATTTTTTTCTAAATTGTAAACCTATCTCCAATAATGTTTATATTTACTTAATAAGTCCTCAGCATTGTTTATGTATTTTATAACATTATTTTTTTGCATGTAAATATCCTCCCATCAACACGAGCTCCTAGAGCTCAACTTATGGAATAAGTAACATAATAATGAATTATTGTATAACTCTGCATAATGTAATAATTCGAAATGTTTTTCGTGAAAAATAAATACGCTTTAACAAATATTTGAATAAATCCATTTATTGTAACATTTTTACAAAATTAATAATAAATAATCAATATAATTTTTATTTGAGTGATGTTATATAATATGTTGTCTGTTTAAGATGTGAACATTGAACAGGTTTACAAAGAGACACAATAGAGTATTATTTAATATTTATATGATATTCATAGTGAGACATTAAATTTCTTTTCATTTTCTTTCTAACATCTCGGTGGGTAAAATAGATTAAATATACAAACATTTATTTTATAATAATTAATTGCACTAAATACATTCATGTAACAAATTAAAATAAATTAATTAAACATTTGAATAGAATAATTATATACAATGGGTTAAATTAAACAAAGGTACAGGCAAATCACTTTAAAAAGAACTCGTTTGAATGCATTTGTGCACACCCATAGTATCAAAGTATGTTTCGATAACCTGCGGCAGTTCCCTTTTACCCCACAAATTTTCAAAGATACCGGGAGCGTAGCTACTTTTTTTTTGTCCACTCGGTCCTATTTTGTCGGAAGGTCAAAAGATTTCCGCTTCACAAAAAAATCTAAATAAATGGATATTTCTGAACGCATCCGAAACTAAAAAACTGTTTTTAAAAGTTGATGAAATACGCATTTTATAATTCAAAATAAACTTAAGATTTTTATAATATAATTTTTTTAATGCAAACATGAAAAGGTTTTAAAAATAGCTCACCTTATGTTTTTTCTATCTAAAATTACTAACTAAAAAAAAAAAACGCACACATATTTTATTAGGCAAATGTTTTATAAACGTTATCATTAACTCACATTTTTGTCGTTTTACGAAAAAATATTTAACAAAAAATACCCAATGTTTTGTAATTTTTTTTTCTAATTGCTGTCGGAACCTTAAGTTTCATAAAGGTGTACATTTTAATTATTTAGTGGTTAACTTTTAGGTTTGAATATAAAGAACAATATTTTCTTTTTCTAAAACCTTCTAACAATGGTAAAAATGCGTCGATGACACAGGGCGAGTTTACAAGCTACTATCTCGGAAATTCACTATCTGTTAGTAAACTCGTCCAGTGTCATCGTGTTCAAGCCGACTCGTGATTGGTTTATTTGTGTTTCCAATATGGCTGCCAAAAACCAGCTGATTTTGACTGTCAACTGTCTGAAGGATTAGTTCACGTTATTTCCGCTATTGGCGCTAGCAGCTACGTGCGAGTTCAGTTTCCTACAAAAATTTCGCGAGCTACTGAGCGAGTGGACAGTTTTGTGTGTCATCATGACAATCTCACTCGCCGATTCACCCGCTTTTAATTTTAGTAGATAGTAGCTTGTAAACTCGCCCTGTGTCATCGACGCTTAAGGGAGATACAACGATTTTTATGAGATCTATGTGAGTTATTCAGAAAAGCGAACAGAGGTTAAATTGAAATGAGAGGTTAAATTTAAAAAAAATGAGAGGTTAAATTTAGAAAATTAATTCTACAGTGTTATTTAAATGTTTTATTCTTTGGATTTCTAACAACACAAAATTATTATTAATTTTATTTATATTTTGATTTTAAATCCAGTACTCCACTGCACAAGCAAAGATCTTTTTTAAATGATTTACCCCACCTATATTTTATTATCCTAGTTTTATAAATAAATCGTTTCACCGAAATCATCATCTGTAAAACATGATATAATAAATTTTTATTAACACGAGGGAGGGTTAATTTTATAAACATTATCCTAAACAATGAATTATACAATTTTTAAATCGTTTCGATTATGCTTACAATACTTACATCTTTAAAAATAAAGCTAATAAACAATATAAAATTTATGATAACTACGTTTATAATATATATTAATATAATGAATTGCCGACTAGAAATAAATTATTATAATAAGATAATTTACATTTGAGACAATGAAACAAATATACACAAATAACAATGATGATGGTCAAAAAAATAAAGGAAACCGATTTTGTTGAATAAAATATCACTTGTGTTGTTTTTTCTGATATATTTTTAATAAACAGAAATATTATGTAAGTTTGATTTACGGAAAAACTTTTTAATTGGGTAGATTTACGTGAATAAAATAAGTAATGATGACATAGAGCAATAGTTTCTTAGAACTTTATAAAAATTGCGATTACCTTATCTAGAAACTTAAAATCCCTAATATATATTTTAGCCTCCACATAATAATTATTATGTACACGTTCGCTGGTAAGACAATAATTATTTCTAAATGCTATTTCTTAAAGTAAATTTTATGAGTGTCTGTCGATGATGTCGTTTCAGCTTATTTTCGTCATGTCGTATAAATAAAGTCATTCGTTTCGTGATATCGTGTTAGTGAGGCCCTTCGTTTCACTTCGTAACAGTGTATTTGAGCGTCGGTTTGTGATTTTTTGATAACATTGAGCATTATTTAGTGATGTTTGATTAACAATGAGCTTTATTTCGTGGAACATGTTTTCATAATGTATTCATGGAAAATAGGGAACATTGTTTTTCAACAACCTGCCAAGAATTTGCATTTGCATGGTAGCAAGGATTGTTAAAGTAGTATTTTAGTTTCATCATTGTAAATATGAATAAGTCTTGGGATGATTTTTTTATTCTCGTTATCCTTAATTATCATGCGTTTTCTGGTGAATCGACGAAAGTAAGTAGTGTCGTCGTATTATTATACTGTTCTCTAAATAAATAATTGTCAATAAACAAATTAGGGTATTATTTTAAGGGGACTTGGAAATGGGGAAGTTTTTTTAATGATGATGATCTTAATGCGGATCAGCATGTAAATGGGTGAAAGGTCTCTTAAGGTGTAAGTACAAAGTGCCATTTCGTATGGGGTGATGATAATAACGATAGTCGTTTCGTGACGCTTTGTGAGAATTAACTCGGTGACAAGATGGATGTCTTGTAAGAATGAATTCAGTTTCTGGGGCTATAAGGATGAGTGTAGTTTCATAGTGGGTGCTGTCATTGTTTTGATAACCTTATGAATATTAGAAGGGTTTCACGATATCTTGGTGAAATCTCTCCATGTAATTTCTTGATAATAATGAGCATCGTTTCAAGCTATCTAACTGACCTTTTGAAACAATGGCATTCAGAGTTCCGGGCCAAAAAGGCCCCTTTCTTGTTCATCACGAGTTTATAACATATGGTTGTTTATTTTTTGTTTGTCAAAAAATATTTGCAAAGGGACACGGCTGCAATATGGGGAGGTTATTCTTTACTTATGGGGAGGGATTTGCTTGGGTTTTTTATGTTTGGTACTAACGTTTTCGTCGTACCGGGCGATGCAGTTTATGGATTCGTTTTCATGGGTTAGAATTTCCGCATACAATATTTCTGCGATACTTAAGATTTGTGTTTTTTTTTTTTAATAAGGGGATTTCAAAATCTTTGTGGAGTTGGGATACTCTTATCCATTTGGGAACACCCAGGGCTATGCGTATACTTTGCTATCTAACTGAACATAGGTGTCTAGGCATGTAACATAGGCATTTTTCAATTATTCGGTTGTCGGTCCAGGGCGATGATAAAACAATGCGAAGATTTGGTCAGAGACCTAATAATAGTAGTAGCCGCGACTGTTCAAGTAGCGCAGCGGGGTGGCGAACGTGTGGGCTGCAGCTTAGTTGTGCGGGTCGGTGGACGAGGGCTGGTTCTCCTCGGGCTTGGCGTGCTGGCGGGCCGCGGCCGAGGCAGCCTTGAGGTAGGCCTCTGCGGCCAGCGCGCCCCACGGCTCCGGGCGCCCGCCCCAGGCGCTACTGGCCTGCTCGCTGGTAGACACGCAGTCCGTGGGCCGGTCGCTGGCGGACCCGGCCGCCTCGGCGGGCCCGGACTCGAGGCGCGGTTGCTTCGGTGTGTCGGCCCTACACAAACAATTATTTGGTTATACATAGAATTAATGCTTAATAGTCACTAAAAATGTGTTATTCAATTCTATAACTAACATGTTTGTTGATTTTAAAATTATGCAAACATTAAAAAAAATCAGAGTGAAACCTTCAGAAAACTAAAGTAGATAAGAGTGGAGAGGCTACGAAGCATTGCACAAAGTATTATATCGCCTATAGATGTACATGTCTCTTTTTGGTGTCGCTATTTTTCGTTTCATCGAGTTTCAAATCACAACGGTGCTAAAGAAGTTTCACTTCAATAGTCATTACAAAATATTCAGGAACGTCGATTATGAAGTCAGCAAAATTGCAGGAATAGATTCCTCAGCACCACTTTAGAGATTGAGGTGGGGATTATAATTTATTTTTTTTCATATTTTCAAAAACATCACAAGTATTGGAGAAGCACGACCGATTTGAAGGTTTCAACGATAGCTTACTGGGTAGAATACCCCCCCCCCCCCCCTATAGGGGAAGGTCACGAGTTTACATCTCGGTAAAATAATTCCATTTTTCAGCCAAAATACTTATTTATAAATTATTTTTCATGCTTCGTGTTTATGACACAAATTTTCCTTCTATTGTTGTTGACTTTGTGTTATTTTAGTTGGTACGTGATATGCTTGATTCGTTTTAAAATGTTTTGTAGCTGGCGCTTTTTTAACAACACTTACACTTCAATGAGTAGGAAAATTGAGTGTTTTCTATTTAATTTTAATTCAGGGTAGGTGTGTTTCTACACACATATAAAAATATAGTCGTACCTGTGTTCTGGACTCTGTACTCCATCATTAGTACTGGATATCTCCAAATCTTCTCCATAGCTCAGCTGAGACCGCATTGCGTTCTCAGAGTCGATCGTCTGTTCTTTGTCCATCACTGCACGGAAAGAAGAAAATCACATGGTATTTATTTGTAACATTAATGCCTTTCTGCATAATATAACATAGCATAAGGCATACACTATAACAAAATAAATTAGAATTTCTTAAATAATATAGAGCCAAGATCGTGTAAAACTCTAAAGCACAGGCTCTCAATGTTGGCGTTAACGCCCCTTTGTGGGAGTATAAGACTTTCAGGAGGGGGGCAGTATTGCTGTTACAGATTCGCGACAAATGGTAAGTAAAAAAATGGGTGCCTCTAGAAAAAAAAATATTCTCAAAGTGTGGTGTGGGCAAAATAAGGGTGAGAACCTATGCTCTAAAACTCTAAAGCATAGTAATTGATAACAAGTTTAAATAACAAAGCAAACAATGTGATCCTGTGAATAACACAATATTGCAACGATAAAAAATATATTTATGTACCATATTATAATGAGGCACTCTGAAAATATTTAATAAAGGGAACTTATATAATAAGGAGGCATCCCTTGATTACGTGAACACAAACAGAGGGGGGGGGGGGGGGGCGGAAAAATCTCAGGTTACTCGAAAAAAATATACAAATTGGCCCAAATTTATCTCTCCGAGGGGGGGGGGAGGGGGGTCTAGATTGGAAGAAAAACTACTCACAAAATTAATGAATGCCCCCTAAGTAGATATATTTCAAGTTGTAAATTGTAAGATTATAACACAGTTCAGCGACCCGATGAGTCGGCCTCAGCTCTCAGTTATGTCATCCAAAGGGTTTTGGGAAACCACTTTAGTAACACGTTGTGCATGATGTGAACATTAGTTATTGGATTATAACCTATTTATTATAATTTGTTTATTTTCTTTATTGCATGTAACTGTAAATGTTCATAAAAAAAAATAAAAATAATAATAATAAAGCAAATTAACTTTGTTGACTTTTTTTGACTTCAGACATTCTTTAAAGTAATTCCTCCCCTTTGTAAATAACCAATCCTGTACAATGATATAAAGCTTATCAGTTTTCGATTTCCTAGTATCAATACTCAGTGAGTTGAACATTTTGCGGGCAATATAAGAGAACTGTCGCTGTGCGAAAGTTGTTTTCGTTGCAGGAATTATGAATTTTAGGTGTAACGAGTACCAAGTGTGATTTTTTTCTGTGTTTTTTTAATCAAATAATTTTTCCATAAGAATATGAGAATCGTCTTTATGTATAATTGTCGAATGTCTAACACTGTGATTTTTTTTTAAATTAAAAAAATTTAAAAAAAATCTTTTTATAATTATCATAAAAATATTTATATTCGGATGACTTATTTTCAACATCTCCACAGGAACAGTCATTCACTTATTTATCTATCTATCATGTATTTATGTACCTATTTTATTTAATAGAAACAGCAGCCTGCAATAAAAATAGTTTATTGCTTATGAAACCACTTAAAGAATTCGTTGTTATACAAAAACATTGTAACAATTCTTACATGTATATAATAATATATTCATAATTCGCGTGGTAGTTAAATTAGCGTGGTAGTCAAATCACCTAAAAACAGTTTAAAAAGAAATATGATGAATAAAAAAATAAAAAAATAATAATGTATTTCATTTGATCTTCTGTGAAAAAGAAAAATATTTTGTCGAATAATAATAAAATGCTATCACCTCCGTCCGGTTTAATGGGCAAAAGCTAGTTTATAATATTCTAATAGCCTACCTTCAGTGTGCGACAAGAGAGCGCCCTCCGGCCATCCGATGGAGTCGCCCTCAACATCCACGGGTTCGTCCTCGTCACAGGCGCGCTGCTCCGGCTTGCGTGGCCTCTCGTCCAGCACGTCGTCATCGTACAGAAGGCTCTCAACCGAGTGGCGTTTGCGAGACTTCATGCGCAAGCGGCGCTGGCGGTTGGCCTTGATCCTCTGGTAGGTCTGGAAGAATATACGAACAAAATCTCTTAAACCTTTTTGTACACATTTTTGGTATTGATAGAGGAATTACTAAGTTACCTTAGCTACTGTTTTATCGTTCACCGTTAGTGCATTTTTATTTTATTTTTATTTATTAGCGTTATAAACAGTCTGTATAAATTCATAAATGACAGTGATAATAATATGTATGTCATTGACCAATAAAATAACGACAAATAGAAATTTAGAACCATAATTAAAAAATACTCAACAATACCTTTACCTGATATAAACAATTCTGATAAAGTGCATCTTCTTACTTAAATCTACAAAAATTGTTAAATGAAATTTTTCAAGGGTTTACATTTTAATTTTGATAAATATCAATAATATCTTTCAGGAAGTGATTTTATTAAAATTCGAACTGCTAAAGGTAAGAGAGAAAATGCGGTGAACTAAAAATAAAAAGGAGAAATACAGAAATCAATGAAATATTAAGTTAGTAGCTAAACATGTGGCATTCAATAGTTCATTGCCTACCCAAAGAGTAGAAAATATATTGTATTTATTTGAGAGACCTATAGTGAACATTAAAAATCTATATATGTAGGTAGTAGTTAAATGTATAAAGAAGAGTATCTGGTTGTAGTGGCTGGGCCCACCCCGGTCACTATAAACAGTATAAACCTTAAGGGCACAAGGTTATTATCAGCACATCGGCTCCTTGGCTCCTTGGCAAGTCGGTGCTTCAATAACTAAGCTACAATTGCGCTGGCACAAGAGCGGCGGATTATTGTAAAAAAAAAAGCCAATCCGCCGCGTTTTATTCCTAGTTTGACGAAATTTTGACACACTACAAAATAAGAACATGATATTTCAAAAACTACCCCATCCCCTTTTCCCTTCGTGATGAAATCTTGCCTTTCTGCATCTGATTTCGAAAAACTCGGCCCTGGCATCGCCGGGAACTTAATCTAGTAACTTTCAAGTTGCATTAATTTATTATTACCCGGCTACGCTCACGACAGATCTTGCTTTATATAGCTCTACCTATGGGTAGTGTTGGGTAGGACACTCCCTGAGGAAAATAATTCCCCTGAGACGCATCTGCCGCCAAGACCTCGACAAACCTAATAATTTACAGTAAATAAATATTTAAAGAAAAAAACTTAGGGCAGTTGAAACTCTTGTGTGGTATTCATGCAACAATAATTTACATTTTTTTTTGGAGTAGTTGGGACTCTTGTGCGGTATTTACATAAACATAATTTAAAATAAAAAAAAATTTCGAACAGTTGGGACTCTTAACTCGGAAAAATATTTAAAAACAACAACAAAAAATTTCGCCTCGCCATCTCACACCTATTGGATCTAATACAAAAATGTCATGCAATACAAGAATTACCTTACCTCACCACCTCATACATTTGTCCCATACGATACGTGATGTGACATGTAGTTCAATACCGATCATCGTTCGCCCGATCACCGTCCGCATCACACTTTTCGTAACGCTTTCACCAGCTTACTCCCCAAGTCGAGCGTGCTTAAAGAAGTTTTACTTCAAAAATCCTTCGAATGGTCCATAATGTTACAGAACATTCCAGAACATTTGAGGGTGTTCCTCGAATGATAAGATGTTCCTTGATATTTCAAAATGTTCCAGACTATTTTAGAACATTCCACAACCTTCCAGAATGTTCTGAATGTTCTGAATGGGCCGTAGCCAGAGTTGAATTTAAGATAGGGCAGCGGTAATTACAAGTAGGGCGCAAGTAAAGGTGAAACTTGATCTGATCTGGTGAATCGATTTTCGGCGTACATGTGTGTGGCAATATTTAATTGGATGACCAAAACATTTAGTTATTTAACAATAATAAAGGATTACTTTGTTTTCTTTCACCAGGTAGATAATAAGTATTTATAAACAAGGTAATTCTTGATCATTGCTAACAATGAACTTCAGAAAAGTAACTGCAGCATCAATAGCTTTTTATTTATAAAGGTTTATATTAGGTAACAAACTTAATTTGAAATTACAGAATAGAAACAAAATTTAAAAAATAATTAAAAGTCCTTCCATAAAACAATCGAATTCTTGGATTCGACATATCATTAAAAATCCAAAGTACCTACTTCATTTAGATCAACTGACCTCTTTTCTTTTCAAAGGCTAGAAACACCATGCCTACCATTCTTCCGAGACCCATTGACAGCTTCTGAGGCCTATTGATTGCAGTCAATGTTGAAAACGTAGATTCGCACACAGCAGTGCTGCAGCCTATTGTCGCCACAGATGCAAAAAGGTCATACGTATCTCTAAACGCCTCTCGCTGCCTGTACAAAACTTGTATTGTGCTTTGCGTATTATCCTCGCGACGACTCAAATGAGCTTTGACTTAAAGTAGCCTCTTCTCTTGATGGAATTGTTAGACCTGAAAAATTTACAGGCAGCAGAAGTTTTGTTTAAGTTTTTTTAAACTTATCTAAATTTTTCAAAGGTACCATTTTGTGTACATCCAACTCATCGAGACTTGCTATAGAATTTAGAAGATCGTCGTTGTCCGAAAACCTTCTTTGTAATTCAGCAATTAGTACCTATGCTCATTAGTATGTCCAATTAGTTTCGAAATACATACTCAGATTTAAAGGGCTGAGCGTTCTGGTCTTTTATATTTTGCCTTGCTGACGAACAGATAGGATCATACACAGGGCTGGGCAAAATACATGCTTTGCTGTAATTGAAATACAAATTACAAAATACTTTTTCGCATGTATTTAAAATACGAAATACAAAATACTTTGAAGTGGTGTATATGAAATACAAAATACAAAATACAGTATTTTAAGCATTTTTTTTATTTCAAATACAAAATACAAAATACATTTGGTTTTAGTAGAACCTTTGGTTGCAATAAATTGTCGTAAGTGTACTTATCTAAGGGTGCGTTTCCATAACCGAAGGTTCGGTTTCGGCAAGTTTCGGCAAAAAAATCTAGTTTCGGCATCAGTTTCGGTTTCGGCAGAAAATCTGCCGAAACCTTCGGCCGCACCGAAACTCTGCGTTCGTGAAATATCGCGCGTCGTTCGGCTGACATCGGGTGAGTTTTTTCAAATTTTTCGCCAAATTTTTTTTTCTAATAAGTAGTTAAAATGTGGGTTAATTTTTAAAATTTTTATTTGTTTTATAACAGTAATGTACCGGTAATAATACCCGCCGCCCAAATTGGGAGGCGGGTAAGGGTACCGCCGCGCCGCCCCAGGAACCATTTATTGCATAATTAACACTTCTTCCATAGGTCACCTTAAGTGGTTCGATACGTTTGGTGTCTTTGTAGGCGTGCCCGGGTTCATAGGGTGAAGTTTGACCAGGTCTTGGGGACTAATGCGTCCGTCTGCCTGCTACGTGGTGTGCAGGATCGAGAAAGACTGGTTGAGGGAGGTCTTTTATCATCTCCAGTCGGAATCTCTCGACCTATCGCCTTGCACCGCGGTTGTAGAGATGGATTCATACGTCCGTTATGCCTAGATACACTGACCCCCCGATTCCTACCCATGCTTCATATCTATTTCCCTCTCAGAACTGCCTCTCCTTCCTTTCCTTAAAAAAACCCTACACACAGCATCCCCTTAGATGACATAGGCCATGAGGGAAACTATTTTCCTCAGGGCCTCCTATGTGGAACTAATATAAAAAAATAATTATTTTTTCACATTCTTTAATTTTTGTTTTCTTTATTTCATTTAACATGTTTATTAAGAATATTATGATTGTAAACGCAATTAAAATACTCAATTAATGAGGTCCTTCCTTTATAATGTGAGTGTTGATTATTGTCAATTTTTTGTTCCAAGAAGTAGTTAACATGTTTTGTTAATTTTTGTTTTTTTTTATATCGGTGATAACAAAAAAATAAATAATGATTTTTTTACATGTACTTCAATAATTGTTTTTTATTTCATTTAAACTAACTAACTAACTAAATGTCTGTATTAGTGTAAAAATAAGCCAAACTTAAGTATACAATAGCTAAAAAAGAATCGGTTTCGTCCAAAACTGAGACAGATACCGAAGATTCGGTTTCGGTTACGGTAGAAAGTCCTGTTTCGGTCAAACACTAATAATTTAATACGATACAAATAGTGTTGCCAACTTACTCTAATATATTGCTCAGGATTCGAACGTTTTTAGTCTATGTATTATCTACGTCAGTTTATTTTTCATTATCATTGTGAAAATGTATTTTGAAGCCATAATTTAAAAAAGTATTTGTAATACAAATTACAAAATACCTCAGCATCGGGTAATTGAAATACCAATTACAAAATACATTTTTAGGAAGTAATTGAAATACAAAATACAAAATACGTATTTGTTTTTCAAATACGTATTTCAATTACAAGTAATTCAAATACTGCCCGGCCCTGATCATACATCACGTAATCATCCATCCGATTTGATTTTTTGCATTGTCTCTTTTGCGCCTGGGCCCTACTTTCGGAATTGCCACTTGTATATTGATTAGCTTCTTCTAAAATTTTATGATTCATTTCATCTGATCTCAGTTTAGTTATTTCATTTTGGACACACTTTATTATTGTTATGGCATCTTTCAATCCTGCACTTCGGGATTTTTCTGGACACGACTTTTTTTTTTAATTCCAACACTCTTAGCAACGTCTTCAACGTTAAATTTTGCCTTTTTAATTTCATCTAAAAAAATATCGGGTCGTTTTTCTGTTTCTCTGATGGCAAACCGTTTAGTATGGAGAAGGCCTGAAGCCCGAAGATATCGATCTAGGGATTGGTTTGTTTATGACTCAACCGTTCAATGGCATCCCCAAACTGTTTGGGAATTCCCCGTAAGCAGTGATTGAAACAATGAACACTTACTTCACTGCCATCTATGGGCAGAATAAAAAATTAGTATGATGTGATTCCTTCGAAACTGTTTAGTTAGATGTCGCTACGCTACACTAATAGGTAGTATTTTTTTCAATCGCATCAAACTACGAACAAACAGTTTATTAGCCTATTATCATAATCGATGGGGCACAGGTATTTTAAGGTAGGGCATTGCCCCATAATGCCCTGCCCTAGCTACGGCCCTGCATACGAGTACACAGTATTATTGAAATAAGAAATAAACCACCATTAAAATTATTCTAGTTTTAAGTTCCAATAGGGTAGGTATCTATCATCTACTCCTAGCGTAAAATAAACTGTGGTGACATGCGATGACCCTAGCGGAGTTTGACAAAAGTTATTGAAATTCGCGCACGCGAAACGTTATAATATTATGGTTTGGATCACGGGTTGTAGACAGCTTACATAAAATGCCTGTAGGTGCCACAGTAAAATAAATTCACAACATATTATTTTCATTTTATTTTTAAACTTTATGAGTAAAACCTCAAATTGTAATATTTAATTTAATCAATACAATATAAGCGAAACTCAATAGAAAATCTGGAAACAGAAAAACCAGAAAAAGATATTGGCTTCTCTGGGACTCGAACCCAGGACCTCTTGTTTGCCCGGAAAGCAAGAGGGCCTGGGTTCGAGTCCCGGAGGCGCCAATATCTTTTACTGATTTTTCTGTTTCCAGATTTGCGATTGAGTTTCGCTTATATTGTCTTCATTAAACTAAATATCACAACATTTTATTCAGTAAGCTTTTCACTAATTTAAATTATGCATTTCCGTATTTCGTATAGTATTAAACTTCTGTCATCACTTAGCGGTAGTTTAGGTAAGTTAGTATAGTTTTTAGTTTTTTTACCCCAAATACCAGGCAGTTGAAAACATTAAACATAAGATAACAAGAGATTATTTTGAAAAACGTAACATGAATGTTCTAATTTCATAGGATTATACTAGATTAGTGATTATATTGTTGTGTAAAAAATGCTCCAAAATACTTAATCGTCAGTATTGTTGCAATTTGAATAACTATTCTCACTTTTAGCGTTAAAAAAATAAAGTCAGAGATTTGAAAACTATTATTGCTTTCAGTGCCGAATCTAAGGTAGGGGAAACCTAGGCGCCTGCCCGGGTGGCAGTTTTAGGGGGCCCCAAAATCAGAATTTATATGTTTGATTGAAAAAAAACTTGTTTCACAAAGCGCCTGGCATTCAGAGTACATTGTTCTATCGATTATTCATTTGACTTTAAAACGCCCAGTTGGTTTATGGGTCCTAAGTTGGTTTATGAACATATTCTAAGTCTATTTTGAACGCGTGCATAATGTAGGTACGTCAAAGTGGGCGATAACGCCCTTTGTGGGCGTTTGAGACTTTCAGGGGGGCGGTAGAAGACCCAGTGAAAATTAGGGGGCATTGAGATGGCACTGTGAGGGCGTGGGGAGAAAGTCTAAAAAGAAGAAAAAAAATACGCTAATCAGAAAAAAAACACACATACAGCAAAGGCAACTTTAATATTGGTTAATTTTTGTTATTGTATGTATTTTAATAATTTTTATTCCGTATGAGAAAATTTATAAATTTCAGTAGTTCGGGAAGTGGATGAAAATTGAACTGAAAGATTCCATTACATTCAAAATGTAAATTAAATTGGATTGTATGAAATTTTTTCTTATGTAATATTATCATCTTACTGTTATTATTAAAAGTTGACACTATATCACGGATACAAGAAAGGAGGTAGCAGCCCAGTACTTAAAATACGTAAGAATTTGCTTTTTTTAACTTGATAAACAAAAAAGCGTTACAAAAAATTAAATATATATTTTTAATCGAATTATTGATTCCGTGAGAGTTGAGCCCCCCCACCAATTTATCTGGGGGTGAATAGTAATACATGCATAGTTCCAGGGGCGTGCACTCCATATAGGCACATAAGCACTGCCTACCCTAGCGTATTTGTAAAACGTAAGCATGTAAATAATATTATTATTTATTAAATTATTGCTAAAAATAAATACACACTTTCAAAAATAAGCGCGACAAATCTGAGCAACCAAAACTACGCGGCCGCCACATCAAACGGCATACTACAAACTTGACAACTGTAACTAAAAACTACACGCGCCCTCCGACTACCTCACTAAAATGCGGCCTAAGCAGGAATTATTTCTGCTTAGAGCTAACTTCATACAAGATATAATTTCAATGTTTACGAAATGCACGTAGCATAGAGTAGAACTGTCGTTTGAATTTGCTTCTATGAGATTTTTTTGTTAGTATCAGGCAGTGCTTTCTGGAACAAATAAGCAAATGGCAATCAGTGGCGACAGTGACATCTGTTGTTATCTGAAGTATGAAAGTGAGACAACGCCAACTGCTTTTATCGAGGCCACCTCGGATATCCATTAATTGGCTTGTGATAATACGCATACATGAAGCGTTTATTTATTGTAACTATTATTTGTATATTTAAAGTGGCTTAGATAATCCAAACCTACATCATCTACAGCCAGCGGCAAGCACACTTAGCGAAAACTTGTGCGAAGGGAGCTATCTGTGGCAAGTTTCTTTTTTTATTTATTTGAATCAATTTGACGGTTTTCCTACTGCCTACCCTGATCAAAAACTCTGTGCACGCCACTGCATAGTTCATTTTTAGCACCAGGTGAATAATTTCAACCGGCGCCATTTTAATGGTATTAATAATAAATGGTTTGATAGTTACTCACTTCCCAGCGAGCGTCCTCGTCGTGGTGCGGTGGCATGGGATCGCGGGGCGGCGCACTGAGGCTGTAGAGGTGCTGCAGTTCCTGCATGAAGTGGGCCTGAGCCACTCCTGGGCCCAGTCGGGCTCCGCACACGCCGCAACGGAGTTTCTGGTTGCTCTCTGCAATCAATATTATCAAATAATGTTTAGAATGGACTTATTCGAATTCAATAATTTCATTTGATAAGTTAGTTTAGAATCAGTGCATTGTGAAGACGGTGTCAGAGACAAGGGGCCATCTATAAATTACGTCACACCTTAAGGGTCCGCAATCGGGCTCGAAAAGAAAAAGATGGAGAGATACGAAATTACGAGTGTTAGAGGAGAGCGCTAACATTTACAGCGCCAAACTCAACGCGAAAATTGCGAAAATGTTTAATAAAACACAACATTGTTAATTTTTTCACAAATATAATTTATAAGATAATAGAAACAGACTTGTTTTTAATAATTTTTGGAGCACACTTTGCGATTTTTTTCTATGGAGAGAATTTCATATAATTTGCGTTTCGGCTTGGGCAGCATCTAGACAGATCTTAAAAACTTCAAATGCTTAAGGGAGATGTGTAAGAAATCGGCAGAGATTCGAGTTGCAGCCCCTTAAGGGGGGGGGAGGGGAGTAGAGAAATGTGACAAGGTGTATGGGGGAGTCATCAGCTCTGTGACGTCACATGTAAAAATCTAAATAATTAAAACGCAAAATGTAAAATTGCAAAATAAGTGACGACTCACAAATATGACGGGGGAGGGGGGGGGGGGAGGAGAGTCAAAAAATCATGAAATTCGTATGACATAATTTATGGATGGCACCCAATGACCATTTGGGTTCAAATGTGTGAAAATATAGTGGAAAGGTCCCCATGGAAACGGTCATTAGGTGTAAGTAGGCATGTATGGTTGCAACGGAAGCAGTCGTCATAGCGCGATTTTGCATTCTGTTGAGCATGCTTTCTGATATTGTATAATAATTATTTTCGAAAAACTTTTTTCGTGACACAACTGTTAACAAATTTGACAATATTACTTATTACTGATTTTTTCTTATTACTCATAGTATTTCATTTCTTTTATGATGTTTAATTTTTTATGTTTTTAATTTCTGTTGTAAAAGCCCACTAGGGCGTTAATAAATATAAAATATAAAAATATAAAAAAAATATCGTGGATTATTGAACCTGCCACTGTCAATTTCGTCAAGTTTGTTAATTTCGCCTTTTGCCGGCATTTATTTTACTGCGTTAAGGAAAATGTTTCGTGTGATTGTTTTCAGAACTTTTCATTTGACTTGACCTTTAACACGCTATCAAAGGATCGAGTGCTATTTTGAATAAGTTGTTCGGACAATGTTGACTTCATTCGACCATGAGTGGAATTAACTGGTAGAAAGGGCTTTCGTTAATGTAATACTTAAACAAATACAATATTAGATTGGTACAATACATGATACAGTGATACAATATTGTGTTTTTTAGCCTTTCTTGAAGGATTTAGGTTTGTTTTTTAACAAAACGTATGTACTAATTAATTCATCAATATTATAAAGCATAACTTTGTAACAATTTGAAATTACAATGCGAAGTAAGCACCCAGTACCTAATTAAGTTGGTGACTACAGATCATTACAAATTGATTTTTATTCAAACTAGAACAAATGGAATACTGGATTCTTCTGTTGATAAAAATACTACCGGCAAACTTATTTTTTAAAACAGTTCAAAATAGAAAGCCGGAGGGTCTGGTCGTCTGTTTCAACGGGAGGCACACTTCGATGGATCCATCATTTCTGTGAGCTAATTCTTTCTTCGTCAGTTTAGAATTTTAGTAATTATCATAGATTGTCGATTAACCATTTAATTAGTTGTTCAATAACATAAATGAACTGGCGCCCTTAGAATAATGTTATCTTTCACATCGTGATTTCTTTATATTTGCAGGCATTATATTTACATTACAATGGTGTCCACCGTGGTTGGATATTTCTTATTAATAATTATTAATTATTGATATTGGTTACAACTTGTAAAAAGCATTTTTCCTTAAAATAATAAACTCACGATATCTATGAAATAGTAAACTATGAATTATTTTAACATTACCTATTAAGAGTTTCAAAAAAATAACATTGGTCTTCTGAACTTATAGTAAAATACGTGTAGATATGTAAGTTAGCATGACATCACTTACTGAGGAAGTCGTGATCCTCCTGGCACTGCGTTTCCTCCTCCTTGGCGCGCGGGTCGGGTGAGGACGAGGCGGCACTGCCCGGCGAGCTACAGGAGCCGGGGCGGGCGAGCGGCCCATTCCCCAGCGGCCCGGCCCCACCCAGAGGGCCCCCGCGATACGGCGGTGGTGAGCGCGCGTCCTCACGCACCTCGCCGAAGAACGGCTGCCTCTGCACAGCGTACACACGCGTCTGCTGGTTTATTGGACGTTCAACATAGTTTTAAAGATGTTACACAAGATAATCTTATCACTGACAATATCAATGACACTAACCTACATTGGGTAGGTAGCAGTGGCGTAGCGTGCCTTGGAGGGGCCCTGGATCAAAATTAGTTGGGGCCCTTACTATTGCGCGGTACAATACGTGATCAGGTATTTTCATGTATTGAAGCTTGCCATTGTTCTTTCAAAAAACAAAATTCACCCTTCGCTATTGCTAGATAAATAGGTAGTACTTACCATTGCAATATAAATCACTCAAAGAAGCTGATTGCTGAAAAAATTAAGAAATTTTGGGCATTTTTTATAACCTCCTCCCATTTCTGTTTACTTTTTCTTTTCGTAGCTCCACTGGGATAATCTCTTTTCCTTTTACTCATTCTTTTCACAAATTAAAAACTAATTAACCAATAAATAATCAGAAGAACAAGATTGTATTGTATTACAATGTAATAAATAACGCTGGAACCGGAATGAAATAAAACGCGTAAATATTGCTCTCCGTGGTTTGTCATTCTACATCTGAATACAAGTACAAGTGAATGCCTTAAACGGGGGAATCCTGCAATAACCGATGTAGGATGTTGCCAACTTTTGGGCGCACGCTTATCCCGGGAAAAAAAAGAGATTGCTTTTTTTGACTTTGAAACTCATGACAGGTACTCAGGCACCTATGGCAGTTTGTTTTACATGTTTTTTTTCCTGGGAAGCACGAAATTAAGTGACATTGTGGATAAATTTTACTAATTTTTGCTTACACACGTTAGGGGCCCCTGTAGCCCGGTGGCCCCGTATCATTGATTCGGCTGATACGGCAGTAGCTACGCCCCTGGTAGGTGGTTACCTACTAATACATTCATTATCTCTTCAATTACACAAAGGACATGCGGTATTCGTACGAACAATTTTCTTAAAAATATTGACATATCACGACCAAGTGGATGGCCCAAAGGAAGCGTACCAGAGGCAGACTGAGGAAGAAGTGGATAGACAGCGTGGAAGAGAATTTGAGCAGGACGGGAAGGATGGAGGATTGGAGGCGAATGGTGAGGAACCGCATCCAGTGGAAAGTATTTGTAGGGGAGATAAAATCCCACCCTCGTAAAGTGATCTATCTGGTCGTGGCGAGAGGCAGTATAACATCCGCATTGAGTAAAGTAGCAAGGCTGGAGGAATTTGTAGAGGAAAGGCAAATTGGAAGATAAAAGTCGAAAAGTACCTCCATTCATAAAATCAATAATAGGTTGTACCTACCAATGAAAACATAGTAATCTACACAACCCGTAAAAGTAATAGTTACTTATAGTTTACCTACTTATTTCCAGTTTAAAACTGGAAGATACTCTGAGTATCACCCTTTGTATAAGTATAAAACGAAATGATTCTGAATCGAAATGTTTTGATAAATCATAAAAAAAAATTCCTGCAAAATAGTTCAAATATTTACTGATTATTTTTGCGTATTACATTTCGTCGACATAATTTCCTTTCGCATAAGCATATTTTTCAATGAGACTTCTGATATGAAGAACCTGAGATTTATAAAAAAATGTTCGCCTAGGCATCGTTTTTGCTATAATACATCCAGTGAATAACTGATTGAAAATTGAATGGTGGTGATCTAATGAAGGTGGTGGGAGAAAAGTGGGTGTGGGTGTATAGGACAGTGCTTCTAAAACTGCATGAGACAAGATGCTCCTGAAAACTTCTAGCTTTTATTAACAAGTTTATTATTCAGTTTCGTCGGTTAATGGTGCAGATTTGAGCAATTATAATAAATGTTAATAAATTTCAATAATTGAGAAATTGTTCAAATTCCACGGAACAATCCGTTCTCGGCCCGGTAGTAAGCATTAAAAAAAAATAAGAAGTTGTAGATATATAAATACGAATTTTTGAGGGAGCGCGCTAATACATTTATAACATAATTATCTAAGCGAAAGTTGTGAAAATAAATAAATCACAACTCTTTGAAAATAGAGCAAAAATGTTGCTTTTAAAGATACACTGTGACTGTGATTTTTTTTCATATCCATCGTATAACAGAACAAAATAACAGAACAAAACGTGTTTTTAATAATTTTAGGAGCATGCTTTGCGATTTATTCTATCTACATATTTTTAAATCACATTTTAAATACATGGATAGAAAAAAATCGCAAACTATGCTATATATTCAAATCTATATCTGTATATTTTTAAATATAATATAAATATCCGCTTAACTATAAAAAATAGGACGCACCGCAAAGTTGTTTGTTTTTTATGTTAAGTTGGTTACATACATTATATAAATATATGTATATTTAGTTTTTGCATTGCAATATTGTACTATTTACAGGATCTCATTGATTACTTTGTAACTTACATACTTTCTGTACTTTTATTTACTATCCTTTGATGTTTAACACGATCATGGGCTCTTTATTACTAGTAAATTCTAATTTGTCATGTTATGGTTTATACTTTAATCTGTAAGGTATATTTTGATATTAAGATTTATAAAAATTATACAAAACGATTTTTTTCGACAAAACCGTGTTAACATTAAATCTGTCCTTGAATGTGACTGCTACAGAAGTGAATTTAAAAAAATTGTACAATTTTTAAATGGATCATTGGGAAGTGCATCAGACGCACCTAGTTTGGAAAGCACCGGTTGGAGTACCCACTGGGGGTAGGTTCCTACCCCCCTCTGACTGGACGTCTAACCCGAGGCGAGCGGGTGTATCGCCCTCTGGCCCCTGCCGACCCTCACACTAACTTGTCATCAATCAAAGGGGGTGTGCAAATCAAACCTAAAAAGGCATATTACAGACTCGGACCCGCCTGGCCGGGCGAGTGGCACTCTCCGCACCAAGCCGCACCGCTCACCCCTCCTGCTGCGACTGATGGAAATCTCTCATTACGTTTCCTTATATACACATGAACGACATAACTTGTCACATGTCCACTTCAAATTTTCAATGCAAATGTGAAACAAAACAAAATTGATCATAATGTTATATTCTCAAAGTGAAAACTTCTTTAGCACGGTTGTGATTTGAAACTCGATGAAATGAAAAATACAGACAATAAAAAGAAACAAACACTTATAGAATTTAGTGTAATCGGTCTCCTCTTTGTGGGTGCTTCGTAGCCTCCCCACTCTGGACTACTTTAGTTTTCTGGAGGTGTCACTTCTATCGCGTGTGAATTGCAGACTCTGTTTTTTTTTTCATTAAGATTAACACTTTACTTTGCAGTGGGTGGGCTTGTTAGTATAGATTTTGTTGATCAAAGATGGATTTTAACCCTCCGCCAGTCGCGTCTTTTTTATAACGCGATGTGTCGCGCGGGGTCACTGAGGACCCCCAAAATAAATATGATTAAATTGTTGTTATAGCTTACATTAGATGCATTTTAACTGATTGTAGTCAGGTGATAATTACTGCATTGATATAAAAGGAAATATTAAAAATTAGATATTTATTTTCAATGTAAAAGTTTAAAAATCAACAAGGAACTTTTTTTATAATTTTATGTCATACTTTTTTAATAGAAAATTTTAAAACAAAATTTAACAAATTTCTATCAAACTTATAACTATTTGAGATTGATACAGACTTATTATTATTACAAAAAAATCAAAAAAATTTAATTAAAACCGTATAAACTTGGTTTTTCATTGTATTTTGGTGATTTATCTCACATCGTACTTGTGCAGACTGAATATTGGCGGCGCTAGCGTTAAGTATAGTCCCTTTTACGAAGCTACCCAAAGTAAGGAATCAGTGGGAACATTTAAAATGTACATAATTAGCATTTCTGTAAAACCTGGGCTTTTAAAGACCCCACGGGTCAATGGTTAAATATAATACTTCGTTTACGTTCCACGTTTCGAAAGTGTTTAATTTAATTTTGAGTAATTGAATGTGACCTTTTACATTTTGTACAAGAATAAAGTTTAGAATTTCAATAGTATTTCTCTCACTCTCTTTCTTAGGCGGATTTTAATACAAATAGCAATACGCTGGACTGATCAAAACATGTACTGCGGACTGCGGGTTAACGGTGAAAGGAGAGTCATGAGAGTATACGATTCGCGAGTGGATAGAAATGTAAGACGTCGAGGACGATCCAGAATGCACAACATAATCAAATACATCAAATAAGGTAGGGTTATAAAAATAATACCGAAATAACAGAAGATTGGGTAATGTATAGATAAATTTATGAGTAGTGATAAAGCGAGAAGTTCGTCCCATGACTGAGCTGAGGAAAACAGAACCCCCTTGAACCCCTTGAAGTCAGCCTACTCTTAAAACTTAAAAGGAACGGCTGCGCAACCTTTTTCACGAAGTACTAAAATTTGGATTTGCAGTCAAAATGCCCAACCAAACTGAATAGTTATTTTTTTAATCGACATCCTAAAGTAAGGATTTTGATTATTACAATCGGTAAGGATTGTGATTTTTTTTATTTTTTGTTTTAAATTATGGTACGTAAATTATGGTACATTAAATAATTATGCCTGATTGGAGAGGCAACTTTACGCCCATAAAAAGCTATTTTAATCATTTATTTGATTTTTTTATATTTCGTCATAATTTTATTATAATCCAAGAAGCGAGAAGCAGGAAACAGGAAGCAGCGGGAACCGAATTCGGGAAGCAATAAGAAGCGAGAAAGCGAACTGAGAAGCAGTAGGAAGCTTGAAACGCTCAGGGGGGAGCAGGCAGCAATAAGCAGATAGAAAGAAGCAGCGTGAAGCAGAAAGCAAAAAACGAAGAAGCGGAAAGTAGAATATAGAAGCAAGAAGCAGTGGAAGCGGAAAACACGGGGAATACCGGTCTATTAAAGTCCTACCTTCTTCCCATCCTCACAGCACGTATTCCTAGTCGTAAGAAATCAATGCCCCCAGGTGTACCGGTCTCACCGGGACAGGAGTGCTCCTAGCTGGGGTGGTACAATCATATCGTATCGTATCGCCTCATCCAACTTTTTTTTGAAGTAAAACTTCTTTACGCACGCTTGACTTTGGGGGTAAGCTGGCGAATGCGTGACAAGCGTTATGAAAAGTGATGCGAACGCTTCGTATATTACGTTGGGGTAAGAGAGACGTGCGAGCACACATTTTCTTTCTCTCTTACTCTCATGGCCGGTTACGTTACACGGTGCAAGTCTATTATCTGTATCACACTGTAAGAGCAAGAGAGATCAGTGCGCGCGCACATTTTCTTTCTGTCTTCCTATCATATAGATGGAGCAGAAGTTTTACTTCAGTTGTTTGGTCTAAAGCACACTCGATTTTTTCTTGGAGTTTTTTTGGTATTATGTTTATCCCTTTATTAGTGATCCTGACTGGAGTGGTACAATTATCGATAATTGAAGAAGGTAAGCATTATTTTATCACCAAAAAACCGATCGAACACGAACGAAGTTTAGACGCCTTTATCAAAGTTTTATTTTTCATTATCCTTTGAGAGTAGTGTGTATGGGAAATACGAGTATATCGATTTTGATGTTGATTTCAGAATTTTGTAAATTAAATATATATTCATAATTTTGTAAGCTATAAAAGAGGCAAGTTGCCAAAATGGCAAAACGAGGCTTATATTACAAATATGCTTTCATATGGTGCATCACAAGTTTGATAATAATATTTGGATAATTTTGTAAATTGCCGTTTTTGAGAAAAATCACCTCAAGGTGATTGTAATAAGTAATGAAAGTGATTTATAATAGATCATGAAAGGAAATCATAACCATAGGCCATATTTGATAGAAAACTACGCAAATCCCATCAGAATAAAGGTACCCCAATCATCCCCACTATATTTTTTTAAGTTATTCAAAGTCCGGCATTAATGACTTGAGGCAACGATCAACTGGATGAGGGTTTACCGATTACATCGAGATTTGGAACGTCCCCTCAGGAATATATATTATCTTCTCCAAGGAATCGTTCTATGCGGGCATTCCCACACATTCGCGCAATTTAGGTTGTACTTATTGTTATATATTTATTTTTTTATTTATCTAACACACTATATAAAGCGGTAATATTTGTTTGTTTGTGTGTTTGTTTGCATCCAATAGGCTCCGAAACTACTGAACCGATTTGAAAAACTCTTTCGGTGTTGGGAAGCTACACTATCCCTGGGTGACATAGGCTATATTATATTTAAAAAAAAAATAGGCATCCTTACAAAAACTTCAATAATGTAACCCAGGGTGTAAAAAAATTACCTAAAATATTCTTTAAATCGCGTGCTCTGCGAAAACTATTGATGATAGAATAAAATAATGTACTACGACTTTATAGAACACATCATTATTTACAAAAAATGTCGCGACAGCATATGTCTAACTATTATGGTTATGCCACAATAAGTATTCTTTTATTTTAAAATTTTAATTAATATGTCACCGCTTGAAAAGGCTCTTTATTTGTATCTTGGTTTTAATCCTTATCAAAATAAATTACTTCATATTCAAGACAGCTTCAATACCTTCAATAATTTTTCAATTCGGATATTTAATTAGAAAGATATCACGTGTTTAAAAATGTTAGTATTAGAAAAAAGTTTCGGCTACGGGCCGCGCGGGAGAGGAGTCAAGAAATGCAGTGCCAAGGGGGTTTGCGGGACGGGGAAGCGGGAGAGCGGTGGCGGGGAAAGTGGAAGTGGAACGCTGGAGGGGAACGCAAGGGAAAGGACATGTAAGGAGTAACATTTTATTTATTTGAATATGGCATGTATTATAAAAGAAAGTCCAAAAAAACGTGCAGCTCGCAAAAACTCAGAAACGAGTCCCGGTTCAATCAAGGGAGTTATATGGTGTGGTAGATCTCTATCCCCCCTAGGGAATAAGGGTATCCGTTTTTTACCTAAAGGCCGTGCTTTTAAAGATATAAGGGCTGAAAATTTCGCCCTCTTGAAATTTCTAGAACAGTCTTCCGGAAAGTTCTAGAAGGTTCCATAGAGCTGTAGAAAGTAGTGGAAGGAGTGGCGGAGTATGTCGTGGAATGATCAGGAATAGGAAATCGGGAACATCATTGTGCAACATTCCAGAACACTATCTTATTGTCCTGAGCGCAGCCGGGTAACCCAGCTAGTATTATTATAAACCAATAAAGTTTTTTACAATATATGATTTACATGATAATTTTGTGGAACAGTAATCACGAAGTAAAATTTGCTATTCAAATTTTACAGAATCCAAGCAGAAGAATAGTTTTATGCTAACATTATTATTATTATTACGGTATGTTATTATACCATTCTTTAAAATTTTTACTTCAAAATAACACATACATGTATACTAATTCTGAGAATATTGCCAACTACATGCATTCTAGATAGTATCAGGTAACTAAACGACTCTGTCCTTGTATTGTTGTTGCAACTAAAAATAATTTTCGACTGAGTATTTCTTGTTGGTAAATGGAAAGTTATATTATATATTATATTAGTTATATTTTATTATATTAGTCTTAATAAATAAGGGCTGTATATAATGCCAACTGACCCATAACAGAAATTAGTACTTAACTAATTAAATAAATAACAGGGTCTAATTGGTCTGGTACTCTGTATGCCAACTTATCAAAAAAGTTAAAAAACTTTTATTATTTTCAATAAACTTATGACATTCCTGCATGAAATGATACCCGACCGAAATCCCAAATTTCACAAAGTAGGTACCTAAAAGCATCGTCGTTAATTTTATTAGCTGATTTGTAGTTAAACTATATAAATAATTTGATTTTAATTTTTGACGCCCCCTTTATATAAGCTTGATTTGCACTCAGAATTGACTTGAAATATGATTAATTGTACGGCCCTTGAGGAAGTTAAACTGTGCTGTACCTAAATATTTTTTTCAAATAATATAATTAATGTGAACCACTGAATATATAAGTGGTTAGAAGTGTATTGTGGGCGTGTTCGTATGTCATAAATTAGCTAAATTATCTCTTGCTCCAACATGTTCATATCATGAGATTCTTTCTTAGGCTGATAATCATTGACCTGTCTAGAGTATGACAAGTTCAAAAGTTTTATGTAAAACAGTCACAGCAGATTTATTTGAAATCGGTGTACTCTCACTACTCTCAGTATCGCCCCAAAGATCACCGATTAAAAACAGTAGAAGAAAATAAGAAATTAAAATCCTGTCATAACTTTGTGTTAAAATTAAATTATTATAGTACATCTATATAATAGCGCAGACTCATGAAAAATCACCAAATGGAATAAATAACCAATATTATTTAATTTTTCGAAGAAAACTTCTTCTAAAAGGTTGTCACTTTGTGATGTCATTATTTATTTATTAAAAGAAAATAACTTAGTTTACATCACTTTATTTTTTGTACAAAAAATAAAGTGATGTAAACTAAGTTATTTTCTTTTAATAAACAATATTATTTCTCCGCTCCTGGTATTTTGTTCTTGTCGGCAGGTTCACTTCGCACGTTGACTTTAATTATTATTTCGCTTGCTACATTGGGGCCACTGCGGAAATTAACAAAATATTTCTGCGCTCCTTGTATTTTGTTTTTGTGGACTGGCTCACGTTTTAACGTTTATTTTAGGTATTTACCTAACACCTAGCGTGGACCCTTGAAAAATCGGGTATTATTTAAATGTTTTGAAGCTGAAAGTATTTTTATAAAAATAATATTATTCTTTCAAAAATTGTCATCGTCAATTATAAAGATCAGAAATTTACCTTCTGAGTGAAAACCGTTAGTAACCTTTAAAAACTACGTCAACTTCTGTCAAAAATTTAAACAAAAGAAATAAACATTTAAAATAAAAATATAAATAATTAGGTAAAATAAAATAATTTTGGTACCTACCTACTTTATCGCTGGTCTCAGCTGTTCCCACAATCACTTTCAATTTTAAAAACGACACTAAAGGGGTCTCCACACGGTACTGCCGCAGTACGTTCTGCAGCAGAACTGACTAAAAATCGTATGGTCTGTAGTCAAAACCGCCAGCCGTATTGTTATTATTCACCAGCCTTTTATTATTTAAAATAAAATGAATGGTAAATAATAACAATACGGCTGGCAGTTTTGACTACAAACCATGCGATTTTTAGTCAGTTCTGCGGCAGAACGTACTGCGGCAGTACCGTGTGGAGACCCCTTTAAAGTCAAGGCAAATTCAAGTTTTAAAGTACAGTCTCAGTACAGTCTCTCTCTATTCTGAGAGATAAAATCAAATAAAAAGAAAACTAACGTATAAACATTCCACAAGGGAATATAATATACCTTATGAAAGCAAATTGCATTAAATATATTTCCAAGTCAGTTTGAATGCATGATGGTCGCTACATCCTACTGGAAATAAACTGTCTCGACATTACTTTGCAATGGAGTTGAATTGCAAGCTATTAGATCAACGGTAAAATTAATGACGGACACATTGAGCTTGTTCGTTCGATTCATTTGAATGACGGAATTACAATTAAGTTAAAAGTAATTAAATGATTTCAAAATAAATGTTGTGTTTATTAAAACATTCTACTCAGTTGATACAACTAACGTTTTGTTGTTTTGATCTCAGAGGCCCGTTTTAGCGTTTGCTCAAGTTGTGATCAGCCGTCATGCTGCGTTGTTATGCTGAAAACTGACACTAAAACCCGTTCAAATGTGAACAATTCAATTCATCAATCAAATGTAACAGAGGTTCAAACATCCCGACCTAAATCATATTGGTTACTCAACGAAATGCTTCAATTAATAACTATCGGTTATTCTACAGTCTTCTTTTATATTTTTATTACAGGTAGGTAGGTATATTTTATAGTTAAATAATTAATGCGGAACTGAAAAAAGGGCATTATTTTACCAGAAAAATGTAGCTGCAAAAAACAGAACATGACAAAAAAAAACGAGTGTGCTTTAGTTAGACCACACAACTGAAGTAAAACTTCTGCTCCATCTATTTGATAGGAAGAGAGAAAGAAAACGTGCGCGCGCACTGCTCTCTCTTGCTCCAAAAGTGATATACGAAGCGTTCGCCTCGCTTTTCGTAATACTCTCGTCATGCATTCGCTAACTTACTGCCCAAGTCAAGCGTGCGTAAAGAAGTTTTACTTCAAAAAAATATTATGTTAGTACCTATAGGTTAAGTCAGTAAGGATAGGAAAGGTTAGATATGATTTTTGAAGTAAAACTTCTTTACGCACGCTTGACTTGGGCAGTAAGTTAGCGAATGCGTCACGAGAGCGTTACGAAAAGCGAGGCGAACGCATCGTATATTACTGTAGGAGCAAGAGAGAACAGTGCGCACGTACATTTTCTTTCTCTCTTCATATTAGATACATGAAACAGAAGTTTTACTTCTGTTGTGTGGTCAAAAGCAGTGTTCCGCAAAGCGTGTGTCGTGGTCGTTAGTTGGTGTTCCTCACCGCAAGCGAGCTAAAAATGTGACCAAGACTTTTTTTAGAGACCCGAGATTCAAATTTTGCTTCTCCGTTTAAAAAAGAAGAATGGGTAGCAAAACTTGCATATCTCGTATTGCTCAATGACGTCATCGGTATCGAACAAGATTGAAAGCTTTCGCGCTAATTTGGTGTTATGGATCAACCACGATACTAATGTTAATGTGTGGTTTGGTTTATTTATGAATGGTAGTAATTAAATATTCCCAAATATCATGGCTGCCGATTCAAAAAAAAATAACTCATATTTTCGTAAGTGTGACCTGCCACCTATAGACATGAACTGGGTGCGAAATTCTCAGATATCATTTCCCTTGAACATTTACCGATAAACGAGCAGGAAGAATTCATGGAGCTAAAAACTGAACGGACAATTGAAATAAAACAGTTTATTATTATAAAACTAAAATTTTCCGAAACAGAGCTAGCACTATTTTGACTGCCCACAAAAATGAGTATATCCTTCTTTCAAAGCTTGCTGTTGCAATTCTCTTACCATTTGCCACGACCTTACCGAATTGGGGTTTTAATTAATACTAAAACTCCGATTAAATTTTTAAAAAAAGGAGATCGCCTAAGGACGATCGACGAAGAGATGAGAGCAACATTATCAACAATTGCTCCAAATTTTGATCTCCTGTGCTCAGTTAAGCACGCTCACATTTCTAAGCAGGGCAATCGATTTTCTCGAAATTTGCCAAAAAAATTGTCGCCCTCATCGAATTTTTATGTCAATTCCACCAAATTTTTTTATTATATTTTGTTACTCAAAACGGATTTTATGCTAGTATCCTCTCGTAAAAACCCGACATTACAGCGATCTTTCCCGAACACAAATTAAAAAGTGTCGTATTTATCTTAGCCGTTTTCGTGGATCGCTGGATTTCGATTTTTCCTTATAACGTGGGAAAATTTTCCTGATATTTGTTATATCTTAGATTATTAGGTCTTATATTAGATTTAACTGGTGGGTTATAACATATATTCATATAAAAAAAAATTATGACAAATATTTTTTTAATGTGCTGTATGTGGCCAGGTGACTTTGAAAACATGCAAAACCATAAAATATAAAAAAAATCCATCATGAGCTCTCTCAAATATATCTAATATTATTTACACATTATATTAATATTAGTAAATATTAAATAAGCAATGCTTTTTCTTTGGTGTACCTCTAAAATTTCTTGATTTGGTAGGTGTACCTAACACATAAAGTTTGCGGAACACTAGTCTAACACGCACACTCGTTTTTTTTCTTCACATTCTTCAGTGTTGTCCGGGATAAATAACCCTAATTTCGGGAGGTGATTCCACGAGATGATGGTAAAATTAAACAAAATACGCAACTTTTTCAAAATTCCATTACTTTTTTTAAACAAACACATTTTTACCGTAGGAGATTTTTTCCGTGCAAGCAATTGATCTTTATTTACCTGAAACTACCTTAAAAGATTTTGGAAATAAATGTTTTCTCTTTAATTAAATAAAGACAATATTAACGATCGAAAATATCAATATTAAGAATCGATAACAATCGAAAATCTGGAGACAGAAAAATCAGAAAAAGATATTGGAACCTCTGGGACTCGAACCCAGGACCCTTCTTACTTGCCATGTAAGCAAAGGATCCTGGGTTCGAGTTCCAGAGGTGCCAATATAGGTGTTTCCAGATTTTCGATTGAGTTTCGCTAATATTGTCTTAATTTAATTAAATATAATAATTTGAGATTTTACTCATAAATTTAAAAAATAAAAATAAATGTTTTCTCTTTTTTATTTGCACTATCATAAATTATGAGATGCTTGTGATTCATAAGCACCTCCCGAATTTAGAACACCTTAAGGCCGTTATACACGAGCCCGATTTTCAGCCCGTTTCCAATTGGAGACAAAAGTCAACATTTTTCGCTTTACGCGATCGCTGTTTTCAACTCTATTTTCATACCTACGATTTCAGTAGGCATCACAACAGACAGTATGGTTCATGTGCTGTTTGCAGTGATGACAATTGAAATCCTAGATATGAAAATAGAGGTGAAAATAGCGATCGCGCAAATCGAAAAATGTTGACTTTTGTCTCCAATTGGAAACGGGCTGAAAATCGGGCTCGTGTATAACGGCCTTTACCCCCGGACAATGTGTACATAATATTATTCAATGTATTATTTTTTTTTGCACTTACCGCTTGCGATATGGCGTATTGGTCCGTGAAGTGTCTTGAGAATGCCTTTGCCGGGTACAGGGGGTGGAAGGCGCCAGCGATGGGTCTGAAGGCACCACACCCAAAGGACTGCAACGCCGGGTGCAGGAATTGCGGCGCAACGTGCTGTAGGAACCCCTCCATCGTCTAAGTGGTTGACCTTAACTGCAGGCAGAAGATAATTAGTTGTAAACACAAGCTGCCGTAACGGTCAGTTCATTAATTCACATACACGTGCAATAATAATAACAGTATCAAGTGGCAATGAACTACCTATTGCTGATAATGAACATACAATGCGATTTTAATAATCTTTGTCGTTTTAAGTACATATTTTTAAACTAATGACCTCTGTTTTATTTCGCAATCATTATACCCATGATTTAAGCATTTAATTATAGTATTTGACATTTTATGAGATCTTTAGTTTAAAACAAAACAATTATAGCGAACGAAATTCTGAAATGCAAGTTAATTAGTTACTAACATAAATATTAATACAAAATCGCATCGGTCGCAAGAATATAGTATGACGAAAGTGCAAAACATTCCAAAATAGAAGGTATTAAAGGCCGTTCAATGTTTGTAATGTGATTCTTAAAAAAATGTTAAAATTATGTCTTGAAACGACACAAAATCGAAGTTTTAATAAAGGTTGTAACGCAAAACTAAAAACTGTCTACAAGATTATAAAAGTTTTCAAAAAAGTTATAAAACATGTGTAATTATATATATATACATATGTATGTATTTTTTATACGAATCCCGCACAAGAATCCTAACTGCTCCCGTCTGGAACCAGTGAAACAATTAGGGTTGTGCGGGTTGTGAGGCTGAAGGTAGTGGGGAGAGGAAGGAGATAGGGAAGAGGAAGTTGGGGAAGTACCTGGCTATTCAGATCTGGTCACCAAACACGGCTAATACAATTTCAAGCAACGTTTCAATTCTGAATAGTGGTCTTACACCAGGGCGATACTGAGAGTATCTTCCACTCTGGAACGTGCCGCAAATATACTATATATTATTTTAAATGAATAAATTGAGAAATAACACATATTAGTCAAATAAAATTTATTTGCCACGCCGGGATTCGATCCCGCGACCTTCGGTTTGCGAGTCAAGAACCTAACCGCTGTATAATATATTCTTGAACTATTCTTCAACTTTTCGTTATTTGTTTTTCGGGTGATTCCGTGTTGCGTTACCAACACGGCATAGCACCCTAAAAACAAATAACGAAAATTCTTTTGGTCGTGAAAATCTAAAAACGTATCTATACGTCAACTAATTTTCCAATACAGAGACAAAGTGTGTGTTTAAAAAGTAAATATTATGGTATTATCAAAAAATATTTATGTTTTAAAAAAAAACTCCAAAAAGTGGGCGGGTCTATGTCACTCCGCAGTATATGTATTATTTTTGTCTTATATCGTGTCTGCAGTGCTTTTCAGTCATCAATTATTACCTACTAGTTATAGGTACCCTGCACAGTTTACACCCGCGCTGTGCAAGCGGGTTTCCTGCGGAGCATCGGACCCACCCGATGTAAACAATTCGGAATTTGTATTTATGCAGTCCGTGTGCATCGCTTCACATGTTAGTTTAATCAAGCAGAATTTTCCACGTCGCTTTCACGAAATGATTTTCAGCTCGATACATAGATGTCACTTCACGACTTCAGAAACAAGTTTAATATTTTGTGAAATTTTAACGGAGCCAATTTATTGAAATATGTTTTTTTAAATGATGACAAATTAAAAAATATAATTAGAACAAAATTTAAAATATACGAATCAAGATTCCGAAGATTAATAATTTAAAGGGTCTTTCAATATGAAAAAAAACACAGAAAGATCATTAATTATGTCATATTTATTAATTGAAATGAGAGCCATCTAATGTTTTGGAATGACACCATAATATTACATAAATATTATATGATAATCTTAGGTAAGCAAGACGGTTATATTTATAAAACATAGGGAATATTTCATAACCATCTTATTTATTTATTTAAACGCCATAGATTGGCTTTTACATTCAAGTTATAGGTACATGAAATTATAATAAAGTATACAGTGGTACACTGGAGAGTATCAGTATTACAATAATAACAAAATAAGAATGTACATTTAACAATGTATGTGTGATAAAAGCAAGTATTTAGGTACAGGATATTATTATGTGTTACTAAACTAATCGTCACTTCATTTGGATAAGGTTCTAACTGACATTTTTTTCAAAAATGACCTTTGAATGCCAAAGCATTTCTTTTGCTTATTTCTATAATCAAAATAAATTTCAGAACCATCCGTGTTGTGTTTTCGTAGATATAAGTATGACAAAGTTCTAACTTCAAACATTTTCAATAATAATTCATTTTACAAGGTTCTATCATCACTTACACTCTCCATTTTGTCTGTATCTGACAGTTGATCTAAATACGAGGCGCATTATGGTTCGTCATTTCATTTGGATAGGGTTCTAACTACGCCTTACCATTTTTAAAGGTTTCTAAGTTTCCTATTAATCCCTAAGTAATCTATTTAACAATTTTAGTTAAAATATTTTAGTTTATCATATTTTAATGGATTTTTTTTAAATAGGACGTGGCCCTAGCTAGGAATTGCATTAGGGATATGTAATTAGAACCTTGTGCAATGAATTATGCCTTAACTGGTTGCACAAGGTTCTATTTGCATGTTTAGGTATGTTCTAAAATGGTAGGTATACGTCCTGCTTAAATATTTTCCTTTAAAATATGTTCAATTCAATTACTTAACACAAGATTCAACCTCAAACCCGGAAATTGGTAAATAGATTATGAGAAATCGTCTTTGCAAACTTTGACACCTCATATCTCAGAACAAGGTGAAGTGAAGTTAGAACCATATCCAAGTAATGTTACTATACTAAAAAAAATAATATCAATGTTAAAATAACAGAGAACATATTATTTAAGTAGGATTATTTAGAATAAAGAGTATGTAAACAAAGGGGACTTGTTAGAAAAGTTGTCAACAGTATTTATAGGCATAGAGTAATTTTGTTTTGAGTTTATTGTTACCTTCAATGTTATCTTTGTTTAAAATTACTAAGCAGGAATTTCTAATTAGCTAATTGTTTCAGGGCTGTCAGTTAAATATTAATTAATTATTTTGGATTAAAAAAAAAATTTAAAAAAAATACATTTCATAGCTATCAATCTTCAGTCTGATGGTAAAGATCTCTGAAGTAAGTAGAAAAATCAAAGCAGACGAATATTATTACGTCTAACTTTAATTATTGTGATTCAGGAATGTTAGTATAGCGTATAGCCTTCTTCCGTGCAGTTGAACACATCTACTACTTCTGAGAAAGCATTGAAAACTGCATGCGATCTAGGTACAAGCGAGTATCTAAATGACTCAGTCCGGATATTGTTGTTGCAATTAAAAGGAATTTTGGATCGATTAGTTCTTGTAGGTATATGGAAGGTAATTAGGCTTAATAAATCAAGGCCATCTATAATACGTTTAACGATTTTAAAAATAAAAGTCAAGTCGGAAATAAGTCTTCTATCTGAAAGTTTGAGTAGTTATTATTTCATCAAGTGATTGTAATTTATTGATTCTATTGGTAGACCGATTTTATAGTTGAATATAGCTGAATTTTTTCAATTGAATCGGAGTGGATTTTGAAGTGAGGGGACCAAATAGAAGAATTATATTCGACTTGACTTCGAACTTCGAACTAGAAAGGAATATAGGATTTTGAATGTTGAAATATTTTGAAAGTCTGCCATTTCAAAGAATGAAGGCTATCATTTTTAATCCTTTATCGGTTACTGTATTTATATGACCTTAAAAAAGCTGGTCTGCCCGTGCGCCTCTTGGCAGTAGCCGCGCAGTCATGGAAATAGTCAGCGATTTTTTTAGAAAAAAATACGTCATCGAGTACACGAACTGGAATGGTTTCATATGATAAAGGTCGATTAGAAAATGAGAAAAAAGCAGGTCTGCCAACCGGCAGCCTTGCAAGTTCGCAGGCAGCCGGCGTCAAAGTGGGGTAAAAAATAGTAAATTTTACGTCATCGAGTACACGAATGAAACCAATGAATAACTATAGTACAGAAGAACATTCCATTTAAGAAATTCTTGGTCTGCCGACCAGCAGCCTGGCAAATTTTTGTGTACAATAAAAAAAAAAAAAAATTTCGTTTATCTTTATTATTATATTTATTTCACTATAGTTTAAAAATTTTAGATTGCCATATTTTAAAAAAATAATTTGAGAGTTCCGTCGGGCGAGCCGTTCGACATCAAACCACTTACGTCAATATGACTGTCGCGTGTCAATATTATTGTACAAATTTATAATAATAATAGTCCTTTTAAGATTATCTAATATCCATAGTAGTTGGAAGTTCGAAAAACCAACGCACCGTCGCTGTAAGAGCTGCGTTCTTCCGTGAAACGACGGAAATTTCCGAACCCCGTCCGTTTCATATCGGTTTCGCTTTGCCCTGCTGCTCCGATTACATCGAATATAAGATCGAAACTAACGAAAAACCATAGTATAGATCATCTCATTCATTACTTCTTTGGTCTGCTGACCAGCAGCCTGACAGTTTTGTGTATGATTTAAAAAAAAGTTTTTTTTTTTAAATTTAAAAAAAAATATTTTCAATATCGTTATTATTATATTTATTTCAATATGGTTTTAAAAACTTAGAATGCCAGATTTTTAATAAAATAAGTGGTAATGAAAAAAAATATAATTTGAGTGTTCCGAGTGTAATCGATGCAGCGGGGCAAGCGAAACCGATATGAAACGGATAGGGTTTGGAAATTTCCGTCGTTTTTCGGACGAACACAGCTCTTACGGCGACGGTGTGGTGGTTTTTCGAACTTCCTACCACTATGTTCTATTAGGTAATTTTAAAAAGACTATTATTATTATAAATATTGCATTTCGTTGCCCCAAACAAAATACCAGATCAAACGACTTATTTAGAATACCACACAGTAAATCAAAATTCGCTCAAAACTCTATAATAATACGTATCTGTGAAACTTACAATGCCTTACGAGATGTAGACATTTTCAACCATGATTTGAAATCATATAAAATGCAGCATGTATTAATAACTTAAAATACTTTTTTTTTCTTTTTTGTGAAAATTTATAATATTATTATTATCATCCGTAGCAAATAGTATAACTACGAGTATGTTTGTTAATAACTTTACTTTTTTTTCTTTATTACGTTTTATGTTTTTCTTTTTTATGTTTTTTCCTTATTATGTTTATTTTTTTGTCACATAAGTTGAATAGGTAAAAATACTATATCAACATTTTAACTTAATGGAACTTAATTGGTCTACAACACATGAATGTTCTTTGTTATATTATTATTTTGTATGACTGTTTGTTTCCTAAATAAAAAATAAATAAAAAAATAATAATATCGGCATGCGATGGCGGCGAAGGGCTCCGCGGCCGGTTTGCAGTAAGTTGTTTCGCGTCGAAAGGCTCTTCCGTCCGATGGGTACGCTCGGAACACTTAAATTTTTTATTTTTATTATTACCACTTATTTTATTTAAAATCTGAATTCTAAGTTTTTAAAGCCATATTGAAATGAAAATAATAATAAAGATATGGACAATAAAAAAAAAAATTAAAACTTTAAAAAATCGTACACAAAAAACTGCCAGGCTGCTGGTCGGCAGACCAAAGAAATCATAAATGGGATGATCTAGACAACAGTTTTTCGTTAGTTTTGATCTTTTACTCGAGTAATCGATGTAGCAGGGCAAGCGAAACCGATATGAAACGGACGGGGCTCGGTAATTTCCGTCGTTTTCCGGAAGAACGCAGCACTTACGGTGACGATGCGGTGGTTTTTCGACCTTCTAACTACTATAGACTATTAGGCAATCTTAAAAGGACTATTATTATTATAAATTTGTATAATAATATTGACACGCGACAGCGGTGAGGGGCACCGCGGCAGGTTTCGTAAGTGGTTTGGCGTCGAACGGCTCACGGAACTCTCAAATTATTTTTCATCATTATAGCTTGCATTTTTTAAATATGGCAATCTAAGTTTTTAAAACTGTAATAAAATAAAAATAATAATAAAAATAAACGAAAAATTTAAAAAAAACAAAAAAAAACTTCAAAGAATCGTGCACAAAAATTTGCCAGTCTGCTGGTCGGCAGACCAAGAAATTCTTAAATGGAATAATCTGGACTATAGTTATTCATTGGTTTCGTTTGTGTACTCGACGACATAAAATTTACTATTTTTACCCCACTTTGACGCCGGCTGCCTGCGAACTTGCCAGGCTGCCGGTTGGCATTTTTCTCATTTTCTAATCGACCTTTATCATATGAAACTATTCCCGTTCGTGTACTCGATGACGTAATTTTATGACTATTTCCATGACTGCGCGGCTCCTGCCAAGAGGTGCACCGGCAGACCAGCTTTTTAAAGGTTTTCTTAATGTCCATTATCACTACAAAGTAGTTTCATCCGTGTACTCGATGACGTAGGGTTTACCTATCTCGTCTCCTAGTCCATACGGATATGCTATCAATAGGATTGTGAATATCCCCTAAGTGGGTGGGTTTTACGACGTCACAACTCCTTCGGACCGAGAAAAAAATTCGGTTTTTTCCATAGTATTATGTAATTCCACCTATTATGTAATTACATAAAATATTTTTTGGAAATTTTATTATATATATATTTTGTTATTGGAAATTTATTTGGACAAAATATAAACATAATAATTGATATAAAAACTATCTAACTAACCATCACGCCGTTTCCCCGCAGGGGTAGGCAGAGAGGACGGACCGCCAAACAACTCGGTCTTGGCACATACTCTTTTCAGCCTCACTCACATTAATACATCGTCTCATACATTATCTTCTATTATTCTGACTTTTGACATAGCCCGACTTAAGTATCTGATTCACTTGATCGTGCCATGTCTTCCTCGGACGTCCCCGACTTCTTCTACCATTCACATTTGCGTCGTATATTCTTCTTACACTACTTTCTTCGTTCATTCGCTCTACATGCCCAAACCATCTTCCTCTGCTAGTTCCATGCCTCACTATCATATATCAGGGTAGGTACCAGGACTCCATTGTGGACTGCTAGCTTCGCTTCTTTTGACAGTTTTTTATTAGCGCCAACGGCATTCAGTCCTCCATTAATGGAGTTACCGGCATTCACCCTTCTTTCAATATCTCTATCAGCCCTCCCATCTCTTGTAAACATCTACAAAGATATACAAACTCATCCACCTGCTCCAAGTTTTCATCATTCACAACTATATTGCATACTGTTTTCGTGCTCTCTCTTTCAAAAACCATGACTTTAGACTTACTTACATTCATCTATCTGTAAATAATAAAATTAAATATAACCTAGGAATTCATAATGAATTGTAAAGCGCCCTTGAGATGATTTTTCACAAAAACGGCGCTCTACAAATTATCAAATTATTATTATTATTATTATTATCATTAACTATTATACAATATTATATACAGAACTGGGCAAAATATATGCTTTGCTGTATTTAAAATACGAAATACAAAATACTTTGTAGTCGTAATAGACATATGAATATTAGTAGACCTGCCCTAAGCGATAAAAGCGTATTATTTCCTCCTCCCATTGGAACCATTCCATTGGAACCGGCTGGGATCGTGTATGGCTTCGCGTTAATCTAAAAAATGTGACGTCATCATTCTTCTGCAAGCCAGCGTCGAGCACTCATCGGTGCATTTTACGAAATAAAACGGTAAACATAGTGGCTTGTGTTTTGAAAACGTGTAAAAATAGAAGTGAAAAGGAGAATAAATAAAATTGTCGTATTACATTCCATAGGCAAGCATTATTTTGCACTATTTTAAGCCAATTCAGATCACATAATATGATCATTTTTGTAACATACACTGTCACTCGAGATACATGGCGTGTGCCCGTCCCTGTTTACTGGGGTAAGTAAATTATGAAACATTTATAAAAGTGTATTCACTTAATACAGCAACAAAATATTGAACTCGACCTTATAGGCGACCTCACTTTGCATATTTGGACTTCGCAAATGTGTTCATTACGCGGCGAACAATTCGCGCTCGCATGTAAAAAGGTATATTCATTTAAAAGCAGAGTTTACTTTTAAGAACTAAAGTGTGATATTATAATGCGAGATGCCTATATACTGTCAGATTGAGTTTTGACGAATCACGTATCACCTAAGGCGTCTTCCTGCCCTTCGTCCCGCTGTAGTTGGTTTCTACCCCCCACCTTTCTGTTCTGGTCTATTAATATTCATATGTCTATGGTAGTCGTGTATTTGAAATACAAAATACAGTATTTTAACCATTTTTTTATTTCAAATACAAAATACATTTGGTTTTGGTAGAGCCTTTGGTTGCAATAAATTGTCGTAGGTGCCCTTATCTAAGGGTGCGTTTCCATAGAAGCAAAGCTGAGTGAAACAGAAACGTGTAAAAATTGACCAATCATATTGCTTAGAAGACACATCTCATCTCCGCTCTAAAGTTTTGTGGTGTAGGACCTAGGTGTTAGATAATAATTATAATTATTACAATAACATGACATTTGTACAGCACATTTTTGTGTTATTGCACTTCAAATGCGCTCTACTGTAAATAACTTAAAAATAATCTAGTATTCAGCAAATTATTCCTATAGTGCTTGATCTAATACTATGACACAAAAATGTACAATACAAAGCAATGACAAGTATAATATACAGTGACCGACCGAAGTTTCGGTTTCGGTTTCGGCAAAAAATCAGATAAAACGGCCGAACCTTCGACCGCACCGAAACTCTGCATTCGTAAATTATCACGCGTCGTTCGGCTGACCTCGGGTGAGTTCGTGGCTCGTTTGCCAAATTTTTGTTCCAATAAGTAGTTAACATGTTTATTAATTTTTTAATTTTGATTTGTTTTAAGGCAGTAATATACCAGTAATAATACCCGCCCTCCAAATTGGAAAGCTGGTAAGGGTACCAACGCCCCGGGAACCATTTATTTGATAATCAACACTTCTTCCATAGGTCACCTTAAGTGGTTTGCTACGTTTGGTGACTTTGCAGGGGTGCCCGGGTTAATGGGGTGAGGTTTGTCCAGGTCTTGGCGGCCAATGCGTCTGCCTGCCAGCTCCGTGGTGTGCAGGATCTAGAGAGACTGATTGAGGGAGGTCTTTTATCCTCTCCAGCCGGAATCTCTCGATCTATCGCCTTACACCGCGGTTTGAGGGATGGAATCATACATTTGTTATGCCTGAATACTGACCCCCACGATACCTACCCACCCTTCATACCTATTTCCTTCCCAGAACTGCCTCTCCTTCCTTTCCTTAAAAAACCCTTTACACAGCATCCCCTAAGATGAGATAGGCCCTGGGGGAAATTATTTTCCTCAGTGCCTCCTATGTGAAACTAATGTAAAAAAAATAATAAATAATTATTTTTTGACAAATTTCAATTACCTAAGTATTGTTTTTTATATTTCATTTGACACGTGTATTAAATTTGATTGTAAACGCAATTAAAATACTCAATTAATGAGGTCCTTCCTTTAAAATGTAAGTAATGATTATTGACAAATTTTTGTTCCAAGAAGTAGTTAACATGTTTGTTCATTTTTGTTTGTTTTATAGCAGTAATATAAAAAAGTATATATTTTCTCACATGTACCTACTTAAATATTTTTTTATTTCAATTAACACGTGTTAATTGTCTGTGTAAGTGTAAAAGTAAGCAAAATTTCAGTAAACAATAGATTTTTAGCATGTCTAAAAAAGATTCGGTTTCGGTAAAAATCCTGTTTCGGTCGTGCACTAATAATATAATATGATACAAATAGTGTTGCCAACTCTAAATATTAACATATATTGCTCTGAATTCTAGCGTTTTAGTCTATGTATTATCTACGTCAGTTTATTTTTCATTATCATTATTAAGATCGCTAAATATATTTGAAAATGTATTTTGAAGCCTTAAGTATTTGAAATACAAATTACAAAATATCTCAGCAAAAGGTAATTGAAATACCAATTACAAAATACATTTTTAGGAAGTAACTGAAATACGAATACAAAATACGTATTTGTATTTAAAATACGTATTTTAATTAGAAGTAATTCAAATACTGCCCAGCCCTGCTTATATATTAACTTATTTACATTCATAATTGATATCAGGTTAATAATTATATGTATAACATATGAAACATTTAATCTTCAGAATTTTGTGTGTATGTTCTTATGGGATATACTCCAGAATGTGTCCGAAAGGTGGTATTTAGTTATAAAGAAAAAAAAAAAATTACCAATTTTGGTTCTTTATTGTGAACCTATATAATATTATTCTTATCTCACAGTCATGTTAGGTACTCATATAATAAAATCTAAGAAATTATATGTAGGTTTATAATTTATAAAATTTAAAAGTGTTTTTTAATGTTTAATATATTTAACGTTTTCAAGAAGAGCACTTTCTAAATAATCTGTCTCCAGGAAGATCAAATCCTTGTACTACTGCACCGCCCACCATTAAATGTTGCTTTTACTTTCCAAAATACACTCATTGAAGAATATATTACATATTATTATTAAAATATTTTCAGGATTAATCAACATGTGTTCACAATTATGTCCTCTGCGTGCGAACTCTATCTAAATTTCTTTAAATAGACAATAAACAGTGTTAATTTCAAGCGACCTCCCAGGTAAGTATGGTCCTGTATTAATTCATTTTTAGGCAGCATCGCGTTCATTGGTCAAAAAATTGTACATATATTTTCGTATCGGTGATCAATGAACCGGTGTATGCAATTTTTAGCCATAAGTTGTATTTAATTGTTTGTCTAGCTTTTAGTCTTTCTAGATTTTAGGCATGTATGGTAAGTTTGTACAGCGCCCTTGAGGTGATTTTTCACAAAAACGGCGCTATATAAATCGTCCAAATATTATTATTATTATTAGAGTAGCTCGGTAGACGACATGGTCAACAATTTCTAGTATGTGCCAATTAGATAACAAGAGAAATAACATAAAGAAATCGGCACCTTTTTAAACAGATTTTCAATCAGGCGTATTCATATTATTATCGTTTTTTTTCTAAACGGCTTTGGAAACAAGTTATGCTTGTAAGCTGTCGGTATTACACGAGACTAGGAGGGCCAGACTTGAAGGGCCGGTGAGGAGGTGAGTAGGTGTTGATGGGTGCCGCAGGTGGCGGACTCAGTGGCTCCCGGGGGAGGGCAAATAGGGTGAGGGGTGGCCTCCCATTTGTTTCAGCACCGCAGGATACATGGCATTCTTTTATTTACATAAAAAAATATATGTTTGTCATCGGATAAGGGGGATGAGTGATCGGTAAAGAAGCTAAGCGGCATAAATTTTCCTAATCCTTGTATTTACTCTAACGAACGAATCAGCTTTTCCATAAGGAATATTCCATCGTCTGAGATTTTTGTACGGATAAACAAACTGTTGTTAAAACATCGTATTACATGCTGGAAATTACCCTCCGAAAGGTAAGGTCATCAAAAGGAAAAGAAGAAAAAAAGTTTTCATTGTGACATTCTTCGACAATAGCGCGATAATAATAATGATAATTGGATTATTTATATAGCGCAATTTTGTGGAATATCATCTCAAAGATGTTTTAAACGTGAATTTAATTAAGTTAATTTTATTAAAGGCAGGTAGGTAATTTGAATACGTATCATTCTAAAATCACAAATTATCACAAATCACAATCATCTTAATATATAAAACAGTCGGGTTAGTTACACCATTTATAACTCAAGAACGGCTCGACCAATTTTTATGATTGGATTTGTTTACGCCCCAATAGCAGAATAGCTATTAAACAATCGGAAAAATTCATGAAAAAAAATTATGAAGAAAATTTTGTATGGAACGAATTCTCATCTTTTGAAAGAGCTGCAGCAATATTGTGAGAAATATAGTGAGTGAATTCCAAAAATTCAAAAACGTCAAATTTCAATGTGCTGATTTTTTTGCTTTTGTTCTTAAACGTATAATGCCGCTCCTCTTTCTTACACACTAAATGTCATTGATGAACGTATGTCTGCACCCTTCCAACGGAAAAAAAACAATAATCATAATAAATCTTCCTCCAACATATAAAGAAAATGAAACGCACTTCCCGTGAGTAGAAAAGTAAGAAAATCACAAAAAAATCACCAAATTTCTGATACTGACAAAAACAAAACACGGATAGTTGCGCATCGATAATTGCTTCGTTGTGTAATTTTTAACTTAATAAAAAAAACTGAATTTAATTCAGCTAATAAGTTAAAACAACAGTTAATGATTCTGAGGCGGTATGAATTTCGCCGGATCAGCTAGTTCTAAATAGTAGATACAAATCAAAAATGCAAATTTTATCGATAAAATATAAAAAAAATCCCTTCAGGATTTTTACTGTGGTGCACCAGATTTTTTTAAACTTGATTATCTTAGGAAACATACAGAACGAATTCTCAAAACTATTTCTAACAGTTTAGGAGCGTATAACCAGAGAAAACCAGAAAGTGTTTAGACGTATTGACTCTTTTCCACAAAAAATTATAAATTGATTTCGAAAGATTGTTCTTTTATCTAGTAAACGTATATTTTAATTTTTGAGATTTTTTCATTATTTTTAGTATAATAAGGTTATACTATAGGTCGTTGGCAGATTTGTTAAATTTTCAAAAAAGTAGATGTATTATACAACACCCATTTCAAATCATATAATCATGCAATTAAATAAATCATTACATTATCTGGTAAACGTATGTTACAGAATTTTAATTTGAGTTTATATAAAATCATTAAAAAATATATACGTACATGTGTTTCTTAAACGAAAATTGGTCCGTTTATGTATTTATTTGCGCACTTACAGACTTTTTATATTTCAGATTTTTTACATTCTTATTTTGCTCAGACATTATTGAAAAATGATAAATATTTATGATAAAAAAATAATTACAAGAAGTACATAATTTTAATAGTGTTATCAGCATTTTTGGATGCAAGTATAAATTCAAGCAAATTTGGAATGAAATAAAATCGATATTAGGTTATAATTTTAAAAAGCTGTTACTAAAATTATTTTTTTCTCATTGGAACCGCCCTGTACTATCGTAAGAACATCTTTCGACGAAATGTGGATTTTCGGCCGCTGACTGGTTAAACGCTCTTAAGATTTAGACATCACATAGAGATTTTTGTACATGAGAAATTATAACAATTTCAATAATAAAAAATACATTTTTTAAACTTTTAGTTAACTATTTCAACCTAGCACGATACATCTAGTAATAACGACATCTGCGGTTTTTATCCACCTCTCAGAACACTGTTCTCTCAACCGACAGTTTAACTAGATTTTTTCACTTATTACAAGACAATTCCCTCGGTAATCCCTTCTACCAGCTTAGGCACCTGCTACGCGCCATCTCATTGCCTTTGCGCTACGCCACCTAGCTCTGGTACACTACTGACTACACCACTGCGCTACTACGAAGGAGGACCGCACCTCCTATTTGCGGCGGAGCGGGATTATCGGATCACGAACAATCTGACTGCGATAATTCTGCAATAAACAGGGGTGTATTGAATGTTTTCGATAATGCGGTAAAAATATTTAATATTATGATTGATCATAAAAACACATTTTTTGCTTGTTTTAACCCCCATGCTTCGGGCCCAAATAAATGGTATCGCATCCAAAAACTAAATGCTGTTTTTAAAAAGGTGCTGAAATACGCTTTCAAATTTTGTAAATCGTAATAAAGATATAATGAAAAAAATTTAAAGTTTTAAAAATGGCTCTCACTTTACGTTTTTTCTAACTAAAATTACTGACAACCGATTAATTTATTAATAAAAATGCACAATGTTATAAGGCAACAAACGTTTTCGTCTCAAGAGTTTTTTTCGTTTCGCGTACAAATAATTAATAAAAAATTCCCAAAAATTGCGGTCGAAAACTTTGGTTTCATAAAGGTGCACATTTTAATTATTTTGTTGCCAGATTTGTATATGAAGCTTGGTATTTTCTCTTTCTAACGCCGTTTAGATCACATTTCTAACCATTGTAGTAAGGGAGACACAACGATTTCTATGAGACCTACATGAGTTGTTCCGAAAATCCCTCAGCCTGACGGGTTAAATTATTTTTTCTTTGTAGACATCATAGTTTTATGTCACTTATAATTTTTTTAATTAATCAAATCTTTTTAATATTTTCGTCGTGCCTATTAGAATCCTTCAATTTTTTTATGTTAACTTTAAAAATATATTCTTTGATTTTTTTCCACCATTAACCTACCTACGCTTATTTATTTTGTTTAAAATTACTTATATTTATTTATGTTTAATTTTCCACTAATAAGTTAAATGTAACGGGCAATCAGCGAAACGGTGGCCAAAACCACATCAGTGAAACAATCATCTAAATAATATGTATATAAAAAATCTCGTGTCACGGTGTTTGTGGTCCTATTCCTTCGAAACGACTAGACCAATTTTTATGATTTTTTATGTATATTCGGTAGGTATAAGAATACGATGTAGTATATTTCATACCGCTATGTAATTAAGGTGTCCCTATTTAGATTTATTTTTTTAATTTCTGTGGCAAAACAACGACGTCCAGGTCAGATTGTATTTTTATATATTTTTGTCGTATCTACGAAGCGACAGTGGTCCAATTTTATTTTCACTATTTTAAAGGATCTTTGAAATGGTGAAAACTAAAATTGGGCCACTGTGACTTCATAGATATGACAAAAATATATATAACAAATGATGTTTTCGCTGATTACGAATTTTTGTGGGTTAGGTCACTCTTCCGCTGAGCGCCTCATTTGTAATTTATCACGGTGTACCCAATTTACTTACAAATGTATCTAAATTTAGTTTGATTGTAAGATTTTGAACAACACCTAAATCTATTATTAACTCGTATAAAGAAGACTTCAGACTGTTATATTAACCATCAGGCAGAGAAACGAGCAAAGGGATAGGCTGTATATTGAGCAGAAAACTCTGAAAGCAGCAAAAAGAACTACAAAAAAAAATCGCGGGGCCATTGATGTCACGTCAATCTCGAGGTCAATATTTTATACATTAATAAGAAAACTCAACTCGTTTGCAAAAGTCATCTTTATATTTAAAAGTTTAAAAATTGTGAATTTTATTACATCAAAAAAAAATTGAGATATATCCCTTAAATTTTGTTTCTTAAATAAGTATTTTGCTTTATATTTCTATGTACCTATCACACCTGAAAATGATTATAAATACTAAATACTAAAAATAAATACTAAAAATTGTATCCATAATTCTGACTATTCGTTCGTATAAAACATGCATAATTATTACCTCGGCAAAAATTGACTCACAAGTAGTTAAATCATATTATATTGATTTTTTTTAAATCTAAATTAGAATTTTAAATCTTTAGAAAATGACAGTAAAACATTTAAATAATTTTGCCTGGGCTTCGCAAAATAAAATAACACACGCATTTCGGCGATTTAAACCATATCGCCATCTGCATAAGGAGTGTTATTGTTAGCGTCCTGATCCAAATTTTACACGTTGTGGTGCATCAGTCAAATGCGAGTCCCGGCGACCCGAGATAGGCGAAGCTATTGGTGAAATCACTATTTTCTATTAATATTTACTAGGAATCGGACGTTATGAATACCAAAAAATGTTCTTGAGATAAATCATGGCTCCTCTCGTACAGATTCGCTCGAGTAGAAATACTGTTAAATTATTTTTAGCATTATAAAAAATGTCAAGATGAACTGATAATTCACATTAAATAAAAATATTGACTTTAACATATTAAAAATAAATAATAAATATTTAATAATATTTAACATTTTAAACTTATTACTTATATTATAAAAAAAATTAACGTGAATTATGAATAAAACATTAAATTTTTTTAATTAGAAAATTATGTGTAATTTTATTATAAGACTATTTTTGATTAGAAAATTGTTAATTAGATTTTATTTGTATTTAATGAAAATTGCATTAAATTATATTATATGACTATTTTTTTATTAAAAAATTGCACATAATTATAATATAAGACTACTTTTTAATTACTGTACTTTTTTCTTTCTGATAAAATTGTTCACAAAAGAAACAAAGACCACGTTCGCGCTTCTTTATCAACCAATACTGGATTATTATGCATATTACTAGTGTCCGACCGAAACATGACTCTCTACCAAAACCGAAACCGAATCTTCGGTATCTGTCTCAGTTTCGGCCGAAACCGAAACTTTTTTAGACATTTTAAAAGTCTATTGTTTACTGAAATTCGCTCATTTTTAACACAGTTGACACATGTTAAATGAAATCAAAAAAAAAAAAACATAATTGAAGTTTGTGAAAAACCTGTGCTATAAAAAAACAAAAAATATATAAAAAATTAACAAAACATGTTAAGTTTCTTGGAATAAAAATTTGTCAATAATCAAAACTTACATTATGAATTAAGGACCTCAGTAATTAAGTATTATAATTTGCCGCGTTATATGAAATAAAAAATAAAAAACAATAATTGAAGTATGCGAAAAAATAATTATTTATTTTGTTGATATTACAGCTATAAAACAAACAACACAAACGTGACACATGCGCCACGAACACCCGAAGTCAGTCAAACGACACGCAAAGTTTCGGTTTTTTGACCGAAACTTGCCTAAACCGAAACCAAACTTTCGGTCGGTCACTACATATTACCTATATTCTTGGTGTGTGACACACAAGAATAGACTTATGAATATTCCTCTTAAAATCGGATCCCTGTTACTCGCATTAGAAATGCCGCAAAATTGGTGATCTAAATAATGCAGAAGACTGACCACATTCACTGTAATTAGTGAGTGCAATTCCAGTGAGAAGACATTCAATGGAGTGTACCACGAATAGTTGGGAGAAGAAATTCTGAAATCTTAAGAAGAGTCGCGACCCGACGAAGTAAATATGGACGAGAGGCCTGGTGGCGCCTTGTCGAGGAAGAGTGTCACCGATCCGAAACGAAAGGATAAGGGGAAGAAGATGAAATGGTATGAAATATTTATATCTTTCAGATACCTTCTCAGTATGCCTACCGTTTTGTAACAACTTTTAAAATCTCTCTCAATTTGCTGCGCGTTATACTAACGTTACGGCTTCATTTTTAAATTTGATGAATCTTAAATTTGATCATTGAATTTTCATGCTTGGCCGCCGATGCAGCAGGGAATATTGAGGTGAGGGTTGAAAACGTTTAAAAATATGTTCACAAAATTTTGTTTTTCTTTACTTTTTGTCGACGGTAACGAAAATTTTTTTAATGTGAAAAAAACGGTTTCTTTTATAGGGGTAATAAATATAGAGGTAATGGTAAAAATGGTAATGGTATAAATATAGGGGTAATGGTAAATAAGAATGCAGATTATGGAATGAAAGTAAGATAGGTGTCAAGGACACATGATAGAATTCTGTATTGCAAAGAGATGTCGTTTGTTAGAAATCTTATTTTTCTGACACATAAGTTTTAAAAGCCTGCTTACTTGGAGTAACATATTTAAACCTTAAAAATTACGTATTCTGATCAGGCGCGAAGCTGGCATAAAAACGAAGAATTACGAATATAAAATTACTAGCTTTTAACCGCGGCTACGCTCGCACGGTATTAGTGGGAAATTACTGTATAAAGAATTTTCCCACGGTTATGAAATTTTTTTCCGTGATAAAAAGTAGCCTATGTCATTTCCCATTCCTCCAAATATCTCTGTTTAAAAAAATCACAAAATACAAACAACAAAAAACGATAAGACAAATAAAATTCTTGAGAATGACATTTCGCAAATAAAAAATCTATTTTACAAAATATTTAAATTATAGAAATAGAAAGTACCTACTTCCTTTATTAATATTTTATTCATATTTGAATCCAGAGTAACGTAAAAAAATAAAAAAATGACAATAAAATTTTTTAGAGATAGGTAGATATTAACTACGACGCCAACTTTTTTTTTCACTCTTTTTAAGCACAACAAAGCACTCTTTTTAAGCCTAAAATTTAAAAAAAAACACATTGTTTCCAAGGTAACAATTTGTTTGACGCTTGCAATAACTCAAAATAATATAAATAATATAAAAGGCAGTATAGCCGTTTATGTATTTAAAATAAAAAAATTAAAAAAAATAAAAACTCGATTTTGTTAGAGACAGAAAACGTATGATACATAATTTCATAACGCCACAGCTTATTCATAACGCCAGAGCTTACCAATATATATAACTTTTGTTACTCGAAAATAATGTAGCTTTCAATTAGTGAAAGAAATTTTAAATTCCATTCGATATTAATTGCGTGAAAGTGTAAGGACCATCCATACAAACTTTCGCATTTATAATATTAGTAAGATTTAAAAAAAATGGAATCAATTGATAGAGTGAGAGAAACTTTCACACCTAACTCAAGAACAGGGGAAAATTTTTTCAAAAAGAAAAATATCAATTTTTAAAGATTTCAAGGAAAACATAATAAAACGGGTTACCGGCCTTTTTGAGGTGGGAAATTACTCGCTAGTATTAAATAGAATATTGTATCTGCTGATGAACTACAAAAATTGTTTTCAGGATTTCATGTTACAGAAAAACTTCAAATCTTCCTTCCACCCATTTAACCAGCCCTCCGGTCCGTCCTAGGGTACATTGACGGCTATTGCTTTTCTTTATTTATAATATTGTTAATGGCGGTCGGTGTCCCGAATCTCGCAACAAGTTTTTCAGGAATTTAGAGTGACGCATCAGTATTTAAAAAAAAACAAAAAAATTAAAAAGATAGCCTAAAGTGTACCTACTATACGCTTAATATTCAATTTCAGTATTGTTTAACGAAGCGAGGAACTGAACGCCACTTGACTGCTCTAGGTATGTAGGTATGCACCCCGATTCCTTAGAAAATTCTATTGCCAAATCGTCACATTGGTTGGACAGGGTCCTAACTTCACTTTGCCTTATTATGAGGTATAAGGTGTCAAAATTTGCAAAGACTATAATAATAATAATGATTTAATAGACTTCATAATCTATTAAATCCAATCATGTAATAAAATCAAGTGCTACCAGCTCAGTCATGAAAATTCAATGCGTAAGCTTTTAACTACATTTCTCTAATGTTAAGGGAGGGCCAAGTTCTACTTAAACATTTTCCTTTAAAATATATTAAACTAAAACGCTATACACAAGATTAAACCTCAACATCTAAAATTGTTAAATAGGTTATGACAATTCGTCTTTGAAAACCCTGACAGTACAGAACATAGTCAGGCGAAGCGAGAACCCTAACCAATCAAAGTGGCTAACTAAACTGCGCTAACTAAACAACTTTCTACTGTCAGATGGCAATTGGCAATTGGTAACAAATGGCAAATGCCAAAGGGTTTAAAGTGATTTAGAACCTTTTAAAATAAATGAAATCTTTAAAGCTTGTTGTTAGTACTTCGTTATACAAGTATCTACGGAAATACAACACAGGTGGCTCAGAAAATTATTTTGGTTATAAACATGAACAAAAGAAATAGTTTTGCATTCAAAAGTCATTTAAAAAAAAATCAGTTAGAACCTTGTACAAACAAGGTGACGAAATCCAGAGAAAGGGTTTTCGTGCTTCCCAAAATCTTTTTTGACGTGCATTTGAAGATTTTTTTTTTTTGTTTGTTTAATTTATGATGTTTTCATTAGATTTTGTAAATTGTTATTAATGTTAACATAAAATATTTATTACCGATGAATGAAAATCATTTAAAGACGGCCATATACGAATGTTCATGACCATAAAGTCAATGGATTGAATATGGGTTTTCTAAAAAATTGAAGACATGTGTTAAAATTGAAAAATTGTGTGTGTTTTTTTTTAATAATGTGAGAAGATTTTAAGAAGACTTTAAAAAATAATGTGACATTTAATCTTTGCTAATTCTGTTAACATCTACAAAATAATGTGAAATGGAAACGGAGGCACTAGGATTTTAACCTAGATTCGACTGTTACCTTTTTATTTTCGGAGTCTTGTTACATTATATTACATATTATATTCATAGAGTTGTCGTTACTGTTTTCGCTAACGCATTTATAATTATTTTATTTGTAGTTGTAACTCATCTGCGGAACTAATCTCATGCTGACAAGCTACTTGCAGTAGCTTAGCGGGTAAGGAATTCCAATTGTATGCAATTTTTTATACATTAATAAAAAATAATAAAAAAATAGTACTAAATATCACAATGAGGTTTTAGACAATAACAGTAATAATAAAGTAAAATAATTTTATGTTTTAATATCTGACATATTATGAAAATTATTATGCAAACCTTCCAAAATGCACAAATGTCATGAATACATAAAATTAATGAAACAAAAATGTAAGTTCGCCAAAAAACCGCTTTAAAATATCGCAAAATCGCAGTTAGTTGTTAAATTTAAAAACAAATTGTCACCTTTAATGTTTCTGGAACGTTTCGATTACTGGCCATTTGGCCCTTGAAAGTGTTTTCTTGGCGAGAAAAACATTTCAAAGGATCTCAGAGGCTCGTCTGAAAAATTGTAAGATTCTTTATCTGACAATTTGAACAGATGAAATCTACAACATTGCAGTATTAAAATAAATGCAAGTAAATGGTATTTTGAAAAGCAAGCAATTGTTTGCCGAAATATTGCTTTGTTCAATCATAAATTAAGTACATTGAAACACAATATATAAAAATATATTAATAATATTATTATGTCCTGAAAATAAAGTTTGAAAACATGATTTTATTTTTGAATCAGTAATTCTTTTTTAATTAAATGAAGACAATATTAGCGAAACTCAATCGAAAATCTGAAGACAGAAAAATCAGAAAAAGATATTGGTTCCACTGGGACTCGAACCCGGGGCCCTTTGTTGACATAACAAGAGCTCCACCAACTGAGGTATGGATATTATAATTTGAGATTTTACTCATAAAGTTAAAATAAAAATAAAAATCAGTAATTCGTTGATTCTTTAAACACTGTTTTTTTAAAATGAAACATGTGAACTTTAACCCGATTTAGTAAAAAAAATATCAATAACTTAAAAAAATATGGGTCAGCAATTGAATTTTCGATAAATTAGTAATAAATTGACTAATTGATAAGGTTTATCAGGTTTTAAGCACTTATAATACAAATATTATGTAAAAAGTTCAACAAAAATTTTAAATAATCAAAATTTAAAAAAAAAATAACAGACTTACTTGAATGTCACACAAAACACAAAACTCGTAAAAGAAACTTTCACCGTCGTAGCAAGTGGTAAGGTCGGGAAGGTAGAGAGAGCGAGGAGCGAGGAGCGAGGTCGGGCGTCGGGACGGCGTCTCGCTATGGACTGCGGCGGGCCGGCGCAGCGGGGTGCGCCGCGACGCGGGGCGGCGCTTCGTCAGGAACGCCTATTACCGCCGCTGCCAACGGCCGTCGAGCTTTCTTAGCCTTGGCTTCAGCTTTTCGCGCCAAGACTTATGTCGGATGGAAGTATGACGGAGGATTATCCGCTTTTTAAATAATTCAATGATTTTTTTTGTATGGATTGACACAATTTTAAATAAATAATTATTTAATATTTTCTAAAACCTAAGATTAATTATACCTCGATGGTAGTCTTTCTAGTTGATAGTGAAACAGCTTTTGTAGAGCTTTAGCCTAGTCAAAACCATATTTTAAATCTAATTTAACCGTAAGTTGACGGCTGTGGGTCTTATACACAAAAACATATTTTAATTAGGATTTGATATAAAAAAATGCAAAATGTGAAAGAATCCTCATTTCAACAGGTCAAGCAAATTCAGTATCAGTCATTAAGAAATTAAACCAAGTGATGCATGGGTATTAATTGTATCTACATAACTAGTAGGTAGGTATATACAAATTAAACATCAAATTAAAAAATGCAGGTATCTGGAAACAATATAAATACAAATTTGTACGTACATCCTTTGTCACGACGAGATTAATATTACAACTAATAAAACAATTAGCAAAGGAATAAAGTAATACCAAAATTTCACAACCCAACACCTTGTAATGCACCGCATACAACAAAAGACCTTAAGTTTTACACGCCAGTCCATTTCCGACGATTTTTTGTTTTTGCTAACCAGAAATCCTTTTCTCTTCGGATCAGGCAATAGATTTAACAATTTTTTTACGTGAACCTTCTTTAGCCCCGCTGTGATTTGGAATTCGGATGAAACGGAAATGACGCTTTACTGCAGCTGCGAAGCATTATACTGCGCTCATTGGCCGTTTTTATTATGATGTCACCTTTCAAGGCTCCTATTGGTTGAGATATGAAACGGAAATGACGCTAGGTCAACGCTCATTGGCCGCTTTGATTACGACCTCACTTTTCAAGTACTGGTTGAGATTGTTTTGGTAAGGTTTCGCTTCTACCGCTTGTAAACTACACTCTTTTTTTTTGTAAATCTTCCTAAATTTTACTTCAACTTCTGTTGCCCATGTAGAGTTTTAGAATACTGTGTTGTCATTTTACTTCCAAGGATTCTATGTTATCTAATCTTAATAAACTTTCGTTCCTGGCTTCTCCAGTTTGGCCAGATCGTTGTCCATTATCCATGAAGTTGTGGCTTGGTCTAGATTCTAGATGAAAGCTTTCTACCAGAAGTCTTAAGCCTGGTAGGAAGCTTTCATAAAGATTAGTTCTTGTTAGTTGATAATTTTTCAATAAAGTAAAAATATTTGACAAAAAATTTCAGGTTGGTAGTAGTGGTAACAATAATGGGATAAGAGGATTATATTTGGGTGAGGTGACTAATTATTACACGACCTTTTTCGATGATCCATTGTTTTATCAGAACTTTGTATTTGTTAATATTATTCGATTGTCTTGTTTTGTCAGGTAGGTTATTGTATATTTTAGACGCAATGTATTTGAAATTTCTTTGACCAAATGTTGTGTTTGTTTTAGGTGTATGTATGAGTTCTTTGGTTTTGTGCCGCGTGTTTACAATATTTTGGGTATTTTCATAAAATGTATTTGTTTTATTTTTAAACAGATGAGTTAAGATTGTTTTTGTGTAAATTTGTCGAATATCTAATACATGGAATTTGTTGAATATATCTACAGTACTTGTTATTATGGAAACTTTAAGAATAACTTTCATAATTAATTTTTGTGCCTTCGATAATGAATCTATAGCGGATAGTGTTGCACCTCCCTAGCGATTATTCCATATTCAATGATTGATTGACAAAAGGAGTAATAAACAATTTTCATAGATTTGGAATCTAATATGTTTCTAATGTTTTTGAAGAAATAAATATTTTTTCTAAGTTTATTCGTGATGAGTAGGCAATGTGTATTCCACTTAAGATATTGATCAAATGTAAGACCAAGATATTTGATATGGTCCGTTCGATCTCGGCAAGGACATTGACAGAATGTATCGTGAATACAAGAACATTCATGTACTTTTATTTCAACATCTTGATTAGGTTGGCCAACGATATTAAATGATCCATTGTTACTGGTTTAGGGTTCACAATTTTGCATCATCGGTTTCTAAGTTCTATTGCATCGTTCTTTGCATGTTATTTGGTTAATGCGCAAAGGTATTAACTAACTTGCAGGTTATTGACTGATTATAAGATATTAAGATCAGAAAATCTATAGAGGTTACGTTTCACAGATTTATCGTTGGTGTGGTTGACGAAATTTCATTCGTGCATTTTCTAAGGAGTTTTCTGAGAAAAAAACATATTTTTGAGAAAAAACCCTTGGGTCACAAATGGTTTTTTTTTAGGTAAAGAAAAGAGAGGGAGTTTTGGAAAGAAAAAAGGTATAAGGAATGGGTGGGTAGGTATCTGGAGGAAAATGTGTCCAGGAGTATTAATCCATCCCTCTCACTGCGGTGGGTCGAGAGTACGGCTGTAAAGGTCAAAAGGTCTCCTTCAACTAGATCCAGCTCGCCACGCAGTAGATGAACAAAAGGCACATATTTTTCTTGAATTTGGTTCGTGATATGTTGCCGCTTCAGGAACAGATTCAACAGGCAATACTTATGAGTACAATATTTTTTTATTTATTTATTTTTAAATTTTTATTTCTTTTATACATCCAATAATTTTATTATTAAATTAATAAAAACAGTTTATTTATAAACAAGTTCTGTTGGTTATTATTATTACTTGTGACAGCTGTTTCACCTTCTGAGGGCAATATCAAACTGTTCTATCAAAAAGTATCAAACTATACAGTTTGATAATGCCCTCATGCATAAAGTTATGATATTTTTTAAAAGTTACTTTTTCTTTTGAAACATGAAATCTTCACCGTCAACAAATCTAATATAAGAACCTCAACTATTGACTGATTGACACCTGATGCTTGATTTTTGGAACGGTAAGACGTGATGGGTGAAAGGATTTTCTAGAATCGCTTAAAGAAAATTCAAATCTCAGTCGTCCCCGCAAGCAATTATTTTATCTACTTCCATTCAATCTTTAAAAATAGAAAAAAAATAATAAAATAGCTAGAACCATTACGTCGAGATACACCGAGTCAGCGCGCCAAACAGAGTCTGTCCATTAATCACCCGCCCAGATATTAGATTTAAAGTACGCTTAAAAAAACAACATATTGTTAGCCCCTCCCGCAGCAGGCCACCAACAAAAGGTGGAGCGCTACCTACGCCGTTATTAGCAAACTCTTCGTATAATGTGAGCAATAAAATTCCAGATTAGCGTCGGTCCATTGGCGGGGAATGGAGAACGGGAGGAAGGAAGGGTGAGGGACGGGTGGTGGCGGTGGACGGGCAGATGGGGGGGGGGGGAGGGGGCTGTCTACGAGGAAATGAATGCTCTACGATTGTTATGGCCACCGCACATACCGCCAAATTCATTACAGGCGTCATGCCATTTTTGAAAAAGGCTCGCAGTGTTGCCGCGAGATTCCAAAGGCTACATTCCAGATTTTGAACGGTTTGTTGGAAGCCCGATTAAAATGTGGATAGAAAGGTAGAGGGACACTTTTAGTCCAGCAGCGTATTGAAGTGTTTCTCCGGTCATTATCAGTGTAGATTGTAATTGTGTAGATAAAAGAAGCGGTGAGCAACTTTTGAAAATTAACATTTTTGGCTGTTTTGCTTTTTGATAATTTTTGTAAAATCTGTAAATACCTATGTCTTATTTTTTCACGTTCTCGTAATTATGTATTTTAAGGTCTGAGAAAGATTTTTTTTAATCAAAATCTGATATGTGAAATAAGTATAGAGGACGGAGGGGGGGGGGGAGGGGGAGAAATATTAATAAAATTGTAGACTAGCTAAAAAATGAGTCCAGATTTTAATAACAAAATACCGAATAAACAAATACGATTTATTTCATTGCTTGCTTTTTGTCGTTTCATCTTAAAACTAGGAAATTTTTCATATTCAGCGTTTTTTTTATTCTATGTTTGATAAATTTTAAAGATTTATAATTTTTTAAATTACTGAAAGACGGATAAAAATTTTTTTTGAGACTCGTATTCTTAAAGATAAAAATCGATACTATTTATGAGTATTGTTTTGACAGTCGTGGAGAAGAAAAGCAGAAATCGCAAAATTGTAATCGTCAATTCCACTTAATACGCCACTATTTTCTATCACACAATATTCTCCGTATGAAAATGCCATAGTCTCATTAAAAATATTTTTAAAAAATTTAGGTATTGCAAAATTGGCGCATTCTTCGATTTCTTGGTGGTTATTATAGAAAAAAATGTATCTACTACACTATATAAAGAGGTAAGGTTTGTTTGTTTGTTTGTTTGTTTGCATCGAATAGGCTCTGAAACTACTGAACCGATTTGAAAAATTATTTCGCTGTTGGGAAGCTACACTATCCCTGAGTGACATAGGCTATATAATATTTTCAAAATAATTAGGGATCATTACTAAAACTCCAATAATGCAACCCAAGGTGTAAAAAAATTACCTAAAATATTCTTTACATCGCGTGCGCTGCGAAAACTATTGATGATAGAATAAAATAATGTACTACGACTTTGTAGAACACATCATTATTTACAAAAAAGGTCGCGGCAGCATATGTCTAACTATTATGGTTATGCCAAAATAAGTATTGTTTTATTTTAAAAATTTAATTAATATGTCGCCGCTTGAAAAGGCTCTTTATTTGTATCTAGGTGTTAATCCTTATCAAAATAAATTACTTCATATTCAAGACAGCTTCAATACCTTTATTTAACTTTTTGAATTTTTCAATTCGGATATTTAATTAGAAAGATATCACGAGTTTAATAATGTTAGTATTGGAAAAAAGTTTCGGCTATGGGCCGGGCGGGAGAGGAGTCAAGAAATGAAGTGCCAGGGGGGTTGGCGGGAAGGGGGAGCGGGAGAGCGGTGGCGGGGAAGGTGGAAGTGGAACGCTGGAGGGGAACGCACGGGAAAAGACATGCAAGGAGTAACATTTTATTTATTTGAATATGGCATTACAACGCATGCCGGGAAACAGCTATATATTATAAAAGAAAATCCAAAAAAACGTGCGAACCGCAAAAACTCAGAAACGAGTCCCGGTACGATCAAGGGAGTTATAAGGTGTGATAGATCTCTGTCCCTCGGGAAAAAAGGTACCCGATCTCTGTCTCTCGGGAAAAAAGGTACCCGTATTTACCTAAAGGGCGTGCTTTTGAAGATATAAAGGCTGGAAGTTTCGCCCTCTTGAAATTTCGGAAAGTTCAAGAAGGTTCTATAGAACTCTAGAATGTTCTGGAAGGGGTGGCGGAGTATGTCGTGGAATGTTCGGGAATAGGGAATCGGGATCATCATTGTGAAACATTCCATAACACTCTCAAATGATTTCCTGAGCGAAGCCGGGTAACCCAGCTAGTAAATAAATAACTTCAGTGATACTTCTTGCATACCCTGTTTAGCGATATATTAGTGTCGGTGGTTTAAGAAAGTGGAGAAGAAATGCAGAAATCACCAAAATTATCGCCTGCGGCGCATTCTTCGCTGTCTTCTTTTGTGAATTTTATAATTCATATACCAACACACTCTATATTCTCGTAATATACCTCGATTGGAGACTGGGAGTGCCAATAGAAATTAAAAACCAATATGCGGTATTCACAAAAGTAAAAAAAATAAGCTATCTCCCGCGCCTCATATTTATTTATTACTTTTTTTTTTGTAAATTGGGTTTCTGCCAAGATTCAACATCTGGCTCTTCTGAAAAAGTTCGGGAACCTCTGCTACAAATAATATGATGAATAAGTGATTGAAAATTTAGAAAAATAGAGTATTTGCTTAGAAATTCCCGGAGAGATAACTAAATAAAATAAAGTTTTAATTTCTTTGCTTACTTTAATCCGGTGATATTATGTTTGGGGTTATGTTGGACACAATGCAATGATTGAGATTCGCCCCGCGGAGGGTTGCCGGGCCCAACAAAGCCGGCCCGTCCTCGGAGGAATGCGGCCGCGATATGAAATGCCATTTGTCAAGTTTTTATTGGGCCCGTTGTTATTGCCACGACTCGGATTCTTAGATTGTTGGCACGAGCGGCTGGCGAGGATTTCCCGTTGAAGAATAAACGGTTTGCGGTTATTGCGAGATACATAATATGAGTACATACTTATCATTTATTATCTTCTTAATTATATATTGAAATCATCTTGCGCTGCACATTAAAAACTTCTTTTTTTATTATTGTAAGAATGGTTATTACAAATCACAAACAAGTCCTGCTAAGCTAATTGAATTGGCTTGTCAGCAGGTGCTTATAATTAAGTTACATATAAATTTTAAATGTTATAATTTTACATCTTATATCTACAAATTCAACATTATTCATACAAATCAATCTAAGTATAAATATTTTTTTTCCGATAGCCAATTTTTCAGCATATATTTAACCTTATTCATAGAATTACATTGCTTTATAGTATCAGGTAATAAATTAAATATTTTCGGTATGTTGTATTCAAACGTTCTCTGTCCGTACTTATTATTAAATTTCGGAACATACTTTATGGAATATAATTTATAGTATCAGGTAATAAATTAAATATTTTCGGTATGTTGTATTCAAACGTTCTCTGTCCGTACTTATTATTAAATTTCGGAACTATTAACCCGTCGTTGCGCGTGAATCTAGTGCTGTATTTATGTTCTAATTTCTCTTTATGCTGCTGGGTAAATATATGCTGAATTATAATTTTGTGCCATAGTATTGCCTTAACAGGTAAAATTTTAGCACTCTGAAACAGTAATGGTGTATTATGTCTCTGTTTGAAAATATTCGGAACAACTAATAATTTTACAATTGCGTTTTGTACAACTTGAACTTGTTTCAGATTTGTTATCGAAGTATTTCCCGATATTGTTAATCCATATCTTATAATGGATTCTGCCAGTGACATATAAATTATTTTTAGTGTTTCAATGGGTAAAAAAAAATTCAATGTGTACATTCTGCCAGCAATTGATCTGAGTCTTTTACAGGTTTTTTAAATACATTTATCCCATTAAAAAAAAAAAAAAAAAATCTACGGTAACACCAAGATACACATATTCCGAAACTAATTCTAAACTTTCACATTTACAATTAGTTGGAATATTTTTATGGATGCAATTAAAATTATGAGAAATAATATTAGGATTAAATTGGAATTTGGCATTAGGTGATCTTATATGCATTACTTTGGTTTTTTTGGCATTAATTAATAATCCTGCATCATGAGACCATTTACAAAGTTGATTAAAGTCAATTTGCATGAGTTCAATTGCAGTTTTTAGATCTTTATGTGATATGACCAATGCTGTATCATCTGCGAATACAAAATGTTTAACAAAAGAGAAAAGTTTTTTAATTATAGTTACATAAATTGTATACAGTGTAGGTCCCAATATGGAACCCTGTGGAACTCCTGCAGATACATTTTTTGTTTTACTAAAAGTATTATTTATTTTGGTACATATTTTTCTATTTCTAAGATTATCTTTAAATAAATTTAACACATTTCCTCTTATTCCAATTTTTTCTAGAGTTTTTAGCAGTTTGTGAAAACTTCTTTAGCACCGATGTGATTTGAAAATCGATGAAACGGAGCGGGCTGTTAGAATAATTCGTATAAACCAAACAGTTTGTGATGTCCTTTGTATCAAACGATTGCCGGTAGATGGCGACACTATACAAGCTACCTGTCACTTCTTGGTCGGCTAACACTTTGTCAATGTCATGTACGCAATTCATTACAATAAAACTAAGTTATAATATTCAATCCTGGTTTATTTTGCTCTGTATCCTTCACGCTCAATATCCTAAAAAGAGACAAACATATACATCCTTAGAATTTAGCCTGCGAGAGAATAAGATAGCAATAAAATATTTATTTATTTCAAGGGTACTCGGTTCCAATACAATACGATAAATCCTCGGTCGCACGTAAGTCTACTTTGGTTTGGGTTATTTTTCGACAACTGTTGTGAGTATTACATTCAAGAAAGGTAAGGTAATCGTTCTCAAGATTAATTTTTTGATTCGTCTTACTTCTTATGTAAATACCGCAAAAGAATCTGCTTCCGACTGTCCCGAGTCAGTTGGAATATACATAACATTCCAGCTATAAGTGTTAATGGAATGGGGAAGAAAGAAATTGGAGGACAATTCATAAAACATGAATATGAAAATAATTGAAAGTTTTAGGAAACATCTAACACACTATATAAAGAGGTAATATTTGTTTGTTTGTTTGTTTGTTTGTGTGTTTGTTTGCATCGAATAGGCTCCGAAACTACTGAACCGATTTGAAAAATTCTTTCGCTGTTGGGAAGCTACACTATCCCTGGGTGACAAAGGCTATATTATATATTTTTTTTAAATAGGCATCCTTACTAAAACTTCAATAATGTAACCCAGGGTGTAAAAAAATTACCTAAAATATTCTTTAAATCGCGTGCGCTGCGAAAACTATTGATGATAGAATAAAATAATGTACTACGACTTAGAACATATAGAACTATAGAACACATCATTATTTACAAAAAAGGTCGCAACAGCATATGTCTAACTATTATGGTTATGCCACAATAAGTATTCTTTTATTTTAAAATTTTAATTAATATGTCGCCGCTTGAAAAGGCTCTTTATTTGTATCTTGGTTTTAATCCTTATCAAAATAAATTACTTCATATTCAAGACAGCTTCAATACCTTTATTTAACTTTTTGAATTTTTCAATTCGGATATTTAATTAGAAAGATATCACGAGTTTAAAAATGTTAGTATTATAAAAAAGTTTCGGCTACGGGCCGCGCGGGAGAGGAGTCAAGAAATGCAGTGCCAGGGGGGTTAGCGGGACGGGGGAGCGGGAGAGCGGTGGCGGGGAAGGTGGAAGTGGAACGCTGGAGGGGAACGCACGGGAAAGGACATGTAAGGAGTAATATTTTATTTATTTGAATATGGCATGTATTATAAAAGAAAGTCCAAAAAACGTGCAGCTCGCAAAAACTCAGAAACGAGTCCCGGTTCGATCAAGGGAGTTAAATGGTGTGGTAGATCTCTATCCCCCCTAGAGAATAAGGGTATCCGTTTTTACCTAAAGGCCGTGCTTTTAAAGATATAAGGGCTGAAAATTTCGACCTCTTGAAATTTCTAGAACAGTCTTCCGGAAAGTTCTAGAAGGTTCCATAGAGCTGTAGAAAGTTGTGGAAGGAGTGGAATGATCAGGAATAGGAAATCGGGAATATCATTGTGCAACATTCCAGAACACTATCTTATTGTCCTGAGCGAAGCCGGGTAACCCAGCTAGTAATTCATAAACTGAAATCCATTAACGATAAAGAAGTCTTGAAAATGTTCCACATTTTAGTTATTTTGCCAGGAAATATCAATGTAATTATACCCTATATCCTAGTACTATCGAAGTCCTCTGAAATCCTGTTGCGGATGATGTAGCGGGATTTTAAAGAGTTTTGATGCATTTGTTCATTGGTTCAATCTCCAAGAGCTATGAAACGATGTCTAACGTCAAAATACAGAATGACATTGCAATAACCTTCTAAATATCCGTGTAACCTTTTTAACGATGTACGTACGTACTAGGAAAACTGCAATACCTTGGTCGCATTACGATGAACGAAAACTACAGGAAAACCTATTTGACACAGCAGAGGAAGACGTCGCACTTTACAGCTTTGTAATCTCTACGTGGCTGGTAAGAATATAGTTTCGAAGGTATGTTCCGCACTGCAGCCTGCAAGGTGAAGATTTAACTGAAGATAGCCAACCTCCGATATAAGAGGGAATAAGAAAAAGTCACAATTAACATTTTTTCCCAATTTTCTATCTACGTCCAATGGGGTATTTCCACAAACAAGCGATTCTGTTGAAAATGTACGGAATATTTAAAGATCATTTTTCTGATTTTAATCATCCTACTAAAAATATTTGTTTTTTATGTTTTCATTCAATATTATTGATTTTAAAAACGATCTAAAACTGACAAAATCAAAACGGCCCGTGGTTGGCAAATCGGATTGTGATGTCATAAGCGTCGCTCAGCTGGGCCAGCATAAATAAACACTGTAAGTGAGCTTCCAAGCGCATGACATCACACGATAGCCCCGCTCCAAAATATCATTTTAGCGGTAATTCAAAAATGGGAAACTTTGACTCGCTATAAAAAAATTATTCGTCAACATAAAAATAAAATAAAAATGCTTTAATCATAGTAATTTCTTGCTTAATTTTTTTAAGCAATATAAAACGTGGAAATACCTCATTGCCGTCATGCAGTACGTTGAAAGAGATGTGCATAGTATTAGTTTCAGCTGAATTCGTCCAACAAAACGTATCTTTAACGTTGACCTACATAATTTTTCAAGCTAAATAAGGAATCATTAACGTATATGAATATAAATTAAACAAGTTCAGTCGACTCTCGATAATTCGAAACTCGAGGGACTCTTAAAATATTACGAATTATCGAGTGTTTGAAATATCAAATGGTTCGAAATTTGTGAGACTAACAGAAAATTTTAATCTGTATACACAAAGAAAGAGTAACAGTAACTGAATGATAACACAAACCAATTCGTTAGAGTGTGTGTCACAAACTAATCATAACAAAAACAATACACGTTTAAACTTGTCGCAAAATTGTATTTGTACTAACGTGTGTGTAACAATCTTTCCATCTCTTTCTCTCTGCAACTTTGAATTGTCGAATGTTGAACGCCGATGAGTTCGAATTAACGCGTCGTTTTGTTATATAGCAATGATTTTTTCGTTTGAATTACCAAGTGTACAAAAATGTATGGATTTAGTTCGAAATATAAAGAGATTTCGTAGGGAACTCGTGATAACTTTGAATTATAGAGAGGTTCGAATTATCGCAGGTTTGAATTAACGAGAGTCGACTGTATTATATTTTTTTTCGTTTTACACAGGAGGCCCCGAGAAAAAAAATCCTCAGAGACTTTGTCATCTTTGAGGATGTTGCGTGGAGGGTCTTGGTGAGGAAATAAAGGAGAGGAAGTTAAAGAAAGAAAAAAGTCTGAGAGGTGGGTAGGAATTTGATAGTTTATGTATCCAGGAGTGATGGACGAACGAATCCACCCCCTACTGCGGTGTAAGGCGATTGGTCGTGGGAGTACGGCTGGAAAGGTCTAGGTTAGGTCTCCCTGAACCGGTGTGACTATATAAAATACTGTCTGCAACAATTGTAATGGAGAATGCTGTGAATGAATCAGGCGCACCATCCTCCTTCATTTCTCTGAAACATAAATATAGTAAAGGCAAGCTCAAACAATAAATAAACGTGAGACTTTTCGAATTTATGACTTATACTCACATGTTTAAGTAATACTCTCAGCTCAACATTCGTCGCTTTAGCGCTGACCGCCTTACATACGTATTAAGTTCCTTTTTCGTTACTAATTATTCTTTTTTTTAAGTGAAAACTTCTTAACACTGTTGTGATTTGATACTCGATAAAGAGACAAACACATAAATTTATAGGATTTAGTCTGCGAGAGAATGAAATAATATAATCGGTCTCCTCTTTATGCAGTGTTTCGTAGCCTCTCGGTCTCCTCTATGTGCGGTGCTTCGTTGTCTCCCCACTCTTGTCTACTAAAGTTTTATGAAGGTTTTACCTCTACCACGCGTGAATTGCACACTCTGATTTTTTTTATGTGGGAAGAAGAGTCACGACAGTTCCCAACCGTCTGGAGCCAGTTAGACTATGAATAACTGGGGTATGGTATCTGAGGAGAAGGTGATAAGGAAGAGAATGGTGAAGTATAGGGCTGTTAAGTTTTGATCACCAAATACGGCTTAAGTCATATCAAGCAACGTTTTGATTCTGAGTTCTTTCACCAGGGAGATACTGAAAGTGTCTACCACTCTTATTTCACAATTAATTCATTTAAAATAATAAATTCCAGAGTGGAAGATACTCTCAGTATCGCCCTGGTGTAAGACCACCATTCAGAATTGAAACATTGCCTGAAATGGCTTTAGTCCTGTTTGGTGACCATATCTGAATAGCCAGGTACGTCCCCTCCTTCCTCTTCACGTCTCCTTCCCGTCCCAACTACCTCAGCCTCACAACATTCTCCAATTAGGGATGCCATAGTCTCATTGTGTCCAGACGGGAGCTTGGGACTCTTGTGAGGTATTCATGTAAAAAAAATACCTACGTTTATCAAAAATGTCACGGAAGACTAAAATTTCATTATTATTTTAATAAGAAGAATCACTGGTTTAAGTAAGTCAAGTACGTTCCTTTATAAATACATAAAAAATAAAAATATAACTCAAATAGAATTTTTCACAGGTTGAGAATAACCCGAGACTGTTTCAGTTTTCCCAACTATCAGCACGGGTGTGCATTGTGCTTTGACGGAGAACAGGGCTTTGCACAGAATTGAACCCGCAACACATTGATGCGAACCCGTTCCTTTGTACCACTCATTTACAAATTAAAACAGTTAAAAACGCTGTGTAGTGTAGATATAACTATACAAAACTTCGGTTTTGGGTTTGGCAGCAAAAGAAAGCGGGAAATTTAGCGGTCGTGCTTTTACCGCTCCCGGCCCGCCGTAAAACCAATATCCTGATGCGTGTGTACCATTATTGCTTTGTAATCGCGTTAGACCGCTAATATCGGACGAATGTCTGATGTTCGTTCATATCGCACGGTCGGCTGATCAAGAGGGGGCGCGGAGTGGCGCGGGGGGAACGGGGGCTGGGGAAAACAGGAGCAGACTACTCGTAGTGTACCGGATGTATTGCTACCATTGCGTTGGTTGTCCTTTATCTTGTAACTTTACCGGCGCGGCGTTTTTATGAGGTCTTGCTAATAGTTTGTATTAAAAAAAACGAGTGCGGTTCACACGCGGTAGAAGCGAAACCTTCAGAAAACTAAAGTAGGCAAGAATGTGCAGGCTAAGAAGCACCGCACAAAGAGGAGATCGATTATACTACTCTCGCAGGCTAAATCTTATAGATGTATGTGTTTGTCTCTTTTTAGTGCAACTGTTTTTCGTTTCATTGAGTTTCAAATCACAAAAGTGCTAAAGAAGTTTTCATTTCAAAAATCAAACCAAAAATTTCTATAAATACATCTGTTTTCAAACGTTTTTTAAAACTCAAAGTTTGGCTGAGGATTGAACGTTCCTACCCAGGAACTGGAGTCAACCACGCTACCAACGGAGCTAAATTCCAATAGTAATAAGACCCACGTTTATTTCGTTTATTAACGGTTGTAAAGTCATAGAATTTCAGTGAAATGCATCATGTCCGCAAGTGTGCGTAAGTGACATCGAAATATAGATAGACAACGACATGTCATCGTTAAAGAGTCTCTCTGTCGAGTTTCAGCTTGATTGGATGGCGAGGATGGGATTAATTTTTCAAGTTTCCACTTAATTAGTACATTTATTTAACTAAACAAACAAAATCGAAATTCAAAAAGACGTACTTAAAAATAAATTTCTCCCAGTATCCTTGGGTTAAGCGGGGTAGGTAGGATGGTCCTGTAAAACTATTTAAAATAATAACTACCTACTTTTTGTTGTTTAATGCATTCTATATATATATATATGTCAAACTATTTGAATCTGTCAAACATCAGAATGGCGTATTTTATGAACAAATTAAAAAAAAAAAACTACGAAACAAGCAGACTAATTGCATATCGCTATGTAGACATAGATGTTAAAATGTTTTCCAATTATATTATTTAACAACGTTCAGTTTTCCAGTACAGTGAAAACCAATACAAAGTTATGACGCGACGGTACCGAACCACGACCCCCTTATATTAATCCAATGAAATTAATAACATTTCAGTACTTCCGCCAGCACGATCCCTTTGATGTCACAAGTACCCCCTCCCCCTACCCCATCCCTTTCTTATTATGAAGCTCATTTTTCACTTGAGTATTAAATAATAAATGACAATCTTTAGATTATTATGAGTTTCTTTTTTAATATTTTGTGAGAATAGCTTGGAGTTGTAAGTGTAAAATGTTAGGACTTGACAGAAGAAGAAGTGGTTGCTTTGTTTTTTAAACGACTTCGAAAGGAGGAGGTTATCAATTCGACGGTATATATATATTTTTTTTTTAAATTTTTTTTTATGTTTGTTACATCAGAACTTTTGAATGAGTGAACCGATATTGATGATTCTTTTTTTATTAGAAAGATGGTGCTTCCCATGTGGTCCCATTTTAATTTGGTCCAGTTTTGACAATGGAATCCATGAGAAAACCATATATGTCTTAAATTTGCAATAAGTATGTGCGCAACAAATGACGAATAACTCAATATTACGCCAACAGATTTTGATGATTCTTTTTTTGAAGTAAAACTTTTTTACGCACGCTCGTCACTAAAAATTAAAAAATAAACAAAAATTTTAGCAAAACAAAAAACGACTTAAAAAAATGCACTAAAAAGTAAAAAAATAATTTCGTACGATTGTTATTTTTGGAGTCGGTGTCAGCCAAGGTAACAATATATTTATGTAGTTATAGGTGAGATGTGGAGATCTCAACCAAAAATAACAATCGTACGAAATTATTTTTTTAACTTTTTAGTGTATTTTTGGAAGTCGTTTTTTGTTTTGTTAAAATTTTGGTTTATTTAAATAAAGCACCCTTAAATCCATCGTTTTTATCAGCGATATCTGAAATTACTGTCGCCATATTTGGCCTAAGTGAATGAACTTGTTGATAATAATGATCACTATTTATGATCGGGAGAGACTGGTTGAGGAAGACATTTTGACCTTTCCAGCTGGTTTCTTTCGACCCATCGCCTTGGACTGTAGTGGGAGGATGGATTCATACATACTGACCACTGACCCACAGATTTCTACCCTACTTATATCTTTTTCCTTTGCAAAACTTCCTCTCCTTTGTTTCCATAATAAAAAATCCTCCACACGGCCCAAGATGATATAGGTCCTAAGAGAAATTATTTTCCTCAGGGCCTTCTGAGTTTAAGCTAGTGCAAACAAATATTGGAGAACAATTCTGTTTTCCTGATACTGAAAGTGGTCATTTAAAGCAGTGGTCCCCAACCTTTTTGTCACCGCGGACCGGTCAAAGTTTGATAATTTTACCGCGTGGGGGGAGGGGGGGGGGGGGGGGGGAGGGGGGGGGGGGGGGGGGGGGGGGGAGGGGGCACACATTGAATGTAGTCTTTTTTATAACAAAATATTTGTAAAATATATAACAATAAAAATTACAATTATTGTGGTGCATAAGTTGTAGTGATAAAAAATAATAGATAAAACACACAAGGTTTGTGGAATAAATGAAGAAAAAATATATAATAACAATGAAGAATTATTCCAGCAGTTTCAGATATTTTTTCAATTATTTTTTGGATTCATGGGTATTTTCTATATTTTTAAGGTTCAACGGAAAGTGAAAGTATGTTTTAAATTTTCGTAAGAACAACGATTATAACAGCTTAAACTTTTTTTTAAACGTATTTTGATTTTTAAGCAAGCCCTTGCGCTGCCCAATACCATTTCGTCTACGGCCATTTGGTCCATGGGTTAGGGACCACTGATTTAAAGTACTCGTATGTAATTACCGGTGCTAATACTAAATAAAATTATGTTTTTAAATTAAAATGTTTTTACAAAAATCATCAAAATAAGATGGCATAACAAAATAACGCATGAAATTCATACAATTTTAAGTATTTCTAATCTTCTCCTTCTCTTTTCCTTCCTCTTCCAGAACTTCCTCTCCTTCCTTTTCATTAAAAATACCCTTCACACAGCATTCCCAATTTCCATCCACATAAACCCTGAGATAAATTATTTTCCTCAGAGCCTCTTGTGTGGATCTAATGAAAAAAAATTTAACATTCCATGAATGCACTGTTTGTTAAAATTATCGTTAAATCGACCTCCGCAGATAGGTAAAGATGTACGAAGTTCTTGGTAAAAAAAAAATTATTAACATAATATTATGTTATCATGTATTTTTCGGGAATATATGGAATCAGATTCCACACATTAAATTCTTTACATTGACATCTCTCTCCGTAGTAGATGCTACACTCAGAATCGTTCTGGCTGGAAATAAGCATTTACATAAAAAAAACTTTGCGTTATTTGAAATGACTTCTTTATCAATTTGATAGCCATGTTCTTCCCCAACACCGTTTCCCCCATCTTCTTCTCCTCTCTCATTACTTTAATTCTCTTGAAATTTCTCAAATAGGCCACTTGCATCACATTTTTTAAAAAAATTTCCGCTTAAGGAAAACATTCTAAGACATTCCGTATTTTTTTTTTTAATCGTATTTATGAAACCCTGGCGATTTTTTGAAAATTTCAATCCGAAAAATCAGACCATTTTTTATAAACCGGAAATACGGGACAAATTTTTATGTGTGCGAAAAAACGATAATTACATCATCATCGATAATAAAATCATTTTTAAAAAAGAACGTTTTCCACACGAATAGCAATAAATTGTATGGGGTTCTCTTCGTAACCTCTGTAAAACACCGCCATCTTTATCAAAAAATCAAACCAAAGGATAAGTTCGCATAGAACAAACAATAAATCTAGTGAACGTTAAAGGCAAATTCGAAAATTCGCCGGAAATCAGAGTGTTGCCACATAAAAAAAAATTAATCAGAGTGGAATTTTACAAAATTAAGGGAACATAATCGGAGACGGGACATTTTCATGTAGTGACGTCACGAGCTCAAATAATGGATTTATTTTTTTTTAAATAAGAAAAACGATACATTTCTTAAAATTTTTACTAACATTTTTGCAATTTTAGTATTTATTTATTCATTGGTTTGACATAATATTTTACATTTTAAAAATAAAATTAAACAATGTCGGCCTCACTGGGTAGCTCACCTGTGCCGAGGCCTCCATTTTATAAAACAAAAACAAAATAAACTAAAAATTAAAATTTATAATTAAGCTAAAATTATATGATAAAATGAATTATTTTATTACTAAAAAAATAAATAAAAATCGGTATATATTATATATATTATGTGTTGTGTGTTTGTGAGTGATGTGTATTTTATATTGGTTTTGAGTGTTTCGTGTAGTTGTGTTTTATTTTTATTTTTGTTCTTTAATCCATTTTGTAATTTTGAGTACGAAATTATTTTGGTTTTCTTCCATTTTAATTTCAAGGATAAGACTGTTGAATGCTTTTATAGCATGATATTTATAGTGCCTTTGTCCAAAGCTTGTATTTACCGTCGGAGCTTTTAAGTTATTTTTAGTATAAAAATCTATCCACAGGATTTTTTCCAAGTCGTTATGAAATCCATGCAAGTGGCCTTTTGGAAGTGGCGTATCTAATCTAGGCCAACTGGATACTGGTTGAGACACTTGAGTGGTATCTGAATACTGGTATAAGTAATAATAAACTAATTTATTTAATAAACGAAAAATATATAATATATTATTATATTCTGAAAGGTTTAAGAACACCGGCGAAACATGTTTTTAAATTGTTTTGTTATTTTTAAACCTTTTTAGGGGCTTTTACATATTAATAGTAAAAATTGTAGAGGATTAATTATATATAACTAAACTGCCATAAACAAAATAAACAAAAATATTTCTGATAAATCAAGAAATATTTTTGTAATATCATTTTTACACAAAGCTGGACCAAGGTGTGAACCCTAGGGGACTCCAATGGTTGCAATATTTTTTTCCGGCAGGAAGAATTTTATTTTACCAGTCAGATCTTAACCAAGCTCTTCTAATCAGTAATTTCCCAATAAAAAAATTATGGCTCAAAGGCTTTTATAAAATCAGTAAAATAAGAATCTACTTGTTTTTTCTAAGGCATTGGTTATAAAATTCTCATAGATAATTTAAGTGAAAACTTCTTTTGCACCGTTGTAATTTGAAACTCGATGAATTGAAAAATAACGACACTAAAATGAGACAAACAAATACACCTATAGGATTTACAGTGCGAGAGAATGAGATAGTATCGGTCTCCTCCTTGTGCGGTGCTTTGTGACCTATCGGTATCCTTTTTGTGCGGTTCTTTCTCTTGTCAACTTAAGTTTTATTAAGGTTTCACTTCTACCACATGTGAATTGCACAGTTTGATTTTTTTTTTCATACTTCCCAAGCCTACAGATACCTATAACTACTGAAAGCAAAATCCGGGTAAATGAAATAAACTTCCGCCTTCCAAATATGTAGTTTAAATTGTTGATAGTTACAATTTAGCCGTTAGTGCAATATGTGGGATTTTTCAATATTCACAATCCGAGGCGACGGCCTTCAAAGTTAAGCCATTCAAATTTGCAAGTTTTTTGAAATGCATATTTCTAATAATAATTCATTAAAACTCTAGTTACATTTGATTAGAACGAAACCACGAACCTCTGAAGTGGGTACCATTATAATGTTATTATGCTTGTCATATTGAACAACTATCCGTGAAACAGGATAAACAAAAGTAACTAGGAAATTATGGATTACAAACAAAAACCAAGAAATTCATTCTGATGGGCACATTATACGCGATTTAAAAAAAAGAAATCAATGCTTGGATGCAACAATTAACTGCATAGAATTCTAAGACAAGTTAATGTTGGCTTAAACTATGTTGGAATGGTTTATTTCGAAACCTGTATCTAAAACCTGATTATCCTTAAAACGAGTGAATTAAGAGCACGTTTTCTACACCAATTAAGATTGGCACTCCCCTAAAACATCTTGTTATAAAAATTGTATACAGTTAAAATTATTCTAATGAATGTAATTTATAGCCTTCAGTGTAACAAACATAATTTTTAATGTTCTGCAAAAAATATTTTTTACCTGTATGTCCAATTGAGGAATATCTATTATTTCATAAAAAGTGGGAATTTAGTTCAGAAAAATCACAGAACTTACAATATGAAATCGAACGAGGATAATAACCTACTGAAGAAAATTTTGTCTAATTTCAATGTTTGTTTATATGAACGTCACACGAATTCATGTCAGAAAAAAAACAACACAGAGTGTGCAATTTATACGCGGTAGAAGTGAAACCTTCAGAAAACTAAAGTAGACAGGAGTGAGGAAGCTACGAAGAACCACACAAGGACGAGACCGATAGGCTACGAAGCACCGCACAAAGAGGAGACCGATTAAACTATCTCATTCTTTCGAACGCTAGATCCTATAGATAAATGCGTGTTTGTCTCTTTTTAGAGTAGTTTTTTTTTTTGTTTCATCGAGTTTCAAATCACAGCGGTGCTAAAGAAGTTTTGCATTCGAAATATTAAAATAAAAACATGAAATTATTAATATAATCCACCTCAACACTTGGTGGTGTGTAATAAATTGGTGTCAAGCAAATATGTATGTTTAACTAGCTTTTACCCGCGGTTTTGCTCGCATGGTATTAGTGGGAAATTACTATATAAAGAATTTTCCCACGGTAATGAAATTTTTTTCCGTGATAAAAAGTAGCCTATGTCATTTCCCATTCCTCCAATTATCACTGTTTACAAAAATCACGTAATACAAACAACAAATAACGATAAGAGAAATAAAATTCTTGTACCAACTTATTTTTTCATTTTGATTTCACAATTTTTTTAACTTTTGCCTACAAATAAAATATTAAACGTCTGAATCGAAGTAGTAACTTATTGAAACGGCGATATTAATCCAAATTTAGGAGGCGTGAATGGGTACCGCCACCCCGTGAACCTTTATTGGATAACCAACATCTCTGCCTTAGGTCACCCCAAGTGATTCGCTGCTTTTGGTGATTTAGCAGGGGTGCCCGGATTCATGGAGTGAGTTTTGTCTAGGATTTGGGTAAATGTTCCGCTATTGAGTCCACGATCAAAACACAATTTAAAAAATTAAAATAAATTGTTCTAGGTAGATAATAGTTAGTAATAAGTAATTCAGTAAGCGGATTTGAAAAATATTGCGTTTTAATAGTTATTTTGTTAACTTTAAAAATGCGAAATGTCATTTTTCAAGGACCGCCATGTTATTAATTACGACTATGAAATACGCACTTTTAAAAGGAAAAATCACTCTCTGTCAGTAATACAATAATAAGTACGAATTGCAATCTTCGAAAATGATAAATAATGCGTATTAATCATTTTTGGTCGGTTTCGTAAACACGAAAAATCATCACTTGTTACGCGTGCATGACGCGAGACGCAAGCCTATATGAAATGTGAGACTGTTCCTTAAATATACCAAACCACCCACAACTGTTCCATATGAAACATGTTTTACATGCAATTTGCAAATGAGCCAACCTAAAAATAAAAAAAGCATTCACGAAACGAGTAGCTAGAAACGATACATATACGATATTATTACGAAAGTACCTGATTTGCCAAATTACGTATGTAATTATTTTAATACGTAGGACGAAAATAAATTAAAAAATACGCACGCGTTTTTTTTTAAACAAGATATACATCCCATGGCTTATAAGGCAAGCAGGGTTTGTCTAGCGGGTTTGTGTAATTTTTACGTTTTATAATAATTACATAAACATACCCGTTAGACAAACCCTGCTTGCCAAACAAACCATTCAAAACCTGGGATGTATATCTTGTTTTAAAGAAAAACGCGTGCGCGTACTTTTATTTATTTTCGTTCTATAGCACCCCCCATACGTAAGAGTTCGGAGCGACCGTAGACTGCCTTCAGACTGCCGCGCCGCACAGAAAAGTCTCACAGTGAATTGTGTTGCAAACCGTTTTTAGATCTTTGAACCTGAAGTGCCGTGGAGCACAGTCGCTCCGAACTCGTGAGGGGTAGGTACTTATCCATAAGATGATAGATGGATGACACTGTAGTTTCGGAAATAATTCAAATTAAGTACTTCGTTATAGTAATTTAATTGACTGTGTTTTATTTCTAGCCACTCGTTTTTAGGTTGGTAGTATCTATTTGCGATTTGAACATTGCAGTTTCACACGGCACAATTTAATACGGCATGCATAATGAGTAATAATTTTTCGTATTTATGAAACCGAACAAAAAAATAATTAATACGCATTATTTATCATTTACGAAGATTGAAATATGAACTTTTTCTATTATCTATCTGAAACAAAGTGATTTTCCTAAAAGTGCGTATTTACCGTCGTAATTAATAACATGGCGGTCCTTGAAAAATTACATTTCGCGTATTTAAAGTTGACAAAATAACCATTAAAACTTCAATTCCGCTTACTGAATTACTTATTACTAACTATTATATACCTAGTACAATATTTTTTTAAGTGTGTTTTGAGCGTGGACTCAATAGCGGAATATTTACCAAATTATTTTCCTTGTCATATTCAGCATGCTGTTGACGGCGACCTTGGGATTGTTCTGTTGACTCAGCAGCTCTGTGTGCTGCCTCACAGCTCGAGCTTTATTCGAGCTTTTGTTTAGATTCGACTTACGCTTTCGTGGCATAACTGTTATTATTCTTGCTGAAAATAATTATTGTTTAATAGAAAATTTCAAAATTTGAGAATGACATTTCGCAAATAAAAATTCTAATTTAGAAAATATTTAAATAATAGAAAAAGAAATTTATTTTAAGTTCCTACTCCATTTATTAGTATTTTATTCGTATTTGAATCCAGAGTAACCTAAAAAATAACAAAATGACAGCCCACGTCAAACGCTATGCTTTATAGCAACGCTATGCTTTTCGTTCGGACAATAAAAGATAGGTAGAAATTAACTACGACGCCAACAAAGCACTCTTTTTAAGCACAACAAAGCACTCTTTTTAAGCCTAAATTTAAAAAAAAAAAACATTGTTTCCAAGGTAACAATTTGTTTGACGTTTGCAATAACTCGATTTTGTTAGGGACAGAAAACGTATGATACATAATTTCATAACGCCACAGCTTATTCATAACGCCAGAGCTTACCACTATATATAGCCTGTATTACTCGCAAATAATGTAGCTTTCGATTAGTGAAAGAATTTTTAAATTCCATTTGATATTTATTGTGTGAAAGAGTAACTCACATCCATCCATACAAACATTCGCATTTATAATATTAGTAAGATTATATGACTTCCTCTAATAGTTTCACAATAATACTTATACAAAGCTACGAAGAATTCGATCCTATTTTGAAATGAGAGAAGGGATCCAATTTTTTCACCTTTCAATAACATTTTCCCGAAATTCAATAAAACATTTGGGTTCCAGAATAACCCGAGAGAGCCGGGCAAACCGTGACGCATAGCGGCATCAATCTTCAGCAGTAATGGAGGCTTTAGCCAGAGGATGTTTTATATCTATGTGGCGGGGAGGTTTCGGCGCGGTTAGGGATGCACAAATTACGTCGATGTTACATTAAATAAAGTTAAAATTTAGTGTATATATTTAAAACATATAATTATGTGACTTATCCTTGACTATTTTTTACATGAACACACAGGAGACCCTGAGGAAAATAATTTCCTTTTTCATTATCGGGGATGCTGTGTGGATGATCTTTTTTGGAAAGAGGCAGGAAACACAGCCGAGTCGTAAAAACTACCCATTCTCTTGTGACACACCGATTGTGCTCTCTCTCTGGTTTCAATCCTGGGATTGATTTGCACCAATTTCCTCTAATCGTCTCTTCCATTCTTCCCTGTCTTTTGCGGCTCTTTTGAATTCTGCATATGATGAGCAGCGCACGTCCACCAGCAGGTCCTCCAGGTACTCTCGGCGTGGGCGTCCCTTGGAGTTTGTCCCCTCGGTCATACCCTCCATTATGGCATGCAAGAGGCCTTCTTGTCGTATTACATGACCGATCCATCTTGCACGCCTTTCGGACAAGGTCCTGAGCAGGTGCCTAGCTCCTTAGATTTTTTGGAGTACCTCCTCATTTGTAATGTGGTCTCTCCAGGAAATTCCTAATAGTCTTCTTTCTAGTCTCCGTTTATCTCTTTTGGATAGGCACCATGTTTCGCAGCCGTACATCAAGATACTCCATACATAGGTCTTGATGAGGAGTATTTTTAGTTGTATATCAGTGTTGAATAAATCAATGACACAAGTTCATCGGAGCATCTCAAAAATCAGTGCAGTTCCACGCAGTAGAAGTGAAACTTTACCAAAACAACCAATAGGAGCCTTGAAGGTGAGGTCATAATCAAAGCGGCCAATGAGCGCAAACCCAGCGTCATTTCTGTTTCGTATCTCAACTAATAGGAGTCTTTAAAAGTGACATCATAATCAAAGCGGCCAATGAGCGCGGTTTGATGCTTCGCAGGTGCTGTAACGCGACATTTCCGTTTCATGCGAATTTCAAATCACAACCGGGCTAAAGAAGTTTCACTTCAAAAATCTTTGCTAGTTTAAACAGGTATTATTTATCCGCTGGTAGCATTGCGATACTTATCTACCTATTGAGAAAATTTTGCAAATCAAAGTTACTCAAAATTTTGTGTTAGTTTTTTTCAGTTCGTTTTCTATGTAGTTAACATTTAAAAAAATCTTCTTATTTCTTGAAGCGATATGTTTAAATAAATGTAATATTTATTTTAATTAATAATGAAATACGTATGTTCTTTCTAAAATTAACTAATCTATATTTACCTTGTGTGAAAAGTTCCGTTGTATTCCATTCGCTTGTTTTTAGTAGGATAATATAAATTACAATAGCTATTTTTTTGAAGAAATAAAAAACTTTTCAGGTTACAAATGACCTGACAATTTTTGAAACCTGACAAAATTTTAAAATCTTTTACTACCATTATAGTAAGCAGAAAATTTAGCTAATGTCTTAATGAACATTTTTTTCAGTTACAGAGATTAAAATATTACATATTAATGCGTTAACGAAGAAGTTATTATATTTTCGAGATGTAGTGAGGCTTCCTTTCACAATGATAACGTTTCTCAAGCCCATTTTGCAAATGTCCTTTTTATATAATTTTTTGATAAAAAAAAACCACAAACATGTAATCAACACAGTTCGCCGGGGCATAGATTAATTAAATTATTTCTTGTTTTGGTAACACAATATCCTCAAAATCCTGGAAATTTTGATATCGGATTACAAAATCCGGAATGTTATGAAAAGTGGAAGGAAAAAGCAATTGTCCGATATCAAGGACATCCAATGTCGGTAAGTGTCGATGTCGTAGAAAAAGTGGCGTCCCTACGTCCAAGGATGGTTAGTGTGGGTACCAAGCGGGAATAAATAAATTTGTAAAGTGGGCGTGGTGCCAGCGAGCCCGCCCTCCGGTGGCCCCGCCCAGCCGCCTTTCTCTGCAACAAAGAAAACTCTGAATGCTCATTCCATATTCTACGCCATTCCATACCCGTACCCGTTTACATAATGTGAACATTATATACTTGGAAGGCTTCAGGCGTTTGGGACCAAGGCTATATACTAAGCTTGCTTTATGAAACTAACGATATCTGCGTACGTACTCTTATGTAGTACATAGGTATCTCCTAACACCTTAAGTAACATTTTTAATCGCATCTCAAGTATCAACCGAAATTGGTGTTTTTCTTCAATATTATACACGGTATCGAAATACTAGTAGTGCCAACGGGAAACGGTTGATTTAACATATGTAACATAGACTTTTGGAGAACTCAAAACTATTTTTTTCGACGAGGACGTTTAATTTTTTTTTTGAGCCGGGTCTACACATCGACGCATTTTAGAAGACATTCAACATCTAACCTCAACCCTCTAGCGACTAACATTTTTAAAAATCCCATCTAAAAAGTTCCAACTTTGAGCTCGGTTTTCTTGAAAACTCAAATTGCACAAAATCGACTCCACAAATGATGTAGATTCACAAGTTTTCCGTTTGTACTAAGATTGACAGTGAGCAATACGGCAAAGTTTCAAAAGACATATACATATCTGGGACCGAAATTGTATAATAAAATCCTCCCAAAATTAAATATTTAAACATGCAAAATGGCATGCATCGGTACGATAATAACTAAATGGTTGATTGACTTAGGTAGGATTGAGTCTGAAAAATTATTAAATAATGTCACTTAAAACTTAAAATTATACATGCTCAACTATTAATGGCACAATCGGTAAAAAACTCAGTATGGTATATTTAAACTAAGTATATATTTAATCAACAAAAGAAAACAACATTTTCTTTTTTTTTCTTTTTTCAGAATACATTTTTCGCCAGCATTTTGTTCCTTAGAACAGGCAATCTGCCTAGCTACGAACTAATCACGTACAAGACATAATAACACTTGTACACATTTTAAAATCTACAGTTATTAGAAATATTTTTGTTATGTAATTTTGCTGTATAAATGTAACTAATGTAATAAAATAAATAAAAAATATAAAGGAAACTTAAAAAATCTTACATCGGGTGAACTCAAACTATATTGGATCATAAGTGCAGTTGCAGTACATTTTGACATATAATTAAAACTAGCAATACATATTTTGTCATTTACTGTGATGACCGTGGCCGTTTATCCCATGTAATCTGGCCTCCCAATATAATGGATCCAGATTCATCTGAATTTGATGATCTCAGTACAGGGTGATTTGAAATAATAAGTCGTAGGTAGACTATTGATGTTTATTCCGGGATTATGTACAGTGGTTCTACTAAGGAAGTCTTAAGGTAAAGAGGACGAATGTACAACAATCACACCCTTTTATACGTTACTCATGCTGTCTCACTCATACACGCATGTCTCTTTCGTACTGCAAGACATACGTTCACCACATTTACTTGATTATATTATATATACATTCGCGCCCTTGAGGTGGTTTTCTCACGAAAATGGCGCTATAGAAGTCATCCAATTTTTTTACGGTGCTTTTATGTCCGAGATAAATCTTTCCCAAAAGAAAGACTAAACCCTTCCACACACTTTTCCACAAATGATAATCTAGTAAATTCACGCAATATAAGTATATTAAATACAAAACAATACAATAACAATACGTCAATCCACAAGAAACATAATGGGAAAATATTTCACCGACTCCAGATATTTTCATATCAGAGGGTTTGGCTCTGATGAAATCCTAACTGGTCCGATAAATCCTACTGATCCCTCAATATAATTATTTGAAAATCTTACGTAATCCTACATGTATTTAAAATGACTGACTTTTGCATTTTTATATATAACTAGCTTTTACCCGCGGCTTCGCTCGCATGGTATTAGTGGGAAATTACTGGCATTATTCTTGCTTTTTTGTCTAATAAAAAATAATTATTGTTTAATAGAAAATTTCAAAATTTGAGAATGACATTTCGCAAATAAAAATTCTATTTTAGAAAATATTTAAATTATAGAAATTTATTTTAAGTACCTACTCCCCTAATTTATTCTGATGATTTCAACTCAAGTAGGAATTAGTATTTTATTCATATTTGAATCCAGAGTAACCTAAAGAAATAACAAAATGACAGCCCACGTCAAATAATTACATAGCAAAGCTATGCTTTTCGTCCGGACAATAAACATTTTTAGAGATAGGTAGATATTAACTATGACGCCAACAAAGCACTATTTTTAGGATGAATTGCCTAATTGAAAAAAAAAACATTTTTTCCAGGGTAACAATTTGTTTGACGTTTGCAATAATTCGATTTTGTTAGGGACAGAAAACGTATGAAAAATAATTGCATAACACTACAGCTTTTCATAACACTACAGCTATTCATAACGCCAGAGCTTACCAATATATATAGCCTATGTTACTCGCAAATAATGTAGCTTTCGATTAGTGAATTTTTTTAAAATTCTATTCGGTGTTTATTGCGTGAAAGAATAACACTCATCCATACAAACTTTCGCCTTTATAATATCTATATAAGATATAGCTGGGTTACCCGGCTTCGCTCAGGACAATAAGATAGTGTTCTGGAATGTTGCACAATGATGTTCCCGATTCCCTATTCCTGATCATTCCACGACATACTCCGCCACTCCTTCCACAACTTTCTACAGCTCTATGGAACCTTCTAGAATTTTCCGAAAGACTGTTCTAGAAATTTCAAGAGGGCGAAACTTTTAGCCCTTATATCTTTAAAAGCAGGCCCTTTAGGTAAAAACGGATACCCTTATTCCCTAGGGGGGATAGAGATCTACCACACCATATAACTCCCTTGATCGAACCGGGACTCGTTTCTGATTTTTTGCGAGCTTCACGTTTTTTTGGACTTTCTTTTATAATATATGCCATATTCAAATAAATAAAATGTTACTCCTTACATGTCCTTTCCCGTGCGTTCCCCTCCAGCGTTCCACTTCCACCTTCCCCACCACCACCGCTCTCCCGCTCCACCGTCTCGCCAACCTCCCTGGCACTGCATTTTTTGACTCCTCTCCCGCCCGGCCCGTAGCCGAAACTTTTTTCTAATACTAACAATTTTAAACTCGTGATATCTTTCTAATTAAATATCCGAATTGAAAAATTGAAAATTTTAAATAAAGGTATTGAAGCTGTCTTGAATATGAAGTAATTTATTTTGATAAGGATTAAAACCAAGATACAAATAAAGAGCCTTTTCAAGAGGCGACATTTAAATTAAATTTTTAAAATAAAAGAATACTTATTGTGGCATAACCATAATAGTTAGACATATGCTGTCGCGACCTTTTTTGTAAATAATGATGTATTTTATAAAGTCGTAGTACATTATTTTATTCTATCATCAATAGTTTTCGCAGCGCACGCGATTTAAAGAATATTTTAGGTATTTTTTTTACACCCTGGGTTACATTATTGAATAGTAAGGATGCATATATTTTTTTTAAATATAATATAGCCTATGTCACCCAGGGATAGTGTAGCTTCCCAACAGTGAAAGAGTTTTTCAAATCGGTTCAGTAGTTTCGGAGCCTATTCGATGCAAACAAACACACAAACAAACAAACAAATATTACCTCTTTATATAGTGTAGTAGAAATAACAAATGGTAATATTTTTATAGTGTGAGAATGTCAAATTCTTTTAATCTCATTTCCTAAATCTGTATATTTTCTTATTTTTTCAGAAACAGTTTTCTGAATATTACAAGAATTTGGAATAGCGACATCATTGATGTTAGTTTTTTTTTTTAAATTTTGTCATGTAAAACTATATCGGGTCTATTATGACTAATTGTTCTGTCTATTAGAATAGTTTTATCGTAATAAATTTTATAAAATTCATTTTCTAAAAATGAATTTGGTTCATATTCATAATATGGTACATTACGGCAGTCAATCAAGTTATGTTTAGTTACCAAACTTTAGTGAATTATTTTTAAAACTTGATTGTGCCCAAATGTATACTCGGACGGCGCTAATACAGAACATCCCGATATAATATGTTCTATAGTTTCCGGAAAAGCCAAACATTTTCTACATAAATCATCAATTTGATTTGTCTTTGATGATATGCTTCTTATATTTTTTTAGTATTAATGACTCTATCTTGAACGGCAAAAATTATTATTATTATTACTGCATACACCTTGCTTCAATGACATTCCTACATCGTTTAATTAAAAGTCCATACCGCCGCTCCGGTACCACACCCGGCATGCACTCCTCGTTCATATAATAGTCATACATTGATTACCCTTACAAACTTAAACTAGATTCCCACTGCTTATAAGTAGAACTTATATCTGTCTATAATGAGTGTCATAGAGATATATTTTTTTAGAATTTCAAACTTTTTCCACAATTAATTGAAAATTGCTACATAATCACAATAGTTTTTTTTAAATTTCGACTTAAGATTGTCAACATCAAGATATTAGTGTACAAAATACTTATCAGACCAGTACTCACATATGCAGCTGAAACTTAGGTACTAACTAAGAGGAATGAGGGAGCAGTGGACGTTTTTGAAATAAAAATTTAAGGTTTATTTTCGGACCGGTTTTAGAAAATGGATTTTGGCGCAGACTTTACTACAATGAGCTGTATACTCTGTTTAAGGATCTAAACGTCCTGAAATGTATAAAACTGGGAAGACTTCGGTGGCTGGGTCTTGTAGAAAGAATGACCGAGCATTAAGCACCAAATTCCCTGCTGAACTCAAGACCAATAGGACGAAGGAGCCTGGGAAGACCAAGATTAAGATGGAGCGACAACGTCCTCAAAGATATATCTACCTTGGAGCTTCTTAACTGAAGAGAGCTGGCACAAAACCGAGATGAGTGGAAGAAGACTCTTGAGGAGGCCAAGACCCACCAGAGGTTGTATATTGGTTCTACAAGAGTGATGATGATGATTGCCTATCTTGCTAGGAGCGATTATGAAAGAATCACCATTTCACAATAATTTTCAAATTATAAAACACTGTTTTGTTATTTTTTTCAATGTACAATTTAAAATGAGAGAATTCTATACCAATCGAGGTACATAATGGCTCACGTGTAATATGTTTTGCAGGTTACCATCATTTTTGTTTTTCCAAAAAGAGCTTTTCAGTGTAGAAAGTTTGAGAATATTTTTAAACTATTTTTAATTTTCAGAAAAAATGTTTAAAGTGACAAGTTTTTCGATTATCATAGTGGAAAAATATTTATATCAGTCCTGTTTAAACAGTTCTTTGTAGAGAATTTCATTAAAAGTAAACCTTATCTTTGAAAATAGAATAATTAGGATGTTTCTAGAAAGAAAATAATGCTTTTAGAAAAAAAACTACCTGGTTCAAGACAGAACAATCAGCTAATATTCTTTTATTGTTTGAAAAATTGCCTAAAGAAATAGACGTGTGCAAAAATAATCAAAAATATCAATTTCGTCACTCCTGGATTCCCACCTAACCATTCCTCATAACTTTTTCCTTCACAGAACTACCTCTCCTTCCTTTATTTAAAGTTATCCTCCACACAGCATTCCCAAATTTGACACAGGCCCTGGGGGAAATTATTTTCCTCATGGGTCTCCTGAGTGCGGTTATGTAAAAAAAATCGGTTCTGCACTGTCTGTAACTCTTTTTCAATAAGCCATGGAATTCGGATATGCTTTGAATTTGAGTGTCATTTTAAAAATTTGAAGTCATTATTTGAAGGATTCAGACAAACGATAAAGTAGATAGATACCTACCTTTCTACCTATATTGTAATATTTTAACAAAAAAATATTTTTATCATTTTTTTTTAAATTGTAATTATAATATCTCACGATTTTACAATTACGATTTTATAATTTCGTCATCATTTTCAAAGATAAAATTGGTTTAAAATTTTTTCGATTATTATTTTAGAAATATGTTTATTTTTTGTTTAATTTCGGTTGTTTTTGTGTCGGACTGTAACTCTGTTTCAACGAACTCTAGAACGCTGATTAGCCTTGAATTTAAGTGTAATTTTCATATTTGGAACTTTTTTTTAATTTTTATTTTTTTAACTTTATTTATTCTCATTTCTTTGTACATATAATGTATAATAGCAAATAGTATATTATAACATAATACATAATAACAAATAGTATGAACAAGAAATGAAAATCCACTAAGGCACTGCCTGAGTGTGGGTAATATTAAAATAAAATACTATATTTCTAAGTACACAAAGTATTAAATAGACTTAAAAAAAAAAACATATAAAATATAAAGTTAGTATTACATAGGTAGAATAAGTGAAAAGGGTTTTTTTCAACTATTATACAAGTTAAATAAAAATATGGAGAAAAAAATACTGTTTTTTATTTTATTTTTTTTTAGTTATTATAAAAAAATAAATAAACAGAAAAACTTATTGTACTAAAGTTTAGAAAGTTACAGAAAGTGAGTTGTAGGAAGATGGATACATTTATAGAAAAAGCGTTTCAATATCTACATTATTCAACCATAATTTTAATAACTGATTGTAATAAAGCGATTAAGTACTTATAACAATACAATATTTTTAACAGAAAGTTACTTTAATTGGGATTTACAAAATTGGAATTGATTTTTCGATAATTCAAACTATCAGTGATTTTTCACGAGTATCTGCTAGTATTAATAATAAAACTGGAAGAAGCAAAGAGTGATCTAATATCGTGTGACATAAAGGAGTGGAATAACCTTATCCACTGTAGAAATTGGAGTGGAGTCACGATTCTTAACAACAAAAAAACAAGAAAACGAAGTTGTTGAAAATAATGCTACGAATTACAGAATACACACAATCTTAATTTACCATTATTTTCTTTTCACAGAGAATTTCCGATATATCTCATTATTTTAACCCACAGGTTAGATAAAGGCTTCGTTTGAACCCCCATCCGAACACCCTTAATCTCCGACCCTTGATAAGTTCAACATAACTTAACAGTGGCCACCGACACCCATTCAAAAGGATATCTCCCACCATACCATCCGCAACAAGATACCTATAATAACAATGTAACCTCTTGACAGAGTTCCCTTAGATTTTCTTGAATAGTTGAGGGTGATGATAAGCCCGGGTGGAGTCGGCAGCAGATAATTAGCGCCGTCTATCGGCTGCCGCCGAAAGGGCCTGGACCGGTCAACACTAATTACGGACCTGCCAATGGGAGTAGCCGCTCCTAATGCTTTAATTTATTGCGGTCTGAACGTGCTGTGGCCGTTTGTAAGATCCGTGCGATTTCAATTTTATTGGTAAAGGGCCTCGGGAATTGTCGTGTTGTATATACATATCACATTCTTATTATAATACCTTATAATTATATTTTTACAGATTTTTTGTTAAACTATATCAGTATCCATAAAATATATAAGAGCAGTAAATATAATATCAATATGCAATCTTCAAACCACTCCAAAATGAGCAGGTAAAAGAAAACATTAATGAAAGCGATATATAGCGACTCCGAAGAAGAAACTACAAATTCAAATAAGATGACCAAATGTATAGGAAACGGTACACTGGAATTCAATGACTTTATGAAAAAAAAGTAAAACTTCACTAACTTATAAAAGCAGAGATAGAAAATGTGCGCGCGCACTGCTCTCTCTTGCTCCTACAGTGATACAGACAATATGCCTGCACTGTGTCTTAGATATAAGAAACGTAACTGGCTATGAGAGAAAGAGTGAAAAAAATGTGTGCTCGCACCTCTCTCTCTTGCCCCTACAGTAAAGGGGTCTCCACACGGTGATGCCGCAGTACCAACTGCCGCAGAACTGTAGTCAAAAGCGCCAGCCGTATTGTTATTATAATAACAATACGGCTGGCGCTTTTGACTACAGTCAACTACAGTTCTGCGGCAGTTGGTACTGCGGCAGTACCGTGTGGAGACCCCTTAAATACGAAACGTAACTCTCTCTCTTTCTATCTTCACTAACTTATATCTCCCTCTCAACTTTCGTTCGCCTCTCCCGATTACACTTTTCGCAACGCTCTCGTCACGCATTCACCAGCTTACTCCCCAAGTCAAGTGTGCTTAAAGAAGTTTTTCTTCAAAAATCATCCTTCACATTGACAAAAAAGTGCTTCGTAGTCTCCCCACTCTTGTCTACTTTAGTTTTCTAAAAGTTTCCCTTCTACCGCGTGTGAATTGCACACTCTGATTTTTATAATTATAGTACCTACCTATTTGTGAAGCTGACTAAATGGCAGGTAATATGAAACACTCGATTTAGCAGTTGGCGCTGGTGTAGTTGAATGTCGTGCCAGCTATTATTCCTATGCAATGGTGAAAGTTTTCTTCTCAAAAGTTTAGTAATTAAAATACATATTTCAATGTTGTATTATGCCTTTCTAATTAAGAATGCCTGTTTTTAAGGGATGATGACAGTTTAGAAAAAGTTAAAAATATATCAATACAAATCAAAACCAAATTCTCTTATGCGCTGTAAACATTTTGTTTCATCTGAATATTTGGTGCCTCTGAAATCTTTTATAATTTTAAGTGCAGTCTAATTTAACCAAAAATATATTTTAATAGAAATATAAATAAGCACTATTTCAAAACTTTAGTTAACCTCATTTTTCAACATTCTTCAACATCGCCAATCTGAAAAACAGCAAAATGTATTTCTTAGTAAGTATGTGTAGATGCAAGAAAAATACTCAAATCTAATTGCAAAATATAAAATACAAAGGAACAAAGTAATTTATAAAACAATCAGAAATAGGTTGCGGTCATAAACAAACCAGGTCCTCCGTTTCATAATTAGGTACTTTTACATTTACATTTCTGAATTCATTTTTTTAATAACTCCCTTAATCACAATATTTAACTTTTTGAAGTAGCCCAAATGTAACTTGAAATTCGGATGAAACGGAAATGATGTATTACAGCACCTGCGAAACATCATACTGCGCTCATTGTCCGCTTTGATTATGATATCACTTTTCAAGGCTCCCATTGGTTGAGATTGTTTTGGTAAAGTTTCGCTTCTACCGCGTGTGAACTGCAATATTTCGTAAACCGTATCAGATAGTTGTCATATCGTACAAGTGATATCCAGCCATCTTTCCAGATTAACTGTTATTTATAAAATAATATTATAACAAAAGAAACACACATTTGAAATGTGGAATTATTAGTTAATTAATTTTGATTCGTACTTTATCGCTTGTCTTAATCGTTCCGGAAAAATATTCCCCATGTCACCTTTCGGGATGTTGTGTGGAGGGTCTTTTAAGGGAAAGGAAGGAGAGCAAGTTTAGGGAAGGAAAAGGTATGAGAGGTGGGTAAGAATCTGGGGTTTAATGTATTCAGGAGTAACGAACATCGAAGGCGACGGGTCATGAGAGTCCGCTGGAGAGGTCAAAAGGTCACTCTCAAGCAGTCTCTCCCGATCTTGTGTACAAAGATACCAACATGCATTACACATAATCGTGGTATTATTTTGCTGCTGTTTGTATAGTATGTAGGTAATAAGTTTATCTCTTTTTGTTCATTATGTAATACTAGCTGGGGTACCCGGCTTCGCTCAGGACAACCTTATAAGAACTTTCGGGAACCTTCTAGACCATAAGTTCTCAGCGTGGGCGATAAAGCCCCTTGGGGGCGTTTCAGACCTCCAGGGGGTGCGGTAGGAGACCATGTTCAAATTGGGGGGCGTTTCAGACTCTCAGGGGGGCGGTAGGAGACCTCAGAGAAACCCATCCCATTAGAGTTTAGGGGCACCAGAAATAAAATTGTTCTCAAAGTGGCCGGTGGGCACAAAAAGGTTGAGAATCTATGTTCTAGACTCACCGACACACTCAGCCACTCTGAAAAATTCTATAACCTTCCAAACTTCCTAGAGCATAAGCGAACATTCCAGAACCTTCTAGACTAACGCCACTCCTTCCAGTACTTTCTACAGCTTTGTCAAACCTTCTAGAACTTTCAGAAGACTGTTCTTGAAATTTCCAGATGGCGAAAATTCCAGCCCTTATTTCTTCAAAAGCAAACCGTTTAGGCATAAACGGAAACCGTCGTCCCGGAGGAGGGATAGAGATCTACCACACCATATAACGTCCCCGAGTTGTCGCGAGCCGCACGTTTTTTGGACTTTCTTTTATTATATATATAGATTATTATTGAACCAAGCTTGCAGAAACTTAGCCTTTTTATATGTATTATATTCTCTATTATTGTGTTTTCATTTTATAAGAAATAATTTTACACAATTTATAAAAAGGTTTGGTCTTGCACGTTAATAAAGTATAATAAATATAATATAATAAATGGTATAATATAAATAATTTGCATATAATTTAAAAAAAAATAATAATTTCGCATTTTTTTTTTATTTTAAATTATAATGTCACATCACAAAGTAACTGCTTCATAAGAACAATTTTTTTATTATTTATTAATAATCCCTTTACATAAGGTTTTTTCTTTGTACAATTAGAACTATGTTTAGTAAGGAAGTCTGGGTTAGGTATTCTAATTTTCAATTTCCTTACCTCTTTGAATCCTCTCATTATTTTTGCTTCTCAATACAATAACAGTAATATATATATTTACATGAGCTACACACAGGAGCCCCTGAGAAAAATAATTTTCCTCAGGGCCTATGTCATTTTTGGGGATGCTGTGTGGAGGGTTTTTTAAAGGAAAGTAAGGAAAGGAGAGTTCTGGGAAGGAAAAGGGTTTGAGGGGTAGGTAGGAATCTGGGGTTCAGTATGTCCTGGTCATCCGCCTCCAAGACCTAGTCAAACCTCACCCCATGAACCCGGGCACCCCTGCTAAATCACCAAACGTAGCTAACCATTTGGGGTGACCAATGGCAGAGGTTTTGGTTATCCATTAAACGTTCCCGGGGCGGCGGTACCCATTCCCGCCTCCCAAATTGTAACAACTTCTGAACAAAAGAAGTGTCCTTTAGTGAAAAAATGTACCAACTGACTTCATTCAGTCCCAAAGAACAAAAAAGTAAACAAAATTCTTAACCCTATCCACAAAATGCATCTAAACCCCTCGTAACCACGTGATTGAAGATTTGAATTTAAAGTGTAAATGCGCCAAACTCTTTCCCGTGTTCCGGAAAAGCGGAGCACACTTCTGGTTGACCCCAACACTATTTGTCAATGATAAGTGAACACATATCCGCCATATGGGCTGTCCCGACCACACAAACCAACACTCGAGTAAAAAATACCAAAGATCAAAAAAGACTCACCATTTTCAAAAGGTTTTAAGTTATTGGTTTGAATGGTTTGTCGCTTTTGAAGTTTTATTTCGTTTGTTTATTTTTCCGTTTCGGTTTCGGGATTATGACTCGCGATACGAACGTTATCTGCCCGGGTACAATTCCCGTAAATGGGAGCTAAGTCCCGCTTAGAGACGCTGTTGTGATATGGGGACGACACATGCATTAGGAGTGCGAAACTGGGCACCCCACCCCCCGTTTATGCTCAAACTGAAGGCTTAAGGAATGAAAGAAAATCATTTGAACTTTACTTAGCAATAACAGTAAAAAAATATAATGGCTCTAAAAATATTTCATATAGCTCAACAAACGCTGATTCTGATTACATAAATAATATTTTACATAAGTAAAATTGGGTGTACGTAAAATTATTTAAAATGTTTCTTTTTTTTTAATTCTTGCTGATTATTTATTTTGGGTTTATTGACTTCATACCGACCAGTGTGGAATGGCCTAACTGTTAAGCGGCGAAATCAAGGTACGTATGACGTCAAGCATACCTCGCCAGATTTCAATCGTTTTGTCGGGATTTAAATTATAAAAACTTTAAAAAAAAAAATCAGATTGTGTATTCACACGCGGTAGAAGTGAAACTAGAAAGTCGCTAGATGTCGCTTTCTTTTGCTTTTTTTTAAGTGGTTTAAAGATTGTTTTATTTGGATTTCGTAGGATTCGAACCCCCATTCGCTTGATGTCTGTCTCTCTCTGATGACTTGTCAGGCACATTGCCCATTACGCTATGGAAGGCACGCGCCGAGGTGCGATTTTACCGCATTATATTATAACCGAGTTTTTGTATCAAACTGAGTTGTGACGCATTTCCGTTGACGAAGTTTTACTTAAAAAAAATTACTGTGGAAACGAATTCTATATGAAAGTATATACAAAAATTACATGAACCTAAGTTAGCAGGTTAGATTAATTAAAAAAATACTGGAGTTCCTTATTGATAGGAAAATTGAATTTCGGCCCAAAACAGTTTATTTTGGCCAGTGGTTGAGTTTTTGAAAGCTGAATATAATTTATGGTTTTTTCCACCAAAACGAATTGCCTTGATAACTCCAGTAAAGTGCTTTGGATTATTTTATTTGCATTATCTTGTAAGCGGATTATCCAGTTATCACATGATATCATTTGTAATAAAAACAGTTCGAAAAGTGATTGAAAATGCGATGGATTGGATGAACAAATTAATCAATCAACTCGATTATTTTTCAACTGGAATAAAATAATAATATGCAAACGCATTACGATTTCTATGTTGCGCTTTTTTCAGTTTCTTCTTTTTACGCCCTCTCCTCTAGGAAGATAGCTATCATCGAAGAACTGCAGTCACACAAGTCAAATAAGTTTTGAAGCCAAGAATTGCGACTGTGTCTTTCTTTACAAGCGATGTTTTCTCCTATAATATCGACGTTATCATTTTCAGAAGTTTTTGAAGTGACTTCTTAAGCACCGTTATGATTTGAAACTCGATGAAACATAGCTCAAATCTCAAAGTTAAGTGAGTTTAAGTGAATTTAAGTGAATCGAAGTGAAGTTAAGTGAAGTTATGTGAAGTTAAGTGAAGTTAGGTGAAGTTAGGTGAAGTTAGGTGAAGTTAGATGAATTTAAGTGAAGTGAAGTTAAGTGAAGTTAAGTGAAGTTATGTGAAGTTAAGTGAAGTTAAGTGAAGTTAAGTGAAGTTAAGTGAAGTTAAGTGAAGTTAAGTGAAGTTAAGTGAAGTTAGGTGAAGTTAAGTGAAGTTAGGTGAAGTTAAGTGAAGTTAAGTGAAGTTAAGTGAAGTTAAGTGAAGTTAAGTGAAGTGAAGTTAAGAAAGTTAAGTGAAGCTGAGCTCAGAACAAACCGTCAACCAACGTCATTGTGGTGGTTCATCTCTCCAATGAGAGATAGATACAATTGATGGTGCGACCACCCTACGGAATGACCCGTTAATTTGAATTTCATCTATTTCGATATTTTATATAATCATTATCTATTATGTTTTTTTTAATTCCCTTTTATATTATTAAATGAAACAAATGCTTTCCTGTGGTAAAGTGAGGCTACTGTGTAAGGATGATGTAAGCGAAATGTATAAGATTATTTGCGGACTTAGACAGCGGATGAAAGAAGAAAAGAGTGTTGAGATTATATGACGTGTAAATGAAAGTTAGAAGAAGTCGCGGACGTCCGAGGAAGATATGGCTCGTTGAAGTGAATCAAATACCTAAAAAAAAATGACAACAGTTTACTAGGATTCACAACATCAAAAATTTACTGGAAACCATTCATAACACCGAGCAACACCGGGTTAACTTCAGTTTATACATTCTATATATTTATTTGAAGAAGTTCGTATGTATGTTTATGGCGGCCGGCCGCGGCGATCGGGCGGCGTGGATTTAATTTTAATTCAAATCTACGATATTATTCTGAGATTGATGAAATTTTTGCGCAATTGGTCTTCAAAAACATAAGGAAAGTTACTGTAACTGTAAGATTTTTAAAAAACCACCCATCCCCTTTTCTCACCTCTTAAAACAGAATAAAACCCGGGCAACGCCGGGTACTTCAGCAAGAGCGACGTGATTAAGAACTAATCTGATTCGAAAACTTATACTTAGTTTTTTTATTCCCGAAGTCGTGAAGATATTAGAAAAACGAAGTGGGAAAATATTGTGCCAAAGGATGAAAGGAAAGGGGCGGGGAAGGAGACTTAAGACAGGAAGATGGAAAATTACATGGCTATCCGGATCTTGTCACAAACAGAGTAAAAGCTATATTCAAACGACGGTCACGGTTACAAAGGAGTTACTTAATTTTGATGAATGAATTACAAGCCTTCTCAATATTATTATTGTTTATCTTTATTAATTCTACTTCAGTTAGTGGTGTGATGTAATCATTTGAAACTCCTATGTTGAGAGCAGACACAGTTTATAACAAAAATACTAATAACAACACATTATTAGATATATCTTACTATCTTACTAATATTTTAAATGCGAATGTTTGTATGGATGGATGTGAGTTACTCTTTCACGCAATAAATATAGAATGGAATTTAAAAATTCTTTCACTAATCGAAAGCTACATTATTTGCGAGTAATATAAAATATATATTGGTAAGCTCTGGCGTTATGAATAAACTGTGGCGTTATGAATTTATTTATTATGCGTTTATTGGCAAAGCGTGTTTGACATGGGCTGTCATATTGTTATTTGCTTAGGTTACTATGGAGATTTCTTTGATAGCAAAAATTCAAATATGAGTATTCAAATACGCGAGCGAAGCCGGGGGCAAAAGCTAGTTTAAAATAAAAGATAAACAGCATCGTACCGTTGAAAATGCATACTTAGAAGCGAATTAAATAATTAATAGGCAACCCCCAATCTCGAATATAAAAATTCAAGGTTCGATTTCCTACTTTCATAAAAAAATCAGAATATGAAATAATATGGAGCTTTTAATACAAAGAATACATTCAAACGAACATTTTACGGAATGCGTAGCTTTACGAGTAATATTCCTTCAAACTGTTGAAAGTTTTCCTTCAACTTGTAAATTGAATGTCATTATCTGTAATACGAATCACGCAAACACTTGCTTGGGGTAGATATATCCCGCAAGGACCCCTTTATATTACATCCGCCCTTGAGTTGAGTTTAGAACCATCTGCTACTCGCTAGGCGGGACGTAATGTGAAGGATTGCAGGAGGCCATTAGTCCAAACTTTCCTAAAGATAGACTTAAACACGCCGCGTCAATCTTTTAATGAAATGACTCGAGAAAACTGAAATTTTAATTATTTGGCAAGACTTGTATTTCAAAAACCAAAATATTGTTGGTAACTTTTGTGCAGCAATGTTTTATTCTTGTAACATAACTCAACGTTTTTTAAATGCATGTGATTGTTATACCATGTATTATACGCCTCTTCAAAACAGTTTCTAGGGTCAAGAAGAACTGCAGCTATACCATCCTTCATTCCACAGACGGGTGAACACCAGGTAGGTAATAATTATGTGATTTTACGTACAGTTATAGCCCACTATATTGTTCAACGTGTAGGAAACATTTGTTGTGAACGATAAACGTCCGAAAACCGAAAAGACAATAGAAAAGTTTTTTTGTAAGAATGATCTTCAATATTTCTCTACTCTACTCTACAAATCATAACAACTGATAATGGTGTTACTACACAAAGGTTCCTCCTACGCACGTATGGATAGTCCTATTATACGTGATCAACCTATGCTCGAAATCTTATTTTTACATGATTTTATAAAGTAGTAGATGTGTATAATAAGAAGGAAGACATAATGTGTATAATAAGTATAATAAGAAGGTTAAGAATACAAACATCAATAATATTAAACAATATTAACATACTACCATTCTTCACTTAACTTTCTTAACTTCACTTCACTTCACTTCACTTAACTTCAAGTACAATAGTTCCACAAAATTATTATGTAGAACTATTGAATAGCGGAAATTTGAAATGCTAAAAGGACAATAAATCAAAAAAAAAAGTCCTTTTTAAACGACTTCGAAAAGGAGGAGGTTATCAATTCGACGGTATTTAAAAAAAAAAAAATTATGTTTGTTACCTCAGAACTTTCGATTGGGTGAACCGATATTGATGTTTTTTTTATAAGAAAGCTGGTGCTTCCCGTGTAGTCCCATTTTAATTTGGTCCAGTTCTGACAATGGGATCCATGAAAAAACCATATATGTCCTAAATTTGCAATAAGTTTGTTCGCGACAAATGGACGAATAACTCAATATTACGTCACTAAAAATCTAAAAATAAACAAAAATTTTAACAAAACAAAAAACGACTTAAAAAAATGCACTAAAAAGTAAAAAAATAATTTCGTAAGATTGTTATTTTTGGAGTCGGTGTCAGCCAAGATCTCCACATCTCACCTATAACTACCTATGTATGTAGTTACCTTGGCTGACACCGACTCCAAAAATAACAATCTTACGAAATAATTTTTTTACTTTTTAGTGCATTTTTTTAGGTCGTTTTTCGTTTTGTTAAAATTTTTGTTTTCCTTCTCTTTTTTTCGCTTTCGTTATTTAAATTTTTCTATAAAAGTAAGTGCGTCTTTTACGACGTGTATTTTAAAAGAATAAAAAAAATGTTAAGTTTTCTGAAAAATCTATTGAACCTTATTTTGTAATAAAAGTTCATAATATAGGTCTACAAAAAAAGGAGATATATGATTTTTTGAAAAAATAAAATAAAAAAATCTTTTCGCTGTCCTAAACATTTTTTTCTTTCTTTGGAGCATTCCAAATGTCCGTGACCGACATGTTTGGAATAGACAGGCTTGATGTTAATACTATATTACGGTTAACGTTTTCCTGAAATACTTCAACACGTCGATATTGCACCATCTCTATTTTTTTTAAGTTTCAACACTGATGATATTATGATTATGAAAATACAAAGGCTATTTATAAGTACATACATTCGAAACACTGCAAACGGTGTGAAGGCACGAAGTAAGAGGAATAATAATTTATTAGTTTTTGAGTAAAATAAACGTTAGCGGCAATCTCCACCAGCTGCCGGCACAAATTGATGGCGGTAGTGGCAAAACTTAATGAGCCTTCTCAATTTCCCTTGCTTCTAACCAACTTGCTTGCAGTAGGTACTTTTATCAATGTTAGAAATAATATGAAGTCATCTAGTTTAGTTAGGTATACCTATCACTTAAAAAAGCGGATCAAATAGAGTCAGGGTAGGAGAAAAGAATAGCCATTAAACCGTGATTCCTGTACCACCCTCTTGCTTTACATGCTGCATATAGATATTTTCGCCCGTTGTGCTACAAGGCGTCAAATATTAATATGTTTTCTTCTGAGCCTTCCGTCGAGTTAAGAGGGTAAGTCGTAAAATTGCTCCATGTAGTGAAAAGCCCCGCTTGCCTGTGTGAGTGTGTAACTACATACCCACACTGAAAAAAGCCGGTGTGCGCCACCCACGGAATCCCTTGCAAAATAAGATACTTGTAATAAAAAAACGGGGTGAACACTGAACACTGAACTGAGCTCGCATATGCATACCATTACATGCGTGACTGGGTCCACTTTGTTACAACTATTCGCTTTGATACCAAGTTTTTACTTACGCTCGGGCAATTATTTGGTCGGGTAGCTGAACTAGCGGTGTACAAGTTACGAAATTAAAGTCTTTAATGCAGAGTTGAATAAGGGGCGTCTTACTACTTTTTTCTGACCATTGAACTGAAGTTTCATTGCATGTGTAGGTAAGCCTTCCACTGAAATGGGTCATTTCTTGAAGTAAAACTTCTTCACGCACGTTTGACTTGGGGAGTAAGCTGGTGAATGCGTGAGAGGAGCGTTACGAAAAGTGTGAAAGTTGAGAGGGAAATATAAGTTAGCGAAGATATAAAGAGAGAGAGTTACGTTTCATATTACTGTAGGGGCAAGAGAGAGAGGTGCGAGCACACATTTTCTTTCTCTCTTTCTCTCATAGCCAGTTACGTTTCATATATCTAAGACATAGTGCAGGCCTATTGTCGCACACATTTTCTTTCTCTCTTCTTTTATAAGTTAGTGAAGTTTTACTTCATTCGTGTAGCAAAAGCACACTCGTTTTTTTTTTGGTTTTGGCACGTTGTCAATGTAATGTATGTATTTGTAATGGTATGATGCTGATTAATAATAACGATATTTTTGTAAAGCGCAGTTTTGTGACATTTCACGTAAAGTTCGATTTTAAATAAAATACATGTCTATTTTTATTTTTAACTTTATGAGTAAAACCTCAAATTGTAATATTTAATTTAATCAAGACAATATTAGCAAACTCAATCAAAAACCCGGAAAAAGAAAAATCAAAAAAAGATATGGGAACATCAAGTACTCGAACCCAGGACCTACGGCTTTCCGGGCCGCAACTCTACTAACTGAGCTGTTTGTCCCTATCAGATCCGGTCATTTTTAACTGTATAGGCTAAGAACTACCAACATTTTCTTAACGAATGTTTTATTGGTTGCTCACAGGTTGATTTGCTTCGCATATTCGATTATTATTTTGTAAAATCGAAACCGATTGAAACAGTCTTATTGTTATAAAGCTACATCAGTATTGTTTATTTTATAAAAAGTGTCCATTTCGATAATAAAATTTATTTGCCAAAAATTCGTTTAGTCGTATTTTCTAACCGTAATCCAATAACTAAGTACTATCAAATATTAGGTATTGGTGCGAAAGGTTTTTGCATCTCGCCTTATCTTATCCTCCGAATCCACAATAATGTATACATATTATGGTGGCAGCGAATGTGCCTGTCAAAGGCCGAAAGGATAGTCGCAATATCCCTCTGTCAGTCAAAGCAACTTACCTCCTAAGTCCAACTAGCGCCAATATCAGACAGAAAAAAGAATTTACATATCTGCCAAGGCGAAATCCCACGGGATAACCTAACGGTAATATTGCCCAACCAGGCGGGGAGCGTGATATGACGGGAAAATTATTAAATTTGGAGGAGCGGAACAAGGATGATATTTATAAATTTCTAGGCAAAAACATGTTCATTTGTAAGATCCTTTTGGCAGTAGTATAATCAGAAATTTGATAACCCATTTCTTGACGTTAAAAAATGTCAACTCTGAGGCGGCTCCCTTATCGGCCGGTAAGAAGTCGAAATATATTTTAAAATAGCTGGTTCCCGGCATGTATGGCTATGCCATTTAATAAAGAAATTGTTATTTCCTGCTTGTCCTTTCCCATTCGTCCCGTTACCCTTCCGATTACCTTCCTCTCCCGCGCCCCCTTCCCCTCCCCCCTCTCGGGTTCACAACCCCTCCCGCGAACCCCCTGGCCGCATTTCATACATTCAGTCCCGGTACATTCAGTTTTCAAACAGCTCGCGTGCCATATATTGCATTTTTTTATACAAATTTCATAATGCCAGAGCTCTCCAGCAGTTTTATACAAACCTCGTCCTAACAATAACGAACACAATCAAAAAATTATCCAGTTGGCGCAGTCGTTGTTAGAATTAATAAATAAATATCTAAAAATTGCAATGATCGTCTTATCGGAAAAATTCATTGTTTTATAGCGTAAATAGGTTAAAATTGAACGATTTTTCGGGTAGACACGTCAAATTACTTACCCCATTCTCTGTTGTTCTTTTACCTTGTGATATGATTCTTGTTGTTATTGCCGATGGCGTAGTATCGGATAACAATAGAATAACGTTCATAACGCAGTGGAAATGGGCGTACTTCAAATTCCAGAATTTGGCCGATTCGTGTCGTTTGAGCACGATCGTATAAATTTTATTCGTTGGCCAAAATATGTCCAGTCCTTTTCAAGGTAATATTTAAATTAAAAACCTGTTTCTTAATACGTTAAAATCAAATTGCATCAAATAAGTTTTCGCAAATACGATAAATTACATATACAACCAATAGGTAAAATTTTCTTCTAAAATGTTCCATATGTTCCCGATCTTATTTTTTAATCAACAACTTAATATGATCTAAATAAAAATAAAAACTATAAGCAAGAAACTCCAAACGCATCTAAATAAATGTATTTGGGAGGCGGGAATGGGTACCGTAACAATTTATTGGATAATCTTTCCTTCCTCTCCTTTGTTTCCTTAAAAGATCCTCCACACAGCATCCCCAAAGATGACATAGGCCCTGAAGGAAATTATTTTTGCTCCGGGCCTCTTGTGTGGAGCTAATATAAAAAATTGAGGTAAACAATGATTTTTTTTTTAAATACCATCAGATAAACAATTTCATTTTGTCTGGGTTCTACGAGCAAAAAGGTCTTACATAATTTAAAGATATCATTTTCTTTCATCTCAGGGAGATCCACTTTTCCACATACTTCAATAATTAAACGAACATTTCTAAAGTACGAATATAAGCCAGAATAATTAAATATATCACTTAAATTGGCAGTTGTTTAGACACAGCTAACACCAGTTAACACCGCCTCACCGAGATTGGAAAAATGAAACATTCTTACTATGTACTAAACTGTCTCACTTTCCCCCCAATATCCACAGCGAATTCCTCTCAGGGTTAAGTTGGCATTAATAAAAACGAGATATGACAATGTGATGGGAATCCGGACGACCCTCCCCCCACCCCCACCTTACTCCTACTGTTGTACACGCCGCCCTCTACATCTCACGGGCAGGGGCGGGCGAGGAAAAGATCGTATATTATGGAAAGAGAAAGATATACTTCAAACTTTGCATATACATTTTGTGGCATCATTTTCAACTAAACACTGCCACTGGAGCGATTACGGTCGAAAAATGGACTACTTTTATTTTTCTGCGATTGATTTCGGTCAAAAAATGGACCGCATTTTCTTACCATTCGTAAAACATTTATTGTAATTATTTAAAACATTTCCTTGGCCAGCTGTTTATTTTAACACGAAGCTATTGAAATGCTTAATGACCATAGATGTGGCAAATCTGAACTTCGTAGACTATTTTAGAACAATGTTAAAAATAAATTTTCAAAATATTTTTTTTCCGCCGAATTTTTAACAGCTGTTTACGGATAAAATTAAGTCCTTTTTCCATGTATATGCACTTTATTTTTTTAATTGATAAACTAACGTTTAAACAAGATTTTTATGCATAGCACAAAGGGTAGATAACAAATATTATAATCAATAATTATCAGCCTGAAACACTCATCTACATTGAAAAAATCTTCCGAGAAAAGATACTGGCCGCCAACGGGAATTGAACCCGTGACCATCTGATTGCCGGTCAGCAGCTCTGACCACTGAGCTATGGCGGCTTATCTAATACCCGCCAAATAATTCAATATATACTAGTGTTTCATTCGACAATTACTTATTATTACATTTTTCCAACTGAAAACAACCAACTTTATTTTTGTGAGAGAGGTATTTTTAATACTAAATCTCCCGCTAGGTGGCGTCGAGACTAATTATGTCTGCATTTTTTGCTGAAATACTTTAACTTGTCAAATATTAATTATTATTTTTTTAATTGATAAACTAACGTTTAAACAAGATTTTTATGCATAGCACAAAGGGTAGATAACAAATATTATAATTAATAATTATCAGCCTGAAACACTCATCTACATTGAAAAAATCTTCCGAGAAAAGATACTGGCCGCCAACGGGAATTAAAATACCTCTCTCACAAAAATAAAGTTTGTTGTTTTCAGTTGGAAAAATGTAATAATAAGTTATTGTCGAATGAAACACTAGTATATATTGAATTATTTGGCGGGTATTAGATAAGCCGCCATAGCTCAGTGGTCAGAGCTGCTGACCGGCAATCAGATGGTCACGGGTTCAATTCCCGTTGGCGGCCAGTATCTTTTCTCGGAAGATTTTTTCAATGTAGATGAGTGTTTCAGGCTGATAATTATTGATTATAATATTTGTGATATGCACTTTACATTATCAAGTATACCACAGACAAATACAGAAACCGAAAATATTATATGTTGGCCCGAAAAGTATCCCTCACGGCAGTTTCAAGTAAAAACACTCAAAATTCGCGCGATTATAAACTCCATGATTTTTTTTATAAATTCTACAAATATGATATAAACAATTAAATATAGGCTAATTCATTGGCTATATAGCACTATAATAAATTTTTATGTCTCCATGTTAAAATTCAAAGATATGATTTTTTTAATGTTGATAAAAAATTTTAAAAATGACCTTCTGGGAAATCTCAAGCAATCGAGGCAAATTTATTTCTCCCTACGTGATCGCTCCAGTGATGAAAACCAGTAACGTTGTAAAAACACCACTAAATAATCAATATAATCAACATGTTTCGAAAACCAAGATTTAAAACATAGTTGTCGAAACATGTTGAAAATATTGATTATACAGGGTGTTAAGGAACTTACTTGACTTACTTTAACCAGAGATTCCTGACATTGTTTGGAGTAAAAAATTTAAATAAAATTTTGGTCTCCGGTGACTTTTTTGATGAGAATTTAATTTTTCTTCAAAATAAAAAAAAAATTCTTCTGCATGTCATCACTGGTCATACAACCGAGAAACCGACCAACACCTTTCTGCCTCCGACTTTGCAAAACCTATGATTTTTTATGTTTTTGTAGCAAAAAAAGTCATCAAAATTGTCACCGGAGACCAAAATTTCATTTAAATTTTTTACTCCAAATAATTTCAGGAATCAATGGTTAAAGTAACTCAAGTACGTCCCTTAACACCGTGTATAGTGGTGTTTTTACGAAGTTATTTGTTTTCATTTAATTAAGAGAAAGATCTGATTATAATCACTTTTTTTAACACTATTTTACTTATTGTATTGCACCAATTGTGCGTCATAGTTATGACCTACTGCATAAAAAATTACAGTTCTTCCACATTGCACTCCATCTTTGAAAATATATACTAAGGACAATTACTTCAAGAGGATTTTAAAGCCTCAAATTGTAATATTTAATTAAATGAAGACAATATTACCGATACGCAATAAAAAATCTTAGAACAGAAAAAGATACGGTCACATCTAGGACCCGAACCCATTCCTTCGACTTGCTATGTGCCGAGCTAATGTTTATCCCATTCGGTTATATTTAACTGTATCATATGTCGACTAAGAACTACCAACATTATTTTCATTTTAGATGTGACCGTAACTTTTTCTGATTTACCTGTTTTCAGATTTTTGATTGAGTTTCGATATTATTTTCATCATTTGATGAAATAAAAGAAAATGTGTTTTTTTGGGATCTGTTCAATGGTTTTCCTTAAATTGTTTTTCATTTTGCGTTTACTGTACAACGTAATTGACAAAAAAAAAACTAATACAATCTAACCGAACCTAACCTAACTTAACATAAACTTATCTTATATATACCTTACCTATAAATACACCTTCCTGAACCCATCATATTGATAAACTTTCATCTTATCTTCTTTTATTCCTTACCTAATGAGGTGTAATCCACGTGTGATAGTTGTTTTGATTTAATGTCAACGGTTACAGTTTAAATGAAGTTAAAACTTCTCACTTCAACTGTTCTTACAGTTATGATTTGAAATTCAATGAAACGAAAAATAGCGACACTAAAAAGAGACAATACATACATCCATAGGATTTAGACTGCGAGACAATGAGATAGTGTGTTACCTGGTATGAGATGGCAACAATGTAAAAAGTAAATTATTATGAGCAAAAATGACTCGCATGGCAAATGTAAGGTTTAGGTAGATTTTTAAAGAAAAGAAGGTATTAGAAATACAAAATAAATACACATTAAATCAAAAAGGACATCATAATACTAAGGCTGTCTGGCTTGGGCTTGCTTAGATTTAAATAGTTAATTTTCGATACCGTGGTAAGTCGAAATGACGCATGATGAAATCTTCTTTTTGTGAAACGAATCTCACATCGTGAGATGGGCAGGACTCCTGAGAAGTGGCTCCCAGCCAAAATGACCCTCCAGAAACAGCAAAAGTGGATGACTCTGGATGCCAATCATCCCTCCAGGATGACTTCCAGTCAGCTCTCAAGATGGCGAGTATGACATGCCAAATATACAATCACGATTGAAGCGGTCTTCAAAAAAGGATCCGTCGTATTGCGGTCGGGGGGACCGCCCTGAGCCCCCGGCTGTGATACTAAGAATGACCAGCTCTCTTTTAAAATCTGCAGATTTGAATTTTGTTCAGGATCAGCAACTCTTGCATTAAACAATATTGCATGGATCACAACATTACCAATGCCCAAATGTGAATGGGCAAGCACTAGAAGTGCCACACACCGAAACCATAAATGAAGTGTGTATAAGAGGGTGCACATATGTTACAAATACTTTTATGTAACAAGTTTTATGTAACACACTTGTTACAAAAACTTTTATGTAACAAGTGTAATCGGTCTACTCTTTATCCGGTGCTTCGTAACTTATCGGTCTCCTCTTTGTGCGGTGCTTCGTAGCCACCAAACTCTTGTCTACTTTAGATTTCTGAAAGTTTCATTTCTACCGCGTGTGAATTGCACAATCTGATTTTTTAAATTATTTTTTTATGTATATGTAAATATGAATATACTTGTGAGTTATTTGCCACGTGCCGCCCACGCCCCGGGAAACACCGCCCGCGCGACGATAAAAAGCGATCGGGCCGCGCTTCCCGCCAAATTAGATTACCCTCACAAGCGTGGCAGTATCGTCCCTTCCCAGCCGAGGAGACGACATATTTAGCCCCGTTCCTTAGCGGGGTGACACCAGGGGGGGCGGGGGTGTCGGGGCAATGCGGGGCAATTGGGGGCCACACAGTGCGATACGGGGCTGTACGAGGCAAGCGGGGGCCACAGGGGCTGGGGGAGGCTCGGACCCCGTCGAGGCGCGTCCGACTGACTAATCAGATTAAGAATCTTCATTGATTTGTTTGAACAACATTGGCACTGATGTTGATAATTGAGACATGATACGAATGTGCATGTCTATCTGAAATATAAATGTACACATAGATACCAACATTTTATATTACGATTGTGTACGCAAGTTTATTTAATTTACTAGCGCAGACACATGAAAAATGACGGGATTTATGCAACCGAAAGTATTTATTAAAAAATAATATTTGCATCAGGATGATTAAATTTAGGTTTTAGAAATGTATCTTTCGGATGAACAAATTTATCAAAAAAAAATCGATTGCAGTTAACACGCGGTAGAAGCGAAAATGTTCCAAAACAATCTCAAACTATAAAGAACCAAGGAGCCTTGATAGGAGTATAATGCTTCGCAGGTGCTGTACGCGTAATTTCCGTTTCATCCGTGTCTAGTTTAACGTTTGTCTGAATCGGTTCGACAATTAGTTCCAATTTTGAAAATCAAAACTAATCCCAGTTCCAGAGGTCATAGAACCGTATAGACATGAATTCAAAATTATTTTTTTTAAATAAATGGAATTTACTAATTGTGCAATTTATAATTGCTAGTAACTTAAAAGGTTTTTTTTTTACTGTAAAAAAATCCACTAATATTTTCCATTTTTCGATATAAAATGGTGTTGTTTTGTATTATTACTACAACATCAAAAAAATAAAGCAAAGCTGTTACAAGTCAGCTTGTTTGCAGGTTTTACCATTCACAACGTTTTATTTTCCATTTTCCAACTTCTTGGGCAAAAATTAACATTTGTAAAAAATGAAAAAAATAGTTCTCTCAGTTGAATAACAAGATTCATATAGGTATGTAGATAACTATGAACATTACAACACACATAAGTTACATTATATGATACATGAATGTTTACACCACATTACCTACAAAAGGGTACTCAAAACGTTCAGGGAAAACTTCATACAAAGATGTTCCGCTGTATAACGTAACATCCCGGTACAAGACAGGCCCGACTACGACCGAAGTGAGTGGAAAGACTCGAGTGGCAGTGCCTGCCTTACCTCGGTGGAGCCGGGAGGGATAAACAAATAAGAAAAAAGGCCCGAGCCGCGGCGGCCGATCCTTTGCGTGTGTTTTGGTCCGTGATCTGTGACGTTAAAGGGGAGTATTCGAGGAATTTTCCGGCCGCTTGGTGCTCGCTTTCAACTGTAGCGAGCAAAAAGTAGCGCTAGTATCTAGTACCTACAGTGTAGCAGTTAGGGTACCTAGTAAATAAATACAGCCTGTAACAGATACGCTGCGATGTAGTAAATATACATACTGGCGTACCTGTGCAACTGATTATTTATAATAAATAATTAGTTAGTAGGGGTCACGATCCTCAGCAACGAAAGGTTAAAACGTCACCTACGTTATAATACACGCATTCACAGATGGCGCCAATCGAATTATTTTAAGTTTTTAATGCTTTTTGCACGTTACGCTTTAAAATATTAAGGTAAATTAATTGTTCGCGACTGTAAATATTTAATTAGAATATAAAATAAATAGTTTTGTCATTAAACAAACCCAAATCTTTCAAGAAAGGCTGAAAAATTCAATTTTGTATCGGTGACTCAATCCAATATTGTATTTTTCAGCCTTTCTTGAAAGATTTGGGTTTGTTTATGGACAAAACTATTTATTTTATATTCTAATTAAATATGTACGGTCGCAAACAATTAATTTACTTAATATTTTAAAGCGTAACGTGCAAAAAGCATTAACTTAAAATAATTTGATTGGTGCAATCTGTGAATGCGTAGATTATAACGTAGGTGACGTTTATTAACCTTAAGATTTTTTTTAACTAACGTTGCTAAAAGACAACGAAAACCTACCTAGAACTCCGTGAATTAATTTGTTTTTAAAGGCTGTCCAAAACATTGGCTCAGGAAGGAGCAGTACTTAACTTACATTTACTTGATATGATATTGAACACCAAGGTACCATACGTAATATTAGTTTTTTTTTTTTTTTTTAATTATTATTTAAAAATATAACAAGGTTACAGTTTTACAACATAATATATACATTAATATTTCAATCACTCTCATAATAAAGCAGCTGCTTGTGTTTAGGAGAGGACAACTAAAAAAAATTACATTTGTTTAAATTAAAACAAAAAATATTAGTAATTTAACAAAAAATATTAGTGATTTCATGAGAAAATACAGATAAAAGTAATAAAAATATAGGTTAGTTAAAATAAATGATTTAAAGTATTGATAAGGCAAAAACATATTTCTAAATATTCAATACTTATTTCTAGATATAATATACAATAATTTAAGTTATGAGGTGGTACTAGAATATTGTTATTTAATTTTTTTTAATATTTTTCGTAGCTTTCTTCCGATCGTATATCAAGGGGTAATTTAATAAATAATTTTATACCCTTGAATACATAGTGATGCTGTGCTGTTGTGGTTCGCACTAGTGGCACGGAAAATCCTCCAACAGATATTATTCTTTTGCTTATATTTAATTGTGGTAAATTATTTTTACTAAAAAAATCTTTATGTATTTGTGAAAGTGCAAATTTGTCATAGATAACTGTAACATAAACCGTAAACCGAAAGAAGTTGACAGGTTTTCCTATTTGTAAGTTATTCGTAATACTCATTTTCTAAGCGGCTACTAACAAGCGTGGTGCTAATTGTATACAATAAATTGATTGACAACCGTGTATGTGAAAATTTTACAAACAAACTAAAAAATTTTAAACTGATATTTATTTATTTATAAGTCATCATACATGTACAAATATTATTTATTCATTTTATAAACTTGAAATTTTTCTTAGAATTTCTTCAGGATATTTCCAAAGTAAGTCACTAAAAAATCTATGTCAGAAATAACCTAACTTTGTGTGTCAATTTGCCAAAATGCAACGTTTCCAGCTCTTTCGCAGCTAGTTACAGACATTTTTGAGGTGAAATTCGGATGAAATGACGCCTTACAGCACCTGCGAAGCGTCAAACCGCGCTCATTGGCCGCTTTGATTATGTTGCCACTTTTCAAGGCTCCTATTTGTTGAGATATGAAACGGAAATGACGCAATTTCTGCGCTCATTGGCCGCTTTGTTTATAAACTCACTTTCAAGTATTGGTTGAGATTGTTTTGGTCAAGTTTCGCATCTACCGCGTGTTAACTGCACTCGATTTTTTTATTAGTAAGAAAAAAAAAACAGAAATTGTACAGACTTTATTCAATGTGCATTTAACGCACCGTTTAACGGTTGGGAAGTTTTTTTATTATTATTAGTAAGGCTGTTATTAGAATATAGCATCACAGGGTAATCAAAAATCATGGGCAGGCTGAATTTTGCAAAAAAACACACACTTTACTCGGGTGCGTTTAGAATGGTGTTTTTTTCTTTTTATTGATAATTAAAAAAAAATGCTTTAATCCATATTCTAAAGAAGAATACTAGAAGTGCTTTCCATACAAATTTATAATGCAAATCATCGTAAGTCTCCATCCCATTTGAATTGTGTGAACGCAGTTTTATATTTAAAATATAAGGTCTGATTGGTCAAATATTTTAATCACAAAATAAGTCCCCTAATGGAGCGATTTCGGTCGAAAAATGGACCACTTTTATTTTTCTGCGATTGATTTCAGTCCAAAAATTGACCACATTTTCCTACCATTCGTAAAACATTTATTGTAATTATTTAAAACATTTCCTTGGCCAGTCGTTTATTTTAACACGAAGCTATTGAAATGCTTTATCTATTATGACCATAGATGTGGCAAATCTGAACTTCGTATACTATTTTAGAACAATGTTAAAAAAAAAAAAAAAAAAATTTCCCGCTGAATTTTTAACAGCTGTTTACAGATACAATTAAGTCTTTTTACCATAGATATGCACCTTTAATTATCAAGTATACCACAGACAACATACAGAAACCGAAAATATTCTATGTTGATCCGAATAAGTAGCCCTCACGGCAGTTTCAAGTAAAACACTCAAAATTCGCGCGATTATAAATTTAACGATTTTTTTATATATTTTTTTAAAATCCTACAAATATGAAATAAACGGTAAAATATAGGTTAAATCATTGGCTATAATAAGATCACTATAATAAGTTTTTATGTCTCCATGTTAAAATTCGAAGATATGATTTTTTTAATTTTGGCGAAAAATTTTAAAAATGAACTTCTGGGAAATCTCAAGCAATCGAGGCAAATTTATTTTTCCCTACGTGATCGCTCCAGTGGATGGCATTTCTTGTGTTCTTCTTTATTCTATGTTTTAATCGCATTTTAAAACTACATGCCCTTGTTTTTCTTGAAACAGAGACCCCAATCGATTTAACATACCGATAAAGGGAGGTATTCGGTTTAATGTTGAAGCAACGATGATAAAATATAAATTAAGGTCCCTTAGGTTAACTATAGACTTCCGAAGCACGTAGCAAGTAGCTACTAGGAACTGGGAGGGATAGGAACCATGCTTGGCGACTGGACGTCATTACAATCGCGTTACAATATGATTAGCATTCACTACTGATCGATCAATGAACACGGATTACTCTCTCAAAATATAGGTATATTTGGTTGGTGAGCCATGTTCCGTTGATAATTTATTATTAGTTAGGTACGTGGAACGTCTTTGGTTTAATGAAAAAAATATGATTTTATTGACCTCTAATTATTGGTTTTTTAAATATTAACCTGTTAAATGCCGCGAACAAAACCGAGGACATTACGCAAAGCATAACTTTCAAGTAATATTTGGTGGGTTTATTTAGAGCTAACGTATATTTTATTTAACGAAACACATTCGTTGAATATTAAACTATCTATAAAAATAACAATACTTTTGTTTATTTTATAAATTAATAGGTTTTTCGATGTTTTAGTGACCTACCATGGCTCTGCCTCTGACATATGCCATATATAATTTATTTAAAAAAATTCCGAGTGGCAAGAAGTAAATCGGGTACCTTTTAGGTCAATAACGAGAATAGCCCAAGCGATTCTGACCTTGTACTTCATACAGTTTCTTTATACATAAGGATTAAATTCGCATTTAAAAAAAAAAAAAATTACCGTGCCCACCGGTGCACAAACGGCCAAGTAAAATTAAACAAAAAAAAATTGAGAACACTCATATTTTAGGCCCGTCGAAGGTTGAATGACAGGTACCCTCAAAAATATTAATTTGGTACAATTTTACGTTACTTTAAGTAGGTTTCTAAGTAGTACGAAAGGAAAAAAATCTTTAACTTCCTAGCTCTAGGAATTCAGGGCTGGCCCTAAAACAAATGTCGCCTGGAGCGAGTAAAATTTTGGCACCCCTTGTCAAAACCAGTAGACACCTAGGTAAGTGATCACTGTCAACTGAAACCAAAAATGTTTGGATGATTTGTGTGTTTGTATAGCACGGTTTTAGTGCGATATGCAAGGCGTTTGATATTACCAGCGCCTTGCTGCATTGGAATTTCGGCGCCCGGAAGGGACTGCTTATTTTTTCGGACTTATTTTCTTAGCATATCCACTCATTATCCTGCAATTCGTGAGAATATTGGAAGTACCTTTGTAATTTAAATTTGACATATATGTTTATAAAATGTGATAACTATAACATGTCGTGAATTACCAGAATAAGCAATTTTTGTTTTACCTAAACCTGCAAACGAATCTAGCAGTCCACAATGGAGGTCCGGAAGGTACTTACTCTGATGTACGGCGGTGAGGCATATATGTAACTGGCTGAGGAAGGATGAAAGTAGACTGAATGCTGCATAAATGAGATCCCTGAGGCGTGTACTGTGAAACATTACGATCGACATGATCATGAAATGTGAAGTCGGAGACGCCCGAGAAAGACATGGCACGATCAAACGAATGTCAGATGAGTATGTACGTGACATTGTAGGAATATAAATAAATCAAGGAGTGAATTAGGTATATGGGATGCAAATGTGAGGAAGATATGACGCAAATGGCACGATCAAGTGAATAGATTCTTGTGTTGATCCATGTCGAGTTAGAATAATAGAAGAGTATGTATGACACGATGTATGAAGATGAATGAGGCAAGGCACATGTGCCAAGACCGAGTTGTTTGGCGGTTCATCCTCTGCCTACCCCTGTGGAAAACAGCCTGATGGTAAGTTACTTAGTTAGTTCTAAACAAGGAAAAGAACAAAGAACAGCAATTCACACGCAGTAGAAGTGAAACCTTCAGAAAACGAAACTTCGAGAGAATTAGACGAATGCGCATCAGGAGTAGAATAATTGTAGGGTTTATTATATTTTATTTCATTTTATTCAACGAAACACCTCACAAAAAGAAGGCCGATAGTCTACGAAGAACCGCACAAAGACACATGAGGATACCGATTATTCTATCTTGTTCTCTCGCAGGCTAAATCCTATGGAAGTACGGGTTTCTCACTTCAAAAAGCGTTGATCAAAATATTTGTGAAGAAATAAAACTTTTCAACGATTTCTTAACAACATGTTTAGAAAATGTAAGTATCTTATTTATTACAACTTTTTCAAGCCATCACATTTCCCACCCACATGCTATTGATGTGAATATGTTTTCGGGTAGGTGGGCACCGTTACACGGAGAATTGATCCCTAAAACAGGCACAATCCCCGCTTGATGCAAGACGAGGGATGACCGCCCCCACACGTCCACCGCCCCCCGTAATGCGCCGGCTCTAAACCGGTCGCCCCCATCCGCATATTGACGGTGCAAATCCTACGGACAAATTTACCGCATTGACGGATTACATCAAAAACTACCAAAAGTACCAAACCTACCCAGGCTTACATTATAACGATAAATTCATGTTGATGCGCCACGGCAAAAACTGCGGCCGGGCCGGTGACTTTGAGGCTAAATAGTGGCCATTTACATTTGATATGCATATTTGCCCCTGTTTAATATATCAATTTAAAACCAATAAACAATGCAAAACATGTTTTTGTTAAACACCGTTTCATGGCATTTTCGCTGGAATTTTGCAAATTGTTCTACTTTGGTGGTCATAAATATAATTTCGTGGTTGAAAGTGCACAGTAGTAAACAATTTATTAAACCTGCACCAGTTTTTATTATTTTTATTTTATGGTTTAACTACCATTTTTTTCTATTACTCTATGAGACTGATAAGTTTAAGGAGGTACTCTAGTTTAGAAGTCCGAATTTCGGGCGTTTTTGACGGTCGATAAAAAAAACAATAATATTTTAATTATTATTTTTTTTTATATTTTAAGAATTCACTTTTTTTTTAAAACATGTATATATATTTTACGAAGTTACACGCTGTTGAAGTAGAGGAACGTGTACAGAGAATGCCGGATACACGCATCCCAAAAAGAATTTTGACTGGACACCCAGGTGGAAAGAGAAAAGTGGGAAGAACCAGACTGAAGTGGGAAGACGAGGTAAAAGGGGATGCAGCACAGCTTCTCCAGGTACCAAACTGGAAGTCAGCCGCTGAGGGCAAGAGAAGTTGGAGGTGACTGTTGTAGGAGGCCAAAGTTCGATATGGGCTGTAGCGCCATCAAAGAATGAGAAGAATACATCTGCCCTGATGTTGGACGCTGTAACGCTGTTAAAAACGTTGGATAAAGAGGAAGACAGCGCAATACGGCATAACACCACAATAATAAAAAATCGAGTGGATTTCACACGCGGTAGAACCGAAACTTTACCAAAATAATCTCAACCAATAGGAGCCTTGAAAAATGAGGTCATAATCAAAGCGGCCAGTGAGCGCAGACCTAGCGTCATTTCCGTTTAATATCTCAACAAACTGGAGCCTTGAAAATTGACGAGCGCAGTTTGATGCTTAGCAGGTGCTATAATGCGTCATTTCCGTTTCATCCGAATTCCAAATTACAACGGGGCTAAAGAAGTTTCACTTCAATAACGAAAAATGATAAAGTAAGTACATTACAGAAATCATAAGTAAATAAGTTAACACAATAAGCACACACATAAATGCCAAAATAATAAACATGCATTAGGAAATTGCCACTTCTCACGAATGTAACTAAAAATAAAATTGGCAGTTATACCAAAATGTGTTTTTCTTTTACAAATGGTAATAAAAGAAATTGCGCACAACATATAAAAAAATAAAATGTACATCGTACAGTCAAATTTACACAGAATTCTTGTTACATTAAAAAAATGCGCATCTTTTGACAAGTCGTAAGTATTTGTTGTCTCTCCTGTCTCGCCTCCCCTCCGGATCGGGGTGTCGCTTTTCCGCCAAGAAATTTGACAATTTAAAAATGGCACACACCACATCCGAGGAGGCGCCTTTGAAGCCGTCACAGGGCCGTTTGGTAATAAAGAATCCCATCAAGCCGGGTGCTGAGGCTTGAAATGTATTTTTTATATAATTTGTGGAACGCGCATTGATTGAATTACGTTTCCGCCCAAGGAGCCGGGCGATACCACTGCCATCTGTGAGAAAAAAAGCGATAGTGGAAGAAGGAAAAAGGAAGATGCTTATTGGAACGGTACCTTCTTCGTACAGCAATATAACATTGTTTGAATACGCCAAAATAAATTTAATGAAATAAGATATATAAAGATTATTTATTAAATACGCAAAAAAATAAACAATGAATAAAAAAACAGATAAATGCGGGCATATTCGTGTTCTAGAAATAAACATTAATTATCTATCCATCCATGAAAATAAATCAGTTTAAAATATTGTATTCCCTTAATAATGAACTTACATAAATATAATTAATAATTGATCATAGACTTGCAGAAAAATCGATGTCGTATATTAAAAATAAAATGGATAACAATTTATCCAGACACTATCTAGATAGCATTTAGTTCGGGTTTAAATCTTGCAATCATAATATATAAAGATAGCACCCAATAATATGTGCGTTAAGAAAATGAAGATAATGTTAGTCGAAGAACTACCAACATTAGGTATGATACAGTTAAAAGTGACTGAATTGGATATAGACACCTTAGGTGCTTAGGTCAGTTGGTAGAACTGTTGCCATTAAAACAGTATGTCCTGGGTTAGGGTCCCAGAGGTGCCAATATCTTTTTCTGATTTTGTTTCGTTAAGTTTTCGATTGAGTTTCGCTATATTGTGCAGCGCCCTTGGGGTGATTTTTCACGAAAACGGCGCTTTATAAATCAGCCAATTATTATTATTGTCTTAATTTAATTAAATAAATATAATCATTACATTGGCCATTCTGAGTTCGGGAATCGATAAGTGAAGTGACAATAACTGTTCTAATATATAAAGGGTTTTTAAGGATGTACATGACTTACTTTAACCAGTGATTCTTGACATTATTTGGAGTTAAAAAAATTATAATTTTTTTTAGTCTCCGGTGACTTTTGAAGTAAAACTTCTTTACGCATGCTTGACTTGGGAAGTAAGCTGGCGAATGCGTGACGAGGCGTTACGATAAGTGTGATCGGGTAAGGCGAATGGAATTTGAGAGGGAGATATAAGTTAGTGAAGATAGAAAGAGAGAGAGAGTTACGTTTCGTATATTACTGTAGGGGCACGAGAAAGAGGTGCGAGCACACATTTTCTTTTTCCCTTTCTCTCATAGCCAGTTACGTTTCGTATATCTAAGACACAGTGCAGGCCAAATGTCTGTATCACACTGTAGGAGCAAGAGAGACAGAGTAGAGTCTACCTTTATAAGTTAGTGAAGTTTTACTTCAGTCGTGTGACACTCGTTTTTTTGGTTAATGTTTTTTCTTCTCCAAAACTAAACAAAAAAAAACTTACACACGTCATCACTGTTCATTCAGAAGCACCCGACCCTAACTCTTCAACACCTAGTGATTTTTAAATGAAAAAAAATACATCGCAATTGTCACCAGATACCAAAATTTCATTAACTGCTCAGGCCTCGACCATATTTTGTTAGAAGGTCAAAATATTTTCGCTTTGCAATTAAATTAAATCCAAATTAATGGAATATTTATGAAAATACCTGAAACTAAAAACTGTTTTTGAAAGGTGATCAAGTACGCTTTCTAATTTTATAATTCGAAATAAACATATACATTTTGAAATATTAAAATTTTGAATGCAAACATTAAAACCTTTTAAAAATGTTTTTTTTTTTTTATATTTCTTACACATATTTTATTATACCTGTGTATCGTCACCTTACTTTTTGTCGTTTCAAGTGAAAATAATTAATTAAAAATTCATGAAGTTTCATAACTATTTTCAAATGCGATCGGAAACTTTGGTTTCAAAAGGGCATACTTTTGAATTATTTCGTTGTTAACTTCTAGATATGAATATAACTGTGGTGTTTTCTCTTTCTAATATCGTTTAGATCATAGATTCTCAAAGTGGGTCCATTTTTTTCTATCGATGGAATTTTATATAATTTGCGTTTCGGCGCGAGGAATGTCTAGTATTATCTTCAAGAATAATATATATTTTTTTAAGAACTTTAAAACTTAAAGTGTTTAAGGGAAAAATGCAAGAAATCGGTAGAAATTCGGGTTGCGGCGGCTTAAGTTTTTTTACTCCAAATAAAGTCAGGAATCATTGGTTAAAGTAAGTCAAGTCCCTTAACACCCTGTATAAATATATCAATTCGAAACTCCTGAAGAACTAGGTGGTGATTTGGCAATTTGAGACTCATACACACCGATACAAGCTGCTGATGTAGAAATCGGTTCGAAAAATTGTTTTGCAAATATTTTTTTTTTAGCATTTGTTGAAAATACAGACAAACCGAACAGTATAGACTATATTTATACTGTATCAAGTTTATGCCTGTACCAGAGCACGACCCTCATATGTATTATTTTTAAACCGAAAAACATTTCAAATTCATTGCCAGTCGCTGTGTGCGGAATGTTGAAATACAATATCGCGTTTAATCGCTGCAGACTCAAAAATAATGGCAAACTTCAAGCGGAATCGTAATGACCAGTAAGCAGTACGTGAACGTAGCTAAATACGTGGGGATCTAAATATCAGTACCTACGCGGGGCAACAGCTGTGCCTGCATCGGCCGGGTTAAATACGCCAAACATTACACGCCGCACGCGAACAACCACCACATCACCCCCCCCCCCCCTCCTATCAGGCGGGGGCAACGTCATGATGTTATGTATCAGGACTAGTGGGATTGTGGTAAATTTTGATAAAAATGTTTTGAAAATCTAGCCCACTTTCGAAAAATCCAAGTCCAAAATGTTCTTCAAAATGCGTTTCTTGCAATCTCAACTATTCACTGTGCCCGGAAACTTTAGTATGAGAACGGAGTACGAAAGAGAACTGGTGAATATAATAACATAAAGAAGCCAAAAGCCAATTACTGCAAATATGAAAACATTGTAGAATCAGTTCAAAAAAAATTACTAAGAATGTTATCCTTCAAATGTGGACTACACGACCATCTCAGATCATACGATGTACGTCGTGATTACTTCAAGATTGATACACTTAAAACTAGAAGGCAATTGACTGATCTAATATGTTTACATAAAATTATTCACGGCCATCTTGATACTACATTATGTCTTAACAGTATTGAAATTAATGTCCCCAATTCCCATTGTTTAAGACGCCATAACATTTTTCATATTAATACATTTAAAAATAATATCGCCTACTTCAGCCCTCTGACCCAGATGTGTCGACTGTATAACAAGATAGAGTGCGCTGATGTGGATATTTTCGTTGATAATTTGTACAGTTTTAAAAAAAAAGTTCTAGCGCTGTTAAAAAGTACGAACTAATTATATTGTGTGAATTGTCCCTCTATGCATGCTCTCGTATTCCACATGTCTTTTACCACTCATTGTAATGTGTTACTTGAGTGACCGTGTATATAATTCTGTATTTTCATTTGTGATGTTTTTGTTTTTCTAATTGTATTTATTTGTATTTAATTGTACGTAATTGTAGATTTTTATAATTGTGTAATAACTGAGTTTTATAACCGGATTGTTCTCATGTAAATGTAAACATCAGTAAAACCCAGTATAAATAAATAAATAAAAAAGAACATAGTTTGCAATTGAAACCTTCAGAAAATGAAAGTAGACAAGAGTGGGAAGGCTACGAAGCACCGCAACGCACACCGCAGGCTAAATCTTATACATGTATGTATTTGTCTCTTTTTTGTGTCGCTTTGAATTTCAAATCACCACGGTGCCTAAGAAGTTTTCACTACAAAATCGAGTGTACAATTCACACGCGATAGGCGTGAAACCTTCAGAAAACTAAAGTGGACAAGGGTGGGGAGGCTACAAAGCATCGCACAAAGAGGAAGCCGAATCTACTTTATCATTCTTTCGCAGGCTAAATCCTTTAGATATGCATGTTTGTGGACATTTTTTTTATTGTCGCTGTTTTTCATTTCTACGAGTTTCAAATTACAATGGTGCTAAAGAAGTTTTCAATTTCGACATGAATATTTTTCCTTTTTTTCGGCAACTTTTGGACTTCGCTTGGACGCATTTTGAATGACGTTTAACAGCGGGTATTAACACCCTAGCAACCGATTTCTATGAGATTTGCCCTATAAAATCAGCTTACGACTTAATTTACTCGAAAAAAAAAAGTTATACCACAAATATGAACAATTATCCATATCCATAAAGAAGCCAACCAAATTATTTTTATTTGCAGAAAATCTACCTGACCCCAGGGTAGTTTTATCGCTAGATAAATTGTTGTTACACTTGTTTAACGAAAATGATCACTTCGAGTAGTAATAATAATTAAAAATAATATGTGTTGTATTTAGAAGGTAAGTATAGATTTTTTCTGAATTAAATGATGTATATATAATGTATACAGGCGTGGATGTACAGATGAAGGTACGTATTTTTTGAATTTTTTCTTCGGTGTTCACCAAACTAAGTTATTTGGAGGAATATTCTAATACGGATAAACTTAAATATTAAAATGTTTTCAAATCTATTGATTTCGGAAAAAAAATTTCTGGCCTGTATCAGCAAATAAATAAGTTACAAAAATGCATTGCTTTCTGAAACAAAAATTTGACAAATAAATTACATCTACTGCTGAAAATTGAGCGATCGACCGGGTAAATGCTTTTTTAGATATCTATGGGGTGCACGCAAATGGTGTGTAAACGATTAGAACCTTTTTTAGCTCTTCGAATAATTTTTTGACGTGAAAAATTCTTCAGCTTCTTTGTTTTATGAAACTCGATGAAACGAAACATAGCGACACCAGACAAATACTACATCTACGGGATTTAGCCTGCGAGAGAATGAGATAGTTTAATCGGTCTCCTCCTTGTGCGGTGCTACTAGTCTTCCCATTCTTGTCTACTAAGGTTTCACTTCTACCGTGTTTGAATTGCACATTCTGTTTTTTTTATTTTTTATTTGTTGCTGATATGTTATAATAATAATATTTTGATGATTTGTATAACGCCGTTTTCGTGAAAGATCACGTCGATGGCTCTGAATAATATATACCTTTATTTCATGGAATTAATGAGATCGGTAAAATTTCTCTTTTTTATTATTTGTCTCATTTTCATTTTTTTAAATAGGTGAAATATTACTGCCTCTAGTGAAAAATTCTGAAAAAGTAGAAGCTTCTTGAGATGTATTACCAAGAATCAATCGAAAAACGTTATACGACTTCCTGAAAAGAAATTTATTTAACAGCTTAATTTCTTACTTTATTGTATTCTGTTTCCCTTTATGTATTGCCAAATAATTTATTTTACGAAGATTGCGGGTAACACGATAAATTATTATCAATTTGGGATGATGATATGAGTACCGCTACCCCGGGAAACATTTATTAAGTAACCGACACCACTGCCATAGGTAATCCCAAGTGGTTTGCTGCGGTGACTTAGCAGGGGTGCACAGTTTCATGGAGCGTGGTTTGTCCAGGTCTTGGCGGTGGATGCGTCTGCCTAGCTGCTGGGTAACGGGTTGATTCGGGAGAGAAAGAGTGTACTCTCTCGACCCATCGCCTTGCAACGCAGTTTGGAGGATTGATTCATTCATTCATTCGGTCACTCCAATATCACATTAAAAATATTTTAAAAAATTTACTTTGCACTTGTGCACTCGGTATTACAATATGGAATCATAGCTTGGGGGGGTGCATATAAATCATCCCTTCTCCCACTCGAAACAATTCAAAAAATTTTAATAAAAATTATCCGAAAAAACCGTATTACTACCCAACAGTAAACGTATTTCAAGAATTCCCTGTTCCCCCACTTACAAAAATTTACGAAAAAATAGCACTACTTCAGCTACACAAAGATATATTTAAAAAAAATATTACCCCACTGCTAAATATTAGCATAAGGAATACTTCTATTGGTGGACTAACTATACCACCCATACGAACCACAACAGCACAGAATCACTATGTATATAAAGGAAAAAAATTATTTAATCAATTACCCGCCGATATGCGAACAGAAAAAAATTACGAAAAATATAAAAAAAAAATTAAATCATATTTTAGTAGTCCCACCATATAATTTTAACCCTTATTAGATATGTTTTTGACTGTTTGTTATTCCAAAGGTTTTATGTACATCCTATATATATATTTTGTTTAATTACCCTTATAATCTTTAAAAAATATGTTATTAAGTCTAAATCTATTCATAAGTTAAGTTCTTAAGTTTGTTATAAGGATTTGAAAAAAAAAAAAAGAAGTTATTATCAAGTTGTCCTCTCCTAAACACAAGCACTTGCTTTATTAGGAGAGTATATAAAATATGTAATATTAGAATGAAATAAAATTATTGTAAAAAATTTACTCAATAAAAATAAATAAAAAAAATAAAAAATAAAATCTATAATTTTTTTCCTTCTTTCGGAAGATTATTAAAAAGTTTATTTTAAATTATTTTGCATTTGTTGTGAGAAGTGTAGAAATGACAAGAGTTTTGATTTTTCATAGATGTGTTCAATTTTTAGAATATGGAATACTAGCTTTTGCACCAACCTACCAATCCTCCCCTTCCCCCAATCAATCAACAATCAAATGCGCGCCGTTTCGCATTCATAATATTATTATAGCTGTTGGCTTAGGTCAAAATGTAGATTAGTAACTATTTTATATTTCTACACTAAACATTCATACTCATATTTGAATTTTTGCTATCAAAGAAATCTCCATAGTAACCTAAAGAAATAACAATATGACAGCCCACGTCAAACATTTACTTAGCAACACGCTTTGCCAATAAACGTATAATAAATAATTTCATAACGCCACAGCTTATTCATAACGCCAGAGCTTACCAATATATATAGCCTATATTACTCGCAAATACTGTAGCTTTCGATTAGTGAAAGAATTTTTAAATTCCATTCTATATTTATTGCGTTAAAGAGTAAGTCACATCCATCCATACAAACATTCGCATTTATAATATTAGTAAGATTTTGAATAATGTCGCTGAAAGCAATGTAGATTGTTGTTTCAAAATTACTAGGTATCATCTCATTGTCTTAACAATCGCGGGTGGCAATCCTTTATAATGACTTGTAGCTAACGATATATAAGAGAGAGCCACCATCGTATCGCCCCAAGGCAGTTGCAAGTTGTGTGGGAATAGTTCCGCGCTGCGCCAACAGATGGTTGGAGCAGCCATCATTCCTCCACACCGTCACACCGCGCGTCAAACTTTTCCGACAATTCGCCGTTTAAACCGACGGCATTAATACACGGCGACGCCGATGGACCGAAGGAAGGCGTCACCAACCTTTTATGGCAAAAACTATGCTTTTCATACGCACCCTTTTAAGTCCTTTTAAGTTCTGCTTGATTCGATACGTATGCATCTATATCAGGCGCTATGTGACATTTTCTTTTACTGCTGTAGGGCTATTACCCTCCACATAGCATCTTCAAAGATAACATAGGCCCTGAGGGAAATTATTTTTCGCAGGGCCTCCTGAGTTTAGTTAATGTAAAAAAAACTTATCAACTATAATTTTATGTAAGTTATATATAGTAAATAAATATTTTCTTAGAAATCTCAGTTAGAGATGGAAACTATTGAAATTTTTAGTTAAACGTACGTATGTCTTCTCTGTGACGGAAGGCTTCGTATACACACGCGAGCCGGACCATGAATTAAGGGAAAGTAATGAAGCACCCGCAAACGGCGCGAAATGCCTCCTGCGGTTGATTTGTCATAATTATTGGCTCTGCTCGCATTTATGTTCACTAATGTATATGCAGAAAAAATATTCTGCACTTGTTTTAATAAATACTTTTTTTAAAAGAAAGACAAAGATTCCCGGGTTACAAATAACCCGAAAATATTTGAAAATCTGCTACTACCACCACAGTAAGCTGAAAATGTTGCTTGAGTCGTGATGGAGGACTTAGCCAGCCGAGGAATCGAACGCGGAACGCCAGGGTGGGACCCAAACGTGATGCCCACTCTACCGCTGACCGGTCATTTTTATTTATACCATCTGTTACTGAAATGCATTCAAGTGTTAACGAATTCTCCCGCAGCTTTTAATGTACATAAAAGATAAAAGATGTATGTAAAAGATTTATTAGCAAAAAATCATGCAATCTTCTGTATAATTTATTTGAATGATGGCTACAACACCAATAAAATAGCTTTACTTGTTAAATCTAAGAAATTTGGTTGTCACAATCGCGGCTCATGTATTGTCGGTGTGCGACGGATGCGCGGCGAGTCGCGGGGCCGATTAGCGCCAGCTGTCAGTGGAGATGCGTTATTTATCTGCGGCCATTAGCCGCGGGGAGAGGGGAACGGGATGCAAAGTTCTGGCTTTAATAAGGCGAGGGCCCGGGCCCTGTGATTGAGCGCTGGGACTGTGCCCCACTATTTATAATGCTTTTATGTCAATATGGTTGTGAGTTGCCGCCAAGTCACTAACTTTACACGTAGTTTTCAAATTTTGGAAAATTCATAATTGGCATAATTAACTATTTCATTATTGTATGTAAGTAGGTATTATATCGTATAATTTGAGATTTGCTGTCAACTTTTCCAAAAATAAATAAATAAAATTTCAAAATATTTTTTAAAAAGACATTAAAAAAATATCAGTTTCCGGTATTCTTCCAATCACAGTCCTTCCTAAACATGAAATCACAAGCACACATACTACAAATTACTCAACAATCAACTCACACTAACTTTACAATCGAGACATCCACACTCACAATACTCGAAATAGCAATAAAATCCGCATACCTCAAACACACACTACAAAATATGGAATAAAATCTCTGAACTATGTTGCCTATACACTATTTAATTCGCTTCCAGATATGTACAAGGGAATCCAGCAAAATAAAAATAATTCAGAGTAATGTTTTAAAATAATATTTTTTAAGTACGTTTAAGGATGAAACTATGTCATTTTCTTGTCATTATATTTTCTTGTTTCCGTTTCTCTTCTTTTCTTTTCCATTAAGTTGTAATCAACAATATTTGTACAGCCTTGTCCCTTTTTTCTTTAATTAATTTCTATTGTTAATTGTTCTACTCAACCTAAATCTAAATTCCAATGTAAAACTGTAAGTATTTCCTCACACCCATGAATTTTCCTCCTGTCCTAAAATGAGGTCTGTAACTCATCGGGATTGCTCTAGCTATAAATAAATAAATAATAAAAATAAAATAAAAACCTTTTCTGATATCGAGCGAACATATGGACAAAATCACCACATACGTGGTAATTTTATGACAATTAGAAAAAATTCGTTACTTTTTGAAGTGATAACTTTTTTAGCACCGTTGATTTGAAATTCAGTGAAACGAAAAATAGTAAAACGACAAACACATACATAGTTTTATGAAGGTGTCACTACAACCGCGTGTGAATCGCACCCTCTGATTTTATTTTGTAATTGGAAAAAAAACTATTTTTTAAATATAATAAATGTGTTTTATTGCGTATGGCAACTGTTTCGACTTTCTTTCAATGTAATACGTTTTGAACGGGACGACCAAATTGCGACATCAGTTCATCCAATTTCCGAGAAATGCTTGTGCCTGCTGGTGTGTGTGTGTGTCTGAGTACCACCGAAAGTTGATGGAAAGCATTGTCATCGACGAGTCTATCTGCTGAGTGTTTTAATTTTCACTTCCAAGATTTGCTTCAAATTTATTCAGGAAAACAAAATGTAAATTTTATTTTTTATTTTTGATAGTAATATTTTACATTTTATAGTATAGTTTAATAATGTTGGCCCCCATACGAATACATTTATTTAAAGCAAAAGGTGATACACTGAAAGAAATTGAAAGCAGCGTTCGTTTCCACAGAAGCGATAAAAAAATAATGTTAGTACACCCTACCAAGTTTGCATAGTGTACATCATTAAACCTTCTTTTACTCTTCGGGATTTGAACACGCGACTTCTCGTGGTGGTCACTGGTCACTACGGGTAGATATTTACATAAAATATAAATCAATAAATTGGTAAATTTACAAATTTTACTGCAGCATATTTATTCTACACTAGCCGACCCGACAGACGTTGTTCTTTCTTAGCTATGAATATTCAATTCGAACCGGAATAAAGAATTAGAAAAAAAATTATTTCAAAAACATATTATTTATTGTACCTAATGCTTTTTGATACAATTGTTTTTCCCTACGTGTCCTTTCACATTCATCCCGTTCCCCTACCGTCCCCCCTTCCTTTACCGCGTCCCCTTTCCCTCTTCGTCTTCCATCTCCTCACTCCCTACCCTCCCTCCCGCAAACCCTCCTTCCGAGTTTCTCTATCCCTCCCACCTCCCCCCTTCAACCTCCCCCTTCCGACCTCCCCCCTCCCCCTCTCCAACCTCCACACCTCTCACCTCCACCCTCCCGCATTCCATACATTCAGTCCCGGTACCTTCAGTTTTTAAACAGCTCGCGTGCCACCTATTGCAATTTTTTTATACAAATTTCATAATGCCAGAGTTCACAAGTATATATAGAAACCTTCGCGGGCGTGCTCGCAACAACTCACAAAAGTTTCCTCGCAATCGAATAGACGGTTTAGTAACGCATTTTCATGATGCCAGAGCTCGCTATTGTATATTGAAACCATCATGGGCATGCACACGTCAAATCCCCAAAGTTTCATCGCAATCGGATTAACGGTTAGCAATTCATAATTTCTTAATGCCAGAACTCATTAGTGTATATAAAAACCATTGCGGGCATGCACACATTAAATCCCCAATGTTTGAATGAAATAGGTAAAGTCGTTCTGAAGTTATGGCGTGACCAAGGGAAAAGAGATTCATTTTTATATATTGTATTGTAAGAACAATCAATCAAGTTTGGTACCTAACATAGGTTCCTATTTAAAAAATCCAATTCACAATTTTTATACAAAAAAAAACTGCCTGCTAAATTCAATTTCATCAAACGCGCGAGCTGTCAAACGTGCGAAGTTATAAGTTTGCTCGTGAATGACACGGATGTGTCGAAAACAGTCGCAGAAATTTTAAAATGAAAGTAACAATTGTACATTGAAAATTAAAACTCTTCAAACAAAATGTCTAGAAATTGTTACATAGTTAATGCCCAAGAAATACAAAAAAAGTGCGAAGTTTAAGAATTGGTTAAGTATTCTGAAATTATCCAATTTCCTGCGCAATTTTCTTAATTTTTCCTTCGGTAAGAACCTTCTTCAAAGTATTAGAAAACTTTAAAAAAAAGATGAATGAAATAGGTAAAGTTGTTGTGAAGTAATGGCGTGACCAAGGGAAACAGGGACTAATTTTTATATATAGGTATAGATTTGTTATAAAGCAGTGCTATGAGAATATGCCACTTGCATCACAATTTTTAAATTTTTTTTCCGGTTGAGGCAAATATTCTAAGACATTCCCTATATTTTATTTTTATCGTATTTTTGAAACCCTGGCGATTTTTTGAAAATTTCAATATGAAAAATCAGACCATTTTTTATAAACTGGAAAGACGGGACATAATTTTACGAGTGCACAAAAACGATAATTACGTAGCCGAAAATCATTTAAAAAAAATAACGTTTTCCACACGAATAGAAATAAATTGTACGGGGTTCTCTTCGTAACATCTGTAAGAACACCGCCATCTTTATCAAAAAATCAAACCAAAGGATAAGTTCGCATAGAACAAACAATTAATCTAGTGAACGTTAAACGAAAATTCAAAAATTCGCCGGAAATCAAAGTGTTGCCATATAAAAAAAAATTAATCAGTGTGGAATTTTAGAATATTAAGGGAACATAATCGGAGACGGTACATTTTCATGTAGTGACGTCATGAGCTCAAATAATGGATTTATTTATTTAAAAATAAAAATAAACTATACATTTCTAAATTTTTTTAATAACATTTTCGTAATATTAGTAAAAAAATCTATCCATACGATTTTTTCCAAGTCGTTATAAAATCTATGCAAGTGGCCTATTATTCTGTTGGCTAAAAATCTGTTTTCAACAATTCAGTGAAATCGGTTTATCGCTAGTGTCATGTTATTTATTATACTTTAATTTATAGAGTGGTAAAGTAAATCGCATGACACTGCTATGAATTATTGCATTTCAGGATTATTGTTATAGACACACAAGTAATGAATATTTGATTTATGACCATAAAAAAGGGTAAAAAAATCAGAGTGTGCAATTCACACGCGGTAGAAGTGAAATCTTCAGAAAACTAAATAGGAATGTATTTTAACGTCGTATATGGTTCCTGACTATTTTAAACGGTGATTTCTGGCATTGTAAAAAAAATTTGGTCTCCGATGACAATTTTTGTAGATTGTTTTTTTTCAAGAGCTTCCGAATACTTATTTATATGATGAAAAAAAAGACATAATGAAAAAGTGAAATAAGGTCAGGAATCACTGGTGAAAAGTAAGTCAGGTACCTCTCGTGGCACCCTGTATAAGACATTAATAATAATAAATAACACACCGCTTATAGAATGAATTCATTGTATTATTCTAACAACACACCAGCATTAATCTCCGAACAAGGTCCTTCAAAATCACGAATCGCCGAAAACTAATATAAATTCCACCGCACATTATGACTGTTAATTTTTCCCTCGTAAATATCATCCCGACACATAAATCAGGGCCCTACACCCCCCAGGGACCGGGGTCAGTCGTCAGGGGGAGTTGACAAACAAACCAACAGTTTGCCCGCCCGGGCTTAGTCCTGATGCCAAAAAACATATGAGGGACGATTCCGATCACGTTGTCAACGGGAAACTTTTGTAATATCCAAGACGCTCATCGTAATGACATCGCGGAGACAGAAGTTAGACCTATGTTGCTTTTACTTATATGCTTGTTCCCTGCTTTTTTATGCACGTGTATCAAGTACTTATGTTGGGTGTTGTGTAGATATTTTTGTGTCTTTTGATGCTTTATCGTAAAGTATCCGTTATATTTTTAATAATACAACTATACATGCGATATTATCTAATACTTTTTATGGAAATAGTTTTTTCTCTGCTTTTCTGAGTTGAATTCCAAGTAGTTTCATACTCAACCGAGTCATATTCGGAGACGGTTTATATCATCTATATAAATACATTTGCTTTGATAAAGACACAATTGTATCTGAAACAATCATTCTGGTTTTCCGTTTTAATATAGGTACAAGTGCAGTAATTCTACATGATATTAAAAGTAAAAAAAGGTGTAAAACTTTTTTCTAAATTTCAACATTTTTAAGTGGTTTTCAGATTTCATAATACTGTCTCAAAATTAAGACGATCGGAATCTGTACTTAATTCATACCTATGATGGGTGGTATAATTAGAATTTATTTAATTTCATAAGTTTTTAGGTATATGATTGAAATTTGCCATATGAGAACAAGGGTCGCTTATACGACTCGTTCTGGAGTTCAACAGCTCAGTTGTGGAACTATTTACCGGCCTCTGTGTCTCTTCAAGACCCATGTTTATTCCTTATACAGCATCCCCAAAGATGACATAGACCCTGAGAGAAATATTTTTCCTCAGGGCAATCATTTCTTCATTTGTGGAATTAATGTTAAAAAAAAAGTTTTTCCTGCACTGTTACCAACTTGATTCATCAGTGTTAGTTTCGCGCAAAGGACATTACTTGTATAAATTAGTCAAATATTTAGAATAATTAAGAAGACATAATTTAATAGATTTATAAGACAACATTACTCGTTCTTGGCAACGGATAAAATCTGCCAATCCGTGCTTAATCCGACATGCACCAGATGTAAGTACAGACATACAAATTTGTATGTAAAACATCACTTACAAGCCAACACATTTACCCGCTGGAGTAACGTTCTGCCATAGCGGTGACTGCAGGTGTAGGGGTAGGGATGACATGGGAAGGGGAATGGGAAGGATACGGGGGGACGTTGGGGGTGGTGTTCCAACCCCCGCTCTAATTTACTGGCCCCTTATAATCCATGTTGAAATATTAATTCCCCGTGTTGATCCAATAAGATTATTTGTCGCCATATCTGGCTCGCTTAAGTCATTACTCATTTTCGGGGATTACGCACTATTTATTCTGCTCACGAGTCACCTTCCCACTGCGGGCAGAGGTGGATGGTGGCGGGTGGAGGTCCCGCGGGACTTGTGTTGCTGTGATTGTTTTCGATGTGCGTTTTATAATTTTAAATTGCCTACAGTGGTGACATCAGTGTTATTGAGACCAACGCTTACACGGTATTGTGATATGACCAAAAAAATGAATATTATTTTGCTTTTATGAAATTCGTTAAAATCAGAGTAAAAGATGTGTTTTTTTATTACACGGGTACTTTGTTCCAATATAATACGATAAATCCACGGTCCCACGCAAGTCTTCTTGGTTCTAGAAGTATAAAGCGCCTGATGAACCTTAGCGGCCAGACATTCAGCAAAACAAAGATTGAATCCTACGAAATCAAAAAAAAAAAATATGGAAAATCAATATCCAATCTTCTTTCCACTCCAAACTAAACAGGCAAAGAAAACACAAAAGAAAGCGACATCTAGTGACTCTGAAAAAGAAAACACAAATACTAATAAAATGCCCAAATGATAGTAAAAGGTGCAACGGAATTCGATTATAAAAAAGTGAAAAAAATCATCCTTCACATTGATAAAAAAAGTTTTTCCTAGTCTCCCCACTCTTCTCTAATTTGGTTTTCTCAAATTTTTACTTCTTACGCGTGTGAATTACACACTCTGCTTTTTTTTAAATACTGCTCTAATAAAAAAATTGTTATTTTTATTGTGCGTTTTTTTAACAAAAGGTAGGGTTAGGGTACAACGTACCCCACCATACCAGATGGGTTGGTGAGCAAGAGCCAATAAGAAAAGCAAAAATATTAATCTTAGTTTTTAATGAATTTCCGTGAAGTTTTGGGATACGAGATGAAACACGGTGGAACAAGTCTTGATTATACAACAACCACACCATAAAATATGTTAATGTGTTTTGCTTTTGCAATTGAATCAGTAAAAACAATCACACGCTTAAATCTGACAGCAACATTACCGTTTAATTCTTGGTCAACGCAACCCTATTAAAATTCATATCTATTACGAGCTTTTCAGATTTTGAAATCCTCAGTTAAATGATATTATTTGAGATTAAACGCTTTCTTGCTCCTTCTATTTACTTCAGTTTGAAGAAAAAAAAAACATAAATTTGCGATTTGTGCTCCATAATCAAAAATTTATAATGTAATATAACACTTACGACATTCACAACACAACACAATCCTCAGATTTTTACGTCGCACTTTGAATTGAGATGTGTAAAATAAAACACGGAAATTCTAGCGCTTTAGCTTCTCCTCTCGGTTTATCGTGTGATTTAATACTATTTGCATAACCCCCCCCCCCCCCTACCGCCCACTCTCCCGGTGTTGAGTCCCTCCGAACAGATACATTCAACTCCCCCCTCCCCCCGAGCTCTGAAAAACTACCCCTTATCGCGTTACACAAATCGCTCGGATTTATATCAGCGCTGTTGTGTTTTTAAAGGATAGAATACACAGTAAATAAAAAAATTTAACAGTAATAGAGACGTTAACATGTTATGACGCCGTTCAAAATAATTGTGGTGTTTGCTTAGAGTTATATTTGATTTCGTCTGATACGATTTTGGATTTTCACGGCCAAAACAATTTCCATTTTCTTTAGCCAGTGGCCGTCCTTCAGTGTCCGTCATTTGACTTTCCACATCTTCCCTGATGATGAACACTGTAACGCTATCCGAATTAGTCCTTTTATGTCTGCCCTCGTGATCTGTGGAATACCTTCTCTGGCTGATCTAACTATTTTTCCTTCGTTACGTCTTTTATTTTCAGAAGGTTTCTTCGACTGGTTATAACCGTTATTTTTCTTTTTTTTACTAACACTATTATTTTTATGTTACCCATTTCAGAAGATTTATTCTACGGGCTGCTACTTCTATTTTTCTTTTGTGTAATATTAATGTAAGTACTTGAATACTGCTTACTAACCCCGTATGCATGGACATTGGAGGATCTAGAGTCGATCAAATAAATGCAGCTTTGTTCAATAAAAAAGTAGTGTACGGTGATGGAGGAAACCATATGTTTCCTTATAACGCCATTGGGAAATTGGTGGGGTCCCCTCCAATGCCCTCGTGGTACTGGAATACTCTAAAGCTGTCCGATGACCGGTCACATCTGCCATGGTGATGAACACTGAAAAGAGGAAGACAAAATGAAGAGAGGCACAATAACCCAAAAAAATAATCATGATAATTGTTTTCTTCTAGTTAAATCGTCGCGTTGATGCTTCTGATCACGTTTCCTTTGAACCCCACAATATGGTAGTGTGACATTAAGTAATTCTATCGGTAATTATTCCTGTTTCTTTCCAATTTGCTAGTTTCCGGCATCTATTGTTCATAATACTCTTAAAAATTTCATTATTCTTCTTCTTGTACGATTGGAGGAAAGAGGAAAGTTTTTCAGTTTAAAAGGCATTCGAGGAGATGCAAAAAAAAGCTTTGCCGCAGAGGAATTGGTGGAGTGGATAACAATGCGCTCTGTATAAAATCAGTAGATTGGTAGATATCAATGTAATTCCAACATTTTCTACACAAAATTTACTTAGTTAGAACATTTTTTTTTCTAATTTTTCTGACTTTCATCCTTTAAGGGCGTTCCCGTGGGAGAGGAGAAAGGGAAGGTCAATTTAGATATTAATTTTGTTCAAATGTGTAAATTTAAAAATTGTGTGGAAGATTGGAGTAAAGTTCAGACTTAGAAGACATGCAATGTTGAATGAGAGGCAGGCAATTTTAGATAAGGCTTGATAGAAGAGAGGATATTGGTTTAGAGAGGGACAACCAAAAATATGTGATCTAAAGTTAAGTCTAATTTACGAATGCAAAAATATTATATACATTAAAATAATATTCTCTCAAAATACTATATTATACCTACGTACCTAGGTTAGGTACCTATTTTACAGCTTGTCGTCGGAATTATTACTCTCACAAGCAGTTCCAATTTTGAAACCGACACTTATATTCAAAATGAATCCGAGTTCTAGAGTTCATCAAACCAGAGTTACAAAACCGAAAATAATGTTTGGTTGATTAGGTCATTAAATAGACCAAAATTACATGTCAATCATTTTTTTTATTAATTTTAATAACAGATGAGAAAGAAAAATTAAACGAAATTACGTAGGACCAGAGCTCACCATTCGAGATTTTTCTTCTTTTAAAACATCTTTAGCATCGTTGTGATTGAAACTCGGATGAAACGGAAATGACGCATAATAGTACCAACGAAGCGTCAAACTGCGCTCATTGGCCGCTTTGATTATGATCTCACTTTTCAAGGTTCCTACTAGTTGAGTTAGTTTTGGTGAAGTTTCAACTTTGAACTGCACTCGATTTTTTTATCATTTCGGCAACTAGGTTTTCTGATTAACAGCATACGGAAGTCCTGTACAAAAAAATGTGTCGCGCAAAAACTCTACAACAAAACCATCTTGCAATTTGTAGTGGAAAACAATATTTTATTTAGTGTTAATATTTAATAATGGCACAGCCCTGTTCCTGAATGGGGGGTATTTTCGCGCCCGGACAATCGTACGTGTTGTACTCATTTGCGGGCTGAATCGCTGCACCTGACGACAAATCTGCGGTCGCAAACAACAGGGGCGCGGGTTCTCCCGCTCACATGTGTACTACACTGCAGTCAGAACCGCCTATCCAACCATACAGTCATCCAGTCATCCATACAGGCAACAAGCCTACCGACCGCAGTCAAGTAAAATACTTGTTCATTTTTTGAAGTGAAACTTCTATTGTGATTTGGAATTTGGATGACACGGAAAAGACGATTACTGCACCTACTACGCATCAACTGCGCTCATTGGCCGCTTTGATTATGATGTCACTTTTAATGGCTCCTATTGGTTGAGATATGAATCGGAAATTACGCTAGGACTGCGCTCATTGCTCGCTTTGATTATGACCTCACTTTTCAAGTATTGTTTGATATTGTTTTGATAAGGTTTCGCTTCTTACACGCGGTAGAAGCACTCGACCTTTAAAGGACTTCGAAAAGGAGGAAGTTATCAATTCGACGGTTTTATTACTTTTTTAATGTTTGTTACCTCAGAACTTTCGATTGGGTGAACCGATATTAATGATTCTTTTTTTATTTGAAAGCTGAAGCTTCCCATGTGTTTCCATTTTAATTTGGTCCAGTTCTGACAATGGCATCTATGAGAAAACGATATAAGTCTTAAATATGCAATAAGTACGAATAACTCAATATTACGCCAACCGATTTCGATGATTCTTTTTTTGAAGTAAAACTTCTTTACGTACGCTAGACACTTGGGGGGTAAGCTGGTGAATGCATTACGAAAAGTTCAAATTTTAAATATTTAGACAAATTACGCGTTACGAAAAGTTCAAAGTTCAAATATTCAGACAAATTAGTGTAATTCAGATTCACTAAAAATCAAAAAATAAACAAAAATTTTAACAAAATAAAAAACGACTTAAAAAATGCACTAAAAAGTAAAAAAATAATTTCGTGTTCTTCTACAACTTAATAATCAACTTATTTTTTCTTCTCATCAATACGTAAGTACGATTGTTATTTTTGGAGTCGGTGTCAGCCAAAGTAGGTAACAAGCACATCTCACCTATAACTATGTATGCAGTTACAAACCTACCTTGGCTGACACCGACTCCAAAAATCTACATATTGATGAGTAGAAAAGGTAAGTTGATTATTAAGTTGTAGAAGAATACGAAATTATTTTTCTACTTTTTAGTGCATTCTTTAAGTCGTTTTTTGTTTTGTTAAAATTTTTGTTTATGTGAGCGTAAAATTGTTAGCCTTTTAAATTAACTTAGAAGCTTTTATGAAGATGATAGGATTATTGCGTAGTTGACCGAATGGACGCTTTTAGTATTCCTACTTCGACGGCATGGCTACGGCACGAAAGGGCAAAAAACGAACGTTCTTTATCACAATAATGTTACATCTCTTTCTTACACACTAATTAATAGTGAGACAAGCAATGTCTGCTTCCCTTTTTTTCAATAGCTCCATACAGGAGGCTCTGAGGAAAAAATCCCTCAAGGCCTATGTCATCTTTGGGGATGCTTTGTGGAGGGTCTAATAATTTCCCTAAAGAATTAATATGTCAATTTCGGGAATGCTGTGTGGAGGATATTTTTTAGGGAAAGGAAGGAAAAGATATGAGGGGTGGGAAGGAATCTAGGAGTCAATGTGTCCAGGAGAAGTATGAATCCACCCCCCCCCCCACCGCGGTGCAAGGCGATGGGTTGAGAGAGTCCGATTGGATAGGTCTAGATTATAGCAGCCTCTCCCGATCCGGACCGCCATGCAGCCTGTGGGCAGATGCATCCACAGCCAAGACCCGGACAAACCTCACCCCATGAACCCGGGCACCACTGCTAATCCACCGTACGTGAGTGTAACAACAAGGACGTGAGAACAACACTTGGGGTTACCCATGACAGAGGTGTTAGTTATCAAATAAATGGTTCCCGAGGCGGCGGTATCCGTACTGAAAATTAAAATAGTGAGACAAACAACGTCTGATTCCCTCAATCGTATTTCCGTCACCTTGCCGCGGGAATTAAAAGAGGCCCGAATAATACATGGCACGATTAAGTAAATAAAATATTTAATGTCAGAATAACCTAATAGTATCTAATAACTTATTCAAACTGCCTGATGATTTCATAGTTTTACTGATACTGCTGGTTTGCTGACAAGGTAAATAAAGTAATGCACACAGAGTTACATCTTTTTCATGATTATATTTTTTAAGTACTATAAACTAATGTATCAAACTATTTCATTTTCATTAAATTAAAATGACACAATAAAGTGAATTAGCGATTATTAAAAAAATAATGCATTAGATTTACCTACAGCAAGCAAAATTATGACCACATCCACAATAATTATCAATTTGGGAGGCGGACATGGATAGATAACACCTCTGCCATAGGTCACCCCAAGAGGTTCGCTGCGTTTAGGTTTGCCCGGGTTCATGGGGTGAGGTTTGTCCGGGTCTTGGCAGCGGATGCATCTACCCACCAGCTGCATGGCTGGCCGGATCGAAAGAGACTGATTGATTCCTCTTGACCTGTCCAGCCGGACTCTTTCCACCCATTCTCTTGCACCGCAGTTGGAGGGATGGATTCATGCGTAAGTCACTCGTGGACACACTGACCTCTAGATTCCTACCCACCCTTTATACTTTTTCCTTCACAGAACTTCCTCTTCTCCCTTTCCTTAAAAATACACTAAAAAATAGAGTGTGCAATTCACACGTGGTAGAAGTTAAACCTTCAGAAAACTAAAGTAAACAAGAGTGGGGTGGCTACGATGCACCGCACAAAGAGGAGACCGATAGGTTACGAAGCACCGCACAAAGACGAGACCGACTTCTATCTCATTCCCTCGCAAGCTAAATCTTATAGACATTTAGTATGTATTTGTCTCTTTTTAGTTCCGCTATTTTTCGTTTCATCAAGTTTAAAATCACAACGGTGCTAAAGAAGTTTTCTCATCTTGCCAACCCCAAGTGAAACCCAAAAACCACTGCAACAGGGAGATTTATAACTTACATTATTTGATGATATTAAAATTCACAACGTCACATTCCCGAGACCGAAATGACAACATGTTTGTTTTGTTTGGTTGAAGAGGGAGAGGTTTAACAATGGAACATGGAACTAGTGTCAAGGGGGAGCGCGGGTATATCCACTTATTACGTCCCTTTTTACACTGACACTTTTATTGCAGTCAGGAGAGTGCGGCCTTCACAATGGACGGTGAGATAGTTATTACTTTTATTAGCACTAATTAATAATGAGAATGTAGAGAATGAAATTTAAGGGACATTGTGTGTACTTAGTTACCTAAAGCGTATGATGTTATGTAGGAACCCACCTCCTTAAGTAATTAAGTAAATATACTTACTAGTAGTTTTTGAAAATATGTTTATAATTTTTGACTTATTAAATAAATGAAAACCAAAATTTATTCCGATATAACTAACATTTTTTAATTTTTAATTCGAAATTATAAGAATTGCCCAAAGAAAAAATTTCATCTAAGTAAGAGTTCTTTTTCAAACATTCTTAACCCATCAGGCTGATTTCGCTTTCCGGACAACTCATATAAATCATTTATCTCCCTTCCTATCACGGTATTGGAAAGAGAAAACTCCAAGTTATATATTCCAATCTAAAAATTAATCACAATTTAATTGAAATCTACTCCTTTATGAAACCAAAATTTACAACTGCAATTAGAAAAAAAACGATATTTGTGAGTTTTTAAATCATTTTTTTACTGGAAACGACATAAAAGTGAGACGATGGTAACGTTTATAACGCATTTGTCTAATAAAATATACTTAAATGTGTTTTTATATTTATTAAAAAAAGTTCAATTTTTAATATTTTTTTATGTTTGCATTCAATTTTTTTGAATGAAGACAATATTAGCGAAACTCAATCTAAGATCTGCAGACAGAAAAATCCGAAAAAGATATTGGCACCTCTGGGACTCGAACCTAGGACCATTTGCTTACATGGCAAGTGCTTTACCAACTGAGCTGAGGTGTCTATATTCAATTCGGTCACTTTTTCATATTCGGTACATAGTATTGATTATTTCGATTAGACTGTAGTAGTTTTCTTCCGATTCGTAGTAGGAATCACGACCTTTTGAACTTTGAAACCGGAACGTAAACAAATTTACAGACATAAGAAATGCCAAATGTTTAAACAGGATAAGTTTTACAGGACTTCGCTAGGCTCAGTCAATAATAATTTTAAATAATTATCATCATCTACCATATAGTATGGTCGAGCAGACCCATCGCTTCGATATGCGACGCAGTGCATTCCAGGAGCAGTCTGTTCACAGGCTTTGAAGCCATTTTCTCTGGCTTACTAAATGTCATCGTCTAATCGACTGTTCAGCCCAACCTGCACTACTTCTGACCTGATATTACTGGAATTAGCTAGGAATTGGTGCTCAAGGCATGAGGCTGAGTTCAGTTATACACAGCAACCTAGATTCTTGCATAGATTAGAATCGCGGAAATGATAACCGATTTTAGAGGCAAACCCCCATTGGCGTTTTACTGTATTATTTACGAGGCTGGATCAATAAGTGCCCGTATTAGGAATAAAGAACCAAGTTTAAAAAAAAAAAAAAAAAAGTTATATTCTTTTAGGTCACGGCCACTTTTCCCAACGTTTCTGCCATTTCATTAACCCCTCCAAAAATACGATTTGTCGTACTCTTAAAAATACGCTTCTATTTTGGCGATAACCTCCTCGTTTGAACTGATTTTTTTCTCCAAGTCATGTTTTCATGTTGGTTAATAGAAAGAAGTCATAAGTAGCCAAGTCCGATGAGAGTACGATGATGACACAGCAAATTATATTTACTATCCAATGTTAATAGCTTAATTCTACACAATTTTCTAATACCATTCTAAATTTTCAACCTGTAACAAAAAAACACATACCTAGTTACAATAATGCACACCTCGCACATTTTCTAAAAGAAAGCTCATAATATACTTATTACAATAGGTATACCCCTAACACCGCACTATTACTCCTAACAAGGCGAGGTACCCACTCAAGTTGGTAGCTGGAAATAAATGGGCTCGCAATAACGCGGCCAGTTCGCCGGCAGTAATGCCCTAATGCCAAGCCTTGATGGCGCTATAAGGCCGTAAAAACATCATCATATTGCCGACCTCGCGGATGTTTGCGACCTCTCAATCTTGCAATGGGTAATCCCCGGGTCAACCGTGGTGTTATTTGTCGGCCGCAAAAATAAACTTATGTCACCAAAGTTTTGCAGATTTAAAGACGATTTGACAAAATGGTTTAGTTTGTTGCAATGCATTTCTTATATAATGTTACTATTTTTTATCTTTGCTAACTTTTTCGGCTCTTACTTTGTTTTAATGATGTAGATCTGGGAGGTTTAAAGATAAATTATTGCTTATTACCATCTGAAGGGTTAAGAGAAGGTAAAGCGCCTGTTGACGCAGCTATATGTACATCTAACTTTCTCCATCCAACCTACTTTCCACGCCTCTCCTATTCTATAACTATATCTATATATATATGACTTACTTGTGACATTGTGGAACAAAAACTCCAAGGAGCAATCTGTCTGTTAGATAAACGAGTGCAATGATCAACTGATCTCTCAGTTCTTTAATATCAATAATGCTGAAGAAGCATCTGTGCAATAATTACCAATCTCTCAGTGTGTTTAATTGGAGTATATTTAAGTAAAAGTTATCACCTCCTGTACATGTAATATCTCGGTCACTTTAATATCGATTCGTGCGGAGACTTGTGCATTGATCAGACAAGTGATTCCTCGGTGTCATGATATCACACGAACCGGCTGTGGGAAATTAAGGTGAGTTAGATTCCTTCTTTATGCAGATGATACGGTACTTCTAACAAGTAACATTGAGGATGAACAACTTCTGCTGAATCAAGTAGTGAAGACTTGTGCGAATTTTGGGCTAGAATTGAATACAAATAAAACAAAATACATGCTCATAAAAAACAAAAATAACGCATAGGATGAAAATCTTTATATAGTTGGAACAAAACTAGAGAAGGTACAAAGTATTGTATACTTGGGCTGCAATGTAAATGATAGATGAGATCCTTCGCTTGAAATCAAATGCCGCATTGAGTAAGTTCGTGCAATCTTTATCCGCATGAAAAAGATGTTCTGCAGTCATGATTTCAACCTTGGATTACGAATGCGAATGGTCAGATGCTACGTGTTTTCGATATTATTTTATGGAATGGAAGCATGGACACTTATTGAAGAACTGATTAGGCGACTTGAGGCATTCGAGATGTGGATCTACAGAAGAATACTTAAAATAAGCTGGATGGACAGGGTTACGAATGAAGATGTTATGGTTGGGATGAATAAAGAAAGAGATATTATTAAAACTTTAAAAATCCGAAAACATTCAATATCTTGGACGATTGGTGATGACAAACCAGAGAAGTATGAGATCTTGCATCTCATAATGTAGGGAAAGATTGCCGGAAGACGGGGCTCTCGAAGAAGGAGAACCTAATGGCTGAAAAACCTGAGACAGTGGTTTGGCCAGTCTACCGTAGAGCTGTTCCGGGCAGCATTAAACAAAGCCCGCATAGCTAACATGATAGCCAACGTCCGTTAAACGGACAGGGCACAAGAAGAAGTGATTCCTTTCCGGTGTCCACTGTTCACCAAGCCATCTCCAAGTCATTAACTCTCATACCTAGTGAAATTTTATTATGATGAAGTTTCTCATGTTTTAATCCACCTAGTAAGCACCTTCCAATAAACTATGGAGTTCCGCAAGGATCCATACTAGGGCCACTACTGTTCCAAATTTATATCAATGATATTTCGCAATTAGAATTAAACGGTGAAATTTTTTTATACGCAGATGATACTGCAATATTCTACTGGGGTAAAGATCTAAACATACTACTAGAAAATGCACAAAGTGACCTAGAAAGAATTTGCATTTGGCTCCAATCAAATATCCTAACAATGAATATTAAATGTAACTTATGTACTTACGGCCGTAGTTCCCATTGGTTAATTATCAACTGTTGGCTGAAATTTTGGCTCAATACTCCCTCAAACGAACGAATTAATACGATCTTCCCAACGCAACTCTCCGACCAAAAGGCGAATCGACCGTTACTTAACTTAGTTGATCGGAGTCTCAGATTGTTTGCTCGAAAAGTTTGGAACAAAAGCTGTTAGTGAATTTAATATTTTTACATAAAACGACAAAAAAAATTATGTGATGATGACGTTAAAAATACATTAAAAGTTCCTTTGAAATTTCAAATAATAAAAAAAAACGAGTGTGCATACAGCTGAAGTAAAACTTCTGCCCCATCTATATGATAGGAAGAGAGAAAGAAAATGAGCGTGCGAACTGCTCTCTCTTGATCCTACAGTAATATGCGAAGCGTTCGCCTCGATTTTTGTAACGCTCTCGTCACGCATTCGCTAGCTTACTGCCCAAGTCAAGCGTGCGTAAAGAAGTTTTACTTCAAAAATTACACCTTTATTATTTGAAATAACCGTTTTCATCACCTTTCAAAAACAGTTTTTAGTTTTCGGATTCGTATATTCCATTTATTTAGATATTTTTATTTTATACGAGATATTATATTTAATAGGATTTTATTGCAAAGCGGATATATTTTAACTTTCTGAGAGAATATGCCCTAAAACGATATTCGATAGTAATGTTTAAAATCAATTATGTAATAACAGCTTGGACAACATACGAATAGCCATCACATTTTTAGAAACATTTTCCGAAACAAATTCGAAATCGTTTGGTTTTCCTGAAATTCCAACTTTTCTATGGATACAAATGATCGTAATCGCTTTCATGAAAGGTAATTCCAAGCTAGCTTTCCGTACGTAAAGCTGTGTAAAACTATGTTTTCAATTGGTCATAAAAATAGTAATCGAAAACATACGTTCAGAAAATAAGGGCAGTAGATATGACTACTAAGTTAAAAATAAATAAACAATTTAAAATTGTTTTATTAAATGCATGAAAGTGAGATACAGAACACGACTTTAAGAAAAAACGGTTTAAGTTGGAATTTTTTTTAAATGTAAGAAACACGTTTTCCAATAAACAATCAAAAGACCTCTTATCTCTGAATTCATTTCGGCCCCTTTCTTCCTTCTTCCTTTTAGCGAGGAAAAAAATGAGGGGAGTAATTTTATCTGTGACGTCATTATCACACCCTTACCATCTAATAAATTTTATGCGAGGAACAAAACATATTTAATCACAATTTTTAGTAAGTTACAAAGTGTAATATTAAAAGTTTTTTCTTCCCTCTGTACAGCCAGCGACAGAGGAAGGAGAACTAAATAAAAAACTTTTTTAAAAGACGATGCATTCTTTTGAACCCATTTTTTCGTAAATTATACACCAATGATTATTATTATAATTATTTATTTAGTCATATTAACAAATCTCAAACTAAAAATATGAAAAGAAAATATATAAAAAGATTCGGTCGCATATAGGAATTGAATCCAGGACCTCAGCCTTGCCAGTCTGACCACTGAGCGAAACCGACCCTATCCCTTGCGGTCGTATTTAACTGAATCATATTTCCAATAAGAACTATCAACATTCTCTTTAATTTCTTAATGCATATTTTTTTGGCTGATCTTGAGGTTTTGCTTAATAAATTAAAAATAGAGAATTATTATATTATGTTTAGTCACCATATCGGAATAGTTCTTGTCTTCTCCATCGCCTTTCCCTCACGCCCTCACGACTTTTAACTGACTCCGTCAGTTTTATAAATCAACCTTTATAATATAAATAAAACCTTTAATTTTTGTGCATGCACATTTATGCATAGAGAAATATTTTTTGGGTTTGTGTTTAAATTGACTCTAACGGTCGAAAATTGACGTTACATAATGTGGGCGTTTTAGTGAAAAGGGGAAACGTCATTGGCGACATTAGTTTCCATTCAAATCTACATCGAAAGTATGCAAGTATAGTACGTAGTTTGTAATCACTGTTTTTTTTTTACATTTGCTCCACACAAAAGGAACTAAGGCCCGCCACGCAGGAGGTGAGCAAACGCAACCGCCGACAGGCCCCAGACAAATCCCACCCCATTCCCTCGGGCTCGGATGCAAAATTACCAAACGCAGCGAACTACTTGGATGACCCATGGCAGAGTCATTGGTTATCCAAAAAATGTTTTTCTTAATTTGATATATATGTTACAGTTAAAACCCGTTCTTAGTTACAACGCGTTTTCTCTAGTATAAACTAATTTTCACTAAATGCCTTTATTACAACTAGAATTAACTGCTGAAAATCAGTGAAAACTAGTTCTAACTATGAAATATATTGAAATGATTGAGTTAAAACTGTTTCAACCGATGTCGAAGTTCATCGTGCTTTATTCTGATTGGTCGAGTGACATCAGGTTAGGTTAGGTTACGTTTGGTGAGATTCGGTTAGGTTAGGTTAAGTTAGGTTAGGTTAGATTAGGTTCGGTTTTTTTAATTAACAGTTATTAAATATTTTAAAGAAAAGAATCTGTATGTTCAATCCCAATTTCAGTTTTAACAAAGGCAGTTAATAAAAACTAGTTTTAACTAGAGAAAAATAACTAAAAACGGGCTTTAACTGTAACATGTAAATATATATAGCCTAGTTGATATTATAAAAAAAACATCGCTTTTGCAAAACACAAAACAAAAACTAAAGATTTTCCTAAAATAATTTCGTCAAACACAATACACAATCTGTATTTTCAATCCCAATTTCAGTTTTAACAAAGATAGTTATTAAAAACTAGAGAAAACGCGTTTTAACTAAAAGGGGTGGTTAAGCATTATAATTTGTTTTTTATTGTTTGTTCGAAAAAATATTTAAATATATTTTTATCACAGGGAACGGTAGTTACTCGCTCTTTGAAATTAACAAGGAACCTGAAATGGATTGATTTTCAAAAATAGAGCAAATAAAAAAACTGTCATTGTGCGTTTGTTTGGATATTGTTATTTTTTTCATTATGGAAAATTCCTCTTTGTAACATTGACAAGAAACTGATTTCTGTTGTATAAAATGTTGACAACAGACTAATTGTGAAATTGAACATGTTGTAATGGACAACTAATTACTTGCGCGATTCAAGACAAAAGGATTACACTTATTGATCAGAAATTTGGAGGCCTCCCGAGCTGCAGAGAATTGCATAATCAAGGTTGGTGAATTTGTTATTTTTCTTGGAGTGTAAGACTGCTCTGTTCCTTTGTGATATATTTGTTCGCGCAGGTAGAATTTCATTTTAGGATTTCCTAATCGTATATTGGGTATTAAGCCCAGAGAGCTTGGGGAATTTACACACCTCATGCTCACAATTTATAATGCATAATTATGGTCCTTCATAGCCGGATACGTTCTAGCAAGTTAATATAATATAAATGGACATTCGGTTTACGTAATTTTGGTAAATCCGGAATACCTATATTATATTGCTGGTTCTATTTATGAAGGTTTTCAGAGTCACGTAATAATTGGTGATTTTCTTGAAATACCTTCCTCTTATGGAATTTGTTGGTTATTTCGATTTTACATACTTTTTTCGGTAAATATCGGAGTACCTACCTGTATTATTGCAGGTTTTTTTGTTTAAAAAAGCAAGTCTAGCAAGAATTTGTGTAATAAATTGACAAATTTCATTGAAAGCTATTGATAGCATTTTACGTTTTCTTCTGTAAATTTCTGAGGTACCTACAGTAATTATAATTATTGTAAACTTTAATTTTTGTGATAAAGTTATTGTATTTTTTTTAAAATGCCGAGAATTACAGAAGAAACTTCAGATGATCAACCGGATCGAATGCTTGTTATGTTAACAGCTAAAAGGGAAAGACTTTTTTCACGCATTAACGATCTATTCAACTTAACAAAGAATATCTCGGATTTCGATTCCAGAAGGAATGAGACATTTATGGTGCAGTCCGAAATAATTGATCATATGCAAACACAGTTTGAAAGCATTATTGACGATATAAATGATCGTCAATTGTCCTTAAATCCAAGTTTTCAACCGGAATTTCAGGCTTTGAACGCCTTTGAAGATCTTTTCTTGAAAGTGAAACGAACCCGTAACCAGATACTGGCCACGGCACGTACACTCTCGACTCAAAATAATTCTCGCGAACCTTGCGTCATCAAGCTTCCCGCCATAGATTTGCCGAGCTTCGACGGGAAGATGGAAAATTGGGCAAAATTTTATGAGTCTTTTAAAGCTAATATACACAATAATAAACAGCTAACGGACGCTCAACGTGTTCAATATTTGGTTGGGAAATTGACGCACGGGGCGCTTAAGGTCACGGCCGGCATTTTGCCTGCAAGCGACACCTATAATATTATTTGGGGTGGTTTAGTAAAAAAGTATCAGGATAAACGTGCGTTAGGTACGTATTATTTAAATAACATTCTAGATGCCAAGGGTTGTATAAATACACCTAGCAGTCTTGATGTTTTTATTCAAAGTTTTTCCGCATCCGTTTCGGCATTGAGGCAGTTAGACATTGATGACTTAGCCGATTTTATAATTTTGAACTGTGCGTTAAGAAAAATAGATCAACAGACTGCTCAGATTTTTGAGTTGACTGTGCGGGGTAAAGAAGTGCCTTCATACACGGAATTAATTTCTTTCGTACAAGATCAAGTGAAAATATTAGAGCGTTCAAAGGGGTCATCAAGTGCCATGAATAAGCCGCCTACGGCGACTTCATCCCGTTCGAACAATTATAAATCTTTCGTCGCGAGTAATGAGAATGTACCTCGAGTACCAACTCCGCCCCCGAAATCTTGTATGTTTTGTAAAAAAACTGATCATGCAATTACTGCTTGCTCTCGGTTCAAAGGGCTAAGTTCTCCACGAGCCCGTTTTGATTTTATAAAATCAAAACATTTGTGTATAAATTGTTTTAGCGCATCACATGCTGTAAGCTCTTGTAAATCGTCGCTTAAGTGCGATTTGTGCAAAAAACCACACAATACCTTACTACATTTTGGTAGTGGGAATAATTTGAAAACAAATACTCATGTACATACGTCGGAAGTACTTACCAATGAGGAGCAGTCTTCCCCCCCTTTGGTACCATCCAGCGTCAGTGGAACGGATAATTGCAATATGCAACTAGAGGAACCCTTGCGCGTTAGCCCTTCGTGTTCGCTGTCAGCCAAAGTAACACCTAATTCGACAATTTTACTTTCAACCGCTCAAATATATGCGAAACTTAAAAATGGTAACAAAATGATTGTTAGATGTTTAATTGATAATGGATCGCAGAATAATTTGATTACGGTAGATTGTTGCAAGTCGCTGAATTTGCCAATAATTCCTTTGAGTAATTCTTTTGTTAAAGGAATTGGTTCAGCTTCACGACCAATCTTCGGTTACGTCTATTTAGACATCGAGTCACGTGTGTATCCAAATAATAAATATAATATACACGCGCTTGTCGTTGATAGTGTCACTGACCAGCTGCCTAATCACTATATAACCAAAAGTGATATGAGATACTTAGAGGGAATACCCCTCGCTGACTTAACATGGAATATTCCAGGAAGTATAGACATCGTCTTAGGGGCGCAACTGTTTCCGTATATTTATTTGGGAAACAGGGTGGAATCGGGGACTAGTGCCCCCCCTGCGTTATCAACCGCTTTCGGCTTCGTGCTAATGGGTGACTACCCTCATAAAGTGACCAATACAAATATGTCATTTTCCGCACTCGCGCTAAATGATTTAGTGCAAAAATTTTGGCTGTTAGAAGAAATACCTAATATACAATTTCTGAGTCCAGAGGAGACGGAATGTGAGAATCTGTTTACTTCATCTATTTCTCGCGCTGATGACGGGAGGTATTCTGTTGCTTTACCTTTCTGTAAAGACCCGAACCAATTGGGGAATTCTCGAACTACCGCCCAGCGCCGATTTATGGCCTTGGAGCGAAAATTTAAACAATCGCCTTCTTTACAGGAGAATTATAATAAAGTTATCAGTGAATATATTGAAAACAATTACCTGTCAGAAGTCCCAGAGTCTGATATTACAGATGATGGATATTATATCCCGCATCACGCCGTCATTCGTTCTGATAAACCTATGCCTCGGATTGTGCTTGATGCTAGTGCTAAGACACATACAGGGCTGTCACTAAATGACATCTTGCATACTGGTCCCAATCTACAAGCTGATTTGTTTTTGCTTTTACTTAACTTTCGTCTTTTTCCCATCGCTATGACTGCGGACATAAAGCAAATGTATTTACAGATTGAAGTTCCAAGCAAGCATCGTAGATATTTGAGAATCTTATTTCGATTCTCCAACAACGATCTCATACGGACTTTTCAATTTAATCGGGTCCCTTTCGGACTAACGGCAAGTCCATACTTATCAATGCGGACTGTTCGTCAGTTAGCCCAAGATATGAGACCACATTTACCGGATGCTGCCAATGTGGCAGAGTCCAAGTTGTATATGGACGACCTGGTCTATTCTATTGAAGATGAATCCAGCGCCGTACGTCTTTCTCGAGAATTAATCTCGTTATTCAAGTCCGGTGCCTTTGATTTGGTCAAATGGACTAGTAATTCTCAAGTTGTACTTGAAAACCTTCCAGATTCTCACCGCAGTACGGTGGACTTTACTGTTGGTTCTAACAATACCTCTAAGGTGTTAGGCCTCTCGTGGGAACCAGTTGATGACAGCTTCTTCTTTACGACTTATTATGTCCAGGAGAAGTGTACAAAGCGGAATATACTGTCTATAGTCGCCCGCTTATTTGATGTCCTCGGCCTGGTCGCCCTCTCCATTCTGTACGCTAAATTGCTTATTAAGGAGCTATGGCTGTGCAACATTGGTTGGGATGATACTCCCCCTGAGAGCGTTATTCAAAGGTTCTCGGCACTCACACAGGAATTTCCTTTAATTTCTACGATAAAAATCCCGCGTCATGTAGGTGTCCTAAAAGACAGTACAGTGCTCATCGTTGCTTTCTGCGATGCGAGCCTGAATGGTTATGGCTGTGTGATATATTTACACACAACTGATCTGTCTGGGAATATAACCGTGAGATTGTTGTGTGCAAAATCAAAGGTCTCTCCCACCAAAGTAACAACACTCGCTCGTTTGGAGCTGTGTGCCGCGGTCTTGATGTCCAAACTAATTCGGACGGTTCAAAATAGTTATTGTTCGCGTCTTACTATTGCAGGGACTTATGCGTTTTCAGATTCTACCATTGCGCTTTCATGGATACATTCGTCGCCTCATCGATGGTCGGTGTTTGTTAGTAATCGCGTGGCTCAATGTCAGGAGAATTTGTCTCCTGAAAACTTTTATCATGTCGCCGGTAGTGAAAACCCTAGTGACTGCCTTTCTCGTGGCATGCTTCCTTCCCAGCTTATTTCACACGAATTATGGTGGAATGGACCATTGTGGATTCGCAGCCCACCCTCGGGATGGCCATTAAGACCGTTTCATTTCTCAAATATCGGTGAAATGCCTGAGCACAAAACTAATGTGCTCACTGCAATAGTTCAGCGTGAACAATCGGTCCTGAGTGAACTGGCTCAGCGTATATCCACATGGAATAAACTTTTAAGGATTGTCGTTTTTGTCCTCCAATTCGCAAAAAAGGTATCACCCTCTTCTGGAACGGTCAATAATCTTATGACTGCTGAAAAGGCTGTGATTCGTTCCGTGCAGAGTATTCATTTTATAGAAGATATTGCTGCACTCCAGAAAGGCAAATTGCCTTCAAAAAAGCTTAGGAATTTATCAGTTTTTCTCGATGAGGATAATTTGTTACGTATTGGTGGGCGGCTTTCTAAATCGGATTTACCATTTGAGGTTAAACATCCGGTTTTACTACCTAAAAATGACTGTGTTGTGAATCTTATCATCGATCATTTCCATTTCATGAACTGTCATACAGGCCCTGGACTTCTTATGTCCATCTTACGGCAGCGCTATTGGATATTAGATGCCAGGACTGTTATTAAGGCAAAAGTACGGAAATGCAATTTCTGCTTCCGCTTAAATCCGTCGCATCCTATACCGAAGATGGCAGATTTACCTTCCTATCGTGTTGTAGAAGCAAAGGCTTTCGTTCATACCGGTGTAGACTATGCAGGTCCCCTCCGTATCACGCTTGCTCGTCGGAGAGGACAACATTCACAAAAGGCATATGTCTGTCTTTTTGTATGTCTTGTAACCAAGGCCATTCATATTGAGTTGGTCTCTGACCTAACTTCAAATGCTTTCCTGGCTGCTTTCAGCCGTTTTATTTCTCGGCGTGGCCCTGTGTCATGCTTGTATTCAGATAATGGTACCAATTTTGTTGGTGCCAAGGCACAATTAGATGATCTCTATAAGTTTTTGGTTGAGTCGGAATTCGAGCCCGCTTTAAAGCGTGAACTTGCTAATCGCCGGGTTGAGTGGAAAATGATTCCACCACGCGCGCCCCATTTCGGGGGTATATGGGAATCAAATGTAAAGAGTATGAAGACTCATTTGTACCGTGTAATCGGAACTCAGCTCCTCACTTATGAAGAACTACAGACCGTTCTGGTTCAAATAGAGTGTATAATGAACTCGCGCCCACTCACAATCGCGTCTTCTGAACCCTATCCGGAAGTTATTACGCCTGCACATTTTTTAATGTCGACTCCTTTGCAGTACTTACCTGCTTCTGTTTTGACAGACGCTAAAATAAACTTTGCTCAGCGCAAGCAATTATTAGACGGCATGATTCAATCCTTCTGGAAGAAGTGGCGTTTGGAATATCTGCATACGTTGCAAGTCAGGCAGAAGTGGGCTACCACTGACCATCCTATTAAGGTTGGAACTGTCGTACTTATGGGACAGGAGGATTCGCCTCCGTTAAATTGGCCTTTGGGCGTAATAACGGATGTTCATCCTGGTACTGATAAAATCATTCGCGTTGCGACGGTAAAGACTAGATACGGACTCTTTAAACGTCCTGTTGTTAAATTATATCCCATCCCAACGCAATAATTTTGTCTTTATTTTATTTTATTTTATGTTAATATTCTATTATGATCTAATTGTTTCTGACTTAGCCAAGATATGTTTCTATTTATTGATTTGATCTTTATTTGTTTTCATATTCGTTGATTTTTTTTTTTTTTTTCTTTGAAAGTTCTGCGAACTTCCAAGGCGGGGAGCATGGTTAAGCATTATAATTTGTTTTTTATTGTTTGTTCGAAAAAATATTTAAATATATTTTTATCACAGGGAACGGTAGTTACTCGCTCTTTGAAATTAACAAGGAACCTGAAATGGATTGATTTTCAAAAATAGAGCAAATAAAAAAACTGTCATTGTGCGTTTGTTTGGATATTGTTATTTTTTTCATTATGGAAAATTCCTCTTTGTAACATTGACAAGAAACTGATTTCTGTTGTATAAAATGTTGACAACAGACTAATTGTGAAATTGAACATGTTGTAATGGACAACTAATTACTTGCGCGATTCAAGACAAAAGGATTACACTTATTGATCAGAAATTTGGAGGCCTCCCGAGCTGCAGAGAATTGCATAATCAAGGTTGGTGAATTTGTTATTTTTCTTGGAGTGTAAGACTGCTCTGTTCCTTTGTGATATATTTGTTCGCGCAGGTAGAATTTCATTTTAGGATTTCCTAATCGTATATTGGGTATTAAGCCCAGAGAGCTTGGGGAATTTACACACCTCATGCTCACAATTTATAATGCAAGGGGTTTTAACTATAATATATACATATATACATAGCCTAGTCGTCATTGTGAAAAAAAAACATTGCTTTTGCAAAAATCAAAACATAAACTAAAGATTTTCCTAAAATAATCAGACACATACAATCACAATATATAATCTGTATTTTCAATCCCAATTTCAATTTTAACAAACATAGTTATTACAAACTAGAGAAAACGCGTTTTAACTAAAAGGGGTTTTAACTATAATATATACATATATAGCCTAGTCGGTATAATGAAAAAAAACATCGCCTTTGAAAAACACAAAACAACAACCAAAGATTTTCTTAAAATAATTTCTCCAAACACATAAAAAAAAGTTGTGCTTTTGTCTGTACTCTTAGTTTCCCCGTCATATTGCGGGGGTAAGAAGGCCAGATAATAAGCCGTTAAAGCCAAGCATGAATAATTACCAAGAGATAAAGCTGCTGGAATCCATTACCTCGCAGAAAAACTTATTTAGCGGTCTCGAGGAGATTTTTTAATTGCGCCACCCCTTGCTCGGGAATATAATTGCGTTTATAAGTACCAAATACTTGTTATCATTGTTATTCCTTTTAAAAATAATGTCTTCACAAGACGACATTCTTTGCTCTTTTAAAGAGTTTTTGTTCGGAAGTAATGAATGATGCAATGTAACGGTTTTTTAAAAAGATTATGTTATTTTGTTTTTCGAGTAAAGTTATAACATTTTTGGTTGTAAAATGTAATGTTTAAAAATTTATTTTAGCTATATTGAAGACGTGGATAGATACCATGCATCTTTACCTTTTAGCAATAATATTTTTATAAGTATATAGGGTGTTCTACCACATACCATCACTCAGCCGAGTAATTGCCCAACCCCTCACTCCGATCCTAACTATATAGTAACAATTTTTTTTTTACGTTTTAAATTGAAACAAATATTACAAGTGTGCAGTTCAACACGCGGTTGACGTGAAACCTTCAGAAAACTAAAACCGACAAAAGTGGGAAGGCTACGAAGCACCGCACAAAGAGGAGGCCGATAATTCTATCTCATTCTCTCGCAGGTTAAATCCTATAGATTTTTTTTACATGAACTCCACACAGGAGGCCCTGAGGAAAATAATTTCCCTCAGGGCTTATGTCATCTTTGGGGATGCTGCATGGATGTTTTTTTTTTTAGAAAATAAAGGAGAGGAGAGTTCTGGGAAGGAAGAGGGTTTAAGGGGTGGGTAGGGATCTGGGGTTCAGTGTGTCCTAGTCATCCGCCTCCAAGACCTAGATAAACCTCACCCCATGAACCCGGGCACCCCTGCAAAATCACCAAACGTAGCGAACCACTTGGGGTGACTTATGGCAGAGGTGTTGGTTACCCAATAAAGGTTCCCGGGGCGGCGGTACCCATTTCCGCCTCCCAAATTGATGTATGTTCTGTCTCTTTTTAAGGTGAGGATGTACCTGGCTATTTAGATCTAGTCACCAAAATCGTCACCAAATAAGCCATTTTATTTCTGAATGGTGGTCTTACTCCAAAGAGTAGGTACCTTCCATTCAGGAACGTGCCGCAAATATACCTTATAATACTTTAAACGATCAAAATACAAGACAATCAAATAAAATAAAAAATCTGAACCCTCAACCTCCGGATCGCTAGTCGATAGCCTATAGAGGCTGTCCTAACCTAACTCTGGCAATCTGAGTTTTTTATTGTACCTGAAAAGGTAAGCTTCTGTTATAATTAAATATGTTAGGTACTCACTTTCGTTTATTAAACACAAAACAATTAGCTGAGTAAATAAACAAAAATAATGTTATTTTTGCAGGTGCTAGATTCGTTAAGGAATATCAAGTGTGACACGCCGCTTCTCTTCCCACATCTGGCGCCCTAGCACGGTCGATCGATAAGGATTGACAGGATAACTTTCGGTAACTTCTCATCGTTCCCTATGACAACTGCAGATCGCTAACGTACACACAACAGTTGACGTCGAATATATTAAGAACATTAAGTTATTGTAAACTGTTATTTATTCGTTGGCAATCTGCAGTCATTCTAGGGAACGATGAGAAGCTGCCTAAAGTTATCCTATCAATCCTTATCGATTGATCGTGCAAAAGGGGCCTGGTCCCGTGTATGGTGAGAGTTTTGACTCTACACAAATATCTACAATAATATAACTATTTTCAGTCTGCAACGTCATTTCCGTCGTGTGTTACAAATCATTGAAAATAAAATATTATTAAAATATGACCAAACGGTTTGTTGTAGTTCCATGTTTATTATATTGGTCCTTACATGTGAAATTGGCGTTTTGTATGGGAGGAACTTTGTATGGGAGCTTATGGGAGTTTTGAATGGGAGGTTTTTCACCTTCGCAATTTGGCTGCGGTGTTATTGATAAAACTGTTACTCGTAAATAACGCGATATTTCAAGTTTTCCATTTTGTAAACTAAGTGACGCAAAGAGAAAAAAACAATTAAGGATAAAACAAATGAATTATAATTTTCGAAACACAAATACATGATTAAATAGCTGTATAAATTTGAATTTGGAATTCCCAACCAAAGAGAAGATATTTGAGATCAAAGTTGCCAGTACGGCAAAACGCTAATTTCATATATAAGGACCCAATATTATCGTTAAATTTTGAAATAAGGGCGTTCTTTTGGAAAACCTCGTCGAAGTTGGGTAGTAACTTCAAGCTTGTAAATATGACCTACTATAAATATCGCTGCTGACATAAGTTAAAGCATATTTCATATCGGGTGTTGACTACCTTAATCGCTAGTGCAGATTTATGTGGTGCTCACCCCGCGTGACAAGCTCCACTATGCTCACCAGGCGCACCGAGCCCACTATTATAATACTCACCACAGCCACTATAATAGTACTCACCTATTACTCCCAAATCCTCGTGCGGGACACCGTGGCGCTCAGTCCTCGAAGGTAATTTACAGCCAACAAAGATGGCCTAATAACAGAGCGGAGGTGTTTGCGTCGCCTTAAGCGGTGAGTTATGACCGCAATAATACAAAGGGGCAGCCTTGCTCCTTGCCCCTTCCGCCCCACCCTGAAGGGGTATGCGATTACCCCACCCTGTTGACACCCTGATACAATGAAATAATCGTCAGGTATTTTGGGGACTTTTGGCTTAATTACGCTATCGCGTTTTTATTGCGCTTTTAAACATTTCATTTAAGCTCGTGTTTATTCGTCTTTCGCCAATGTTAATAACAAATAAACCAACAGCGGAGCTTGAAAGGGTATTCGTTGAATAAACGCAGCAGACAAAAAGGCTGTTTAATGTCACTAAAACAACTAAAAAATGTTTACTACGCTCTATGTCAAAGCCTTTTAACTTATGGTATTTCGGCCTGGGGGGGAGCCGCTGACAAGTACATTAAGACGCTTAACATAACTCTTAAAACATTAATTAGGATCATGTTAAAAAAACCTTATCTTTATCCAACGGAAAACATTCTAATAACTAATAACATACTAGACATCAGGAAACTATTCATTAAGAAGATCATTCAAATAAACTGCATTAAATCCTCACCATGCCACATAACTCACCCACAAAACACAAGAGCAAACTCGCACAATCAACTTTTTGTGCCAATAATTAAATCAACGTTTGCCCAAAAGCACGAATCCTACCTCGTACCTCTCATTTTCAACACCTTCCTAAAATAAACAACTTATTGTATCACTAAAAAAAACCGACAATGGTTATTTAACCAGTTCACTTCATAGTTACTTTAAAAAAAAAGGGCATCCATTACCAAGTTATTAGTAATCTCATCTTAGCCTTTACTCTCATTCTTAGTATTAATTTTTTATAAATAAAATATAATATGTATTATTTACACGTACAGAGATTTTTCTTAGTTTTTACTACTGCTTATGTGTTAGGCCTGCTTATATTATTATTACTGCCTATGTTTATACTTATTATTGTGTGTTGAAATTATAAATAGCTTTAGTTTTAGATTCTTGCATCACTTTGTGTATTTAATGAGTTTTTGGTTTTATGAAACTATTTAAATTCTAACAACTCCTCTTTGATTATATGATTTCGTTGTAATTTTAATAGTTATAGTTTTAGTTGCATACATTGTATCTAATGAATTTTGGTCATATGAAACTATGTCAATTACATTAATTCTTTTTTGATTATATATACTTATGTTTTTATATGTATGTGTATTGTGTATGATTATGTGCTTTATGCGAATACGTATGTATATGTATGTATGAATGTATGTGTATGTTTGAGTATGTATTAATATATGTGTACATATTTATGTGTGTATATTATATGTGTATAAATGTTTATGTGTGAAGTGTATGCATCTGTAAATATATGTACATGTACCCGTCTCAGAACAGACATAGTCTGGTGAGGCGGATTACTTACTTGTTTGTAAAAGATAATTTAAAACAATAAACTCCCGGGTTGCCGGCATTGAAATGAAAATGTTTTATTTTAGTTTAAGGATAAAGAGTTAAGTATATTTTAAAATAATTTCATGTAGCATGGAAGCCTGAACCGGCTAATTATCCAAAAAAAATTCATATTAAACGAAAAACACAGAAAACAATGCGAATCTTGACATGATTGCTGCCCGCTGCCCGCTGAATATTTGAATTTCTCGACTTTTCTCTACTAATACTTTTAATTCTTCAAGGCTACTGTTAAAGATAATAAGCATTTATTATACATATAAACCTTCTACTTGAATCACTCTATCTATTGGTGAAAACCGCATGAAAATCCATTGCGTAGTTTAAAAGATCTAAGCGCACATACAATTTGGGGGACTTCATTTTATACTATGTAATGATTACAGACTATGTGTCCATTTACAATACTCATGTGATACAAACTACACCTTTATGGGTAAATAAAATACACTTTAAATAGTAGCACTTAAATGCCTCTTGAATTCTTCAAGGCTACTGTTAAAGATGTTAACAGTTTTGGAAGCGTTATTTAACAACGCCATACCTCATGGCATGCTATGCCGAGCCAGTACGTCCTTTTGACTTTTGATTGACTTATTTTACAGAGTTCCTAAACATGAGTTTACTGACTCTAACATAATTATAAATGGATTATCTAATGATACTTTACTTTGAGTTTATTTTTTAGGTGTGATTTTTAATGTGATTAATAACTATACTGCGGCTGTATGCAGGTTTTTATTCCTTCCGGAGGACTATCTTTGGTTTTTTATATTTAAATTTATCATTTTCGCTATATTTCGCGAGCGTATTAATCGTAGGATTAGAGTGGCCGGGTAGGCCGGCGTAAAATTTGGTTGCTTGTGAGAAAATGAAGTCCTTTATCAACGGGATGTTGGAGTCTTTGTGGAGACAAGAAATTTTACTCCATTTAGGCGCATCGAGAGCCATTCTAACGGCTTTGTTTTGAAATATTTGTATTTGCTGAATGAGACTGGGTGCCGCGTGCCCCCAAACGGGACAAGCATAGGTGAAGCCGGGCCTTATTGTTGTTTTATATAAAAGTAATTTGTTGTTCGTTGATAAGCGACTTTTTTTCCCCATCATTGGATACAGTGATGATAGACATTTATTAGCTGCTTTAATTTTTCCAGTTATGTGTTTCTTCCAGGTGAGCTTGGAGTCGAGCGTTACACCTAGGTATTTAATTGACTTTTCCCATGGAACTTTTTCCCCAAACAGTCTAATGAATGGGGGTCGCCTTGGCCGTGTCTTTGAGAAAACGGTCGCGACGCTTTTAGTCGGGTTAATAGATATTCTCCACTTTTTACACCACTTTTCAGTTAGAGTGGTTTGTTTCTGTACGCGGCGTGTAGCAGTGGCCTCGACAGTTGAGCTAGAAATGATGTTAGTGTCATCCGCAAATTGAGTGATTTTAACATTATGATCCACGGGCTTAGGAATATCGCTACAATAGATGTTATATAAGGATGGTGAGAGTTGGCTACCTTGAGGGACCCCAGCTGATATGGGGCGGGATGTGGAGTATACATTTTCTATTTTGACTTTGAAGGTTCTATCTCTTAGGTAGCTGGCTATTAGTTGAATAAGTCTTAATGGATAACCAAGAGAGTACATTTTATATAAGAGGCCATAATGCCAGACTTTGTCGAAAGCCTTACTTACGTCGAGTGAGAGAATTACTGTTTTTTTCCTTATATTGAATGCCTCCGTGATGTGTTCCACAACACGCAGGAGTTGGTGAGAGGTTGAGTGACCTGCTCTAAAACCATGTTGGAAGTCTGGCAAGAATTTACTTTTATTTGTGAATGAATTTAATCGTGCTAGTATTATTTTTTCCAGGATTTTACCTAGGCATGGAAGGAGGCTAATTGGCCGATGATTCTCCGTAAATAATGGATCCTTGCCTGGTTTGGGAATTAAAATTACGTCAGCTTCTTTAAAATCCTTTGGAAAGCAACGTAGTCGGAGTGACGCGTTGCAAATGGCTGTCATGGCGCAGATGCCTTTGGTACTGAGATGTTTTAAGATCTTGTTTGAAATGCCATCGGGCCCGGCGGCTTTTTTCTTTTTTAATTTTCTAATTATGTTTAAAATTTCTTTAGGAGTTGCGCACCTGATTGGGGGGTCTTCAGGGTCTAGATTTAAGATTGCTTCTACTTTTGAATCCACTTTTGCTACGAACGCAGGATCGTCGTGATCGGTGTTTGGAGAGAATTGACTTTCAAGGCTATCTGCGAAGGCTTCTGCCTTGTCTGCAGCGGAGTAAACTTTTCCGTTTAGGCCTTGAATCGGAGAGATTTTAGTTTTAGGGCGCCTGAGTGCTTTAGAGAGCTTCCAGTATGCTGCTCTATCGTCTTCTAATGTTGAAATAAATTCGTGCCAACGCTCGTTGCGAAATTCGCTGAGGGCATCACGCACTTCTCTGTTTAGTCGATTAAGGTGTTGTTTCACTATCGGGTTGCAAGATCTTTGCCACTCCTTTCTAACAAGATTTTTTTCCCTAATAAGATCTTTAATCTCTTCGGGAATTCCGTGACGTGTTGTGACGTTGGGAATCTCATCGGACGCCTCGGTGATGCATGATTTTATTGTCTGGATAAAGTTTGAGGTAGCGGCATTTAGGGAGGCTTCGTCGGGAATTGATGTAGGTATAACTATGTTTTTAATCAGCAGCTCGGTTAATTTTTTCCATTTGATTTTAGTACGTGGGGGGTTATCGGGGACCAGGGGGTTAGAGCCTCCTGTTAGAGTGAGAAGAACTGGATCGTGGTCTGAAGAAAGTTCGTCGAGTACTCGGAGGGAGTGTAAGTGGCTAGTATTTTTAAGTATTACGATATCAATCACATCCGGACTACCGTTGAGATGATGGATCGTAGGTCTATCTGGGGCATCGACTACAATAGGATTGGTACTCGCGTACTTTGCGAGTACGTTTCCTTTTGTGTTATTCTGAATTGAGTGCCACGATTCGTGTTTGGCGTTAAGGTCCCCAGCTATTATAGTGGGAACATTTTCGGACAAGAGGCTCTCTAGTTCGGCTGGAATTAATTGACGGTTTGGGGGTACATAGACTGAAATAAATTTAAGTGGTCCCGAAGAGGTATTTATTATTACCGATGTGGATTCAATGTTAACACTAGAGAATGAATGCGCTAGACGGTGGTCAATGTTATTCTTAACCAAGATGGCGGTTCCGCCTCCTTTATTGGCTAGTCTGTCGTCACGATAGGTAATATAATTTGGTATTCTGAAGTTTTTAGATGGCTTAAGCCAAGTTTCGTTAATGAGAAATACTTCAATGCTATTACTTTGCAAGAATTCAATTATCTCATCCTTGTGAGTTATGACAGAGCCGTTGGCGTTCCAATAGGCCGTCTGCAAATTGATTAATTTAACATTTTGTCTAGACATCGTAATATCTTAAAATTGACTGGATTCTAGCCAACTCTTTGGTGGCGTTTAGGATTTGTAGTTCGATTGACGTGGTTTGTTCAATAAGCGCTTGCTTATGAACTGGGTCTAAAGTGCGCGGGGGAATATTAGGGTCGGAGGCGCGTTGAGACGCTTGGGTGGGTTGGGGCTCTCGCTCTAACCTATACTGCTGACTAGGCCCCGGGTTTGTCGGAGCACGTCTCTCCCTCTGGGAGGAACGGGGTTTGTAATAATGTGGCTCAGGCCACTTACGGTGGGCGGGGGGAGGTGGAGCTGGATTGGAGGGGGTAGGGGGGTGGAAGGGGTGGGGAGGGGGGGAAATTCCACCGAAGAGGCTGCGGGTATGGGCTGACTTTGGGCTACCGGTCTCTGAACGGCTTGCCTTTGCGGTTGACTATGCTGGTTTCTGTTATGATTATTATTATAGTTCATCTTATTATTATTATAATTCTTGTAATAATTCGAATTTTTGTTCCTATTAAAATTAAAGTTTTTTTGGGGCCTGGCAGGGCACCCTCCGTAGTTGGCTGTGTGAGCCCCTTCACACAGGGCACACTTGGCCGGGGTATCCCTGGGCTTGGTGCATTCCGAAGATCGATGCAGACCCGCGCACTTAACGCACCGTTCGCTACCATGGCAGCACGTTGCAGAGTGACCGTGCGTCTGGCAACGGAAACATTGACCTACACGCGATTTGTTCCGCAGAGATTCAACTTGAATCCTCAGGCGGAATATTGAAGTTAGGTTATTAAAAATATCCTTTCCTGCTTCGTTTTTCGTCAAAGTAACGAGAACTAGCGGGATTGGTTGTTTAGTCCTGCCGTTTTTCATACGGTGGACAGTTATTATGGGATAGTTTCGGATTAGCTCTAACTTTATCTCTTCGGGGGAGATATCCTCCGGAATTCCTCTCAGAACTACCCTTAAGGGCTTATCCTCAGGAAGCCTAAAAGTATGGAATTCTACTTTTTTAGCTAGGAGGTAACGCGTGACTGCATGATGATCACGCGGCACCTTGGTTATAATATGGAGACCGTTCCCCATATTTTTCGCCATGAAGTCGATTCCCTTGTCTTCAAGCGAGCGAAGAAGGGCCGTAGTTTCAGATTTTTTATGTATAACAATAGGTGGGATACGCGCAAATTTCTTTGGCGCATCGTCATTTGCCGTAGGCTCTACAGATCTAACTGGGGACGGAGATTTTGACCTCAGGGAGGTAAACTTGTTCTTTGTAGCCACGTCGGCTCTCGGTGACTGATGACGTTTTTTTAATAGCGGGGAAGAGCGCGGAGAATTTACTGGCGTCAGCGAACCGTTTGAATTGGTCCGTGACCGTTTACGTCTGGCTACCAGTTCGTAGCCGGATTCGTCAGAGGACGACTGACAGTCCTCCATCTCTACATTATGGTTCTCCCATGCACTAGAAGAACCTTGACTGGGTTCGGGATATAGGGTCTTCGGTGAAGAGTCAGCGGACTCTTCAAGATACGTCTGAAGGACAATCTTGGCTAAGTGGTCCTTCTCCTCAGAAGAAAGATCACGGCCAACCCGGTTGGCGATAAAAGTTCTCACGTCGGACTCGAATGGTCCTTGGGGAGATTGAGACATGTTTTTATTTTTATTATTTTTAAGTTTGAATTAAAAATAAGGTTACTTGGATGAATAAGTTGGCGAGTTGGGCTGAAGGCTACTGTTAATTACCTGAAAATTCTGAGAAAGAAAGTTGCTCGGAGCGTTACTAATTGGTTTTTTAATGGGTTTTGACGCGGGCGTCGCTACGTGAACGGAGAAATTTATATTTCTATAATGATTAAACTGTTACTATGGGGCCGATAAGAATGAAATGCATATGTAGAAAGCTATATTTTGATAGTTTGAAACAAGATTTTACTTGGTTGAAACGGAGACGATGAACTCTGCAATATAAATCAAGCAAAAGAGTGATAAAAGAAATGACTTACTGAATTTTGTAGAGAATCTCGATAGTATTGATAACTAATCACCATTCGACACTTATCACTGCAACAACACACCGGATGAACTGGTTATCACAAACACACACTATAGGCAGCGACCGTAAAATTCCGGACCACGAATGGAAACACCCCCCTGGGGTAAAAAACACTCGTAGCGATCCGGAACTATAATAACTTGGTTTTTTAAACGCAATGGAGTACGCAATTATCACAATCACATGTGCAGAGCACAATGCAAAGGAAAGAATTGAATAATAAAACTGTTAAGGCAAACGTAAGCGGGAAGGAGAACTGTATGGACAGACGTCTTATCGCTGGCGCAGGCAGAAGCGTTTTTTCAGCCAGTACGTCCATTCGGCTATGTGGTATTCATAGAAGATCTTGGTACCGTCTATGGCTGAAGTTGTTCGGTACGTATAACTTATAACATTCCAGGAGGTATGGGCTATCTATTAAATTATTCATGATTTTGTACGCCGTTATTGCAAGGGCCCCACTCCTCCTCGACTGGAGACTTTGACAACGAATTTCTGTGAGCAGATCTTCATCTAACACACTATATAAAGAGGTAATATTTGTTTGTTTGTTTGTGTGTTTGTTTGCATCGAATAGGCTCCGAAACTACTGAACCGATTTGAAAAATTCTTTCGCTGTTGGGAAGCTACACTATCCCTGGGTGACATAGGCTATATTATTTTTAAAAAAAAATAGGCATCCTTACTAAAACTTCAATAATGTAACCCAGGGTGTAAAAAAATTACCTAAAATATTCTTTAAATCGCATGCGCTGCGAAAACTATTGATGATATAATAAAATAATGTACTACGACTTTATAGAACACATCATTATTTACAAAAAAGGTTTCGACAGCATATGTCTAACTATTATGGTTACGCCACAATAAGTATTCTTTTATTTAAAAATATTAATTAATATGACGCCGCTTGAAAAGGCTCTTTATTTGTATCTTGGTTTTAATCCTTATCAAAATAAATTACTTCATATTCAAGACAGCTTCAATACCTTTATTTAACTTTTTGAATTTTTCAATTCGGATATTTAATTAGAAAGATATCACGAGTTTAAAAATATAATATTTTGTATTAGAAAAAAGTTTCGATTACGGGCCGCGCGGGAGAGGAGTCAAGAAATGCAGTGCCAGGGGGGTTAGCGGGACGGGGGAGCGGGAGAGCGGTGGCGGGGAAGGTGGAAGTGGAACGCTGGAGGGGAACGCACGGGAAAGGACATGTAAGGAGTAACATTTATTTATTTGAATATGGCATGTATATAAAAGAAAGTCCAAAAAACGTGCAGCTCGCAAAAACTCAGAAACGAGTCCCGGTTCGATCAAGGGAGTTATATGGTGTGGTAGATCTCTATCCCCCCTAGGGAATAAGGGTATCCGTTTTTACCTAAAGGTCGTGCTTTTAAAGATATAAGGGCTGAAAATTTCGCCCTCTTGAAATTTCTAGAACAGTCTTCCGGAAAGTTCTAGAAGGTTCCATAGAGCTGTAGAAAGTTGTGGAAGGAGTGGAATGATCAGGAATAGGAAATCGGGAACATCATTGTGCAACATTCCAGAACACTATCTTATTGTCCTGAGCGAAGCCGGGTAACCCAGCTAGTGATGCATAAATCGCAGGTACTCCCCGTGATTTGGTTCACTTCATGGTGCTGTCTTCCTCAAAGATATATTCCAAATTTTTTGTTTTCTATATAAACTTTGTGCAAAAATAAATGCTTAATTTTTCCTTAGGAGTACTTCTTACAGATCTGTCTCTGACTCTGCGACATCTGTTTATGTTTATATAATGCAGAGTGTTTGTGGAGGGTGGCATGGGTTTAATTTTTATAAATGTCTATAGTTTTATCAATAGACTTTAATTTTATTTTTATTACAAGACTTCGAAAACTACCCTAATCCACATTTTTATACTTTTATACTTCTTGGTGAAATTTTGTTCACTTGACATTTGAAACATGAGGAAGGTCTACACTGTCTACATTAGATTTCGAAAAACTGTGTGTAAACTGACAACGCCGAGAATATGGATAAAAGTTTGATTAATTCATAACGTTATTGTCATAAAATGGTAACAAATATAACCGTATTTTTTTTACTTGAAGCTCAATTTTTTTTCACAAAAATTTATTTTTTTGTTTTTGTTTGAAAGTAATAATAAATTATAATTAATTACTTACCTCGATTATGTCAAAATGCGATTTTACTAGCGTTTGATAAAAAATGTGTAAGTATTGTAATGCTTATGTAATCCTCCCCAAAACACGAGCATAAACGAATTTCCAAACATTTATTACATAAATTTCGCAGGGTCCATAAACAACCCCACCCAATCCCAAAATCCACAATAAAAAATACGACAACAAATAATAACAGTACCTACATAATATTTAGAATGATACGTGTTTTTTATTCGAGTCATACGCGCGCGGGACGCGGGTGGAGGGGGCGCCGCGTTCTTTATATCCTCGTCCACTTTGCGACCATTACAAGCGGCCGTCAGACAAATTGAACCAAATCCTCCGATATCCGTAAAAAAATAAATGGCCACTCGTGGATTTGCGAAGGGCCGTACAGGGGGAGGGAAGGGAGGGAAGGGCTGGCAGGTGTGGGTCCTGTGGGGGGGGGAGGCTGTGCCGGCCGCAGCCCGCAACACAACCTGAAGCTGAAGGCAGCTCGCCAATGTTACACTTCTCACAGCCACCGGCCGGCGGACATCTCTATAATTCAAGTTAATTTGACTGTGAAATTATATTTGCACTTCCGTGGGATTTGTTTGTAGCTACTACACTATCTTACTAATATTGAAAACGCGAAAGTTAGATGCATGTGTGTTTGTTACTCTTTCACGAAAAAACTACTAAATGGATTTTAATGAAACTTCACAATAATATAGCTCGTACATCAGAATAACATATAGGCTATATATAATGGTAAGCTCTGGCGTTATGAAATTTGTATAAATGAAAATGTGTGTTTTTCATATATTTTAGCGGCACGGTGGAAAGGCAGAAGGAAGGGGAACGTGAAAGGTGGGGTTCGTGGAGAGGGAAGAGACGAGGGAGGGGGAAGGCGGGGAAGGTAGAAGGTGGAAGGGAACGGGGATACACGGGAAAGGACATGCAGGGAGAATCAATTTATTTCTTTGAATGGCTGTTTAAACGCATGCCGGGGAACAGCTATTATAATATACGTTTACAATAAAAAATTAACTCTAAGACTATGTCGTTAAAGAATTTGCGATACCTATGGACTGGTATTTCAAATTCTCGTACATTTGGTTCATATATAGATGACGCTCGTCTTTTAGACACGCGATCGGTTGGCATGTATATGTCGCAGGCAAAAACGTAAAATCGCCTGAGACACTTCCCGATCTGCCTCTGATCTCAATATGATCTGCCTGATTTTGCGATCGGCCGCCGACATATACAAAAAGGGTTAAATAAAATTTTAGATCAGTTTTTAATCGACCGATAAGCCAACTCAAAATAAATGTACATAGAATAAAGACTTTATTTTGTTTACATGTATAATATTATGTGACGCCCTCCGTGGTCGAGGGGTAAGGCTTTCGACTTACAATCCGATGGTCGCTGGCTCAAATCCCGGCATGCGCAATAAATTTTATTGAATTAATTTTCAATTGTTTAATTAAAGATAATATACAGGTGTTAAGGGACGTACATACTGCCAGTGATTACTGACATTATTTGGAGTAAAAAATGGAAAATTAATTGTTGGTCTCTAATGAATTTTTTGATGTTTTTTTTTTTTTTTTTTCTTCAAAATCAAACAAAAAAAAAATCTTCCAGGTATCGCACTGGTAAATATAAGACCACCATTCAGAATTGAGTGACTTTTATTCATTCTTGCTTACACGACTTTAGCCGTGTTTGGTGACCAGATACTTCCCTACCTTTCTCATCTACATCTCCTTCCCCTCCCCACTACCTTCAGCTTCACAACATACCCCAATTCACAATTAAAAAAATACTTAGAAAAACGGCTTTATTCTATGATTATGTGGAATATTATTAAACATAATTTTGTTGGATATGTGATTGTAGGTTCAAAGAATGGTTCTATGAAACGGGATATTGTAAATTCAATTTGAAAAAAGAAACAAAAAATAATTTCCTGTTAAAACCCTGTTAAAATTATGGTTACCTGGTCGCTTATGAATTTGCAAAAAAAACTACCAATTTTGAAAATGATGATAGGTACTTAAATTCAAAGCAAATCTAAGTTGTAGAATTCAATGAAAGATTAAGAGAAAGCTTTATACCCTAGAAGCCCAATCATATTTTGTTATCTAAAAAGCCCAATCAGAGTTCAAATTTACCTACATGAATAAATACACTTGTAACGTAGTATAATCTGTGTAATTTATTATTTTTTATCATTACTTTTTCGTATTAACTTAATTTGGTACAAAATGAAATCCTTTCGGTTTGCTTCCTTTAAACAAAAAATATTTGAAAAAAACTAAACAAAATCTTCTTTCTTCTACTAACCAGTAAATGTTTTATATAATTATTTTTTCTTTATTAATGCTTTTCACGCACATCATCAAATTACGAAAAGCCCAAACATAGGTCAAATTGACCTACAACAGTACGTTAACTCCAATATGAAGGGTTTACCAAGGCAACATCGCCGTCTCCTGTGGGCTCTGGAGGGTACTAAGTTGGTTCGATCAATTAGGGCAATCAAAAGAAGTGTGCGAAAGAGAAAGCAGACATTTGTATGCTTATAGGTAAAAATGACCTAGATTGGGCTTCTAGGGTTTTTAAATATATTTCCTATTATAGAAAATATCTAAAATAATTTCCACACACAAAAATAAAATAATTTGAAATTTAAAACATCGCGTATATTTTTTCAAAATCCTAATTACAATAACTTGTACCATACAACCGAAATTACTAAAACATCATGTATGAAACTCGTAAAAACACTTTATTTAAATTGAGGATATATTTTCACACAAGATGGTTAAAAAAATAGCGCATTTTCTCCCTCGAATCTGACGCAAATATCCACGTATCACCATTATCTCAAGCCTTAATCCTTTCCTTCGCGTACAGGGATTTTTCCCTTTGGCGTAAGTTATTCATAATATATGCATTAATAAGAAGAAAGGAGGGTCGGGGCCTCGCGAACACAATGTCATTACCATCATAGTGGTGATACAATTTACTACCCCATATAAAACGGGCCTCTTTCCCTCCCCGGCCAGAAAGTCAATGGGCGCGAGCCGGGGTCAATAAACAACCAAATTCGTTGTACTTTCACTTATTTTTAGGGTCGCCATTCTATCCTCTTATTGTCCAATCCGCGCTTAAATGGATTGCAAAACTGAGTGGGAATTTCGAAACAAGTGCAATAATTTTGTTGTAAAAGGAAACATAAATAAAATAAATATTTATTAGGAGATATACTTATCAATTATATGATGATGTCAATTTATTTTAAATTGAAAACTTCTTTAAAGGATGAAACGGAAGCGAGCGACACCAAAAAGAGACAAACACATACATTCATAGGAGCCTGCGAGAGAACGATAGCAATAAAATATGTATTTATATCACGGGTATTCGGTTCCAATAAAAAAACGATAAATCCACAGTACCACGCAAGTCTCTTTTAGTCTGGCGAATCTAAGCGGCCAGACATTCAGCGGACCAAGGATCGAATCCTAAGATTTAAAAAAAAAGTATTATATTTTTGTAAAATCAATATCCAATCTTCAAATCACTAAAAAATGAACAAGAAAAAGAAAACACAAAAGCAAACGACATCTAGTGACTCCGAAAAATAAAACACATATACAATAAGATGACCAAACAATGTATTTAATAGGTACAAAAATACAGAAAAAATCGTCCTTCACAAAAAGTAAAAAAATAATTTCGTACGATTGTTATTTTTGGAGTCGGTGTCAGTCAAGGTTACTACATACATGGGTAGTTATAGGTGAGATGTGGAGATCTTGGCTGACACTAACTCCAAAAATAACAATCGTACGAAACTATTTTTTTAACTTTTTAGTGCATTTTTTGAAGTCGATTTTGGTTTTGATAAATTTTTTGTTTATTTTTAGTGATGAGCGTGCATAAAGAAGTTTTACTTCAAAAAAAGAATCATCGAAATCTGTTGGCGTAACATTGAGTTATTTGTCCATTTGTCGCGCACAAACTTATTTCAAATTTAAGAAATATATGGTTTTCTCATGAATCCCATTGTCAGAACTGGACCAAATTAAAATGAGACCACACGGGAAGCACCAGCTTTCTAATAAAAAAAAAATCATCAATATCGGTTCACCCAATCCAAAGTTCTGAGGTAACAAACATAAAAAAAAAAAAAAAAAAAATACCGTCGAATTGATAACCTCCTCCTTTTCGAAGTCGTTTAAAATATGATTCGTGGTCTCCCCACTCTTGTCTACTTTAGTTTTCTGACGGTTTAAATTCTACCGTGTGAATTACACACTCTGATTTTTTCTAATATCTTTTATTGTCATTTTCTATGTAAATACATTTATTTATGAAGTTTAGTGTTTGTTGAAGTTAAAATTTTGTTGATACTAGTTGCCTACTAATAATTCGCAGTATCTTCAATAGAAGATACAAAGGTAATAGTTATTTTAAAACATTCTGTGGTACATTTAGAGTAAGAGATATTGTAATCATATTACTACGGAAGATTTTTTTCCTATAAATTTAAATACCCTTTCAGAAAATTCGAGCAAAAATATTTTCTATTTTCTACGTAAAATTAACAAAACCAAATAAGTGATTATTCTATTGCAATGATTGCTATTAAAATTTTTCATATTAAAGATTATGATAACTATCAAAAAATATGTATTGGAGATATCAACATGAACAAAAAAAACACTGGATTAAGCGTAACTAACCATTTAAACCTAAGAAAAAGCCGATTTTCATCCCAAGGGCGCTTTCTTCTGGCTTTAAAAAGGTAATTGAAATTAGCCACGTAATATTATGCAGGTCGGGCGGGGGATGAATGGGGAGGCTGTGATTACAATCTATTATCCGGCCGTTTATCAGAGCCCACTGTGAGAACACTCCCTCAAATAAACAAGCACTTGTGCTGAGCGGCGCGCTCTCCCCTATCCACTGGGACGGGAACACATTTATTTTTATTTCATCGTACAGCGCTTTAATCGCCTGCGCTTATGCTTAATGTCGCTAATTTATAAGTATTTATTAATGTCGGCGTGTAAGACTGAATGGAAAGCTGAATAATGGTATTTTGAATGTCATGTCTTTAATTATTTTTATCAAATAAATGCAGGGAAAACGGAGAGGAATCGTTCGTTTTGAAAACTACACAGCGTTTGCAAGAATTTACGTTCAAATCAAGCGCAGGGAGGCGGTTATGGGTATCGCCGCCCCGAGTACCATTTCTTGAATATTAAACATCCCTGTCATAGGTGCCCGGGTTTGTGTGGTAAGGATTATCTAGATCTTAGCGGTGGATCTTAGCGGTGGATGGTGGAGGTGGGTGACTAAGTAAATTCTTTTGCCAAAAAAACTAATTTTCATTTCTTTCATGTTTGAGTTGATAATATACCTTGATGTTGATTTCAAATGACAGTTTGATAATGCCATCAGAAGGCGAAACAGCTGTCACGCGTAATAATAATTAAATGGCAGAATTTTTTTTTATGAATAAATAGTTTTTACAAATAAAAAATAATATTATTGAATATATAAAAGAAAATAAAATTTAAACGGAGTTTTATAAATTAAATCTGATAACAATAAATAAATAAAATCCAATGATACAGTTCTTCGGTAATGCACTAAAGTTATTTGTGTACGGTTGTTGTACTCGTAATATTATATTTATCGGTTGGTATTTAAAAAAAAAAAAAACATTTTTTTCGGTTTTTTTTTGCCAATGTTTAAATGCCAATAAGATATAAAATTTCTGAAAATTATGTTTTGATACAAGGGAGAAGTCGGGTAATAGCGTCTAGTACACTAATAAAATCAAAATTGTGTATTTTTGTAGTCAATCCCTTGAAACTTACCCCAGTGATAAAATTTATGGGGCAGTAGCTCCGCAAGCAGCTGAAATTAAACCAAGCGGCAGCACTGCGTAAGCAATTTGATACTTTCTGAAATATAGACCCAATCCTCCTTCTGCTCTCCCGAAAATACATTTTAAGAAGACGATAAATTTGCTTCGACGCTGCGAAAAGTTTATTGGACGCATTTTTTAACACATTTAAATCGTCTGAATGCGTTTCGATTCTTTTATTTTAATACGATTGAACATAAGGTTTTATTTGAATTTAAAATGGCATTCCACAAATCTCTTAAGCGCTGTAAAACGTGTAATTTCATCGAATTCTTTCACTCAACTTGCTTATTTACTGATCTTGATAACGTACGGGATATGGCATTAATGTTAAGTTTTAAAAAGTAAAATTATAAAACATAGCTGGGTTCTTAAAATTTATCTTTCTGTGTTGATTGACAACAATTATTTAGAATTTTAAAACAAAGTTTTCAGCTGAAATTTACTTTTGCAGAAAACAGTAAAGAATTCAGAGTTTTCAGAGTTTTCAGTTAGAAAGATCTTCACAAATTTCATGCATATACCAAACATACCACACAAAATACCCTGGTTGCGTGCGCTTAGTGGGAACCTACGATAAATTTCTAGTCCACTATGGCATATTATATCAACAATATTATGACAAACACGATTCATTATTGGAGGTCCAGCCACCAATATGATTTGATTGGAAAACCTCTTTAAAGGCATACCGCTGATAGATCCGTTGCAACCTTCGCCTCTAACTTGAAAACAAACATGTATTAGAAAGATAGGTTACAGTGGTGTGGCAAAGCCAAACAACGTAGTCTGTAATTAGTCTCAGCAGTAATTTTATGGGTGTCGCGAATAATTTGCAGTTCGAATTCTGAAAAGAGAATGAAGTCCGGATTGTTGCGGTGCCTTGTAATTTTCGCCAGTACCAGTACAGTATGCTTGAAAAGGATTGATTTCAATGTAACATATAATTGACCGTACAATCATTATTTTGAACAATATCTTCAAAATGGGTACGAGGCAGGGGTATATTGCAAAAACATTGTGATAATATTTTATCTCAGTTTATTAGATTCATATTTTGTATGCTGTTTTTAATTGTAGTTTAAGAGTAATTATAAATTAATAGTAGTTCTACCTCTAGCCCTAATACAAAACACTTAAAACAGTGTGTGTTTGTTTGTTAATGCTAAGCCACCATTTACACAATTGGTAGTTTGATTTTTCATTATCAAATGGATAATTTAATGCGCTTTGGCTCTTGATAGAAATAATGTTGCAAGCTTTGACTTGTTGCTTTGATCTAGAAATTCTAGGCAACAAATGTTAAGATGTCAGAGTTCACTACTGGAAAATGTTCAAATATAGATAACTAACCTACATTTATTTATTTCATATATAAGCAACCGTTGGCAGAGACGATGGATCACCAAAAAACACGGTCTTGGCACACACTCCTAGCTTCTTTCATATTTATGCATCGACACACATACATACTCTACAAATATTTGACTCTTGAAGTGGCCCGGCTCAAGAATCTGATTCACATGATCGTGCCATGTATTCCTCAGGTGTCCACGACTTCTTCTATCATTCACATTTTCGTCAAATTTCGTCTTTATATTAATTTTTTCGTCTATTCGCTCTGTATGCCCAAACCATCTGAGCGTTCCTTTCTTAATATCACTCATTACGTTTACATCAGCCTTGCATTCTTTGCGGATCTCCACATTTCTCAGGAATCTCATTTCTACAGCATTCAGTCTACTTTCATCCTTCCTCTGCCAGTTCCATCCTCATTGCCATACATCAGGGTAGGTACCAGCACTCCATTGTGGATTGCTAGCTTCGCTTATTTGGACAGTTTTTTGTTAGCGCAACCATTAATGGAATTACCTGCATTTTCCCTTTTTTCAGTGCTTTTAGTACATAATCGAAATATTTTTTCGAATTATTTTCAAATCCAAGAATTCACTTCAATGCAAAACTTTTACCTCCCGTTTAAAATTAGCATACCGAACATAAAATCATTATTTGAATTGAATTATCATAACGATAACATTCGACAGCTGGTGTTTCTATTAGACGTTTCCTCGTTCAACGTGGGTGACTGAATGTTTACAAATCATTCATATTCATTTGTAGAAAATGTAGTTGTTGCAAAAATCGTAGATTAATATTATATAACTTTTCGTCATGTTGTAGAAAGACCAAGAAATGTTTTACAGAAATTCAAATGTAACATTGTCAATCAAATGGCTATTCAGCGCCATTTTGTTTTTATATTTGTTAGATCGTCATTAAATGCCGATTCTAAGTTCGTTTTATCTTTTGAACTAATTGTAAGCAGCAGAAAATGACAACAATCGCGTTGTTAACATTGTTTATTACTTAATATGTTTACACGAAATTATTCATGATATATTTATTCACATATACATCATGATATATATATGTATGTATATATATATATTTTATTTTATTTTTCATTGCTTTGAATGGTTACATCATTTGTTGATTTTTCGACTACCATGCTAGGCTCATGCCTGTGTTATGGTGGTCGATATGATTCTAACCTGAACAATATTCATTACTTATAGACGTAATTTAAGGAGCCGTAATACTCTTACTTTAATAACAATAATGCCTACTTCAATCTCGAATGTGTAGTATGTATACTACTATTAAATTTGACTGTACAGATATCTGTGCAAACAGTCAACAGATATTAAAAACAATAAAATTAGCCATCTACTAATATGACATGTCACGGAGAATAGTTATATTTGAACTCAGATATGAATAGTTCTTATTTACTCTATTTATTATTCTCTTTTCGCATTATATTTAAAACTTATGTTTTATAATTCTAATCTCTCTTTGTATTTTTGTTTAAATCTTGTTTTTTCTAATTATTGTTAAAATCTATGCATAGAGTGTGCACACTATGTGATTGTGTGGATTATTAACATGTACGTTTATTGTTTATTGCGGTATTTTAAATTATGTACATAGTTATGTATGTCCTAATACAATCCATAAATATACATATACTTAAAATAACATAATAATAATAAAATAACACTATACCAAATCAATCACATATTTTCTCAATTTAATTTCTTTAGCTCTCTTCCAATTTTATTTCTTCTGGTAATTCTCCAAATATCTTCAATGCTCCGTACATCAATGACTTTTGACTGTGTTTTTTTCCTGAAAGGGAATCTTAGTTCATTTCTTTTCCTCGTCTCATGTATATATTTAATTTGATTTGTAGTTTTTTTTTTTTAAGAATTCAATAGACTTATGGCCATTGATTATTTTGTAGATTAACAATATAGTATTGAAGTAATTAATTTGTTTAACTCCTTCAATATTTTCTTGACTGAAGTGTACCTATTTTTCTTCAATATAGTTCTCATAGCTCTGTTTTGTAGAATTGTCATTTGTTTCATTAATCCATCGTTGGCTAAGAATAGAATGCTGCTACAGTAATTTATGTGTGGTACAATGATTGCGTTGTACACATTTTTACTGGAGACTGTGTCAAGGAATCTTCTTATTCTTCCCAATAGCGAAATTTTGTTGGCAATCTTTTTAATAATTTGTTTTGTATTTTGAGCGAAAGTCAATTTTGAGTCAATTGTTACTCCCAAATATTTAATTTCAAATACTTCTTTCAAAACTTCACTGTCTATCAATATGTCTTTTTTTGTTTGCGTTACTCGTTTTCCAATGTTCATAAATTTAGTTTTTAGTTTATTTTTCTTCAGCCATATTGATATATTATGTGGGTTTTCATTTAAATGATTCATTATGAGTTCATAATCTTCTCCTGCTATATATATCAACGCGTCGTCTGCAAATAATCTTATTTTACAATATTTCAATGCTTTTACTATATCATTAATGTACGTTGTAAAAAGAATAGGTCCGAGAATAGACCCTTGTGGTACTCTTCATTGGTTCGGAGATTGTTTCACCCACTTTTGTGGTTTGATATCTATTAGTTAAATAATCCTTGAACCATTTCAATGCTTTTCCTTTTATTCCATTTTTAGATAGTTTTTAGTTACGTTCTTTACAAAGTTAACAATATAATTTGTTCACGTTAATACTCTGTTAATGATTAAAACAATAAAAAAATTAATCATAATTTGATAAAAAGCTAAAAACGGGGACATGTCAAAAAACAAATTGGCGCTGAATGGCTATTTGCTGACTTTGTCGTACGTGAATTTCTGCGAAACAGCTTGTGCCGAAGAATTGTGAAACTGGTGGAAATTCAGATCAACCACGCACTGGAGCGACCAAGCGAAATAAATAAATTTGCCTCGATTTCCAAGAAGATCATTTTTTAAATTTCCGCCAACTTAAAAAAAATCATACCTTCGAATTTTAACATGGAGACATAAAAACTTATTATAGTGCTATAATCTTTATACAGTAGGCTTGAAAAGGATGAAATTTGCAAAGATTTATAACTAAAATAAATAAAATAAACGTACATTTTCAGTGTTAATATTTACAATGGTTTATATAAGTAAAAAAGATTAACAACAGAAAATAATATAAATATGAACAGTAGGTTGAAGAATAGAAAATAGTTACAAATTTGGGTTTTTCGTAATCCGCCTCACTAGGCTAGCCTGTGTTGAGGCAGTAATTTTTAAGTCAATTTATCTTACTTATTAACATACCTACACTTATATTAAAATATAATCATACAATAGATTTAATTAAGTTAATGCAATTGAAAGTTAAATGAATTAACCTGTATTTTACCGTTTATCTCATATTTTTAGGATTTATAAAAAAAATAGTAAAAAATCTTAAAATGTATAACCGCGTGAATCCTGTTTTTTTTTTAATTTTAAACTGCCGTGAGGGGTACTTATTCGAGTCAACATAGAATATTTTCGATTTCTGTACGTTGTCTGTGGGATACTTGATAACGAAAGGTGCATATCTATAGAAAAGTGACTTAATTTTAACCGTAATAAGCTGATCAAAAATTCGGCGGGAAAAAAATATTAAAAAAAAAAAAAAAATTTTAGCATCGTTCTAAAATAGTCTACGAAGTTCGGATTTGCGACATCTAAGGTTATAGCAGATAAAGTATTTTAATAGTTTCGTTTTAAAATAAACGGCTGGCAATGGAAATGTTTGAAATAATTACAATAAATATTTAACGAATGGAAAATTTGGTCCAATTTTGGACCGCCATCAATCGCTGAAAAATAAAAAGAAGTCCATTTTTCGACCATAATCGCTCCAGTATTTGAAACATTTCTCATTGCAAATATTTAATACATTTTTTGAAGTCTGCAAGGCATACAAATCTTCAAGAGCATAATACATAATACATAATACATAATAAACCAATAAGTAATGCTCGATTAAAATAGGGGTAATTTTTTTTATAATGCACAGAGAAATCAACTATATTTAGTGTTTCTCACTGTTACGACATTATAGATTACGTGATATTTTCCCTACCATATCAACAGAGCACGTAACAGATTCGTAGATACTTTCAGTATCGTTCCGGTGAAGGACCACTTTCAGAATAGAGACGATATTTGAAATGGCACATTTGGTGACCAGATCAAAATGAATAAATACTTCACTTCCTTACCCTTCCCCGTCTTCCTCCCTAGCTCAAAACCTTTAATCTAAAACCTCATCATCACAACATTGTTAATTACGTTATTAAAAAAAAAAACAAACCATATTTTTTTAATCAGGAAAATCGAAGCTGCTGGACAGAATAGAAATAATGGCTGCTTTCGGTAACACCGTTTACAAATCACATTTTGTCACCTGAAGGGCAAAGAGAGTCACGTTAATTAGCAGATTTAAAATAAATTAAAATAAAACCTCCGTCGTATTGATTCCAGCTCGCCACATTTTGGGACGGGGATACGGCGCACCTTTCATCAAGGATCAAAGTTAATTGATTGGCGCCTTCGTGGATAAAATCCTTAATTAGATTCCTTCGTCTGCCAAACGTTTACAGTTTCCTTTACCTGAATAATTAACGGTCTAAAAAAATACACAAAACGCCCGTTTCCTCGGTGTCGGATGATTCGCTTAGGGTCCGTCCCGGCGGGAAATGCTGCCTGAGACTTTGAAAAAAGGGTCTGAATATCACTTGCAGTAGAGTGTGATATGATTAAATCGTGGTGCATTTTTACTATTTCTCTGATATTCAAAGGAGGGTTGTTTTCTGAAGACCGCCACTTACAGTATCATGAGTGTTGCGGGGACTTTATAAGATACGACATATTTTTATACCAAACTCTGATACTTTAAAAATGCTTTTCTGTTCAAAAACCCAGTGTTCTAGATACTATTTATAAATTTAAATATCCTTACCGATAGATCCAATAGTTATAAACAAAAATTTTAACAATTCAAAAAAAGACTTAAGAAAATGCACTAAAAAGTAAAAAAAATAATTTCGTACGATTGTTATTTTTGGAGTCGGTGTCAGCCAAGATAACTACATTCATAGGGAGTTATAGGTGAGATGTGGAGATCTTGACCGACTCCAAAAATAACAATCATAATTATTTTTTTACTTTTTGGTGCATTTTTTTAAGTCGTTTTTTGTTTTGTTAAAATTTTGGTTTATTTTTTGATTTTAATTGACGAGCGTGCATAAAGAAGTTTTACTTCAAAAAAAGAATCATCGAAATCTGTTTGCGTAATATTGAGTTATTCGTCCATTTGTCGGGCACATACTTATTGCAAATTTAAGACATATATGGTTTTCTCATGGATCCCATTGTCAGAACTGAACCAAATTAAAATGGAACCACACGGAAAGCACCAGCTTTCTAATAAAAAAAGAATCATCAATATCGGTTCACCCAATCGAAAGTTCTGAGGTAACAAACATAAAAAAATAAATAAAATAAAATACCGTCGAATTGATATCCTCCTCCTTTTCGAAGTCGTTTAAAAACAACAATGAAACACGACGCTGTCTTTACTTTCTCCGTGCACTATACGTGCATACAACTATCTGATTTTGAGACTCTGGTACTAGTCAACGCGTGCATTAATTAACCCAATTAAAAACGCATTTGTCACACTCACTACCTAATGTTTACCCCATGACGTTATCGTTTAAGAATTCCAAACGTATTAAACTATCTACAAAGATTGTACGGAACGGTACCCAGTGCGCTGTCTTTACAAACGCGCGTCGTGCTGACATATACTAACATTCACACGCACATACAATATACGCACACATACACTACAAGTAGAAAGGAGAACTGTGTTAATGTTGAAATTGGAGAACTAAGTTAGTAGGAATAGAAAGTACTTCTTCAATTTAGACTTAAACTATAATATTTGTGGAATACCAGGAGAAAACAATTGTTACCAGAGTAAAAGATGGCCTTATCATCACTGCAATGTGACACCAGTATTCACAATTGAAAAGGTGTTCGAATTGGCTTAATCTAAATGTAGTGTCTGGATTAGATTACGAAGATACCTCCCAATCCTCAACTTCCATTTTCTTTTTCTTTCAGCCACAAAACTTTCTCCAAAGGATTTGCAATTTTCACTGACTCCGGGCATTCAGTATGAAAAATGAAAGTTAAAGATTGAATTTCGATGATCAATCTAAAATCTTAAGATTCTAATGAAACCCTTTATACTTCTACCCACCAGTGAGCAAATTCTTGCTATTTTTAAAGAAAATTATAACAAAAAACTAATAATTCAAAACTAATAAGTAAATTTCTCCGTGGCACACTCATAAAGTCCCAGAAAGCGTGAATTACAGCGCCTCTCCGCGGTCTTTTTTCTTTATGGAAATAGATATAGATACAGAATAAATTATTTCATTTAAAATTCCTCTTTTGTTGATTTTAATAATAGCTGGAATGAAGCAACTGTTCGCCGTTTCGCAACGTTTCGAGAAATAGCCGAAAGGATTTGGATTTCTATTTTGGAATGTATACAGAACAAAAAATGAACATCGTATTTTAAGATTATAGTACCGACCACCTGCCAATTAAAAAAAAAAGAATAAATATTTATCTATAATAATAATAATAATTATATCGGGATGTTCTGTATTAGCGCCGTCCGAGTATACATTTAGGCACAATCAAGTTTTAAAAATAATTCACCAAAGTTTGGTAATTAAACATAACTTGATTGACTGCCGTAATGTACCATATTATGAATATGAACCAAATTCATTTTTAGAAAATGAATTTTATAAAATTTATTATGATAAAACTATTCTGACAGACAGAACAATTAGTCATAATAGACCCGATATAGTTTTACATGACAAAATTAAGAAAATAACTTATATCATTGATGTCGCTATACCAAATTCTTGTAATATTCAGAAAACTGTTTCTGAAAAAATAAGAAAATATACAGATTTAGGAAATGAAATTAAAAGAATTTGGCATTCTCAGACTATAAAAATATTACCATTTGTTATTTCGGCTACTGGCATTATACCTAGCTCTCTCATTCAAAATTTAGACGTATTAGATTTGTCAAAAAATTTGTACATAAAAATGCAAAAGTCGGTCATTTTAAATACATGTAGGATTACGAAAGATTTTTTAAATATTTATATTGAGGGATCAGTAGGATTTATCGGACCAGTTAGGATTTCATCAGAGCCGAACCCTCTGATATGAAAATATCTGGAGTCGGTGAAATATTTTCCTATTATGTTTCTGGTGGATTGACGTATTGTTCTTGTATTGTTTTATTCTTATATAGTGCACTTACATTGCGTTAATTTACTAGATATTCATTTGTGGAAAAGTGTGTGGAAGGGTTTAGTCTTTCATTTGGGAAAGATTCAACCCGGACATGAAATCTGGAGCACCGTAAAAATTGGATAATTTATAGAGCGCCGTTTTTGTGAAAAATCACCTCAAGGGCGCTGTACAATTTATTCATAATTCTTAGGTTCTATCTAATTTTAATATTTACAAATGGATACAGAAACATACTTACCTGCAGGTCACTTCCGATAAACACTTTAATTAGAAAGTTTGTGCTTGGAAAAGATACGGCTTTGCACGCGGAGGACATTATATTTAAAACACGGATTGCATTGCTACCCCCATCACTATATTTTAAAAGTGTTTTAATTTTAAGACTTACTTTAGCAGGACACTTAGGAAAAGTGAACATAATCATTTGAAAGTATTTTTAATTTTATTTTATTGAAGCAACGCGGAAATTTTTTATATGTATATCTTCAACAATTTAAATATTCCACAAAGCAGAATATTTGTGTGGATGAATTAGAAAAAATATTTCGAGTGTTGTTTCTGGTCAGGATAATAGAGAAGTCCAGTTCATTTTAATTTTTTTTTTGTGAATAATTCTAACTTAAATAACTGCATTTTTTTTAGAGATAGTTTTAATAGTTAAAAAAATTGTCAAAGTCTTAATTTTTCAAGAACTCCCGAAAACCACCATATCTGCGATGGGTCGTGTGACACCGTCAACACATCTACTACACTATATAAAGAGGTAATATTTGTTTGTTTGTTTGTGTGTTTGTTTGCATCGAATAGGCTCCGAAACTAATGAACCGATTTGAAAAATTCTTTCGCTGTTGAGAAGTTAAACTATCCCTGGGTGACATAGGCTATATTATATTTAAAAAAAAATAGGCATCCTTACTAAAACTTCAATAATGTAACCCAGGGTGTAAAAAAATTACCTAAAATATTCTTTAAATCGCGTGCGCTGCGAAAACTATTGATGATAAAATAAAATAATGTACTACGACTTTATAGAACACATTATTATTTACAAAAAAGGTCCCGACAGCATATGTCTAACTATTATAATTATGCCACAATAAGTATTCTTTTATTTAAAAAATTTAATATAAATGTCGCCGCTGAAAAGGCTCTTTATTTGTATCTTGGTTTTAATCCTTATCAAAATAAATTACTCCATATTCAAGACAGCTTTAATATCTTTATTCAACTTTTTGAATTTTTCAATTCGGATATTTAATTAGAAAGATATCACGAGTTTAAAATTGTTAGTATTAGAAAAAAGTTTCGGCTACGGGCCGGGCGGGAGAGGAGTCAAGAAATGCAGTGCCAGGGGGGTTGGCGGGACGGGGGAGCGGGAGAGCGGTGGCGGGGAAGGTGGAAGTGGAACGCTGGAGGGGAACACACGGGAAAGGACATGCAAGGAGTAACATTTTATTTATTTGAATATGGCATTGCAACGCATGCCGGGGAACAGCTATAATAAAAGAAAGTCAAAAAAACGTGCGGACCGTAAAAACTCAGATAGGAGTCCCGGTATGATCAAGGGAGTTATATGGTGTGGTAGATCTCTATCCCCCCTAGGGAATAAGGGTAACCGTTTTTACCTAAAGGGCGTGCTTTTAAAGATATAAGGGGTGGAAGTTTCGCCTTCTTAAAATTTCGAGAACAATCTTCCGGAAAGTTCTATAAGGTTCCATAGAGCTCTAGAAAATTTTGGTAGGAGTGGCAGAGTATGTCGTGGAGTTTTCGGGAATAGGGAATCAGGAACATCAGTGTGGAACATTCCAGAACACTCTCGAATGTTGTCCTGAGCGAAGCCGGGTAACCCAGCTAGTTTAAAAATAACTTTACTTTATTTAGTACAAAAAATACGATGAAATTTAAATTAAAAACACAATTTTTTTTGGTGTAAATTTATGTTACAAATGACCGATTTTTGTTGGAACCTAATGTGTCGTCAGTAAACTAAAACTTCTTTAAAACCCGTTTTTTTGAGGCCGTTTTTATTATATAAATATTTTTTATTATTTAACTATAACAAAATATATTTGCATTGATTGTTTTTTATGCCTGTCTCACTAGGATATACCTGTGTCGAGACAGGCGTACAGGTACATATAAAAATGAATATTGTAGTTACAAGAATATTTAAGGTAAAGTACATCACTTTGAATAGAATTAAAACAGAAAGGCGATTGGAAGGGTGGTAAATCTTTTAAAGAGAGTTTTCATAAATTTTGAAGATAAAAGTAAAGAAGTAAATTCAGCCTAATCTATTAATGAAGTTAAATTTGACAGAATTCTATTATTTTAATTTATTTTTATATGGGTTAGGTTGTATATGAATAGTTATTTCTGTATATGTGTGATTTATTTTACAGATGTTTGTAATAGTGTGGCGTCCTGCCACATAGATAAGGTAAGTTTATTGTTAATTGTAATTAACACATAAATAAAATGCCAAAATTTCCTCTAAAATCTTTTATAGGCTATATTTAATAATTTGAAATATATTTATATAAACTAACACATATCCGTACGTAATATTTGCTATAACATTTGATAAAAAAGAAATTGGTTTGGTTAAATATTTTGACCATAATTCTAAATTAAAGTTTAAAGTAGACAAAATTGTTCATGGAAAGAAATACACATTGTTTGCACAGCGTGAGAGGGTAATTTATCTCTGTTTTATAAATGATGTATGAACGAAATTTGGAATTTTTCCAAAGTATTTTGAACTAGCTTTTACCCACGGCTTCGCTCGCATAGTATTAGTGGGAAATTACTGGAATAATTATTGGCATAATTGTTATTATTCTTGCTAGTTTGTCTAATAGAAAATAATTATTGTTTAATAGAAAATTTCAAAATTTGAGAATGACATTTCGCAAATAAAAATTCTATTTTAGAAAATATTTAAATTATAGAAACAGAAATTTATTTTAAGTACCTACTCCCTTAATTAGTGTTTTATTCATATTTGAATCCAGAGTACCTAAAAAAAAAAGAAAATGACAGTCCACTTCAAACGCTATGCTTTATAGCAACGATATGCTTTTTTGTTCGGAGAATAAACATTTTAAGAGATATGTAGATATTAACTACGACGCCAAAAAAGTACTCTTTTTAATCACAACAAAGCACTCTTTTTAAGCCTAAAATTAAAAAAAAAAAACATTGTTTTCAAGGTAACAATTTGTTTGACGTTTGCAATAACTCGATTTTGTTAGGGACATAAAACGTATGATACATAATTTCATAACGCCAGAGCTAACGAATATATAAAGCCGTCGTTACTCGCAAATAATGTAGCTTTCGATTAATGAGAGAATTTTTAAATTCCATTCGATATTTATTGCGTGAAAGAGTAAGGACCATCCAAACAACCATCCATATAAACATTCGCATTTATAATATTAGTAACATATATTTCTTATTTTTGAAGATGTCGTAAAAGCATATACCTTTATAGAAACTAAATAGTATTGCCTTTTTTTGATTTTTGTATCTGACATATACGATCGTGTTTGAAAATTGCAGTATTTTAAGTTTCAACATGAAAAATTTAAAAAAAAACAGCTGACTGTAAACATATTCTATTGAATGGTCGAAAAATTTAGGAAAATTCAATTTTTTTTAAATACAGTCCTCTTACTTTATGAATTTGAAATAAAACTGTCACTTCACTTTTTATCTCGTCCATACAATTAAAAAGGATAAAAAAATGTTATAATAATTCCGAAAAAACTGAAAATCTTGGATTCGGTGTTAAGCAATTAATGTGTTGATTTCTCGATTTTGTATTTATTTACACATGCATACTTTTACATTATTAAATAATATTACTTTTATGGAAGTTTTATTAAATTCATGCGGAAATAGTCATTAAAAAAATTTCAGACGTAACCTAAATACTATCGTAAAACGAAAATAAATCACCAACAAAACACTATTTGAAGGACTAAAACTGAAAAAAAAGTAACGCCAGCATTGGAAGGTACTTATGTTGAATTAAACTAATATCACAGTGAATTGATCAGTTAAACGAAAATTATCTTCAAAAACATAAAACTGCAAGTAAAATTCATCATGTCAAATATTGTTTCATAAATGAGCATAGTTTTACCGCGTCCAGAAAGAACTCGCCATAAGCCATAAATAAACCAATCATACGCTTTAATAAAAAAAGATGGCCGTGGCGCCGGCGCAGATCTATGTGAGATTCCAGGGGACCAACATAAAAATCATAAAATACATGATATCGTTATTTTGTAGATGGCTAGCTGGGTTACCCGGCTTCGCTCAGGACAACATTCGAGAGTGTTCTGGAATGTTCCACACTGATGTTCCTGATTCCCTATTCCCGAAAACTCCACGACATACTCTGCCACTCCTACCAGAATTTTCTAGAGCTCTATGGAACCTTATAGAACTTTCCGGAAGATTGTTCTCGAAATTTCAAGAAGGCGAAACTTCCACCCCTTATATCTTTAAAAGCACGCCCTTTAGGTAAAAACGGTTACCCTTATTCCCTAGGGGGGATAGAGATCTACCACACCATGTAACTCCCTTGATCGTACCGGGACTCGTATCTGAGTTTTTACGGTCCGCACGTTTTTTTGACTTTCTTTTATTATAGCTGTTCCCCGGCATGCGTTGCAATGCCATATTCAAATAAATAAAATGTTACTCCTTGCATGTCCTTTCCCGTGTGTTCCCCTCCAGCGTTCCACTTCCACCTTCCCCGCCACCGCTCTCCCGCTCCCCCGTCCCGCCAACCCCCCTGGCACTGCATTTCTTGACTCCTCTCCCACCCGGCCCGTAGCCGAAACTTTTTTCTAATACTAACAATTTTAAACTCGTGATATCTTTCTAATTAAATATCCGAATTGAAAAATTCAAAAAGTTAAATAAAGATATTAAAGCTGTCTTGAATATGAAGTAATTTATTTTGATAAGGATTAAAACCAAGATACAAATAAAGAGCCTTTTCAGCGGCGACATTTATATTAAATTTTTTAAATAAAAGAATACTTATTGTGGCATAATTATAATAGTTAGACATATGCTGTCGCGACATTTTTTGTAAATAATGATGTGTTCTATAAAGTCGTAGTACGTTATTTTATTCTATCATCAATAGTTTTCGCAGCGCACGCGATTTAAAGAATATTTTAGGTAATTTTTTTACACCCTGGGTTACATTATTGAAGTTTTAGTAAGGATGCCTATTTTTTTTTTAATATAATATAGCCTATGTCACCCAGGGATAGTGTAGCTTCCCAACAGCGAAAGAATTTTTAAAATCGGTTCATTAGTTTCGGAGCCTATTCGATGCAAACAAACACACAAACAAACAAACAAATATTACCTCTTTATACAGTGTATAGTAGATGTAGTAGATAAATATCATTAACTCACCAATAAATGCCAAAGTTGTCTCTATAATCACCAAAATTTTAATTCTTTAATGGCCTATATTGTATAATTGAAGACGTAAATAAATAAAATAACACATACCCCTTACTAAATAGTTTCTACACCTTTTGATTAAAAATGTTTTTTTAGTTTGATTAAATATTTTGACCTTAAGTTTTGACTTAACGTATTCATAAAAATAGATTTTATTATTATTATTGTCTCAGTCAGGAAATGGGCACATGCGTGTTCCCAGTAAAGTTAAATTGCTAATATTTGTACTTTGTAAAATAAGCTACTAGAAAATATATACATACTAGCGAGTTACCGGCATGCGTTGCCATGCCACTTAATAAATAAATTGTTTCTCCTGCGTGTCCTTTCTTATTCGTCCCGTTCCCCTTCCGCCTCCCCTTCCTCTCCCGCGTTCCCTTCCCTCTCCCGCTTCCTCCGTCCCGCAAACCCCCCTCCCGAGTTCACCTTCCCCCTCCCGGATTCCATGCATTCATTCAGTCCCGGTACATTCAGTTTTCAAACACCTCGCGTACCACCTATGCAATTTTTTAATACAAATATCATAATGCCAGAGCTCACTATTATATACAGGGTGTCCGTGGTTAAAGTGCATTAACTTCGGCAGGTGACTCTAAATTATGGTAGGGGTAAAAAAGATTAACCCTTCAAAATATTGGCATTTTTTTCGGTTGATCAAAATATTTTCGCTTTACAATAAAATGCAAATATTTGGAATATTTCTGAGCACATTCAAAAACTAAAAACTGTTTTAGAAAGGTGATTATTTTTTAAATTATAAAAATGTTTGCACACAAACATAAAAAAGTTTTAAAAATGGCTCATCTTACGTTTTATCTAACTAAAGTTACAGATAATTAAAAAAAATAAAAACACATACATATTTTATTAGACAAACGTATAACAAACACATATTGTTATCTCACTTTTTGTCGCTCTATGTAAAAATAATTTATAAAATATTCCCGAAGTAAAAATTTTTTTTTTCAATTTGCGATTCAAAACTTTGTATACATAAAAGTGTACATTTTACTTTTTTGGTGGCTATTTTTTAGATTGGAATATAAAGCGTGGTGTTTTCCCTTTCTAACACCGTTTAGAACATATTTCTCACTATGATATTAAGGGAGTTACAGCGTTTTATACGAGACCTATGTGCGTTGGGACAAATATGGTCTCCTGCCATTCTAAGGGTTTTAATAACTTTTTCTGAAATCCCAACTTTTTTTTTCTCATACAAACAGATAAACCTAATAAAAATCCTCAGTGTAAGGTTAACTTACTCGATAAAGTTTCTGATAGCTTGCCGGGCGCGATTGTTACAACGTTGCTTGGTAATAATAATGCTGCCCGCACACGCCGCGATAAAATTAGACCGCGCCGGTCTAATTTTATCTTTTACCACAAAAGTACCCCTAAAAGTTGGAATTTCGAAAAAGTTTCTATTTTACTTATAATATCATGTAAGATCGCCTCCAGACGTTAATGTACTTTATCCCCGGACACCCTGTATATAGAAACCATCAAATCCCCAAAGTTTCATCGCAATCGGATGAACAGTAAGCTATGCATAATTTCATGATGCCAGAACTCACTATTGTACATAGAAACCATCGCAGGCATGCGCACATCAAATCTCCAACGTCTCATCGCAATTAAGAATGGTTTAGCAACGCATAACATCTCACATATATAGACAGAAACATATTTTCATTTTTATATATACATAGATTGAACATCTTTTATTTTAGTGGTTTATTTCACAATACATATTATATAACTTTTTTGTAGCAAATTTTCGCAGCATGCCACCAACGCAATTATTGTAATAATCATTTCTAGAACCCGTTGCGAATCTTCTAAAAGTAATAAGATATTTATTAAAAAAATGTCAAAGAGTGTTTTTTCTAATTGTTTTTTTCTTGCAAAACAAAAGGAACAAACTACCTGTTTTGTAAAAGCCGGTTTACTGCGGTAGTTTAGCACGGCTCCCCTCTGCTTCGGAAACTTGCCAAACCGCTAAATTCATTCAAAATCTTGTCATATGAGTTCGGTAATGCCCGCATTAAGCTTAACAGTCCCGCGGCGCGGCGCAACTGGTGAAATAAATGACGTAAAATAAATTTATGCCAAACGCGTTTTCCATCTTTCCCGCGTAAACCGTTTTCCGCGGGTTTCCCCTGCACCCCTAAACCGCGCGCAAATACCCGGAACTAACTGCCTAAAGGTTTGTGACACATCACCAAAAGGGAAAAAAAAATATGGAAAATTTTCAAACACCATCCATTTAACTATCACATCGTTTCAGACAGAGAGGGTGGACCGTCTCACATCCCTATACCTTGGCACACATTCTTTGATTCGTTCATATTTTTTTTATTTTTTTTTATTTTTTATTTAATATTTGTTTGTTTTTACAATAATTATACATTTTTTTTACATATTAAACAGATTTGTAATATTAATGTAATAAAAGCCTTTCCTCACAATAAAGAGACAAGGCTCTTGTGTTTGGTGAGTGAATTCATACTCAATTATGTTATCATTTGAGTAGGTGAATAATAATATTGCAACTATTAACAATAGATATAGAAAAAAAAACTTGAGAAACTTGAGATGTGTCGATTAACAGATTTAAATGAAGTGAAATAGTAATGTAACTCTTACAGTTGTTTCAGGTAATTTTTTAATTTAGTTTGGAATTTACTTTTATTTTCAATAATTTTTACTTCTAATGGGAGTTTGTTGAAATAATTTATACCATGATACAGATAGGAATTAATAATTCATACATACATTTCTGCTATTCAGATTCTTGATATGACCCGACTCAAGAATTTAATTCACTTGGTCATACCATGCTTCCTGGAGCTTCTCCGATTTCTTCTTTCATTCTAAGAGACGTTTTTTAAACTCTTGTTCACTACGCTTTTTTCTGTCTTGCTTTCTTTCAGATTCTCAGAATTTGGATCACGGCAAACATTATTTTTACATTATTTTACATATTTTATCGGGATTTTATTTACACGCACTTAGTCGTCTTAGTTTATCGTCAATCCTCGTGTCTTACTCTCATACGTTAAGGTTATTAACCTTTGTAGTCGCCTCTTAATTGTCCAAACGACCATTTGAAAATTATGCAGGAGGAAAAGGTTCTCTTTCATTATTTCAATGAAACATTATGATAGGTGTTTAAGATAAAGCTATTTACGTAAAGGTAAAGGTCTCATTAGTTTAAATAATTCTTAGTTAAGTGATAAACTGTCATTTTTTATGCTTTATTTTTAGTTTTAAAGTCGAGATTGAACAAAAACTAAAATGGTAGTTAGGAAAATTAAGAACCGAGGCGACGTTTTGTTAAGGTGCCAAAAATTGTTAACCACTTTACTTGTTTGTTGGCCCTTTTGGCTATTTTAGATTCGTTTCGATCATTTTACAGCTGCAAGCCTTGAAGGGAGAAAAGAAGAGACTATTCGAAAGCTGAAGTGGTTAGAAATTGTTATGCGGAAATTGTAGCTGGAATGAAGGACCTTTTTAGGGGTGATTTCAATTTGTTTTTAGGTTACTCTTACTTTTAAAATTGACGGAACATTTGTTTTCATTGCAATTTTTTTTTTATTTTAACATTAAAATTTTTTGATTTTTCCGCAAATAACACCTTTGTTCATAATCGACACGGTATTATTTACAACTAGCTGACCCGGTGAACTTCGTACTGCCTCAGAATCAATGGCTGTTTCGATAACTTATCAACTGAATTAAATTCAGTTTTAATTAAGTTAAAAATGACAAAATGAAGCAATTATTATCGATGCACGTGTCATGTTTTGTTTTTGTCAGTATCAGAGATGGCGTTGTGTACGGATTTATATTTTTTGTGATTTTCTTACTTTTCCATTTACTTATAGGAATAGCGTATCATTTTCTTTATACGTGTGAGGGAGATTTTTCTTAAACCTTTATTTTTCCCAATTATACATTTTATATACATATTTTGAAAATCATTTGAGTAATGGGACCCACTAAGACGCTGCCTATGCGTGGGTAATATAGTTAAATATATTTTGTTGCACCTAGGAAAAACAAAACCGTGAAGCAAAAACATGATTAAAATTTGTCTAAATAGTTTGTACAAAAAGTGTATACAATAGTGTTCAGTGTAATAATATGTGTAAATTTATGTAATAATTTGTGTAAAAAATTAAAAAAATAAAGTTTAACATCTGCAGCGTTTAACCATATTCTTAACTCTTTTAGGTATTGGGGAAATTTAGTTGCCACCTGAATAATTTTCGGTAAAAGATTGAAAGTAAGAGGTCCAATGAAACTGCTGTGTGTTTGCATTGTTTTGGTATTCGTTTGGGAGTTAAAAATACATTATTATTTCTAATGTTGATTATGTTTTCATTTTTTTCGAATTTGTTTTTGTCTTTAAAGATGTATTTCATAGTTTGCAGTATAAATAGTTTACGAAGACTGAATAGTTTAGATTCTTTGTGTAATGCATTATTATTATAATTATTGTAGTTTTCCTTTGGAGGGGTGCAGACATACGTTCACCGTTTTTCCCATTTTTGACTGTTGACATTTATTGTGTAAGAAAGAGGAGCAGCAAGAACAAAAGAAAAACTATTCAATATTATACTTATCACTATATTCCAGCAGCTCTTTCAAAAGATGAGAATTCGTTCCATACAAAATGTATGAGAAAAAGAATTTTCTTCATAACTGTTCTTATGTGAATTTTTCCGGTGTTTTAATAGCTATTCTGCTATTCAGGCGGAGACAAATCCAACAAACCGAAGATCATAAAAATCGGTCCAGCCGTTCTTGAGTGGTTTAATGGTGTAACTAACCCGACATTGGTTTATATTGTGTTATAATGATCTGTATGAAATACTGCAACGCTGTCAAAAAGGAGATCATCACGCCTTTCTCTGTCGCACATATGTTGTTACGCATCTTTCTCTTTCGCTTCCGTTCATTGTAAAGTCAATAACTCGGAAAAAAATGCATAGTATTATTCGTCACCCGGGAATGTTTGTCTTTCTTTAAAAAAAAAAGATTAACCATTTCCCCGGACTTCAAAATGATCACACAACCCTCAAATACTTACTAATATAAATTCCTTACTAATATAAATATTAAACAATAGATGAACAACCATTTATCAAATAATATTTTTAATGGTTGTTTATCAGTTGTTTAAAATTTAAAACTCGGTTAGTAACACACACTTAGTTATATTTAAATTTTTAATTATCAAGATCATCCTGTATCCAGGTGGTTGGGTGTTGGGTGGTTGGGTGGGGAGGAAGGTGGTGTCGGCCTAAGCCAAAACGATGGCTGAAGTTAGGAATATGATATAACGGGCGTGATTTGCGCCAACATGCGGCGACCCTCCGCCATTCAATTAGTAATACTTACCGATACTAAAGGGGATAAATTATCCGGCCTAGTCATTGCTACTAATTGTACGCGGAATATGTACACTCGTTTTTTATGGAGAAGTTGAAATAAAAACGTAAGAAAATGTCGAATGAATAATGTCGATCAAAATGTCGATATAAATATCAATAAAAATATCGATAAAAAAGTCGATAAAAATGTCGCTAAAATAACATTTTCAACTAGGTCGTGGTCGAAGGGTGAGGCTGTCTAGTAATCCGAAGGTTGTGGGTTCTTAATTTTTATTTGATTGGTTTTTGTTATTTCACAATTAATTTAAAATAGTATGTGGTGTATTCGCGGCACGTTTCAGAGTGAGAGATATTCTTAGTATCGGCCTGGTGTGAGAATATCAATCAGAATTGAAACGTTGCTTGAAATAACTTTAGCCGTGTTTGGTGACCAGATCTGAATAGCCAGGAACTTCCTCCCTTCATTTTCTTTATCTTCTTCCCCTACTACCTTTTCCTCCGCACTACCTCTAGCCTCACACCATACCCTAATTGGGGATGCCAAAAGGGATGGGGGTGAAACAAAAATAAATAACTTAAAAAGTTTGTAATAATCACCATAAAAATGACAATACTTAGGTCGTTTATGTCAATGGTAGGTAAGGTACATAATAGGTAGCTTAATATTCATGTGTTTTCTGTCTAAGTTGTTTTGAGTGAGATCAAGCAGTAGTTAAACAATTTTTAATATATTCAGTAAGAATAAGACGTTCATATGAGTCAAAACCAGATTTTATAATTATATTGTCAAAAACCTGTATCTATTTAGGTACTTGGCTATTATGTTCTGCTAGGAATGCGACGGAATAACAAACCTCTCACATAATCATCGATTATGTAACTCAACTAAAGTGACTAGTTTACCACCTGGCTTAGGTTTATCGGAAATGCGTTAAGGCGCCGTATTCGCGCTCAAAAAGGAGAAAATGGAGAGATATGTAATTACGAATGTTAGAGGAGCATGCTAATATTTAAAGCGATAAAATTGATGCGAAAATTGAGAAATTGTTTAATAAAGCACGACTCGTTTTAAATAAATCAAAAATCTCGTGGAAGGCGTCTTATGTATCATTTGAAGAAACATAACTTATAAAATAACTGAAACAAACGTGTTTGTAATAATTTTCAGAGCATACTTTGCGATTTTTTTCTATCGCGGGAATTTCATATAATTTGCGTTTCGACTTGAAACGAGTCTAGATATTATCTTAAAAATAACATAGGTATATTTTAAGATAATATCTAAAATAATAGATAATATATTTATAGGAGTTTAAAAACTTAAAAAGCCTTACTAAAAAAACTCTGTGAAAATTTTATTCGATCGATACACGGCCGCGGATGTGTAAACATAACTAATTAAAAAATTGTTCATGGAACGAAATATACATTGTTTACACAGCCTGAGAGAGTAATTTATCTCATGTATACGACTGTTTAGTTAAATGACTGAACGAAATTTGGAATTTTTCCAAAATATTTTGAATGTTCTATATATTTCTTATATTTGAAGGCGTCGAAAAAAAACAAATACCATTTATAAAAACTAGATAAAATTACCTTTTAGATTTGTGTATTTGAAAAACACTATATTTAAGATTCAAACGCGGAAAATAATGAAAGAAAATTTCTTACCAAAACAGATTCATTTAAATGTCTCTACACTTTCATTAAAAGTGTAGAGAAATTTAAAATAAAACAACATTTAAAAAATACAGTCATTTTATATAATAAATTTGAAAGGAAACTGTTATCTCACTTTTTCCTCGTGCGTACAATAAAAAATAATAAAAAATATCAAAGTTTTCTTTGATGCCAAAAAAATAACCTAAAAATAAACCGACATTTGAAACGGATTTCTTGCATCTCTAAAGACGTTATTTTCTTTGATACGTTTGAGAACATATGTATTAGATATTAATATTAAAAGAAAACACCACTTTTATAAAATTCTAATAAAATAAAGATCCTTGAATATAAATTTGAATTTTCATGTATCATGTAAAATAATTTTCTCACATTTCAACTTTCAAAGTAGGATTATTCTGCTTATAACTTGACTAAAACTTATGAAAAACCATAAAAAACACGATATATTAATTATATGAATGGAAGGGTGAATTGGTCACTATAATAGAAATCATTCAGAAAAATCGCAATATTTACTATTAAAATTCCCGCCATACATAAACTAAACTGTTTTTTTCTGCGCGGGCCACAGGCCACAGACAGAGTACAAATGCGCAGGCGCGCCAATAATGCCCCTGGCTGAAAAGAATTAAAACAACCAAGAAATTATGGTCATTTACACTGTTGCCAGATGTAAAATGCATTTTAAAGCGTGACCGCGGAAGAAAAACTATTAGTAATAGTTCGTGTTTTAGTGTATACGGGGTTTATTCATGTTGCATCAGCAACACAAGTTATCGGCCGAGAAATGTTTTTTTTAGTAAAGGTGAAAAATTTTAAGGGAGATATGAAAGAAATCGGTAGAAATTCGGGTGGCGGCGGCTTAAAAACAAGGAACGAAAATTTTATTTCTTCGGTACTTATCGCAATTATCGCAAATTCTCCCAGTGGCGTCATTTTAATAAAATGAAAACAAATCATCAATATTTAAATAAGTGTCAACCAAGTTTGTGTTCTTTGTTTTAATGCAAAGTGATTTGTTTTCACTTTATTAACAATGTATTTCGTATTTATTTTACAAATAGTTCCGCTGGCCTGAAACCTTCAAATTTTTTTTTTTCAAATTTCTTATAGCCCGAGCTCACTGTTCGAGCAATTTTAGAGCATCATGCAATCAGATTATCTGTTTTATTGACGTAAATATTATCTGATGATTTCCGATATGAACCAGCCGACACGTAGGTACGGTTACGGTCGATGCACTAAGATATCGTGGTTCCCTATAACTTTACTGTGTCGTAAGATTTTTTTTAAATGATAGATGCATCAAGATAATTTAAAATACACAAAGTTTTATTTTTCTTTCTGTATGTTTAGTACGGAAGGTATACAGGCACTTTTACGATTTTCAATACAAGATAAACATTTTATATTTTTTGTATAGATCGCTTTCCTCGCAATTAGTTTCATTGCCACTGTTTTTGTTGCACCAGTTTTCTTTGCAAACCTAAATTTAGGTTTTGACCGCTTTACACGCCAAGTAAGTTCTATTAAAAAACGCCAAAAATATTCCGTTTTTATTTCGTTATATATAGATAGATACAAACAATAATTGCACGTTACAGTTAAATATACAAGCATAATAAAGTTCCTACTACAAGCTCTAGAAGGATACAAGTACATATAAAATATAATAAGCATATAAGTGTAAATAGACTTAAATTAATATAGGTTTAAGAGATATGATGAACATTGAATGACATCAAATTGACTCGCAAATGGCGTGTTTTATAAACCACGATTATTTAATAACTTCATTCTACTTATTTAAAAAAAATAAATCCAAAGAAACATTGTTTACCTTCATAATATGCTTTTAAGTGGAAGGCAAGGTATGTATCTGCGTAAATTATGTTAGTATAGAAAACGCAAAATCAACATCGTATATATCTACATACTCGTACACACGTTTACCAATCAAATATGACAAGCGCGATATATCTTCCAACGCGTCGGACTACCTGGCGAGCGGATCATACGCCATGACGTGACGGCGAAAATGGAAATGTGCGGTGATGGTCACATGGTCACATGGACGCTCGGCTGCTGCCGACACCTTCCACCACCCACCCCATGGCGGGGTGGGGACCCTACCCCTTCCTGTTCGATGACAAATGAAGCTGCCACAGCCCATAAATGCACGCATCCGGAATAGTCACAACAGAAACCGCCCACCTACTGCACGTCTACTGCATGCCGACTGTCAAAAATGTCATTTTTACGAAGGATTTCTCAAACGAATGTTTATTTAACCGCTCAGGATAATTCACTTTTGGGAACAACTCATAGAAATCGTTATGTCTCCCTTACTAATAAAAACGGAATATCATGGTGATAAATATTATAAACGGTTTTAAAAAGAGAAAACACCGCGCTTTATATTCATATCTAAAAGTTAACCACAAAATAATCAAAATGTACAACTTTGTTAAGCCAAAGTTTCTGACTATAATTGGAAAAAAATACAAAACCAAGGGATTTTTGTAAATATTATTTTTACATGAAATAATAAAAAAGGTGATGTGATTTTTTTTTTTAATACACTACAATCTATAATCCTACTAATATTATAAATGCGAAAGTTTGTATGGATGGATGTATGGATGTTTGTTACTCTTTCACGCAATAAATACTGAATGGATTTTAATGAAACTTTACAGTAATATAGCTTATACATCAAATTAGGCTATAGGCTATAGCTTAGAGCTCTGGCATTATGTAATTTGTATACAATTATACGTTTATTGTCCAGACGAAAAGCAAAGCGTTGTTAAGTAATTGTTTACTATGAACTGTCTTTTTTTTATTTGTTATTTTTTGAGATCCTTTTAATAGTTAAAATTTACAGCGTGTGTTTGGTTGTTACGTGCGAAGCCGGGGGCAAAAGCTAGTTTATAATATATTTGTCTAATAAAATATGTGTGTGTTTTTATTTTTTCTTAATCAATAATTTTAGTTAGACAAAACGTAAAGTTAGCCGTTTATAAAACTTTTTATGATTGAATTCAAAATGTTTAAATTTAAAAAATTATATTTATCTATTATAATTAAAAGCCTATTTTATCACCCATCAAAACAGTGTTTAGTTTTCGATTACATTCGGAAATGTTCTATTTATTTGAATTTTATTGCAAAGTGGATATATAGCCATTTGACAAAATATGTCCCGGGAGTGAGGGGTTAAGTATTTATGCGGCGGATTGCAACTGATTCGTGTGGCTTTAATACATGTACACAATCTTCTCTAATAAATTGAATTAAATATGTGTCAAATATATATCAGAAAAAAAAACTGTCGCGATTGCAAAGGGATGCAGTTTACACCTACCGACTTCAGCAAAACATTCCACAAAATTTCAAAAGAATTTTTAAACGAGCCAAAAGTGTAATATGGGATTAAAATAAATCTACTTAAATGTCTTAGGACCTACTTAATACCAGGAAAACACATAGCTTTTGAATTTTCATGAGGGGTGCCTCAAGGGTCACACTTAGATCCTATTCAATTTTAATATTTATCAATAAGATAGTTTACATATTTTTGAAAGAATCCATTTCCCGTTGTTAATTTAGACCACTATATGAAATTTCCATACGAAGATTTCTAGCTGCTACCACCCTGTCTTACCCTGTTCGAGAAGTTTGTACCGTTTTCGTTTCGTTTAATTGCTCAAAACAGTTTTTTTAATTGGAGGATGGCATAGGTAAGCTTAGTTATTTTTCCGAATAAAAATAACCAGACAGTATTTAAATACTCTACTTCCGCGGAAAACGTTACTTTCGCAATGATTGAGGCTGAACCAACGACACCTGCATAGGTTTTATGTTCTAAATTATAGCAAGGTACCCACATATTATTTGTTCAAAGAAACCCAGCTAACCTGAATAATTTGACCCCCAGATTCCTACCTATTTCTCATATCTTTTTCCTTTCTAGAACTTCCTCTCCTTCCTTCAATAAAATGACCCTCCGTAGGCCCTGAAGGGAATTATTTTCCACAGGGTTTCCCGTGTAAAGTTAATGTAAAAAATAACGATTTTTGATAAATTATAATAAAAAATCACATTTCAAAATATGTGAGCGTGTTTCGTAAAGGTTTCGATCACACTTAACGTAATAAAACACGTCCCAGCAAATAAAATCAAAATTATCTCCGCTCACTTAGCTAGGCTCCGCTCAAAGCGACCTCTGGTTACGAGGCGAAGCAACGCTGAAAGGTCGCGGTACTTACACGTTAAAGCGATGTTGTTTTTAATTTCCACAAGTCTTACCTGCCCTTTGATAATGCCATTACGGTGGCATCTCCGCGGACCGAGTGGGTGGGAGGGGGGGGGGGCGTGGAGAGGAGATTCACAAAAAATAATTACCAACCACTCAAGACTACGCTTCTGTTACGTTTAATTAAATCGTCCCGACCTCTAGCTCCTTAATTCCTCCGTTATTAACGCCGTTAAAAGTCTCACCGGGAGGGGGAGGCCGTTAAGATAGCGGCGAGCCGTTATTAACGAAATTCTTACAGAACTCTTATTCTGTGCCCTGACGCAACTGTTGTAAATATGACTGTAAAATGTAATGCCTTTATCTCCCCGAATAAGTTGCCTTGCCTGACAAAAGTGTTAAAGATTTGGGATTAGCACTTTTTTTCAGAGGTACTTGTAATTTTAATGTTATTATTATTTAGTGATACTTATCATTTTTCTTTAACCATTTAAATAGAATGTGACCCGTTGTCATTGAAACTTCTCCGTTATAAAAGTTTTTTTTTCGCTGTTCAGTCGCAGGAGATATTTCGCTATAACATAATTTAAAAAGTAGGTTACTAATTAATAGGTATCAATTTTGGTAATATTTTTTTCATTATTATTTTTTTATAATATGGCATAGAAAACCAGTCAAATATGCAATTACGATGAATAGGTTTCTCATTTCTTGGGAAAACTGTTTATCTACTAACAATAACATTTCGCATTTATCCATAAATAGTTCAATCACATTACCTTATTACTTATTATGTCATTGACTACGAAGTAGAACATAATACATTCATATCGTTGCATAATTATTATTATTACAATAGTAGATAGTGTTACCTCCAAAACTGATTACGAATTACAGCTTTAGACGGATTTGGAATGGACTGTAAATAAACAGTGTTTGCTGGAATTAGGTGATAAATGATAGTGTACGATAGATTTGTAGGAAAAAACAAAGCATGCAAGAAAAAGGAATGACCAATTACTTATCACTATCAATATAGTTATGTTGTTCCACCGCGATACCTCGCCGCAACAAAACGAATTAATACAAAACTATATTATGTATTTCCTAGATGGTCAAATTACTTTTCATGAAAAATACCACCAACTTTCTTCCTAGTTAGTCCGAAATCTTGTTATCATAAATAAACCACCTACCTTGAAATATTTTCAAAACAAATTCAAATGTTTATAATATTCAAATTTGCACCATTTTTCTTGAAATTGTTTTAAATTTGTTTAAACACTTGGTCAAATCAATTAGAATAGGTCCTTTTTTTTTTTTTTTTTTTTTTCCTTTATTTTTTCCCAATTCTTACATTTGGCATATACAATATTATTAAAAAAAAAAGTAAGAATAATGGACACCCACTAAGGCGCAGCCTGTGCGTGGGTAATATGGTTAAATACATTATATTGTTATAGGTACCTAGAAAGAAACAATACAGTGAGCATATAAAGAAAAATCATGATTTCATTTTGTCTGAACAGCTTGTGTAAAAAGTGTATACACTAATAATTATTATTTCAAATATCGTTTTCAACAGTTTTTGCACTAATTGAATATTTCCTTTATTATTCCTAAAATTAAATTGAAAAACTTAATAATAATAATAAAAACATTTATTCATCAATAGATTTTTACAATTTTATACATTTTGTTTAGTTATCACTGATTCTGTTGACAAAAAGGTAACTAACTGCTCAGCTATACATTCAGGATTTCTCCTGGAATGCTGAGCTGAGCTGGTTTTCAGCAGTGCCTCTTCAATGTTTGCAATTTTCCAACTTCTTCAATATTCACAAATTCACCTTGTGGCGTCATTTTAATAAAATGAAATAAGTACATACATTACTTATTACTTATTTAATCTAAATAATCAACATGTTTCGAAATCTGTACCTTCATCAGGATAAAGTAAAAATTAACAAAAATAACAAAAGACGAACAATCATAAACAAAAAAATTGGGTTTCGAAAGATGTCGATAATTTTGATTAAATAAGTGGTGTATACAAAGTAATTTGTTTTCATTCAATTTAAATTTATTACAATGCGATTTTCTTCAAAAACAAAAAAAAAAGTCTTCTTCTGTTACCCACAAGCCTCAAAGATGCATAAAACAACACTTTAGAAGTGATTCGTCGGTCGCCCATAGAGGCCATTGTTTACAAGTCCCGTGGAAACTAGTCGTATAAACAGTAATGATTGTTATTGTGAGAACCATACGGCGACCCATTGATGCGCCACTAAAATAAGTATTTTCTCATTTGATCGCCGCCACAGTGTTTATTTTCCGTTTCGCCTCACCAACCGCGCTGAAGGTATGTACTGCTACTTCTTGGCAATGATTTGAAATGCATTAGATAAGGAATCTATAGCTTGACATGAACGCAAAAATGAAACTTAGCCATAGGTCTGAACACATTGTAATACATTTCTTCAGACTGATTCGTCGACGGTTCGAAAACTCGACTATCATGGAGATCATTAGTTTCTATGTTCCCGACGATTATCTCCGTCACCGACAGCATAGATCGTTTTATCTGCCGGCTTGCAGAACTAACTTGTCAATGGCCATATCAGTCAGGAGAGTTGTCTTGTTGTTAAATAGAATTACTTCGAATGTCGATATGTTTAACATCAATGAAGCACAATTTGGACGGCAAGTTTAAATCTGCTTATTTTGTCTTAAATATTTTCTGTCTTTTAAAAACGCTTTGAAATGTTTTTAAAATGAATAAATTGAATTGAATGAACACGAGGCCACCGAATCATTATTCGCTGTCATTGTCAGCTAGGAATAGACATTTATACAGAAATATTGTTGCTGTATATACAATATATACATAATATCCATTTGTAGACACAATATTGTTACAGTTCTACTAAAATCAAAATATTGATGTTTTCCAGTGTAATTATACTTTCCATCTCTAAAATTGGAGATTGTTAGGAGTCAAGTCCAATTTGGGAGGCGAGTGGGGGTACCGCCGCCCCGGAAACCTTTTATTGGATAAACAAACGGCCTTCCATAGGTCACCTCAACTGGTTCGTTACGTTTAATGACTTAGATTTGGTGCGAGGGATGGATTCATACGGCCGTCACTCCTGGACACACTAACCTGATTCCTACCTGCCCCTTAACATTTTTCCTTCCCAGACCTTCCTCTCTTTCCTTTCCTAAAAAGACCCTCCACTCAGCATCCCCAAAGATGACTTAGGCTCTAAGAAAATTTTCAATGATAGATATATGGTTCTTCCAATAGGTAATGTAGTTTTCTGCAGGACAAAATTACAAGATACAAGCAAAAAAAAACCACTAGGTTCAGTTTGACAGAAATCAACACCAAAAATTTATACTTTTCTGTAAGGACAGTACTTACGCCAAAAAACCTATTTATGACTCATATCAATATAACTAATGTATCAGTGGAACTTTTCCAGCAACTGCCAACATATCATAAAACCAACGTTGCTACAACTATGGAAATATAAACAGGATGAGTAAGCCTTTTAAATTAATTAGTATTATAGTATATATATATATATACTTTTAATTAATTAGTATATATATACTTTTAATTAATTAGTATATATATATACTTTTAATTAATTAGTATATATTAGCTCATCTAGAGCATTACAAGTCAATGCTTCTTCTTCTTGTAAACTTTGCAAGTAACAATCGCTGTAGTAGTTTTGTTTGTCCAGATTTCGACAAGCTGCGATCGCTTTCTAACGGACCCGGACCGCCCAAATGTTTTATAGCAATTCGGACGTGGGCTGAACCGGACTCCCGAAGAATGCACATATTTCCAAGTGCCCATAATATATCTATATATACATATAGTTTTCTAATGCCTACTAGAAGATCTTAATAGCCGCTGAAAAAAATAAACACTAATTGCACGTGAAAAAAGTAATCGAGATGGTATTGAGACAAAATGTTTGTTTTTTTTTTTTTTTTTTTATTAGTTTTTATTTTTAATAATATGTTTTACATGTTACATACCTAATGATAATTTTACATCTTAGGTTTTTTACTATTTTTCCATTGAAAGCATTTGCTTGTGTATGGAAAGGGAGTGTACATAAATGTGCTTAAATAATTCATTTACATAAATATATGTGTGCTGTAGTATTTATTTTGACAATAGTATGTATTTAAAGAAAATAAAGAATATTATGGAAAACTAAGGATATTTGTATTGCTACTAAAAAATTTCATGACAATAGTTCCAAAATATATTTTGATATATACAAAGGTAAACGTCATTTGCTTGTTGTTATATTATATATCGTGTATGTAAATCACGACAAAAATAGTGCTATCTAGTTGTGAGGTAAAAAGTGGACAAGGAGCAAGATGGTGGCCGGCAATACTTTACGGCACAATACTTTTACCTACGGCGATTTTTGTTTACTCTGTAAAATATTATTGAACTATAGTTTATGTAATATGGCAGACTGGGCTTGCACTACCCTCCCAGCCCTGCTGGAATTTAAATTTTTTTTTTTTTAAAAACCGACCACCTCAAACTCCCACTGTAAATGAAACCACACTGGTCATGTAACAAAACTTACATGTAACACATCAATTTGGGAGGCGGGTATGGGTTCCGCCGCCCCGGGAACCGTATATTGGATAACCAAGAAACCAAGGAGTTCGCTACGTTTGGTGATTTAGTCGGGTGCCTAGCTTCACGGGGTGAGGTTTGTCTAGATTTTTACGGTGAACACATTTGCTCATCTACTGCGTGGCGGGCCAGATCAGGAGAAAATGGTTGAGGGAGACCTTTTGACCTCTCCAGCCGTACTCTCCCGACTCATCGCAGGAGTTTTGGATTTATACGTCCGTCACCTCTTGACGGGTGCCCGAGTTCAAGTGGTGAGTTTTTTAAGTCGAGTTTTTTGAGCCGAATCGGGAGAGACTGGTTGACGGAAACCTTTTGATCTCTCCAGCCGGACTCTCTCGACCCATCGCCTTAAAGACCCTCTACACAGCAATTCCAAAGATATCATAGGCCTTGAGTGAGCCTAAGAGCGAGTTAATGTGGTGATCATGTTAAAAGAAGAAGAAAGACATATGTAAACTGTTTAAAAAACATACAAAAAATATGAGATGGGCTGACGACGTGAAGAGAACTTCAGGCTTTGGAAAGGAAAGAGCCGCAAAGAATTGGTAAATCTGAAAAAGAAATATATTTACAAGTTGGGCGCCGAGACGAATAAGAAACTAGTACCTACCTATGTAATTAATCATAAAATTTTCATTGAATACAAAAAATCGGGTGAGATCAAATTTTTCTTGGCTCTGCCGACGGAAACCTACCTTTAGGTATATCTGAAGTATTCGGCGCTTGTATTTATTTAAAAAAAACATGTTTAAAAACTGTATGAGACGATGTGTGAATGAACCAAAGAGTGTGGGTTGAGACAAAGTTGTGTGGCTGTCTATCATCTCGGTGTAATGATTAGTTTAAATAAATTAATTTTAAAACAATCGACCGACGCTCCCGTCGCAGGTTGGTGAGCGAGTGTTACAAATATAAATATTGAAGACGTACACAATTTAGAAAGAGATAAAAACTGCTAGTATTCAGCAAAACGGGAAACCTTTCATATCATTTGGACTATTAGATGACATTTTAATGGTAAATTTACAAAAGAAATTCATTAGTTCAACTTATATGATGGCACACGTGCTCGAGGGGTAAGACTCTTGACTGACAATCCGAAGGTCGCGGGATCGAATCCCGGCGGCGCGGCGTGCCCAAATAATTTTTATTTGATTAATTTGTGTGATTTCACAATTAATTTATTTCAAATAATATATCTAAAGTATGTTTGCGGCACAATCCAGAGTGGCAGATACTTTCAGTATCGCCCTGGTATATGATTACCATTCAGAATTAAAACGTTGCTTGATATATCCTTCCCCTCCTAACTCCCTTGAGGTGATTTTCTCACGAAAATGGCGCTATAAAAATCATCCAATAATTATTATTATTATACCTTCAGCCTCACAACTTCCCCTGGGGATGTCGTAGAGTCACTGGCTCCAGACGGGAGCAGCTGGAACTCTTGTGAGGTATTCACATAAAAACAAAATAAATAAAAATTACACTAATACGTATACATTTAAGCATGTGTGAGAGTTTCCCCGTGATATTTATTTATTTACTGTAATTAATCAATATATATTATAAAATAAAGTCTTTTGAAGATGTAAGGGCTGGAAGTTTCGCCCTCTTGAAATGTCTAGAACAGCCTTCCACAAAGTTCTAAAAGGTTCCATAGAGCTCTAGAAAGTTCGGGAAGGAGTGGCAGAGTATGTCGTGGAATGTTCGGGAATAGCGAATTGGGAATATCATTGTGAAACATTCCAGAACACTCTTGAATTGTCCTGAGCGAAGACGGGTAACCCAGCTAGTAATAAATAAAATAATAGTATAATTCCCAGCTACAAAAAATGGAAAATTATGAGATTCAATTTTTCCATATTGGCACTTTAGCAACAATCCATTTATTTATGTATCTGTACCTACGTAATAAGCAATTGGTCGCTAAGCCAATCTTAAAAACTAATTTGCGACTGAATAGTTAGGTATGCGGGAATAGATATTGTTATAATAATAATAAATAAGATAATATACAGATTTAGGAAATAAGATTAAAAGAATTTGCCATTCTCAGACTATAAAAATATTACCATTTGTTATTTCGTCATCCAAAATTTAGTCTTATTAGATTTGTCAAAAAATTTATAAATAAAAAAGCAAAAATCAGTCATTTTAAATACACGCAGGATTACGAAAGAATTTTTAAATATTTACATTGAGGGATCAGTAGGATTTATTGGTCCAGTTAGGAGTTCTACCGAGCCGAACCCTCTGGTATGAAAATATCTGGAGTCGGTGAATTATTTTCCCATTTGGTCTCTGGTAGATTGACATGTTCGTGTATTGTTTCGTATTTATTATACTTATATAGTGCACATACATAGCTTGGATTGACTAGATGATTATTTGTGGAAAAGTGTGTGGAAGGGTTTAGTTTTTCCTGTGGCGAAGATTTAACCCGGACATAAAGTCGGAAGCATTAAAACTATAAATGTTTATTCCAGTATAATGAGATCATCATTGTATCATTCTATAATTTTAACCTGCAGGTACCTGCCCATAATATCGCTCGAATCTACTTTCACAATCACACCTATCATTTCTTCGACTTATCTCATGTCCATATTTTTGTTCTAAAAGAAGTGTAATCCGTCACGCAAAGATTCCCGTCCCTCGAGCGCCCCGTGAGCAGGGTACAATATCCCGGTAATGCGTGCGCCCGCCGGACAGTTGTTTGGGAAGCACGCTCGTAAATCTCACCGCACAAGTCGCAATGGTGCACCCTAAATACTAAACACTCCTCTGTATAAACTAAACCGAGAGGTGCTCCGCCAGAAGGATGCACCTCGTCTTGTTGTTTCGGCGGACCGGTGATGGAGATCATAAGAACCGATCGCTGGAAATAGTATCTTCGATTTTATGGAAATTCCGCGGTGGAATGATTGTTTAAGCTTGTGGATATCGCTCTGGTGTTTTGCAGTGTTAATCGGTTTGCTCGTCTTACAACTTAATTGTCTCCTCGTTAAATGTTTTATATGTAGCTTGCTTTACTACCCCATACCATTCCGGATTTGATACTTGTGTGTATCTACATAATAAAATTCATACTTTAATATACAAAGAGCATATAAAACCAACTTAACCCCACTTGAAATAGTATATAGAAGACTCATCAAAATTATTCTAAAGAAGCAATTAGACTATTCAACCCAAAAATTATTCGATGAATTCAAAGTATTACTAAATAAAATTTACTAAATAAAGTATTACTAAATAAAATTTATCAAAAAAATGCATTACTTCACATCCACAAAGATAAACTAACAACAAAGTCATTTAGCACCAGGCCGAGAACCTTAGGACAAATAAAAATCCCTAAACTTTACAACCACAAGCTCAACATCTTTACACATACTCAGCAATAAAATGCTTTAACGAACTCCCGAAAGAAATACAATCCGAAAGGAATTTATAAATATTTAAACAAAAACTTAAAAAAACAGTTTACTATTAACTAGATTTAGGTATGTGTTACGATGTGCCAACTTATATTTCATTATTATGAACAAAAAATGCCAACTTATATTTTCTCTATGTATGAAAATTTTCCATTATGTACAAAAAAATGCAAACTTATTATTCATTATGAATAAAAAAAGTAGCTCTACATACATCCAAATTGTAACAACTGTTAAGTATGTATAGTAGGTACTGTCAATCTGATAGTGCTCCCTCTCTAAACACGAGAATTTCTCAATTAGGGAGGTATTTAAAAAAAAAAAAAAATTCTATCGCAATTGATTTCGTCAAAGAGTCTCAAAAGATGACTTCACTTTCCTTGATATATCGATTGTCCAGTTGAACAGTCAGATATTTCCGAAAAATCAAAAATTGAGTTGAGTATGCAATTATAATGTAAATGTGTTCTCTCTGTTTGGTACAATACTCAGATTACTCATACTCACCACCAAATCAATTATAATTCACAAAAGCTTGTACTTTCAGAATGTTATACTAATGAACCCGACCGTTATGCTTCCCGATGTTCTGTTATAGCATTTTTAACATGTGAAACACAAACAAACACTTTTAAATAATATATGATTAATGGTGATCATTCGAATGTTACTTTCATCATTATAGCAAAACTTGATATTTGGAGATATCTGACTTAATAACTGAAGAGTGGCGTAGCGTGCCTTGGAGGGGCTCTGTATCAAAATTAGTTAGGGGCCCTTATTATTGCTCGGTACAATATGCGATCAGATATTTTCATGTATTGAAGGTTGCCATTGTTCTTTCAAAAAACAAAATTCACCCTTCGCTACTGGTAGATAAATAGGTAGTAGGTACTTACCATTGCAATCTAAATCACTCACAGAAGTTGATTGCTGAAAAAATGAAGAAATTTTGGTCATTTTTTTTATAACCTCCTCTCTTTTCTGTTTACTTTTTCTTTTCTTAGGTCCACTGGGATAATGCATTTTCCTTTCACTCATTCTTTTCACAAATCAAACTAATTAACTAATAAATAATCAGAAGAACAAGATTGTATTGCTACAATGTAATAAATAACGTTTGAACCGGAATGAAATAAAACGCGTAAATATTGCTCTCCGTGGTTTGTCATTGTACTTCGATTATTGCGGGATGCCCCCGCTTAAGTTAACGACTTAAACGGGGGTATCCCGCAATAACCGATGTAGGATGTTGCCAACTTTTGGACGCACGCTTAACCCGGGGAAAAAAGAGATTTCTTTTTTTAACTTTTGTCATTTCTGAAGTGAAAACTCTATGTACTCTATATGACAATTTTTTATGTGTCTTTTTCCCGGGAAGCACGAGATTAAGTGACATTGTGGATAAAATTTTACTAATTTTTATTAATTAACACATATTAGGGGCCCCTGTAGCCCGGGGGCCCCGTATCGGCGATACGGCGGTAGCTACGCCCCTGCAACTGAACGATCGATATTTTCAGTAGATCTCAACACTTATTTTAAAAACGATTTCTTATTGTACTAAAGCTACATTTGTAATGAGTTGTGTGATTTTTGGCTTCTTTCGAAAGGGAGGACTTATAATTATGCGTATTTTCGATGTAATTTGAGTATGTTTTATTTCTATTTTCTCTGCTATTTGTATCATTCGGTTTAATTTAAGTTTTGATTTTGTGGTTTTTTTTCTACGTTTATTATTCTTATTATTACGTCGTTTTGGAGTGGAAAAACTGGATGATTTAAATTACGTAGAACAGTGAACTAATTTATTGATTTTTAACAGATCCTACCAATAACAGCATTTTTTCTTTAATTTTAACTGTTTTTTTTTTACATTATCTCCACACAGGAGGTCATGATAAAAAAAAATCCCTCAGGGCCTATGTCAGCATTGAGGATGCTGTGTATTTTTAGGGAAGGAAGGAGAGGAAATTCTGAAAAAAAGTATGAGGGTTGGGTAGGAATCTAGGGTCATATATATCATTGTGTTCAGGAGTGACAAACGTATGAATCTATCCCTCCCACTCCAGTGCAAGGCGATGGGTCGAGAGAATCCGACAGGAGAGGTCAAAAGGTCTCCCTCAACCAGTCTCTCCCGATCCAGCCCGCCACGCAGTAGGTGGACAGAAACATGCGCCGCCAAGACCAATACAAACCTCACCTCACGAACCCGGAACTCAGTCAACAAACATAGCCAACCAATTGGGGTGATCTATAGCTGGGGTGTAGGTTATCCCATACCCTCCTCCAAAATTGGTTTGGTACCTACCTACGTACGTGATAATATTATGTTGTGTTATTTTTTAACTGCAGAACTATGCTAAAAACGAATTGAGGGTCTAGTATTTATTGGTTGTTAAAAAATCTTGAAAAACGACATTAGCAATTTTTTTAAATTAAAATCAAATGTAGATCATTTCATAACTGGATACCATGACTTCCTGTTTTTCTTTACCTAGTCCTACGTTCGCATTACCATTTTCCTACCCATACGGCCGCGCGCGGCGGTCGGATCACCGTTCCAATATTCATCCTTCATAATGTATCGATCGTCCATCAGACATCTCCGAAAAATGGAAATTTGAGTTAAGTATGTAGTTTGTAAAAGTGTACCCTCTATCTGGTACAATACTCAGATTACTCATAAACACCATCAAAATCCACCACAAATCAATTATAATGCAGAAAAACATGTAGAGAATTAGACAGAGGGTTGATATTTTCTGGGTCACTAGTAGGATATATGGGAGTTGTTTCCCAACTCTCATAATATTAAATTTAATTTGTAGGGTTCTGTTAAAAATGAAATAAGAAGTATTGTACTCACTTGGTTTATTGATAAATACAATGTTTAAATAACAATGAGCAGTTGTTGCTTGATACACGTATCGTCACGGAGTGACGGGCCGTGCCACGTCTCTCCCCACCTCTCGTCCCAATGGTGGTGGGAGTATCGACACTCCACAGATATATTAAAAATGACCGTTTTGCCTCCCGGTGTTATTTTATAGCATATTTAATAATTTTAAACACAGACACATGTAAATAATATTTGATTTATGGCGAGTGTTCGATATTGCTTTCCTCATTATCCCAAAACTTAGTATTTGGAGATGTCTGAATAATCAACCGGACGATCGATGTGTACCATCACCATGTACTCAAAGTGTCAAAGACATCATTTTTCTTTTGCATTATTATCACGGTGACATATTGCTGTGACCAACTGTTTTCAGAATTCTTATTATGTCCTACTAGCTGATCCAGCAAACGTTGTTCTGCCATATAAATGATAGTTCGATGAGGAGGACGTAGCGCCATCTGTCATTCAACAACATAAATAATTTCGTTCTGTTTGAAATACGAACGACGCCGACGGTTAAATTTATTCATACAAAAATACTAAAATCGCGATTAAAAAATGGGAGGGTCGCGATTGGGGAGTGGGGGTAGGATTGTGAAAATTTTAGGGTTATATGTTTTTGTTGATGCTAAATTAAAAAAAAAAACATACAAAAAAATAATTTTACAAAAAAATTTTTTTTTCGAGATAGGGACACTCTGATCACCTAGACGGTATGATATATACTTTACGACCTATTCTCATATCTACCAAATATACAAAAAAATATTCATAAAAATCGGTCGAGCCGTTTCGGAGAACACCGTGACAGGAGGTTTTTATATATCCTATTATAACTTACTCAACGCGGCAAAGTTTGTCCACGCAACGTAAAGACTACAGGAATAGGCCTGACGTTTATCGGAAATCGTCGCATTAGGCGAGAAATTAAAACAATAAGACAAAAATACGCATATTTCGCTTACATTAATTGTAAAGTCATTCATTGTCAGAATAGATCGTACCATATTCATGCCGGTATTAATGTCTGGCGTATGCTATACCTACTCTTTTTTAGATCAACATTTATTAAGCTTTTAATTAACGACGGAAATGGAAAGGGAAGAAAATGGAGGAGAGAGAAAAGGGGGAGAGAAAGATTGGGAAGTAATTTATTTCCACTTCGTCGAATTTTGAACCAGTGACCCAAAGACTTAAAGTAATAGATGACTTTGCCACTCTGTAAAGGAAGATGTTTTACATACAGAAGAGAATGATAGATTAATTCAACAATCTTTACTGACTACGGTGAATATCGAACTGACCCAATACTCTTGTCAATAATTTTGCATCCAATCCGCAACCTCCGACGTGCATCAAAAAACTGTTCATATAAATTACATGCATCAATGCACTACACACTGTTGCAATAGAGTCCATAAAAAAACATTACACGTTGAAAAATACAGGGGAGGCCTCCACAGTCCACTGAAATGAAGTGCGAGCGGTTTGGGCGACAGTTGTGTAATTAGTTTTGCTGGCGGCATATGCATTACCTCCTACGGGGTACAAAGTACAAATCAAATGCACTCGGGCACCACTGGCTGTGCAGCGCCGCGGTGCCGAAACAACACACTATGATATGACATGTATGCAAATAATGTATCTATAGGCCTATAGGGTATGATGACCAGCCAACTCAGAATGAAACCAATTCAATACCACCTCAGAAAGGTCATTAAGAGCGATGATAAAAAAAAAAAAAAAAATTGATTAAATAGGTTAAGTTAGATTAGGGATACCGGCTATTTTAAAATTATTTTTTCATAGCTTTTAATGACCTTTCTGAGGTGGTTCCGAGTTGGTTTAATTCTAAGTTGGAGTTGAACCATAGGGTATAAATACTAAGTTAAGTAGGTACATTATGCTATATAGTATACTTATATTTTTTTTAATTGAAAACTTTTTAGCACCGTTGTGATTTGAAACTCGATGAATCGAATAAGCGACACTAAAAAGAGACAAACACATGCATGTTTAGGATTTAGCCTGCGAGAAAATTAGATAGTATAGTTAGTCTCCTCTTTGTGCGGTGCATCGCAGCCTCGCCATTCTTGTCTACTTTAGTTTTCTGAAGGTATCACTTCTACCGCATGTAAACTGCATACTTGAATACTGCACAAGAGTCACAACTGTTCCTGTCTGGAGCCAGTGAGACTATGGCATCCCCCCGATTGGGGTATGCTGTAAGGTTGAAGGTTGTGGGTAGGGGAAGGAGATAGGAAGGCTGGAAAGTACCTGGCTATCCAGGTCTGGTCACCAAACACGGCTAAAGCCATTTCAAGTAACGTTTTGATTGGTGGTCTTACACCAGGACGATACGGAGAGTATCTTCTACTATGGAACGTACCGCATATATAGAATTTATTATTTTTTACTAATTGTTTGTGAAATAAAATAAGTTTATAAAAAAATATATATATTTGAGCACGCCAGAATTTGAACCCGCAATCATTGGATTGCTGGTCGAGGGCCTTGCCCCTCGACTTCGAGGTGAACAATTATACTGCATAGAGAGGTGAAAACGTGAGGGCTGCTGGTGGCAAATAATAGAAGAAATAAAATGAATAGGAACGCCCAAATTGAACATTGACATTATTTGTGTCAGTACCCACAATATGCACATTTTATTATATTTAATCGCCCAGAGGTCTTTTACACAAAATAAAGTAAATCGTTTTTTGGCAAGTTACAATGGAAATAAAAATTAAAATACACAAAGAGTAAAAACGGGAAAATATTAGTAGATATGTGATATGAATATAGATATTCTGCCACATATCCAATCAACGATATCCAAATCAAGGATAATATTTATAAAAAGGTATAAAATTAATATTAATAATTATTTATTAATTAGTTATAAATAGTTAATAAAGTTTTCCAAATCCAAATTATTGCAAATATATCCATATTATCTGTTATGAAATAGTTAATAAACGTGTTTGAAGTTTGCCAAATTCAAATTATTGCAAATATTTCCATATTATTTGTTATGAAATAGTTAATAAACGTGTTTGAAGTTTGCCAAATTCAAATTATTGAAAATATATCCATATTATTTGTTATGAAATAGTTAATAAACGTGTTTGAAGTTTGCCAAATTCAAATTATTGAAAATATATCCATATTATTTGTTATGAAATAGTTAATAAACGTGTTTGAAGTTTGCCAAATTCAAATTATTGAAAATATATCCATATTATTTGTTATGAAATAGTTAATAAACGTGTTTGAAGTTTGCCAAATTCAAATTATTGAAAATATATCCATATTATTTGTTATGAAATAGTTAATAAACGTGTTTGAAGTTTGCCAAATTCAAATTATTGAAAATATAACCATATTATTTGTTATCAAGACCGTGTAAACGTTGTATTGGGGAATGCAAACTATAATTGTAAATATTACTTACATCTACGTAATACCATCAAAATAAGAGTAATATACCTACATAAATAAAATTTCAAATAAATCACAACAAAGAATAGAATAAACTGCTTAGCTCTCCATAGACTTAATTATATTGTGTGTTATTATGTTAATTGGTTTATTAATATGTATTCTGTTGGTTGATTACGATGATCCTTAAATTTGTCTTTTTTATTTTTGTAAAATCAATATCTAATCTTCAAACCGCCATAAAAAACAGGCAAAGAAAACTATTAATTAGATGACCAAATGTATAGGAAAAGGTGCACTTAAATTCGACGACAAAATTGTGGAAAAAATCCTCCTTCACATTAATAAAAAAAATGCTTCGTACTCTCCCCACTCTTGTCTACTTTAGTTTTATGAAGGTTTCACTTTTACCGCATGTGAATTGCAATCTCTGATTTCTTGTTTTTGTATGGATTTGAAAAAAAAAATAAAAAACACCAAAGAAAGTCATTACAAAGTATGCAAATATTTTCATTATTAAGTCCCTTCTTTTTCACATTATCTCAGCTAACAACTTTAGGTACGTACACATTTAATATAGGTACTTGAGAAAGAAAGAGGAAGGTGGGGAAGTACCTAGCTATTCAGATCTGGTCACCAAACACGGCTAAAGCCATTTTAAGCAAAGCTTCAATTTTGAATAATGTTCTTACACCAAGGCGATTCTGAGAGTATAATCCACCCCGCAAATGTCTCTTTTATTATATTTTAAATAATTAAATCGTGTGATAACAATTCAATCATTAATTTTTTCCAAACTCGCGACCTTCAGATTGCCAGAGCAATACCCATCGATCACAGAGGCCGGGGAGTTTGTTTTTAGGAGTGGTGTACCTACTTTCACAAAGTAATTGAATTTTTTGTAAATAAAAATATTGACCAACAACAAACTAAAAATAAAATGTTGTGTCATACTTAGGTTTGTCACACATTTGCTTATTGGAAGAAGTGACTTTTTGAACGGTGACCTAATCGTAGAATCGATTTAGGGTTTTTCTTAACCACAAAGAGAACAAATTAATAATGATATATAGTAGACAAAACGGAACGATAAATTATTCGTTGGTAAGTTCTACTATAAATGGAGTAAGTTACTATTGTATAATTGACATGTCAATGCATTCAAGAAAACTCTTATACCACCTGAGTATGTATTTGAAATAAATTATTGTTAGCGTATTTTTTCACGTGTATTGTGATTGTTTGCCTATCTTTAGATTTAGCTAGTTTGTAATTTCACTTGCCATGTCGATACAACATTGAATGTGAATGAAAACTGGCTTCATGACAAAATAGAACATTGAATAAAAGTAAAGAAAAATAACAAACAAATCTAAACTAACCTGATCTAACCCAACATCGTTTAAAAATATTTATGTATATACTTATGAATAATTAACGAATGGAGAGTAAAATTATTTGAAGGTACTGGACATACATACATTTGAAGGTACATGGTTTCATAATTTATTTAAAATTTTATTAGTTTTGAAAATTTCAGTGTGTTAATTAAATTAAAACAAAGATTCCTTCTCCATGTACAGTATAACTCCTACAATGTCATAGATATACATAATAACTGGAGAATACAAGTAATAGATATTTATGTCACGGACATTTGATTTTTATGTAATGCATTTTGAAGCTTGTCTCTTTTCCGATTACTGCACACCATTTTTGATTCCTATTACCTACTAATCGATATCTGGTTTATACGACCTTTTTTAACATAAGGCCAAAAGGCGAATAATTAGGTAAATACTTAGTTTCTAACAGGTACAATACAGCCGAAATGAAAAAAAAAAACAAAATATTACAACGTTTCGCCGATCCTTGCGGCACTCACTCGGTAGCTGAAACGTTCCATGCCGACTGAAAATAAAGTCAACACAACACCTCCTTTAAAAGTAAAAAAAAAATTAATTAGCAACCCTAATCTAACGTAACCTATTTGACCAATTTTTATAACAAAAATTTACCACTCTCAATGACTTATCTAAGATGGTTTTGAGTTGGTTTCATTTTGAGTTGTCCGGTCACCAGCCAAAACATATACCTTTCTTCTGTTGTTATGCCTGAATCACACGTACCGAATAGATCGGTGAGGCAGTAAAATGATACTAGGCCGAGAGAGTTGGGTGAACGAGTAGGTGTTTACACTTTTTTTTATTATTTGGCACCGAGTCAGTCAGTCAGTTCAGTTGTTACGCAGCAGACTAGCGAGACTAATTGGATTGTAAAAAGATAATTTAACAAAGTGATGCGAGCGACGTTAGCGACGAGGTGAAAAGAGGTGATTTTAAAGTCTCCCGGGGGCTGAAACAAAATGATGGCTTAGCACCCACTCTTTTCAATATTATACTGGAGCACATCGTGACAACGATCAGCACTGACTCAAACATTTGCTACAGAAGCAATCAAATAGTTGGCTACGCAGACGACCTTAACATTGTCGGAAGATCCCTTCAGGCTGTAAGATAGATGTTTGACTCAATGGAGACTGCGGCAAGAGAGGTGGGTTTGCAAATCAATGAGAATAAAACTAAAATCATGATGCAAACCAGAACCCCACACCGCAGAATGAAAGATTTAAAGACACTTATAATTTCGAAGTGGTCGAAGAGTTTACATACCCGGGCTCCACCAGGACAACGAAGACCCAGAAGAAGTAAGAAAGCGCATCACAGACGCAGACTTACTTCGCGTTGTTGCCAGTGTTCAAATCCCGAAACATCCACAGGAAAACCAAAATAACCCTATATAAAACAATTATTAGAACGGTCTTGGCCTATGAATGTGAGGCGGGAACACTGACAGCAAAGCATGCAGAACTCTCTATCCATCCAAAGTCAAAGATGGGCCGGACATGCGCCACGAATCCCAAGCACACGAGTACCGAAGAAGGTTCTAACAGGACACCTGGGAGGCAAACGAAAGGAGGGCAGACCTAGGCTGAGATGGGAGGATTACGTCAGGAAGGATGCAAGAGGAATACTCTATGTCGCAGATTGGAAGACGACGGCCGAGAGCAGAGGGCGGTGGAGGCTTATCTTGAAGGAGGGCTCGAAATGGTCGGTAGCGCCATTGAAGAAGAAGAAGATGCGAGCGACGTCAGTGTGCCGAGTGGCGAGTACGCACCGAGTGCATGTTAATACCTGCCGAGTGGGCAAGCGAGTCAGTGCAGGGAAGCACGAGGGTGGGCACTCAGCTAGTAAGTAGAACAGGGTCCGAGTGACTGTCTCGGTACGTACTCGAGCGAGCACTTGGTGATGTGCGTGTCATCCAGGCATACATCAGGATTATAAGTTGAGAGTTCCATAGGAAGAGAGACATCCAGCAGGACTGTCAGTCGTGTCGTGTGGTCAGAACTCAGAACTAACTAACCATCTCGCCATTTCCTTGAGGGATAGGAAGAGAGGACGGACTGCCACACTACTATTAATTCAAATAATAATTGGATAATTTGTGAAAAATTAACTCAATCACTCTGTCTAATTTGCACACACTTCCTGATATTATAATCACATTTATATGTTACTAGGTGACCCGGCCACGCGTTGCTATGGCTAACGAAACACAACTCCGTCTACTGGATCGTTACCATACATTTATAACCAACGCCATCTGTTAATTTGCATACAAATTAAATACACACCGCCCGCTTCCCAGCCCGCTGTTCACCACATACAGACATTCTCCTTTAATATATTATATATTTCAACCAATTAACAGTAAAACTTGACAAATTAAAATGAACCACTCTATCTATTGGTGAAAACTACATGAAAATCCGTTCAGTAGTTTTTGAGTTTATCGCGAACAGACAGACAGAGAGACGCCTCGGAGGGCTTTCATTTATAATATGTAGAGATATTGTACCCACTCGATCGATAAGGATTGATAGGATAACTTTCGTTAACTTGACATCGTTGCAGATCGCTAACGTATAAACAACAGTTGACGTCAAATGGATTAAGGATATTTTGTCAATGTGAAATGTTACTTATTCGTTGGCGATATGCAGTCATGCTAGGGAACGGTAAAAAGTTACCAAAAGTTATCATATACGTATAATACTTACCGATCGACTGTGCTAGGGGGTAATATGTCAGTGTGATACTCGTACCTAGTACGTAGGTATTCCGATATTAGTTTAAAAATTGTGAATCTAGTGATTTAAAATTCAGTTCTACACAAATACTCGGTTCTAATATAATGCGGTAAATTCGCACCTCGGTGTGTGCCTCCCATAGCGCAGTGGGCAGGGCGCCTGACAAGTCTCACGGCCAGAGAGACAGACATCAAGAGAACGGGGGTTCAAATCCTACGAAATCCAAAAAAATACATTTTTATTTTTGTGAAATCAATATCCAATCTTCAAACCATTTTAAAATTAACAGGCAAAAGAAAAGAAAACGACATTTAACGACTTTCTGGTTTCACTTCTACCGCATGTGAATTACACACTCTGATTATTTTTTAAATATTTATATTTCTGCTTTCTAAAACATTTATTTTTGTCATTCAGTTTACAAGGACGTGTTTGCCTTAATTTTACTTTAACCAGTGATTCCTGACATTATTTGGATTAAAAAATGTTTGTGAAATGTTGGTCTCCGGTGACATTTTGAATGTTTTTTGTTTTTGTTCAACAAAGCAATCTAATGGCGACCACCTTTAGTGTTAATAATTTATGGGTGATAGCTGATAGCTTCAAAATCAAGTTTCACTGGTGACTTATTACGTCAGCCGAAGAGGAAAATGTTCAATTTTTATTCAAACTCTATCGGTGTCTATGATAAAGAGACTTTTTCTCTATGGCTAAAAGAATACCATAATTTAGAAACATCCCCAGGAAATAGGGAATATAATAAAACACTTTTTTTGCTACAATTAACCCTTAGGCACCGAGAAGGATTTTAATAAATTGGCAGCCTGGAACGGCATGAATTTCTGATTTTTTTTTCTTGTTTTCGTTTTTGTTTAAATAATTATACAGCTGCACCATCCAGGTTTTCCATTATAAATTTTGTTTTAATGCATTCTTAAATGTTGAATTGTTCTATATTTACATCTTATATTAGGTTTTTGGTTTTAGATTTTGTGTTATGTGAAATATAAATGAAAATTTACCTTAAAAATGCCGCCACCGGAATTATAATCACTCATAGCCTATTTATTCATTGTAATATCGAAGATTTTTTTCTTTTCACATAAAGAATGTACTTTTGGCAATGACGTAATCAAGATTTATTCGGAAGTTTATTTACACATTGATTACAATTATTGATTTCTTACTACGCAGTCATTTTTTCCGGCGATCACACATACACTTACACGACACCATGTCCATATTAGATAGGGTCACCATAAGATTGTTAGGCCCGGCGGACACTTAATTATTAAAACTTCTGTACTTCTGTATGATATATTTTAAAACAGGTAGTGGGGCATAAGGCAACTTCACAGTTCGAACACCAATAACGTGTCTGAACTCGACGCTTTGGATTTCGCATTGAGTGTTTGCAAACATAACACTCCCGGTAAACTGTTTTTCTCTTCGAATTTACAGACTGTGGAACATCCGACAGAAAATGTCTGGCAGTTAGCCTTAGCGGATATTCACCAACTCGATTAACTCTTTTTGTTGAGCCGGGAACGTGATGTTTTTGAATTAGTTGCCTAATGACTTCTAAATGAAAATCTGTTAAGCTGACTTCTTTTTTAGTTGTGTATTTATACATCGCGTGGGCATTTATTAAAACTACATCGATTGTCCGAAACGCAATTTTTTTATACCACTTAACGGTTTTACGAACACATTGCACAAATGTTATCAACATATCCGACCTATCAACACACCCCATATTCTTATTATAATTTACTACACAATTGGGTTTTATTATTGGATCCTTTGTTTTCCAATTCACTTTTCCTGTTTCTACCATTGAATCATTGTGTGAGGTAGTGAGCATATGAACATCCCTCTTATCGTGCCATTTTATTGCAAGTAGGCATCCAGATTTCTTCCTTTCCACATCTCCTTTTTTTACATCTCCAAATGGTGGTAAACATTTTCGCGTTTTTTTAACAGTGCCACACGCATTCGTATATTTATTGTGTAAATAACTAAATAAAAAGGGGCTCGTATACCAGTTGTCCGTGTACACTGTGTGTCCCTTTCCTAAATAGTCGGCTAGTAATGAAACCACAACTTTTCCAGAAACCAACAATTGCTTCGATATGCCTTCATCCATATTTGGTATGTCAATGTCCGTTTTGGCGCCACAATAAATTACAAATTGTAAAACAAAACCGGTTTTGCAATCACATAAAACAAATAGTTTTACGCCAAATCTATGTCTTTTTGCTGGAAGATATTGTTTGATTGATAATCTACCTTTGAATAGCACCAGCGATTCGTCAATGCACAAATTTTCGAACGGATAAAAGTATTTTTGGAATTGGCCGCACACCATATCCACAAAATCTCTAACTTTGAAGGTAGTATCGCCCTTTTTTTGTTTTTCGTTATCAGAAAAATGGAGCATGCTCAGAATCGACATATAACGATCTCTTGACATGGTTTCTCCAAATATTGGGGATGCAATCAGCTTGTCCAATGTCCAATATTGACGAATTTTCCCCTTTTTGCTTCTTGCCATAAGCATAGTAAGGGCGATGAATACGTACATTTCCTCTATGTCAACATCTTTCCATTTGTGTAAACTTGAATTTGGAGCAAATACTTTTTGTGACTTTACAGAGGAAAAATATCTATTGGTTTCGGTTGTAATGCAACACATGACATTTTTATTTAGGAAAAGCTCAAAAAAATCTATTTCACTACTCTCCGGATTGAGTTCACAATCTTGTAAACCAGATTGTTGGTTGAAATTGTGTACATTGGGTTGGAAGTTAATTGCATTTTCCCATACTGGCGAGAAATTCATAAAATCTATATCAGAGGAGGTATGTTCGTCCAATCCCGAATTGTTAATTTCATTATCTTCGTTTTCTGATTCATCTGAACTCTCCAAATTTTCTGGAATGTAGTCTTCTTCATCACTCATGGAGAAGTCCGAATCGCAATCTAACACATAGTTTTCGATTTCTCCGTTATCCATTTTAAGAATAATAAACCCACTGTACACTGATATAAATGTCAGAAATTATTAAATATAATAAAACATGGACCATGAAAGAATATGCACTGCAATGAAATATTTTTAAAGTTACCGAAATAATAAATGTTCATAAATAAAATCATAGGTTTCAAGTGTCACATAAATATCTACACGGATCTCATAAAGCCGACAAAGGACATATCTCATCTCAAACAGTTTATTATTAGCCATAAAAAGATAACACCTCTCGAAAGAATGTGCACCGCAATAAACGATATCATTGCTTGCTAATGTAAACACACTTGCTTTGCACCGGCACGCACTAACACATCGACGCGCAAGACGAGACTGTATGCGGTCCTAAAAAACTTCATCGAGATTTGAAAGGTTCGCTATGATGAAAAAATTAATTTAAAAAATAACTATAAGTAAAAAGGTCTAACTCATTAATTGACATGGTACAAAACACTTGGTTGTATAATTTGAATCTTTTACTTCGAACATTTACTAGTAAATTATCTCAATATTTGGAGATGAACATGACGAATTCTCCACACTACTAATGCAGTGGGTCGGCCCACACGAGAATTTCCTTTCCACTACGTATGTAGTTGGTCGGATCCTCCGGGTTAAACTTGTACTTTGCTAAAATAAGGGTCTTATGATGCGTATATATTTGCGAACCGAAACGTGAGCCGAGTGACGAATTATGGGTAAACGAAGAAAACGTTTTGAAAGAAGCAACCGAAAGCGGCGTTTCGTTAAATAGATCCATCATTGGGCTCGCATGTATATTCGTAGCATTAGATGTTCGCTAGTTATTAAAGAGAAGCATATGTTATATATGGAGTTTTTGAAGTAAAACTTCTTTACACGCGCTTGACTTGGGAAGTAAGCTGGTGATTGCGTCGTATATCACTGTAGGAGCAATAGAGAGCAGTGCGCACACACATTTTCTTTCTCTCTTCCTATCGTATAGATGGAGCAGAAGTTTTACTTCAGTTGTGTGGTCTCTAAAGCACACTAGTTTTTTTTTCTAAAAAACCTACTAATGGATCCAAAACATTAAGCACACATCCGCTTTTCATCAAACCTGAGACGCGTGCCGAGCTCCCCAAAACATGACATACATCGCTCAACGACCATTCTGCTTCATCGCTCCTAAAATGTATAATGCATTGAGCACTGATATAAAGACTAAACTCAATTCCTTTTTACTTTCCATCTTCAACACCGGATATTTGAAAGGGGACGATCTTTTTTTGAATATTAAATTTTAAACAGTTCCTAAAACTGCAAAAAAAAAAATGGTTACCATAAAACATTCTATTCTCGACAGTTACCTGCGATATAATTTTATAATTTGTAGTGTTTATTTGTCTTATGTAGCGTATTAAGTGTACTTTTACAAGTAGGTACTTTAATATTATTGAAGTGAAATTTATTTAGCGCCGTTAGTGATTTGAAATTCAGTTCTACACAAATATTCGGTTCTAATATAATGCGGTAAATTTGCACCTGCCCCCCCATAGCGCAGTGGGCAGGGCGTCTGACAAGTCTCAGCGGCCAGAGAGACAGACATCAAGCGAACGGAGGTTCAAATCCTACGAAATACAAAAAAAAAACATTTTTATTCTTGTTTCACTTCTACCGCATGTGAATTACACATTCTGATTATTTTTTAAATATTTATATTTCTGCTTTCTAAAACATTTATTTTTGTCATTCAGTTTACAAGAACGTATTTAATTTTACTTTAACTAGTGATTCCTGACATTATTTGGTTTAAAAAAAAGTGAAATGTTGGTCTCCGGTGATATTTTGAATGTTTTTTGTTTTTGTTCAACAAAGCATAAAAAATCAGTAAGTACTGGACAGTTAAGAGTTCTATCGTCCATTGAAATATAATTTGTTTAAATTTTACCCGATAAATGGGGAATTAAGTTTCCGTGTTACGGTATCATTGTTGAAAAGTTGTAAAAATTGACGCAAGAGGGAGAGTGGACTGACGGAAATACAGAAAAGTAAATCAAGATTTTGAAGTCAACGTCATACTTTGTCGCGGATTTATGAATTAATTCATAATAATTTACGTGCAGTAAATTATATATATTGTGTACAGTCAATTAATGGATCTGTTTTCTTTTTACTGCGGGTACTGAGAATACTTCCCCGCGGTAAGGAGGAGGGGAACACATTATTCAGTAAACATTCATTCAGTTTCAGTAGAAAGTGTACCGTTGAATAGATTTATTTTGATTGATGTTTCTCGCCTATCTGTCGCGGTTTGCTGAGTTCATGACAGAAAAAGTTCGGTTGGAATTGAAAAAAATCTCCGAGGAAATTGAAACTAAGAGTATTTACAATTTCTTATGATACAAACTATGTGGTGTTTGGCAAAACACAAGTGAAATGTTTCCGATTCAAAATATGAGAAATATAAAGTTTTATCTTTTACTGATCGTATTGTTCGGCATATCATCTGTCAGAAATGGAGCAATCGACGAAACCAAACTCGTAGATCCCTCGATCCAAGGCCTATACTCGGCTAGTGACAAGATACAGATTCTTACCAATGAAAACTTTGCCAAACAGGTTTTGAATAAACCAAAAGCCAACTTTGTGGAATTTTATAACAGCTGGTGCGGGCACTGTAAGAGGTTTGCTCCCTTCTGGAAGTCCTTCGCCGCTGATGTCCATCAGTGGAGCCCCATCGTGGTCCTGGGCGCTATCGACTGCGCAGATGATGAAAACACGGGCATTTGCAGGGAGTATGAAATACTGCAATATCCTACGCTCAAGTTTTTCCATCAGAAGTTCAAAGGAGGCCTTGGAAAACTAGGAGATGACATAGTTCCCATTAACTCTCTCGAAAGTCTTCAAAAAAGCCTAGTGACCAAATTGCAACAAGAACAAGTAGAAGGAAGAGGTTTGGGATGGCCTCTTCTGAGCTCACAGAACTATGAAACCCTGGGTCAAGTGTGGACAGATTTGCCAGCCAATGTGAAGGCCGTGTTTCTTATAATCGAATCAGAAAATTCCACAATGGCTTCCCAAGTCATCCTCGACCTAAATTTTGTATTTGGAATCGCTGTCAGAAAAACATCCGACACTTCGCTTTTGGCTAAAAGTCTGGATATTACAATTTCTCCAAGCCTGGTGGTCGTGAGCAGAGATTTAGTAACTAAAACTCTCAACCCTAAAGATGGCACAAGAATTACTTACCGTAAGGCAATCATCACGCACATGCAGTCCAGCAATTTTAAAGGCATTATTGATCTTAATGACTTTGATGATGATCCTGATAATCCCATTGTGGCTCCAAAGAGTTCCGGAAATGCATCCAAACAAGAGCTGCACACGGGGGATGTTGTGTACCAAGCTGACCTGGACACTGCCCTGCGATACACCCTATCCCACGAGATTCCCAGGATCAAACATATTTCTGGAGAGTCCCTATTGGCATTGAAGAGTTATCTAAGCGTGGTGGCTAAATATTTTCCATTTTCCGCTAATGGTAAGTTATTTTTCAGCGAATTGTATGATAAAGTTTTGAATGACAAAGATCCGTGGACCGGGGAGCGATTTGCAAAGACGGTCAAAGACTTGGAGACCACCTACTCTCCGGTACACTCTACGTTACCCACCTATATCGGCTGCAAGGGTAGCACCCCGCAGTTCCGCGGCTTCACCTGCGGCTTGTGGACAATGTTCCACGTGTTGACTGTCAATGCCAATGACAGGAAGACCACCGATGCGTCGGAGGTTTTAAAAGCGATATATGACTATGTCAAGTACTTTTTTGGATGCACAGACTGCTCGCAGCACTTCCAAAAGCTAGCGGCCGAACGGTTTAAAACAGTTGCAGAAACTGACGGAGCCATCATCTGGCTGTGGACGGCGCACAACGAGGTGAACCATCGGCTCGCCGGAGACCAGACCGAGGACCCGATGCACCCCAAGAAGCAGTTTCCCACGCCAGAGAACTGCCCCAAGTGTCGCGACGCCTTGGGCTCCTGGGATTTTAAACAAGTATTATTATATCTTAAACATATCTACGGCGTGGAGCAGATAAATCCAACTGGCGTTGCTCCCACTACCTCATCTTTTGATTCAACTCTTTTTGTGTTGCTGTATATTTATTTCGCTGTTATGATAATTTTTGTTTTGCGATTGTTTCTCACAAAAAGGATTTACAGAAAAAAGGTGTACATTCATGACACGTTTGGTAAAGTCTAAATTTGTTTTACAAAAATGATGGGAGTAAGTAATTATTATCATTATTAGTAAATATTTACACAACTTGTTATGTGGTATTAAGATTTACAATTCATTTTTTTTTGTATATCTTTCTGTGATTGAAAAAATGTATGTAGTACCTATTTTGCAAAATCATTGAAATCGTTTGTAAATTTTGCAAATATTTTTCAATGTGTTTTGAACAGTCAAAAATTTATATTGTTTTCTTGTTGCTCTAAATTATTCATTTTACACTACTTGTATTGTATTTGATGTTATTTTGTAAGTATTTTTTATTTTTTAACAATTCTAGCTGTTATTAAAGTGTATGAATTAATGACAAGATCAGATTGATGCAATACGATTACGAAGTATAGTTTAAAATGATTTTTTATTGTCTTGATCGTAAATTTTTCAAACATACCGCCGAGAGCTTTTCTCTACAAATTAGTCCTTTTCTGAACAACGAATTTAGATATATTTCCCGCAATACCATTTCCAACATTCTTTGATGGAACTTTATTAAGAACCTATTTATAATAATATTATCTACCTGTTATAACTGGCACTTAAAACCCAAATGCAGAGATACTGATAACTCCTATCTCAGGCACGTGATCACATGTGGATTTATAGATTATTTACCATTGAATAGGTACGATTATGTATTTGGTATATTCACAAAATCGCTAATCCAATTTCTTATTTAAAAGTTATGCATATTACAAAGTATTACTTTCTTTACTTTATTGGATGACGAGTATTTGCTATGGTTGATCTTTGATTTTGATAAAGAACATAGATCGTATGACGTTTTATAAATAATGGATCTATTTTTTAATATAAATATTGTATCAAATCATCGAACAGTCTTTTTAAGTTTCTATACTAACTTTATTACCATCGAATAGCAAATAATATCACTTATTAACGTAATGTTTTACTTTTCAGTACTTTTTTTTCTCGTCAATTTAGTAAATCCCTTTCCGACCGGCTTTATACGAGCGTGAGTTTGTCCTAAAAAACATCTTGACAGAAAATAAATCTGTTTCTTGGAACAACACCGGTGTCGATCGAACGTGCGGGAATTGCTTATGTGGGGTACCTTCACGCGCACGTGTTTCAACCAGTAAATCGCCCATCACCACGGGATCATAATTAAGAGCTTTACTAGTGGGGCCCATCAAAATTTGGACATTTTTTGCCGGTTGGAAAGGGTTAAATATATACTTTATATAAACGTTTTACCTATTCCTCGTTATCAATCACTCGATTAATCAAAAATGTCTAATTTGGATCCGAGTTTAAATATTAAAGAAGTTTATGTTTTGGCTGCTTAATAAATTGAACTAACAATTAAATTAACTGCGTTCATTTTGCGAATTAGTTATTATTTCAAAGGGCGACTTTTTCATGTAGTGTTGGTTAATTATTACCAATTCAGGTGTTTATTTTAACCACTTTTATGCCCCTTCCAGACTCACGGTTAGAAGTCTCGGAGAGAAGTTTCGCCGAGACTTCTCGCGAGAGCAAATAATTATCCACACTCTCATTTTTCTCACTGGTGATCTGTTTCCTATCCGGTACGGACGACATTACAGACGATATTCAAATTGCAGCAGGTTTGGCTCTGTGTACCAAGGCATATTATAATTTTGTGAACGATGTAACTAAAAATAAAGTTTAAGAAAATAGAAAAGCCAGACAATGGTGGCCATTTTCCTGTTGTTTCTGTAACTCGCAAAAAGAGAATCTTTCTTCTTTTTGAGTTCGGGTACTGCTATTTCCATTAATTCTCCAAGTCTGTTCCACGCATCGTGATTTAAACATTCATCTTTGTAGTTCCGGTGTTTAGCATCCCATTAAATAGGCTCAGATTGAAAGTATTCAATAAATTGCAACTCTAGTTCGATATTCCACATTTTTAAAACAAAACAAAATTTTCGAAACAAAAAAATACAATACGGACGTCTACTCTCCGCCGCTCACTAAACGGCACTGAGACAAAACGTGAATGTAGTAGTCTTCTCTCTTCTCACCCGAGAAATCCTTTGAAGCGGCCAAAAATACCGACAACGATCGGAGAACAGGCGAGCCCGAGAAACTCCTCACATTGACGCTTCTCGGGTGTTCTCGGGCTTTCTCGCCGTGAGTCTGGATGGGGCATAACAGTCACATTATCTTCAGTGTTTTATTAACTTAACCGAAAACGCCAAACTATTATAATGTAATATACTGAATTTTATTTTTTTTATTTAGTTATTCTTTTTACACATAAGCTTAACACGTTCATTGCTTCGTACATATTAATGCCATGCTGAAAATACTTGCCTTTTTTAAAGTTTTTTGAGTTTCAAGCCGATTCCAGGTATAAAAAAAGGTCTAGCAAACTAAAGGAGTGTTTACATGCTCACAAATTTTAAATAGACAACATTATATTTTTTTTTTTTCAGAAATAAAACAAGAAAGAAGAATATGTAATGTTTTATTTTTATCAATGACAAATAAAACTATTTCTAGAAGTAGTAGAAAAATTATTCACTCTCCATTCCTCTCATGGTATATGCGGAAACATGGTTCCAAACACAATCCTGGTATGTCGGGACATTGAAGACAACAAAATATGGAGTCTTTTCTCTGCTAGTTTTCACTCCAGCAATACTTGGCACCTTATTCTTTTTGTTTTGCCATGATCATCTTTCGGGCAAAAACTTGGGAGGTGTGAAATGTTTCGTGGCCTTTGTGGTCCCTGTAAGCTCTCCATCAAATTCGGAAGATATGGCCAATACCTCTTGTCGATCTTTCCACTTTGTCCTACAAATACCCTTATCGGTGTACTGGTTCAAAGACTCCCCAATTTTTTATTTTTTTTTAAGACTTTATCTGAATTGCATTTTCTGTTACTTCTCAAAGTGCCCGTTACGTGAGTTTTTTGGCTGAGTAAATTTTCTACCAGAGGGACACTATTGTAATAATTTTCCATATATAGCGAGTGACTAACTCCGGTGCTCCCTTCCACCAGCTTATGCACGACTTTACTGGTGTGATCTTTTCCACCCAACTCCTGGTCGGCAGAACCACCATATACAAATATTTTCATAGCCAAGCCGAGATTCTCCCAACATGTACAACTTGATACAATTCTTTGCCTTTTTCCCTTTCATGTACTGCCGAATAATGAGCCTCCCTCGCCACAGTACCAAAGACTCATCAATCGATAAATGTTTTTGGGGTGCATAAATAACATCCATCCGGTCATTAAAAAATGTATTAGTGGCTTTATTTTACCGATACTAGTGGCATCGGCTTCGTTGTCATTAAATTTAGCATGCAATAAGCATTTTACATTTTTAAAAGAGCAGCGTGCGGTGACGTACACCCCTCACTCGTATTCTCTCCGAATACGTCCGACACAAAAACTCACAATGTCTCTAAAACTCAAAATGTCTATAAAACTCAAAATGTCTACATAAAACTAAAAACGTAATGTCTCTTGCATTCAAAAATACCAAAGAGTCTATATTGCAACGTCCACTAATTTCTATAAAACTACCTAACAAAACATAAAAAATGTTTCGCATCGAATATTAAACGCGGTAGACGCGGCTTCATGCGCGAAAATGACAAAAAATTTAAACGACCGATATGAATGACGGATCAATTCAAACTGACTGAGTGATAAAGGGATGGGTTTCCCTGTGCTGAGGCTGGAAACGACTCAAAATCTCATGGCTGCCTCTGTTTTAGATCTGTTTCAATGTAAGAGCAGCACACCGCGCGTGGCGTGTTGTACGCATACCGATTACATGACTGTCAACGCGCGGCGTCAGCAATGAACGTGTTAACAAGTATTTTTGTATGTTTAATACATTATGATACACATATTGTAGATTTGTTGTAACTATTCTTATTAAATGTTGCTGAAAGCTTCAATATTTTACTCTTGCTTATACGTATTACAATAATATTTTGATTGTAAAGATCAAAACTGGTCGTAAAGATATATTTTATGTATCTACCTATTTGTTGTACATCATAATTTTAAATTTTTTTTAAATATATATTACGGTGAATGTATTGCTTCATCACAATTATTTTAAGCGAAATCCTATTATAATTTTTTAATGTGTTTTTTTTAACAGACTTTTTGTAAAATGTAATGTTATGTACCTTTTATCTAATTTATAATGACAGCTTTTGCATATTTGCCGGAATGAACTAAAATAATGGAAAATTTTACACCAAATATACGTTATTATTTATTCAACAATTTTTTATAGGTGGTTGTTGCCATCTAAAATTTATTTCAATATACATAAAACAATATCATGTACATTGTTTATTATTTTGTGGGTACCTAATTGTATTTAAAATTTTATCACTGCTCCTTATCTAGAATGTGTTAAATTAATAAAATCACCAAGTAGATATTTTCAAAATCTCAAGTAAAATAAAAGACAGCAGCATTTTTAGTTTTAAAGCGTAAAACTGAATGATTGTTATGTAATTACATAATTTTATCACTGTACTTGTTTCAACTTATTTAAGGTCAACACTTTTTATTTTTAAATAAGTTTAAATGAATTTCTTTTATCAGTCCAGCCATGTAAATTGCGCATCATAGTGTCTAAATATAATATTTATGTATTATACTAATGAAAATATAATATTTTTCCAAATTAAATTCAGATTTTTTATTGAATCTTCCCAATCCATCTCCAATAACTTTCCTAATGTGACTTTGACCAATATGAAAAACACCTGAAATTTGGGAGGCGGGTATGGGTACCGCCGCCCCTAGCTATTAGATAACGAACACCTCTGTCATAGGTCACCCGAAGTGGTTCGCTAGGTTTGGTGACTTAGCAGGGGTGCCCGACTTCATGGGGTCGGGTTTGTCCGGATTTTGGCAGCGGATGCATCTGCCCACCAACTGTGTAGCAGGCCAGATCGGGAGAGACTGGTTGAGGAAGATCTTTCTATCTCTCCAGCAGGATTTGGACCGCAGTGGAAGGGAACACTGACCTCCAGATTCCTACCCACCCCTTTTCCTTCTCGGAACTTCCTCTCCTTCGTTTACCTAAAAAGACCCTCCACACAGCATCCCCAAAGATGAAATAGGCCCTGAGGGGAATTATTTTCCTCAGGGCCTCTTGTGTGGGGCTAATGTAAACAAACAAAAAAACCACCGTTGTGTAGAATTTACTACTTTTTCAATAAAGTTTTAAATCTAGCAGAATTAATTGGGTGGCAGTAAGTAATTTTAAAACGTTGGAAAAACCATTGAAACAGGTGTAAAGTTATTCAGACCTCTTCTCTAGTGAAAAAACACTGCAATTGGTTTTACATCACTCTGACGAGATAAATCGATAGAGGTGAGTTGTGGGCGTTTCCATGTCCATGAAGCAAGCGGAATTTTTCCTTACTTCTGGCGAAATTGATCAAACATTGAAATTCTTTCATTATTCAAATGATTCACGGAGAAAAAAAACCCTCTGGAAATTTCTTCAAGTTTTGATACATTCACAAAAATTTATTGAATTAAATTGAAAATAAATAAATTCTTAAGAGGCCGCTATCCGAATTTCTACAGATTTCTTGCAAACCTCCCTTAAACATTTGAAGTTTTTAAGCTCTTAAAAAAATATATGTTATTTTTGAAGATAATATTTATACATTCCCCACGCCGAAACGCAAATTATGTAAAATTCCCTCGATAGAAAAAAATCGCAAAGTAGGCTCTAAATTTTGTTATATTCAAGTCTGTTTCCGTTATTTTACAAGTTATATGTATGAAAAAATTCAGTGTTTCATTAAATACTCTTTTAGACAGCGCCCAAGAGATTTTTGCTCTATTTTAAACGAGTCGTGTTTTATTAAAGATTTTCGCAATTTTTGCATCGATTTTGGCGCTGTAAATGTTAGCGCTCTCCTCCAACATTTGTAATTTCGTATCTCTCCATCTTCTTCTTTTTGGGGCCGGTAACGGAGCCTTAATATTTTTCACCAAATATTAAAGGAACAATGTAATTTTTTGTTACATTAACTCCACACAAGAGACCCTGAGGAAAATAATTTCCCTCAGGGCCCATGTCACCTGAGATGCTGTGTGGAGGGTCTTTTTGACGAGAGGAAGGAATGAACATTGATCTTGAAGAGACACATGTGGTAGGAAGGAGGAAACCCAGAGGCCGGCAAATCGTTCCAGTTGAACACAAGAACGAGTTGAAGAAGCGACCCGTTCTCATGTGACAAATGTCAACCGCATACATATGTTTAGCGCGTGTTTCCCGATTATGCACCGGTGCCAAAAAGATCAATGACGCTAGTTCCTCGGAGCATCTTCCATTGAAATACCGGTAGAACGAGGATAGCAGTTATAAAATTATGCAAATTGGTAACATCAGTTTTATTTCAATTCAGTATACGGTCACTCACATTACAACACCGCATATCTCAAAAAATACGATTTTTTTTCTTCGAATTTCTTTTAAAACTATTGCATGGTTTATACAAAAGTTTTATTTAGTAATGAGAATTAAATTATTATAATTTTTTAATGCTCTTATGATTATTTTTGTTTTGCTGTTTGAAGAAAGTTGAATAGTATATTATATATTTTTTCATGCATAAGAACAATGTGAATCTCATTATTCCTCAGCCTTTTTTGTGTCTTACACAATGACTTCTCCAAATAACAGATGAAGTTGTGCTATGTTTTGTTTCTGCTGAAAAATGAAGTATGCGGTGTTATAATGTGAGCGACGATACATCACTTCTATAGATTATCTATTCACTGACTGAACCAATACATGGCTGCTTGAGAACAAGATGTACTTAAAAAATAATAACAACTTTAATTCTTGATGCCGAATGTTTAGATAATATGAATATGTTTGGCAAACTACCTCGCTGGCATTTATGTATATATTATTATACAGTGACTATATTGTCTTTATCATGAATTTTCCATCAGACGAAGATTCATAGATATTTAGTGTCAAACTTTAAAAAAATGCTGTCATCGTGTGCATCACAACAAAAAAGGGCCAAAAAGAGCAGACTATAGAATACTGTACCATGCGCATATCGCAACACAAAAGAACCATACGACGGATGTGGAACCATTTATTGGATAACCAACACCTCTGCCATAGGTCACCTCAAGTGGCACGTTTGGTGACTAAGCAGAGGTACCCAGGTTCATGAGGTGAGGTTTATTCGGATTTTGGCAGCGGATGCGTCTGCTCACCATTTGCATGGCGGGCTGGATAGGGAGAGATCAGTTGAGGGAAATTTTTTGACCTCCAGCAGGACTCTCACAACATTGCCTCGCATCGAAGTAGGAGGGACAGATTCATATGTCCGTCACTCCTGGACACATTGACCCTCAGATTACTTCCCACCCCTCATACCTTTTTACTTTCGAGAACTTCCTCTTCTTCCTTTCCCTAAAAAGACCCTCCAAACAACATCCCCAAAGATGACATAGATCCTGAGAGGAATTATTTTCCTCAAGGTCCCCTGGGTGGAGCTAATGTACAAAAAAAAAACAGAGTTGGCAATTCACATGCGGTAGAAGTGAAACCTTCAGAAAACTAAAGTTGACAAGAGTGGGGAGGCTACGAAGCACCACACAAAGAGGAGACCGATTATACTATCTCATTCTTTCGCAGGCTAAATCCTATAGATGTATGTGTTTGTCTCTTTTTAACTCGAGGTGTTGCGCGGGGTCGCTTAGGACCCCAAAAATAAATATGATTAAATTGTTGTTATAGCATACATTTTATGTGTTATTTTAACTGATTATAGTCAGGTGATAATGACTGCATAGAAATAAAAATAAATATTAAAAATTAGATATTTATTTTCAATGCAATAGCTTAAAAATCAACAAGGTAGAGTTTTTTATAATTTTGAATCATACTTTTTTAGTAACTTTTAAAAAAAATCTAACCAATTTCTATCAAACTTGTAACTATTTGAGATTGATGCAGACTTATTTTTATTACATCAAAACACAATGAAAAACATTAACTTGATTTTTGATAGTATTTTGTTGTTTTTTTGGGCCTCACGCCGAAACACAAGTCTGTATCCCACATCGCACAAGCGCAGACTGAATGTTCGCGGCGCTAGCTTCAAGTATAGTCCCTTTTAGGAAGCTACCTAAAGTAAGGAATCAGTGGGAACATTTAAAATGTGCATAATAAGCATTTCTGTAAAACCTGGGCTTTTAAAGACGACCGTGCGACAGGTCGAGGGTTAAGACAATATAGAGCTGGGGTGACGAGTTGGTAGTCACATACTCAGTCTGTAGCTTACTCAGCTTCTGGAACATTCATAGACCATAGGGGATTAAAACGCTCATCAAAATCACTGGAATGCAAATCAGATTACAAACTAAATCAGGATGGCAAAAATTGCACCGCACTTAAATATTTTCATTCTGGACGGAGCTTAAAGGTTGTTTAAAAGGCAATAAAATGAATACTTATGTACCCCCTATGATCTTTTGATAGCGGTTCATCTGCAAATCATCTCTAATACTACATTCCTTCAGGTTTCACCAATCATATGTCCGCCACCTTCATAACATTTTTGTTTTTATTGTCTTCCAAATTCGAAATGCAGAGATAAATTTCGTCACCTGTCGAATCTGATTATAATTAAAAAGGATTGACATTATGATTGTCACCTTCTACAGAAGCAATCATCACCTTCCATTAACATATTGAGTGTAACCGTAACTGAAGCCAGAGTTAATAGCTAATGTTTTAAATGTCTTTGGTCATGTACAATTTCTGACCTTGTACAAATTGGATCTGCACCCTACCGTTTTAGTAGCCACCTCTGGAACAAAAGCCCCAAGATACTGAAAAATTTATTGACTTCCAAAATCAGACAATCCATTTTGTTGGAACAGCTGGCTAGCAATATATACAAAATCTTATTTGAAATTGCTGTGTTGATACCACTGGTATATTAATGAAAGGTGCTCTCATGAAATAATTTATTACTTCGGCACCGGTGTAGTCGGCAGACACGCTAAACGAGTGCCAATTGACTTTTTCTGGAGAAATGTGAAATAATTTAACGGCTTTTATTTTTTCTTCTTCCTGTCACATGGGTCTCTTCGAGACCAAGGTTTACTTCCTCCTCTCCTGAAATTTACTCTCCACACAGCGTCCCCAAAACAGCAGAGAAACAAGAAGACAGGGAAAACAAAAGCATTTATAAGTTCAATTCCTCGGCTGGCTAAGTCCTCCATCACAACACAAGCAACATTTTCGGCTTTCTGTGGTGGTAGTAGGAGATTTTCAAACATTGTTGGGTTATTCGTAACCCGGGAATGTTTGTCTTTCTTTTTAAAAAAAGAAAAAAAAAAAAAAAAAAAGTCTAATCAAATAATTAAATAAAAAAACGAGCGTGCTTTAGACTACACAACTGAAGTAAAATTTTACTAACTTATGTCGCCCTCTTATCTTACCCTCCTTATCCTTATCACTCCCCAAGTCAAGGGTGCGCTAAGGCTCGACCGTTCGCATCGATCACCGTTCGCATTGATTACCGTTCACATCATAGTTTTTCGTAACGCATTCACCTGCCCAAGTCGAGCATGCGTAAAGAAGTTTTACTTCAAAAAGAAGAGTGTGCAATTCACATGCGGTAGAAGTGAAACCTTCAGAAAACTTAAGTAGACAAGAGTGAGGAGACTACAAAGCATCGCACATAGAGGAGACCGATAGGCTACGAAGCACCGCACAAAGAGAAGACCATTATACTATCTCATTCTCTGGCAGGCTAAATCCTATAGATGTGTGGTTATATCTTTTTAGTGTCGCTATTTTTCATTTCAAATGTTAAAGAAGTTTTCACTTCAATAAATGCAGATTTTGCGCTTTGAAAACTTGGACACACCTGATTAGACCAATGCGGAAGATTGTCATGCAAATTGCAAATCCCCCTTTATTGTTTTGACCTCATTGTGTCACTACGGAATTATCTTCTATCGGTGCATTTGAGTTTACGGTACCTACATTCATAATATCAGTTGTGTAGTACCTGTAATCAGTATGTAATACAAAACGTTTGTCTACAGGAAGAAACACTTCTAAATGAATTGATAAATATCTAGTTGGCTGTTCTTATTTTTTAACCTAACACATAAAACTACATCAACAATGCATGGTTGTGTGTGGCAGATTTACGTATTTTATTTATTCTTTTCAAGCGAACATGTGCAATTTATTTAAAGGTAGCATATAGAAAGTGATTTGTTTTCATTTAAAAAGTAATTACTTTATTTATGCATTTGCACAAATAGGGCTGAGGGAATGAATAAATGCATAATTTAATGTTATCCTAACACATTGTTTGCGGGAGACACTGAAACGTGTTTTTCATACTGCTGGTAAAGAGTGGGAAAAGCGCTTATTTTGTATTTACTTACTATTGGTAATGCAGAGATGTGTTGTTATTCGGTGAAGTAAAAATTAGGCGTGAAGTTTCGTGAGATATGTACTAGGTACCCGTCAGTTGTGCAAGTGCATGTCTGAACTGCACTATGCATGTGCCCACAAAGTACATAACAAAACACGATAAATGTGTAAATTCTGCGATGTACCTTTACATAAAGGGAACTGTTTCCAACGATATCATACTTTGAAAAAATATTAGTGTCTTTTTTTTATTTTACATAATATATATTATGTTGAACAAGCATAAAATGACTAATTATTAGACAATATCTGAAAAGTGCAGTTTTTCAAAAATTTTAAATTTATCCTTGAATACCATAATTTTGTATCAAAAAATTTGTAACGTGACATAATAAAACACTTAATTTAAAATAAGACACTAAAATTTTTATTCAAATCCATAATTCAGAGGTTGTATCTATTTTAAGTGAAATGTAATTTCACAAGTGAATCTGAAAAAATCTCCCGCTTTATAGGGGAGACTGATCGAAAAACCCCCTGCATATATTGTGTTAATAGTTTTTTTTTTTTTTTTAATTATTTGTTATTGGAGAACAGAACATAAAACGTGAATAATTTTGATTCCCCCTCCTACTTTTTGTAAATTCTTCCCGTTCCCGAAATGAGTATCTTAACTCATGAGGAAAAACATTATTTTTCGCTTTTACGTCCAACAATATCATAGAAACTGTGACCTCCTCAGAAAAGTCAGTTATAAAAAAATTGGTTAAATAGTTTACATAACGTTAGGGATAAGGGCTATTTAAAAATTATTTTTTTCAAACCTTTGAGTTGACTTGATTCTGAGTTGGCATGGAACCCATAGAAAAGTCGTTTCTATCTATTGTATTACATGTTTTATCATCTACAGTGAAATTATCTTTTACATAAGGTTCTCGAAGAATGGGAAAAAACTATTTATGAGAGAAACCTTGTAATGTGGGTTACATCAGGTACTGTAGTGTAAATCATATTATTGTAGGTATGTATTTATAAAAATTTCAGTTCTCAAGAGACTGACAAATCCTTGTGTATGAAAACTTTTTAAGTGGAACCTAATAGTGGGTTTTACCATATTCATATTCAATAAATTTCTTAGCAATATATCGACAACCTTGAAAAATATTGCTATCAAACAATTTTGCATGACAATAAAACTGAGTGATTTATTTTCAAAATTGATTGCAAAAGTAATTCTTTATCCACTGCAATAAAAAGTTATATTGATTGGATCTGTATTACCTACTTGCCGGTAAATTAAGTATTAAAGATTACAAAGTGCTAACACAGAACGTAAAATACGTCAGGATTTATACATTGAAAATTCAACATAATAAAATTTTCCCAGTCTTACCAAAATCGTTGATTTCACCAATTTTCCACAAGATTGTGTAGTCCACCTTCACTACTTTTAGTCGTTAAATGTGCAGATAAGGTCATAATAATATTTTTTATTAATCACTTGAGTGATTGCATTAATAATTGAAAAATGAGTCAAGCGACCGTGATTTTCAAGCATTCGTTTGGAAATTTCTGACTAAAATAAAAAAAACCATACCTCCGACTTTTAATATGGTGAAATATAAACTGAATATAGTGCTACATCGCCAATGAATCCAACTACATTGTATGGTTCATCCCATATTTTTAGGATTTATAAAAATAAATCTTAAACTTTACAAATGTGGAATTCTGCGAGTTAGTTTCTTTGAAATTGCTGGGCGTGGTACTTTTTCGAGTCAACATTAGATATTCTCTATTTCTGTATATTGTTTATGACTGCCTCAATAATCACTGATGCAAATATTTATTGGAAGATTTCATTTTTAATCGTAAGCAGCTGTTCAAAAGTTTTGTATGTAAAAATATTTTAAAGAATTTAGTTCACAAACTGTCAAAATTGAATGCACTACATTAGGATATTTAATACATTTACCATAAAGAACTGGTATTACATTAGAAAGACATCACTGTCTACAATTATCAATAAGAATAATCTCGATTATTGTTTTATTTAGTTCAATAAAACATTTTATACAGATAGCCTATTTCAAAATCTAAAGAAATGAGGCGGAGAATTCAGTGTTCAGAAAAAAAATGGAAAAAGTGTCACTACTTTTAAATTAACATGAGTTGAAAACATGTTAGTTAATTCAATTATTAATACACTGGTATATAAATATATAATAAAAATCGGATAAAACCAACCATAAAAAACGTTACTCAACTTGAGAATAAACAATATTGGAATTTAGACGCATGCAGAATCGGCCACAGGAGTCTATTTGAGATTAATAAAATGGGAAAGTTTTATATTAGCTTTCTACTAAATTGATATTTTTATGAAATTTCTACTGTAATTGCGGAAAGGTCTCAAAAAAAATAATTATTTTACGAACAGTAGATAAGTTTACCGCATTATGGTAAGCCGTCGCTGAAGTCATTTTGAAAACTGGCCATAAGATGCCAAAAATCACTCGAGTGGTTAATTTCTAGGGTGTTTTTGTGGATTAAGAAATAAAAGCTTTCCGTGGTACTGGAATATAGTTTATGAAAAAACATACATAATAATATCATATTTCTTAAGAACTAATAAACTTTTACATTAATTTAATACATACACTTAACAACATATTATTGAAATAATTGAATCCTTTAACCCTTACTACTCCTTTTGTTATTTTTTAAAATATATTTCTTGAGCTCAACGACGCTCTAATCATAGAATAAGATTTAGGGAAAAAAGATATTGCTGATAATACAAATAAGAAAATAATTGCACAAAAATTGCACATTTAAATGATTTACAAAAATGTTGCATTTATTAAGACGGAAAGGCCAAATTTGGGGCACTTCATTTTCAAACTCCAGTTCCAGAATAACCTCCTTACAATGTAGGTAAAGTGACCACTTTTGATGAAAAATAATTCAAAATGATTCCTGGGTATTCAAGATGCGATATACCACTGATAATTAACTGGGAATTGGGATTATTAATGTGGAAAATAAAGGAGTGCAAGGATTAATTCTCTGACTAAAAATTAATGTACTTATATGCAAAACTCCCAAGGGATCCATGAATTGATGATAGGTAGAATATGTATAAACTTATAAACAATAAATTGATTTTTTTAAATACCTGCAAAATACAATTAAAAAATTAATGTAATGAACAACTATTTTCATAAAAAATTGGTATCCTAAGTTTATCATGGCTTGTTTTAGGTACGTCTGTATGTATAACAGTTTCTTTAGAATTGATTCATGTGTATCAAAATGATCAGAAATAATATTTAATTCGGCAATGAAATATATTGTAAGATGTTACTAAAATACACAGGAAAAACTAAAATTGGCACCTTCAGAGTTTCAGCACAAAACAACATAATAAGATAATAAAAATTTGACATACATAATAAAATTTAAACCGTTTATAAACAAAAATCATTGTGTCAAAATGTCACGCTCAAAAATCATGTTTTATGCGTCATATTTAAAATTATAATTCAAGGGTTTTTGTAAATATTCATTCATAAGTCAATACAGATTGAAAATATAATATACAATATTATAATTATGTACACACATCAAGATACAACATGTAGAAAAATAGCTTTGCCTCAGTTGCACTGTTCCTTAATAATTTATTTAAGGGCACACCATTTAATTTATTTCTGGACCTCATTCGCTCATATTCTAAGCAAAATGATTAATTTGTATTTTTCTAATCCAGTCTCTATACATCAAAAAGCGACAGAGCTAAAAATGCATTTAAAAAAACCTCACACTTAAGAAACTTAACAGCGTTTGAGTTAATTATTTAATCAATTCTGTCATGAAATGTGTAAATTTTGATGTTTTTAATTAAGTAACTACAAAACAAAGTATTTACACAAATAATCAACTTTTTGTGTACATGATCTAAAAAAAAAATTAAAATTATGTGGCAGTGAATTTGATGAAAGTTTACTAACACAATAAAAAACTTAACGGATAATTTTTCTGTTATTTTTCTTTACCAAGTCAAATCATCATAATATACATTAAATTCTTTATTTTTAGCTGGATTTTACAATTCGCATGATGGCATAGTTTCTCGTGGAAACTCTGTAAAAATTGCAACTTAATTAATTTTGTTGGCATGTCGAATGACCATTTGCTACGGTAAAATATTGCCTCAATTGGTATGTGTTCTGTAATTCTTATCTCTGATAAAACCTATATGAAAGTGGTGACCTGAGTGCGGAACACATGAGAAGAAAAACAATTGTGCTTCGAGTGTGTTTCACACACCCGATCCAAACTCTAGTCAACTTCATTTACTATTAGGGGGTCACCACAATACGACACTGATTATGAAACCGCAAGTTTGTAATGACTTTCTTAATTAGCTTTAGCAGAAGAGAATAAATGAAGTAAATATTCCTTAGAGATAAGATTTCTTAAGCCTTCAACGAATACAAGAGATTCTTTTGATTATATGACACAACAACACCCCAGCTGTAGGTAGATTTTACCCCTTTGTAGCATTACTTAATGGAGCTTATGCTGCACGCACCGACTGAAAAAAAAATAAAATAATTAGTACAAATTATGCAGAGTTTAATATAAGATTCATTTTGTATTTAGCCTAACTACGCAAGAAAAGACAAAACACAACCATAAAACATATACAAAATAAACTTATTTTATTAAAATAGGCTGATAAATAATATCTACCTATATATTATTTAGTAAAACATATTGGTGTAAAGTTTAATTATCTTATTGGTAAATAGGTAATTCGAAGTTGTTGATCTTTTTTTAATGAACACCTGTGATTAGCTAGAAACAGAAAAAAATGCAGGAATTTTTTATTCATATTATTGTGGGAATACATTTTTAACTGTTAAATTCGGAACTGAAACTTGAAAAAAGATATGCTTCTAGTAAAAAATTCATTAAAGTAAATATTTTGCTGGAAAAATAGTGAAATATGAAAACACTGTTTTAATCCCAACACTACACATTGCATTGCAGCAGTTAATGCAACAACACTTCCTCAAACTACAAGTCGCAAGTGATAGCAGTCTCAGGGTTATATGTCTATCTTAAATGTGTAGCCTAACTTTTAACAAAATATTTTCATAGTAAAGAACAGTATTTAGACTAGTTAAATTTTAATAATGATGCCCTTGTCTTGATACACTTCATGGGGAACAGAAAAGAGCTTAATATTTGCCTAAAATTATTAATGATTCAATTGCTTTGTTGCCTGAAGTGTACAAAATAAAAGGTAAATCATATTATTGCTTGCTCTTTGGCGCTTACCAGCTTTTTGCAATTGAGGCGTGAACTAAACTACAGGAAAATGAAAAACACAAATTAAGTATTAGTGCATGCAGGACAATAATAAAAAAATTCTAATCTACCTACCCAATGATAGATGAAATCTACATTGATATTACAAATCTACCCTTTAACATCGACATAATAATCCAACATAAAAAGGAATAAGCCAAATGCATTTAAGTTTATTAAAGAGTTGACACTTTTTGTTAAACTTACATATATCAACTATTTATGAGCGACTTGAGGTTTTTTCGCAGCCGAAATTGCTTGAGTGCTTCTGCCAATCTGTCAGGTAAAAGTGTTAAATGTTAACTAAACTAGAGTGCAAAGCAGGTGTGTTAGGCAACAAATACATAATACAGAGTAACTGATGAGAAATATTGTAGGACAACAGAAATTTATGGTGAAAAAGTTTATGAAACATTGTTCTCCAAAGACACATAAACATTGAGATGTCAGCATTTAAGAAAACATAAACTCTGACTGTTATATTTAAGTAATAGAAAAATCAGAAGAAAGAATGAAGGGAATTAAAGTATCCAAAATTGCTTAGAAAAAAAAGTTTTTTTTTTTCCTTCAAATTATTATAATCATTCTTTAATGTCCTTGAATTTTCACATCAAATATCAGTAACCTGTATAATGTACAATAGCAATCGCATTTTGAAACAACCAATTATTATTAAAAGCATTAAATGTCTGTGAGTGGGGATTTCAAGCAATAATAGTAAAGGTTGAAAACCCAAAGCTAAAAGAGATAAAGTTGATGTGATGATAATGAGTTTTTCAAATAATTGGAAATAACTTTCACAAATACTTTAATTAAAAGTAATAAATTCTTATAAGTATGTCAGAAAAAAGACAGATGTTATATAAGTGATATATTATTATGACAAGAGCACACACAGGGTGATCCAATTCCAGTTTTAAAACTTTTATTAATTGAAAATTTGTTGTTATTAATTATGGAAAATGATGTCAAGCAAATGGACGCCTCTTGACCTTCGGCAGCAGTTGATTCGCTTGAGATAATTTTCAATGACTTTTTCGTAACTTTCAGGGCAAATCTCTGCTTTAACTTGGCAGATGTTAAAACGATGGGGACAAGGTTGGGTAAAACCCCCATTAAAAAAAATCCAATGACGTTAAATATAGTGTTCTTGGCGGCTAGTCACCGAAATAATGCGACCTTTAAACTTTTCACGCAAAACATCAAACTTTTGTAGCAAGTTGTGCCATCTTATTGAAACCATTTCTCTTCAACGTGGTTATCAACTACGACAAGTGGTTATCACGCACCTATAATGCTCACCATTGACTGTTACTGTCTTTTTGACATTCCTCGTTTTCAAAAAAGTATGGCCCAATATGCCGCCTGACCATTATGTGCACCACACAGTTACTTTTTGGGCATTCACTGGTATCTCTTGTATCATGTGGGAATTTTTCTCACCCCATTTGTGGCAATTTTATTTATTGACATACCCGGAGAGTTGGAAACGTGTCTTATCAGAGAAGAAAATTTTCTTTGAAAATTCAGCATTCACTTTCTGCTGCTCTAATACCCATAATTGAACAAATTTAACACATTGAACGATTTGTCTGAAAATGTGTAGTATCAAACTAACATTTGATTGGTTAAACAAGCGCCGTTAATGACAGCTGTTTAATGTACAATGTTGCCAATATAGGAAACTCGAATTGGATCACACTCTATTTTAATAAGTATTAGCAGATATACAATGTTATCTTCAACTATTTGAAATGCCATTCCAAGAATGAGTAAATTATTATACTGCCGTACTAAGCACATGACGGGGGGGAGAGGGTGTTGTTTAGAATTTTAGCACTGTTTTGCTTCCAAAACCCGTTATGTATTTGCATGATTATATTATATATATGCATGTATAAAATACGCCGTGAAATCCAGTTCCAACATTTATTAATTGACATGGGTAAAATATTATTCAGTTGGAACATTTTCTCAAAAGAAGATGACAACATTATTCCTTATAAACGCAAGTTTGCGCCTGCATTGTCCGGATGTGACTATGAACAAATCTATTCAATTGACTGAAAATTGATATAAATCATCCAGCAAATGCGCAAAAAAATGCAAAGAAAAACATTGACTGCTATTTCACATTTTCTCACTTCTTGTTCCCAATTTGTTCCTTACATTTTTATGCAAATGGGAATTAGCCAATTTAGTTTTTAAAAAAGTTGTCCCCCGTTTTATGTCGGTTTTACATATCGACCCTACATGGAATTATCCCTAAAACACGAACTAGACTAGGTACTTGAATCAACCTTTTTCTGCAAAGTCAACTTTTTTATTATATGTAATATGATCATAAATACTTTGTGATAACCGGCTTAAAAAGAGCTACAGACCCCTATCCCAACCGCCGCGGCTACACTTTCATAAACAAACTATCATTAAAAAAAACCATATAAAAACAAAATATTTATACTAAAACGGCTATGCATATGATGTGCTGTGGGGGCACGGTGCCGGCTCCAGACTATGGACGTTATCTGCAGCCAAATAGTTTGTATTTAATGAAGATTGTGGTTATACTCCTCTCAATAAAGGCATTTAAGCTGCATCTACTGAACTACATAGTCGCAAGAAAGCAATACTGCTGTAACCCCCACTACCTACGAAAATACTTTATAAACACCATTTTGCATGGGGTTTTTTTCTGCGTCGATCTATCTGGGTCCCGTTACTCTACGACGATAAATAAGACCTGTACGACGTTGGAAAAATTAGCCGTTTTGTCAACAATACGTTTTTTAACTGATGTACACACCTCAAAAGTCTTAAAAGTATTGCTTTCTTGTGACGATATGTTAAAGTAAATATTCCAAGAAAATGCACATAATTATTTTTTTTGTATAATCTGCACAATAAGTTTAATGATATAATTAATATGATCAAATAATATAAAACGTAGCAAAAGATACAAATATAAACAATGACCTTAATTATAGCTCTCGGCGGTATGTATTTCAAGATACCAAGCGATATAAGCCTTAACTGCGATAGATGCCGCCGAATTTACTTAGAAAATTGTAGTTACCCCCAATTAATCTTGTATATTGTGTTCGTTTTCGAAAATTTGCAGACATGCCTTTGAAAACATCATTTTCTTCTGCTGTATATATGGAGCAGTCATAAAAATATCACACCTACAAAACACAAAAATGAAAGAGAAAAACCCACAGAGGTAAATATCCTTATAGTGCTTAGTACGGCAGTATATACAGTCTAGTATTACATAGTTCAAACAACAATCATTTCAAATGTTAGACCATGAGAAAGTTAGAGGTAAAAATATACAAGGAAAATGCTACAAGACTCCAAATCAATGAAAGATCGAAATATAAACACCAATGATAAACAACAAAGCCTTGTTTAAAGGTTTACCTTGACTCTAGAATCTTGGCATTATTTAAAACTTGTTTGGATAAAAATGAAATTTTCATTTGTGATTTTTATACACAAATACGAAAGGACGGTAGGCAATCAGGGAAAATTTCATATTGAAAAAGTGGAGATAGCTAAAAGAAGACCCAAATAAAGTCACCTCCCTTAAATCTTCAATAATAATAATTATTGGATAATTTGTATAATGGTTTTTTTGTGAAAAACACCTAACGGGTGCAGAATAGGGACCAAAAAATGAGATTTGAGAAGTAACTTGACTTAGGGGAAGAACAGTGACTTGAATTTTTTCCATGTTATATACAGACACATTTTCTCTTGTTGTAATGTCCTAGCGTACCAAGTTAATGAATGCAAAAACTAGAGTAGGATGGACTAGAGAAGTATGCTTAAAATGATTGTGCTAGACGTAACTAAATGTGGTGCCAAGAGTTGCAGAGTTAAGATAAATTGCCTGTTAATTGGCTTGCATAGTCAGTTGTCCACGGCCGCCCTCAGGGGTAAGTAGTTGGAACCGGTCCATACCTTGGAGATGTCAATGCCGGTTAGAGCACGAACCACTTCGGGCACGCGCTGCACAATAGTCATCACCTCCCCGGTGAGCTTGGCGGCACCGACTTCTGCACCACCGCAAGACACCATCGTGACCTTGCGGGCCTGAGATAGCGGAGCAGCCACTTCCGCGGCCACCTGTAAGTAATGCGACAAGATTAGTACATTGTAAACAATAATCAAAAAGGCTGAAGAAAAGAAAAAATACAGTAATAAGGTGGATTGAATAATAAGATAAAAGGTGGTAAAAATTTTAATTATGAGAACACTTCCTTTATGTTCAAAGCATTTTTTGACATGGCCACATCGCTTGTCATACAATCTAATACAGATCTATCACACCAGACAGACAATATGTTATAAGTTTGGGTGTGGCCTAGATGATACGCCGTGAACTGCTAGCCGGGTGATATTTGAAAATGATGAGACCTCCTTTTCTACTGTACAAACAGACAGATCCCTTACAAATAAATGATATTCCGTGCTTTCTCACTCTCCCTTTAGCACATTCTAAGCGTAAAATCTGTACAGGCCACACCCAAAAAACGCTTGATGCATATAGTGTGGTCTATTACAGGCTTTATTGTGTGGCGGGATTTAAAGATAACCGCACATTAAATTTAAATATTGATTGTTTTTGTGTTTAATTCGTAGAACTTCATTTTAATTTTTAGAATTTTAATTAAATTTAAATTTGATGTGTTATTATCGAGTTCTGCAAGTATTTAAGAATGTATTTTAGTTACAGCTGTTTCCGACTTGTAAGGTCATTTTCAAACTGTGGTGAAGCCACGTACGGACGACTTATTTATAACATTTTAAATGTCAATTTATGAAGGTGTCCAAATTGATTTATTACCGGTAAATCCAATTTGCAGAGACACTAATTGAGAGTGTGATTAAGTGGGATTCCGAATCTTTCCCTTTTTGGTTTCACTTGCACTAAGTGCAAGGGTTTTCTTTATTGATTTAGAATGATGTTATTTCTATGACTCATTTAAGTGCATTATATTGTTTAGGTTTGGTAAAAATACTAAGTAGTGAAGAATAAATAATTTTCCTTACTTTATTAATTAGTGTTATGTTGGGGTCATTCGTTCGTTTATTGATTTCTAATTGTTCAAGCAAATTTAATCTAAGACCCTTTCGTTCTATATGTAATGGTTTTGGCTGGTTGTTTTTAAGTGGAACGTGATTATTTTCTAAGAGATGTTCTGCGAATTTTGAATCGGTGTTTTTATTTTTATAACATCGTAAATGTTCTTTGAATCTAGTGAGAATGCCCTACCCGTTTGTCCGATATAAGTAGCGTTACAGTCATCGTGGTCACATTTTAATTCATATATGCCACCGTTATTCAGTTTAGGATTTTTACTTTTTGAGTTTTTAAGGTTTGTTCCAATATTATTATTGGTTCTAAAAGCTATATTTAAACCACATTTTTAAATTTCTTTTGCAATTTTTAAAGATATTGGGCCGAGAAATTCGAGACATGCAAATTTTTCTAATTTTTTGTTTTGTACCGGATATATTAAATTAATTTTATTTTTGTATTTCTTGTTTTTTATTTTTTTTTTCAATGTTTTTTGCCTCATAGCCGTTATTAATAAAGTAATTAATAAAGTAAGGAAAATTATTTATTCTCCACTACTTAGTTTTTTTACCAAACCTAAACAATATGATGCACTTAAATGAGTCATAGAAATAACATCATTCTAAATCAATAAAGAAAACCCTTGCACTTAGTGCAAGTGAAACCAAAAAGGGAAAGATTCGGAATCCCACTTAATCACTCTCTCAATTAGTGTCTCTGCAAATTGGATTTACCGGTAATAAATCAATTTGGACACCTTCATAAATTGACATTTAAAATGTTATAAATAAGTCGTCCGTACGTGGTTTCAACACAGTTTGAAAATGATCTTACAAGTCGAAACAGCTGTAACTAAAACACATTCTTAAATACTTTTAGAACTCGATAATAACATATCAAATTTAAATTTAATTAAATTTCTAAAAATTAAATTTAAAGATCACCGCACAGAATTAAATATTAAAACATGCAAAATGGCATGCAACGGTACAATAATAACTAAATGGTTGATTGACTAGGTAGGATTGAGTCTGAAAAATTATGAATGGCACAATTAGTAAAAACTTAGTATGGTATATTTAAGCTTATACACATTGTACACATTTTATAATCTACAAAAAAAAATACATCATTTTCTTTTTTTTTTCTTTTTACAGAATACATTTTTGGCATTTTTCACCAGCATTTGATTCCTTAGAACAGGCAATCTGCCTAGCTAGGAACTAACGACGTACAAGACATAATAACACTTGTACACATTTTAAAATCTACAGTTATTTGAAATATTATTATTATTTTGCTGTATAAATGTAACTAATGTAATAAAAAAAACATAAAATTTTCATGTAGTGATTTTCCAGTCCTTGTAAGAGAATTTTCATGTATTTGAAAGGCAAAAGGTTACCCTCATGAATTTTCTTTACTTCAAGATGTTTCCTTTGCTTTCATTTTTTTATCCCTTTTCAACCGACTTTATACAATTGTGAGTTTGTCCTTGTAAAAAATTCTGACCGAAAATAAATCTGTTTTTGGGAACGGAACCTTTGTCGACCGAACGTGCGGGAGCTGCTTATGCAGAGTATCTTTATGCGAACGAGCTTCAACCAGTCGCCCGGCCCTATGGGAACATATTTAAGAGCTTTACTAGTGTGGCCCATCAAATTCAGAAATTTTTTGCCGATTGCAAAGGGTTATGCGATAAAAATGCAACTAAAGTGCTGATTTTTAGTGCTGTCACATTTTGAGTCTTAGCTCATGAATGTGGATTAAGGTTCACTTATTGGTACGAAGGGTTCATTATATATATATATATAATCCTTTACTTTGCTTGAAGCATGCTAAAAACTACTTCTAGTTACCTTGGGCAATGTCTCCAGCAGCATCTCAATCATGGCCGCCTCCTTGTACTCCTTCCAGGCCTCGGCCTTGTTGGCAGCCTGCTCAGCCTCTGCCTTGGCACGCGCGAGGGCGGCGAAGGCCTCGGCCTCTCCTCGGGCGCGCACAGCTTCCGCCTCTCCCTCGGCTTCCAGGACAACGCGGATGCGGTGCGCCTCGGCGATCTTCTCCAAGCGGTACTTCTCTGCCTCTGCGGGCCTGGAATATACAAAGAAAATAATATGACGTCATATACGGAAGTTGCTGATTGCAAAGGAAGCCAGGTAGAAGAGGTTGTGGAAAGACTACTTGCAGGACCTGAGCTGACTATAGGGGTTACACTAAATTTCATTTTTTAAATTAGGTCAAATGTCAGAACTTAAGAAATGAGAGAAAGCACCTGTAAAGAATCCAAAGTGCTCGTAGATGGTTCAAATGTGGATAGAAATTAAAATAGGAAGATGGTAGGACCAATAACAGGCAACTACCAACTCGAAGCACACGCAAACTGTCAGCAGTGAAAAGTATCTGTAGGAAATGTGGAAAGGATTCCTGGTGAATAAGTTGTGGAACCAGGATAAACTAATAAAAAAACTCTATGTGACAACTTCATGAAAGAGGTTGGAGAACTGTCAGAGGATTCAGGTGATACACGGGATATACCTTTATGGACCTCTGAGTACTTACAAGATTTATGCAGACTCTCTCGGTGTAAGTAATAATAATGTTCCTAACAAACACAGCTTTACTGAAGTCAAAAGCCAAAACCTATCCTTGCATTTCTGCAAAATTTTGTTATTCACGAAGTCAGTGTCCAGTTGATGGCAAATGCAGAATAAGGGTAGCAGTGAGCGTACATTGTATGAAATGTGGAATAAGAGAAAATATGACATACCTGCGTACTGTTGCCTCTAACTCTTGTTCTTTACGTTGCACCTCCTGTTGTTGAACAGCAATTTCCTGGGTTCGTTCAACCACTTTAATCTGCATCTGTTCTTCCTTGATCCTCTGCTTGGTCTTGGCTGCTTGTAGTTCATAGGCCATCTCGGCTTCGGCCTGTAAATGGCACAGACATCTGTTATTTTAAATTCACATACAAATATATATTATTCAATTGTAGTGGACTTGCAATACAAAAGACTGAAATTAGTGCAACTCAAGGTGCTTAGATCTTATTATCAAGTTTTAGTTTTTTGTTGCAAATTTTACTTGAACCACCTTCACAATTTAAAATTTTAAACGCTATTGTCTCAGCTCAACTTCTTCCTTCCCAGAACTTCCTTTTCTCAAAAAGACCCTCCATATAGCATCCCCGATGACGTAGGTGGCCTGTGGGGAATTATTTTCCTCAGTGGAATTAATGCAAAAAAAAAAGAAAAAAGAAGTGGACAGTGACAGAGCCTTTAAAAAACAGTATTAAGCGAAGCCATATGGAACCCCACTTTAAGGAAAAACAAGACAGCTCTTTTTGGAGAGCTGGAAGAGAAGGACTGCTGGGAACAAAAAGCAATACAAAGTAGGGTGGCACCATCAAAATCAGAATCAAGTAAGTATGTATTGCTAATAAATAATAACATTGCTTCCAATGGATAGAAAGACATTAATTTAGTCATTTGTAGGTAATTTTGGTGGCATGTTTGTTTTTCCACATTTAACTCATCTTCAATACAACTGTGCAGCGTTTATCTAGAAAAGCATTCCCATATCCTAGAACCATGTTGCCAACAAAATTATAAATTTGTTTTTGGTACCTTTTTAGTTTGAACCTCAACATCGTAAGCAGCCTTCTTCAGTTCGAAATCACGTTGTGCCTTGGCAATCTCCGTGTCGTTCAAAAATCTGGCAGCCATCCGCTGTTCCTCGGCGATGGCCTCCTTGATCTGTGCCTCACAGCGCGCCTCTGCCTCTCCAATACGGGCATCCCTTTTCACTTCTGCCGTCCTCGCCATACCTAGAGATTTCAGGTATCCCTAAACAACACAAAGGTTAATTAGTAAAATGTGCATTAGCCTTTACTGAATATCTAAACCAAGTGTTCATTTTGAAGGCAAATAATATTATGTCACACATACATCCTTATTAAAGCTTCAGGGAATTATACTGTGAACTCACCCAAATTCAGCAAATTTTTAATAAAATTATTGTACGTTGGTGGATGAGTAAAATTGTGTGTGCTAATAAATAAATGGTTTCGTAGGAACTTGTATGTATTGATAAAACATAGACAGCTTATTAGGAGCAGCGAGGTCGGTTATGTTCAACTTGAATACACTATATTATTCTCTCTGCATTACTGTGCTGTATTATATATTGTATTACTGTTCTTGTAAAATATGTAAAAATTTATTATTATTTTTTTGTTACCTTGAATAGTATGTATGTTTAATGTTTATGTTTTGATAATATCTAATAAACAAAGAAGCAAAAAAAAAATGCTTATTGTGTATAGATTGACCTAGTGACAGTACTTTTAAATCTTTTTTTTTTTACCCTTTCGGTGCCAACGGAAAGCTCAGATTTAGTTAATTCACATCATCCAAAGTTAGTGACAACAAACCGGTTAAAAGAGCATTAAAAAAAGGAAATTGTTTTGAATACATGAAAACACGTTCTCATGTTTAATAAAGTAGAAACTTTTATAAAGATTTCATACAGTTTCCCAAGTTTTCAGCTTAATGTTATTTTTATTTTTTAGTCCAATGAAAACTGGCATTTAAAAAATTTCCTTGTTCAACCTAAAAACAATGTATGAGATTCCTTTCAGTCCTCTGAAATCCATAAGCAAGTTTCACTACAACACAAGAAGAAAATTCAGATGATAGTTCAATTATTCACTTATTAACCCCTAGAGGTCGGAGTCCTGGAATTGCAGTATTGAAGAATTGTACCTATGCACGGTACGAAGCACTGCAATTGCAGTGTCGACCTTAAATATACATTTTGCCCTCGGGTATTACCTTCAGTAGGTTAGTTACAGAAAAAATAAAAATGTAATTTTTTCGAGAATGGTTTGTCTACGTGTTGGATTAAATAAAAAAATATTTTTAAATTTAGAATTTTCATGTGTTCCCTTACAAGTTAATATCAACTTAATGGGGAATTATTACGATATTCGTTTAAACAAAGAGGTGCTTTTCGAAAATTTCAGTTTAAAATATGCGAGATAAAGAGTGCAGGTGCTTAAAAAGTTATTATTGAAATTAGTACACATACTTACTGAGTAGAAAACATTTAATACGGCAGAGTATTCCTGAAGACAATTGCGCATTCAACAGCTTTAACTCGTTGCTTGTGTTCGTGCTACCGGGCTTGAGTTCAACAATTTGAAAAAAAAACATTTTCCACACCAGAAGTAATGAATATGTTGATAATGTTAATTGATTTATATTATGATAGTGATAGAAATTGTCTATTTACAAAACATGAAAAGTGCCATGAAATACTGTATTTTACTTTGTGTGTATGTGATGAATAAGATGTAACATTTACGTATATAACTACATACAAGTTTTACAGGTGTCACTACCAAAAAAACAGACAGAAATAATAATATCAACATTAAAACACGATGACACTAATACAGTACGAAGACTTCTACAAAATAGAACTCTACCACAACTAGTAAAACCTACAATTTATGAAAGTATTCACATTTTCGAGAGAAGCTGTTCCATTTGTTTGTACATAACTGCGGTGGCGATTGACATTTAAGTGAACTAGAGTGCTAAGACCTATAGGAGCCTTTAAAAATGATGTCATAATCAAAGCGACCAATGAGCGCAGTTGATGCGTTGCAGGTGCAGTAATCGTCACTTTCGTTTCATCCGAAATCAAAATCACAGCGGGGCTATAGAAGTTTCACTTCAATAAAAATCATTCACAATTACAACATCAACAAGGTCGTAATATTCAATCTTAGTACTCTAGCTCATTAAATCACTCTGACCCATAAGCTTGATTACACAATAATTTATTATTGTCAGACATAAGTATGTTATAGGAGGTGTACCTGACTTGTTAAAAGTACTGACTTGTTCGCCACCACTTAGCTGTTACTGAGTAATTATATGCAAGTTGAAAAAAATCATAAATTATTCTTAATAATTTCCATGCAGGCGACGCATTTCAACAATCCTTTGAAAAGTGATATAAAATCACGAAAAATGATTTAAAAAACTAGGTTAAATAGATTAGGTCAAGGGCTATTTTTTTTCATCACTTTTGAAGATTTTATATCACTTTTCAAAGGTGTGTTGAAGTACCACCATGTTGAGTTTTCATGGAACCATGCATTTCATAAAAAGTGGCATAATGTAAGGCTTCTACATACCATTTACATAGAATCTTCTTTACTACTCGTTTCCTTATTACCAAGGATAGTGACATCCAAAACAGGTTTGGTACTAGACTTAGTAGACCTATTTCTAACCTGAAGCACAATATTATTTTGTTTTTTCACTAATCCATTAATCCCCTAATCTCTAACTAAATAAGTTAACCTTATCTTTCCCCAAATTGTAATTAAAGGTTGGTCGAACACTAGGTTGCGGCAGCTAACATGATCTTCATATTTATATTAAAATGTATACAAGCGAATGCACTAGGCAGGCAAATAACTTCAGCTGCGGAAGCCAGTTGAAACATGCCAATTACGCATGCAGCTGTGGTTGTATGCAACCAAATACGACTATGGTAAATTAAGTGGCCGTCCCAGTCCTCGAACACTAATATATACGAGAGGAAACCCAAAAGAAACCGAACTGATGTTACTGAGGGGCATGGTTTTTGTGGTCCCAAAAACTAGTTACTACAAAAACCACGCCCCTTGCAACATCAGTTTGGTTTGTTTTAGGTATTCTCCTCGTTACTAAAAATGCTTCAATCTTATTGCACATTGCATGTCTATTTATTGTTGCTATTTCAGAAACATTGAGTTGACATAACGGCACACTATCATCATTCTAAGGACTAAGCTCATGTCATGTTTGTTTTAGGGCCGTCAGTTTCAACGATTGCTAGAGTAAAACAAATTGCTACAGTTAAATATCACCAAAATGCGTTTCTCAATCTATTCAACCACCGGTTTTACGTTACTTTTAACTTTTGCTTTTACTTTCCAAAAACGATTAGTTATTCTAGAGTTACTTCATAATTTTGAAGTATTTGACAGTTCCACTAGAGGTAAGGTACGAAATTGCGCACTTCAAGATTTATTATATTATTAATCATAATTAATATAATAGGTGACGATGAATTTCTCATCCAATATGCCTTGTAGCAAAAACCAAAATCATTTCGAGCCCATGTTAATAACATGGTTATTTGGGATGATCCTGAATTTTTGGCAGGGTATCGCATGATGAAAGATCTCCTAAAATTTGTACTTATCCATACATACTTGTTAATATTTATATGAATATTCAAAACATCAAATTCAAGAAAATATTACAACTATTGGAAAGTAAATTATATTTTTTTCTGTGTAATATTGTGTGTATAGGTCATAATTTATTTTTGAATATTCGTACAAATATTTTTTATTTAGTGAAGCTGTCAGATAGATTCTGACGAAGTGAAACAGCCGGATATTTTGACTGTTCTTCTGGTTTTCAAATTGAATTTATGGTGCGGCCGCACCAAAAAATAATGTGCGTTTTTTCAATATAACTTCGGCTTTTTAGACTGGCCACACTAACAATAGCCTGACAACTTTAGAAAAAGTATCATTTAACATATTTGTTACTTTAACTGACGGTTAAAATTTAAATTTAGTTTACGTTTCAGCTTTCTGTTGAAACAGACGGCCTTTGTGTAGTTATATATATATATATATTCATTTTATAGACAGATCATTTAGCCTAATTGATTGTGTATCAACCACTGAACAGATAAACCGGTAGAAGTGTTTTGGGCGTGTCTGTGTGCCTGACATTTTTATCTTTCTTGTACAGAAAATTAATATAATTGCCCTCTCTGGGATCTAAAAGTAAAAAAGATTTATGTAAATTGGTGACCAATTTTCTTTCCATCTAATCAGTAAAGATCAACCCTCTAATACTATTCAGTTTTTTATGGTTCCTATATATTTTTCACATATGTATTAGTTAATGGTTGGTTGTAGATCAATGTGGCAATCTCATATTCCCATGCATTAATAAATATACACCTGCACCAATTATCTCCTATTTTTACTAGCACCATGTTAGTCCAGAAGAATAGGCCATCTGCATCACATTTAAAAAAAAAATTCTCAGACTTTCTGTATCTTATTATGTATATTTTTTATTATATATTTGAAACTATGGCGTATATTTGAAAATTTCTATCTGCGTAATGGAACTATTTTTTTTCTAAACTGGAAGGATTGGACATAATTTTTTATGGATGTCAAAAAAAAAATTAATAGTGAAAATTTTGTTTTGAAAAAAACATCAGAATGGCAGCGGGAATACCAAAAATATTACATCACCTAAAATTAAGTTTTCCTTGATCCCATCTTAGTGATCTTTATGATGCTCAACATCATTTTTAGACATAACTGTTTGCCAAAGAAAGCTACTTCATGTCATAATGTCTGTCAAATTTCAAAATTCAAAGCAAACTCTGTGTTGTGTTTTATTGTTTAACATTGATTCATTATCTATCGTAGGGTAAGAGATCGTAAAAATAACTATAAATATCATACAGATCCTTCGTGCAAAAATAGTTCTGCAATAGCAAACATTGTACCGTTCTGTACCTAGAATTGAAGCTGTCAGAAAAAATGGTCTATGGCTATTTGAAGATTCAGTCGTTTGTTTCCGTTATATGAATCTATTCTCGTCAAATTGTCTGACTGATAAAACTAATTTCAACCGTTTTTCAAATCATAAGATTGCTACAAAATAATTTCGTAAAATAAAACTTGCAGGCTAGGCTATACAAAGTGAAGTAATGATGTCAAAAGCAAAACGTAAAAGTTAACAACAAGTCTCAGTGTTGTTATATTTTAAAGAAATCAGCGTGGCATTTTATACAACAAAATGAAGAAAATCAGATATGTTAAAAAAAGGAATTTGTTTATTTTATTATTTAAACAATGTGTTTTTATTTTTTTGTAAAATTTTCCTAATCTTAGTAGAAAGATCGATCCACACAATTGTTTCCATTTCCAAGTCATTATAAAATGCGTGCAAGTGGCCTATTGAGTTGATATAGCAGTCCACAGTCCCAGTCTAATACTAAACTCAGGTAATGATAGCTTACAACCACAAGACACAGTTTTCAGCCCACTTTTTATATACAAGTCAACTTCTTGACTGGTTTTATTCCAGTTTGATCTACCCCAAGCAATAATAAATGAACCCGCTCCATATAAACCCATTTGCTGTGGTTATTGCAATGAGGTCTCTATCATCTTACTTGATGCATGTCTCGACACAGGTTTATCCTAGTGAGACAGGCATCGAAAAATCGTGAATGTAAATAAACTTTATATAGATAAATAAATATTATTTAAGATCGTAAATGTGAGTTATGAAAATATTAAAAATAATTGAAAAAAGTTATTTGTTAAAATAACAAACACTACAATATTAAGATGAAGCCATACTAAATAATGCAAAATCATACAAAATCGTATGTTTTAGTTTTGAAAATTTGACCGCTTAGAAGTATTATAGATGCTTCAATTAAATACTGCGTGTAGAACATACTTTGGCCCTTAAAAATATCGGTATTTTTTTTTAATAAGTCTTTTAATAAGCTTAGAAAAAAATAAAGTATTAAGTCTATAAAAAACATTTTTAACTGAAAACTCTCCTACTGATAAACACTTTTTCGGATATGGTTTTATTGCATAATGTGGCAAATTCAGTTTCTTATATAATTATCGCGAAAAAAAATTATATTTACGCCCGAACCTCACAAAATAAAATATAATATGCAATTTCGCGTTGGTATTTTTGACATCACGGCGACAATACGGCAGTCGACGAATTTGTCATATCAAAGTGAACCTTATACCGTCCACCGAAGAACAACTGGCAGCCGCCCCCCTGTCTTCCGTCATTACTCCTCCGAACGGAGCGGAGAGCGGTCGTGTTATGCTCCGCGCCGCTTATTTTCGTGAAATCAATTTAAAAATTCCGTTTTATTGCAATAAACAATGCATAAAAAAGGAATTAATGTTTTTTACAGGCCTTTACGAAATCAACATGTAAAAAAAAAATCTCAAATATCTTTTCCAACCTTTCCAAAAGCTTTTTCTCAAGTATTTTTAAACTCCTCCCATAAAAGGGCGTGAATTCCGATTTCGATTTTTTCCTGTACTAGTGGATCGCCTTAATTAGCAAACAATAACACAAAAAGCTAGGCCAAGTGTTACTACAGTCAATAATATATAATAATAAGATTTAACATTAACTAAATATTTTGACATACCTTGGCCCCCTGTGGCAAAAAAAAAGAATTAATATTAAGTATGCCAATGTTTCAATTAATTTAGTTAAAACGGCAGGTAATATTTAAAAATAATAATAAAACGACAAAACTAGTAAATATCTGTAAAAATGTATACATTTTTTTTTTACTTTCTATTAAATTTTCTATGTATTGTAATAAGGTATCCTATCGACAAAGAAAGGTTAGTACAACCTAATAAAATTCTCCAGGAATAAGCATATTAAAGAATGGATTTTTACCTCTTCATCCCGGATGTCCTTTAGGGTGTAAGATACTACGGTGATGCCCATATTCACCAGGTCACTGGATGCCACTTCAAAGACCTGAAAGCAACAAACAATTCCACAGGAAATCAGTACAATATCCTTATATCGGAAGTGGTTATGTCAACATTTTAAAATTATTTTATCCGTTATTTTAATCTCCATATTTGTATTCTTGTGTACTCTGTTAATCCGCGGATGTGACATTAATAAACAATTAAAGATTGTCAACATCCGCGGAACCCTCATTATTATGTTTGTATGTCAAATATTATATGTTTTGCTAGTCTCTCTGTAACTGAATTTGTAAAAACGTGTCTAAATAAACACAAACGGCTTAGCAGGTAGTCGGGACCCAGGCTGGGCTAAACGGGCCAGCGGGGGAAGAAGTCTGACCAATCAGAGACCGGCCTGTACCATTAATCTGTATCCTAGCCCACAATTTTGTACCCGCGGTCGGGTACAAAATTCAACAAAAAGGGCTTGCTTTTTGGGTACAGGTCTCTTTCTCTTGGATCGCTTTACTGGACGGACTTAACCCTCTGCCCCTGCCGCCTGCTAGCTGTCACCTTCTCCGTTGACTTGGGGCTTTTATTTCTCTAAACAAATCTGCGGCAGGATATTGCAGCGTGCAGCGGCCCGGACCTAATTCTTAATACCTACCCCTATGCAACCGTCCTTTTAATGACGAGATTTCCAATATTTTGCATATTGTGGCGCAAGGTCGTGTAATCAACAAATCAACCGCCCTTATTAAGGCGACACCTCACTATTTGGCATACAAGGTTGTGTTTTTACCATCCCCCAATATACCGCACGGGCCGTCGTCGGTATACAGACTGTAATAGAGGGATGGTAAAAACACGACCTTGTATGCCAAATAGTGAAGTGTCGCCTTAATAAGGGCGGTTGATTTGTTGATTACTGATTACTGATTTATGATATTCCTAATATGTATGAAAAAACATATTTCTGCATTAGCTCTAATATTTATTGCAATCCTGGATTAATAGTATTCCGGATACAATATACAAGGCCAGCCCAGAGCCATACGGTGCCTATAAAAACCTCAAGCATGCTGTGTTAGGTGTTACGTAAGGTCTGAGCCTTGGTTCCTTGGCTCCTTGGCGTCTTGGCAGGTCGGCGCCCGGAGTGGATTGCTCCAATTGCGCCTGCATATTACAATATTGTGAGTTCTGCAAGGATTCTAGGATGTTAAAAAATTTCTTCCCATTTTCAAATTCAATCAATACTGTGGCTATGTCGCTGGGAGTCCATCACTATGAAATGCTATTATTTGCAAGTTAACCTTCTCAGTGCCAAAATCCTACAATGGCAGAAAATAGTCCCATTTTCTCATTGTTGGAAATGGTGACCAGACAACTCAGAAAGAAACCAACTCAGAAGCACCTCAGAAAGGTCATTAATAGTGATAATAAAAAAATTATAAAAACATTGGTTGAATAGGTTAAGTTAGGTTAGGGTTACCGACTATTTTAAAATTATATTTTCATAGCTTTTAATGACTTTTCTGAGGTGGTTCTGAGTTATTATGAGTTGGTTTCATTCTGAGTTGACATGGAACCGTTGGAAATAGTACTGCAATGAAAAGGGTGTGAAATCGACGCTTAATACAGGCAAATTATCACCATTCGACAATATCAACTAAAACTTGAGAAGTTTTTTATAATTTTCATTACCTATCTTATATCTCCCGAACCATAAAAGTATGTACATAGAACAAATGTGGGTTCTCATAATTATCACCAAAAAGAAAACAAAGAAATAAAAATCTCAGCAGCTGCCCTCAGACGGTTGTCTCCATTACCTTTCTTGTTTTGTTCTTTTAAAAAAAACATAAATTCACTGTACCTACTCCAACCTAGTATTGTTACAGCATTCTTTAATGTAAACTGATCCTACTTGTTTGGAGAACTTCTTGCGATCCTTGTAGATCTCCTCAACAGTCATTGAGCCCATGATGGCTCGTTGGTGTCCTTCAAGAGTGACCAGCGCGATGTGTTGGATCTCCGTCTCTCCCTTCCCCAGAAACTGTTCGCAAGCAGCCAGGAGCATTTCAGAGTTCTGGCCCTGAATTTTGACCTGAAATGGGAAGTTTTGATAAGTGCAGACAGATTGAAGTAGATTTAAAAAAAAATCAGAGTGTGTAATTCACACGCGGTAGAAGTGAAACTACAAAGTCACTAGATGTCACTTTTTTTTTTCATTTGCATGTTAATTTTAAAGTGGTTTGAAGATTGGATATTGATTTCACAAAAATATCTTTTTTTGGATTTCGTAGGATTTGAACCTCCGTTCGCTTAATGTCTGTCTCTCTTATATTAGAACTGAGTATTCGTGTAAAACTGAGTTGTGACGCATTTCCGTTTCATCCGAGTTTCAAATCACTAACAGCGCTAAAGAAGATTTACTTAAAAAATTACAGTGATTTCATCGCCATTACAAAAACACTTGGCATGTAATCAAGAAGAGTGAAACATGAAAAGGGGGAAGTTTGAATTTTGTAGATTTTTTTTCATTTTCATAGTATTGAATAACTTACTATAAATGCTTTTGATTATGTATTTATATATATATATGTACTTTTATTTATATATTACAAGGTTTAGGGTGGAGCATCATATAATGGAGAAAATAAAACTTCACATTAAATAGGTATTATTAATGTAGGATTTAACCATTCAGTAATCTGTATATAATATGAATCATGTGTCATATTGCATACAACAAACACACTCATCAATCAACTTCATTGCATGTATACACAAGTATTCTACTGTTGATAGATTGGATGGTGGTTATAATTTGTTATGCATAGTAGGTTTTCAATAGTTATGTGTAGATAAAAATGTGTAGTTTTGTATTATTTTTATTTATTTATTTATTTATTTATTTATTTAAGGAACATAAACAGTCATAGTAATTGTAACGGACGTGTCGTCGTCCTTACAAGACTGTAAATTATGAGGGCACCGGTGGCTGTGCACTCCTTCCCTTTTGTATGCCAATGATGATGATTGAAGCGGATTTAAAGCTGGCCTCCCTACATCCAGTGGGTGGTGGCCCTGGATGCGCCTAGTTTCTGCCTGGGCCTGGTTGCCTTGGGAGTACCCAGAGTTAGGGCCGGCTATGGCGGCAGGCCCCAGGTACTCGTCCAGGCAGAACTTCAGCAGGAGGCAGCAGGTAGTAGGACTTCCAGAGGTAGGAAGTAGTAAAACAAGAAGAGTAGAATTGAACTTGAACTGAACACAACATATTTATTTGGAAATTTTCATAACATTTAAGGGGTACTTGTACCCGACAGCGTTCGGGCAGTATTTTTATAAAAAAGTGGAGGGGTTTTCGTCCTCAGACCAAATGGTATAAATAGGGCGGTCATTATGTGGGCACCCTATTTTGCCGGTGTCACCGTTGAAGGCGGTCGCTTAAAATGTGTATTTTATATTAATTCTACAGAGTTAATTGTGTACATATGTGTTCGTTATTATACAGTAATCATGAAATAAACCAATTGTCTATTGCTAGATTTTTAGTTAGAGACGTATAGCTCATTTTTGAGCTAAATCGCATAAAATATAAATTGATTTGCCGTTTGGCTGAATATCTGGTTATTTACAGTTACAATGTTATTTTTACGAGGTCCCCGTAAGATGTGTTAATGAAACCTGTTTGTTTCACCATCTTACGGGGCACCTGGATTTTTAAAATCGGAAAAACGTATTTTTACCGAAATTTTTCTAAGTGTTTTTTGAGGGTCATTTATTGCCCTAGTTTGAGTAATTTAAGGGCTAGAGACTCAGGCTCTCTTTCCCTCGATGCCTTGTAGGACTGCGGAATGAAATTTCTTAGTTTCATTATCCTACAAGGATCGTAAGTTAAATTATTTAACAATATGTCAAAAAAAAAGGAAACATAAAAAATACGTTTGAAATTATAAATTGAAAAATGTCCCTGGTGGCAACCTGAGCATGATAGCGTTTATTTGTTGCACCGGGGGCATTGTACATAGAAAAATGAAAGTATTTTATTAATACAATATTGCAATTAGAATAACTTTAAATTCTAATTGGAAAACAAACATAAAAATATTTTCAACGAAAAAGATCGCTGGCGGTACGGTACTAACGAGCTCAGTGGGCAAGCGAATTTTTGGATTTCGAGCGAAATCTCAAAAAATGACCACTGAACTGTAGAGGATACCGCCAAGGATGTTTTTCGTTGAAAGAACATTTGAGGGTACGTAACACGTCGGTTACACTCCCCCCGTGCAGCTATGCTGTACTAGTCATCACGACGTGTAGTAGGATGAGTAGGTGAAGCTGCATCGGTAGACGCGGGCGGCAGGATCACAGCGACCTTCACGGCAGGTCGGACGTAGACTCTGGTTCTCGGCAGGTCGAACGTAGACTCTGGTTCTCGTCTGGGTCCCGGCGGTCCTTACTTGGTCGTCTTCAGCAGCGATGGTGTCGAGGACTCGGCCGTGTGTCCAGCTGATGTGGGTCCATGACAACCATGACACGGGGTCCATGACAACCATGATGAGGTTGACGGACTCCCCCCGTGTGAGGATCGCCACTTCCTTGATAGTGGCACTGCTGGGGCAGGACGGGCTCGTCTTCGCTGCGCCGATGAGGAGTACCACGTCCTTGATAGTGGCACTGCTGGGGCAGGACGGGCTCGTCTTCGCTGCGCCGATGAGGATTACCACGTTCTTGACAGTGGCACTGCTGGGGCAGGGCGGGCTCGTCTTTACTGCACTGTTGAGGAGCACCACGTTCTTGACAGTGGTACTGCTGGGGCAGGACGGGCTCGTCTTTGCTGCGCCGATGAGGAGTACCACGTCCTTGACGGTGGTACTGCTGAAGCAGGACGGGCTCTTCTTCGCTGCGCCATTGAGGAGCACCACGTCTTTGACAGTGGCGCTGCTGGGGCAGGACGGGCTCGTCTTTGCTGCGCCGATGAGGAGTACCACGTCCTTGACGGTGGTACTGCTGAAGCAGGACGGGCTAGTCTTGCGTGCGCCGTTGAGGAGCACCACGTCTTTGACAGTGGCACTGCTGGGGCAGGGCGGGCTCGTCGTTGCTGCGGGATGTGGTTGGTCATCCATCTGTGCTGGCGCTTGGTACCTTTGTCCAAGCAGTGGAGCGGATCCGGCAGCTGTTCTCTGCTGATCGGCTGGCTGCCTCTGGTGGAGCAGAGGTGAGGGCGGCCCGGGACCAGAAGGTCCTGGCGGCGGTAAGGACCACTGCTCTGGCAGCGGAGCGGATCCGGCAGCTGTTCTCTGCTGATCGGCTGGCTGCCTCTGGTGGAGCAGAGGTGAGGGCGGCCCGGGACCAGAAGGTCCTGGCGGCGGTAAGGACCACTGCTCTGGCAGCGGAGCGGATCCGGCAGCTGTTCTCTGCTGATCGGCTGGCTGCCTCTGGTGGAGCAGAGGTGAGGGCGGCCCGGGACCAGAAGGTCCTGGCGGCGGTAAGGACCACTGCTCTGGCAGCGGAGCGGATCCGGCAGCTGTTCTCTGCTGATCGGCTGGCTGCCTTTGATGGAGCAGAGGTGAGGGCGGCCCGGGACCAGAAGGTCCAGGCGGCAGTGAGGACCAATGCTCTGGCAGCGGAGCGGATCCGGCAGCTGTTGTCTGCTGGTCGGCTGGCTGCCTCTGATGGAGCAGAGGTGAGGGCGGCCCGGGACCAGAAGGTCCTGGCGGCAGTAAGGACCACTGCTCTGGCAGCGGAGCGGATCCGGCAGCTGTTCTCTGCTGATCGGCTGGCTGCCTTTGATGGAGCAGAGGGGAGGGCGGCCCGGGACCAGAAGGTCCAGGCGGCAGTGAGGACCAATGCTCTGGCAGCGGAGCGGATCCGGCAGCTGTTGTCTGCTGGTCGGCTGGCTGCCTCTGATGGAGCAGAGGTGAGGGCGGCCCGGGACCAGAAGGTCCTGGCGGCAGTAAGGACCACTGCTCTGGCAGCGGAGCGGATCCGGCAGCTGTTCTCTGCTGATCGGCTGGCTGCCTCTGGTGGAGCAGAGGTAATGGCGGCCCAGGACCAGAAGGTCCGGGCGGTATCGTGGTTGGGTCCCTCTTGTAGTAAGGGGCCGGTGGCGCAGGGCCTCCTGGCCCTTGCTGCGCTGGTGATGCGTACCTCTGGTCCATCAGAGGTACAGGTCCAACAAGCTCATCGCGTACGGCTTCTCGTTGCCTCAGGTTGAGCAGAGGTACGGGCGGCACGGGGCTGGAAGGTCCAAGCTGCATCCATCTTCCCTGGAGTCGCCAAGCTTCTTTTTGGCCCGGATCTGTGTGGCCAGTTGACTCCAGGATTGCATCAGTTTTGGAAGGCGCTGAAGTTGCGGCTTCTGGTGATGCGTACTTCTGGTTTTCCAGAGGTACAGGTCCAACAGGCATCTCACGTACAGCTTCTGGTTGCCTTGTATTGTGCAGAGGCAAGGGCGGTACGGGGCCGGAAGGTCCAGGTTGCAGCCATCCAAAGCTCCCATTGTAATGAGAGGGTTGCAGCGCGGGGCCTCCAGGCCCTGGCTGCGCCGGTAATGCGTACCTCTGGTTTACCAGAGGCACAGGTCCGACGGGCATCTCTCGTACGGCTTCTGGTTGCCTTGTAATGTACAGAGGCAAATGCGGTACGGGGCCGGAAGGTCCAGGTTGCAGCCATCCAAAGCTCCCATTGTAATGAGGGGGCTGCGGCGCGGGGCCTCCAGGCCCTGGCTGCGCCGGTGATGCGTACCTCTGGTTTACCAGAAGCACAGGTCCAACAGGCATCTCACGTACAGCTTCTGGTTGCCTTGTATTGTGCAGAGGCAAGGGCGGTACGGGGCCGGAAGGTCCAGGTTGCAGCCATCCAAAGCTCCCATTGTAATGAGGGGGCTGCGGCGCGGGGCCTCCAGGCCCTGGCTGCGCCGGTGATGCGTACCTCTGGTTTACCAGAGGCACAGGTCCGACGGGCATCTCTCGTACGGCTTCTGGTTGCCTTGTAATGTACAGAGGCAAGGGCGGTACGGGGCCGGAAGGTCCAGGTTGCAGCCATCCAAAGCTCCCATTGTAATGAGGGGGCTGCGGCGCGGGGCCTCCAGGCCCTGGCTGCGCCGGTGATGCGTACCTCTGGTTTACCAGAAGCACAGGTCCGACGGGCATCTCTCGTACAGCTTCTTGTTGCCTTGTATTGTGCAGAGGCAAGGGCGGTACGGGGCCGGAAGGTCCAGGGTGCATCCATGATGCTTGTAGTTGCCAAGGTTCTCCTTGGTCCGGATGTCCATGGCTGGTTGGCTCCGAGGCAGTACTCGCTGCGACGAGTTGTGCCAGCCCTGCGGCACTGGGTTGTGCCAGCCCTGCGGTGCCGGGTTGTGCGGGCCCTGTCGAATCTTTTGCCGGCAGGATCCCAGCACGGGGTTGTGCAGGCCCTGTCGCATCTTGTGCCGGCCCTACACGGGTTTGTAGTTGAAGGGCTGCATTCAGCCAATCAATACGTTTTTGTTGGCTGCGCAGCTGTCGTTGCAGCTGGCGCAGCGTGTCCTCAATAGATGTAGAGGGTGGTGTTCGCTCATTGTTGCTCTCTTCTGTGGAGCGTGCCATCTCAGTAGTAGAGCTTGGCGGGGGCACGAGCGTGGGCACTCGTGGCAACAGGTGTGGTGTCAGCCCTGGCATGAGACGCGGCATCAGGCGTGACATGGTATCAGGCGTGGCATCTAGGCGTGACGTCAAGCGTGGCATGTAGGCATGGCATCAGGCGTGGCATTAGCCCTGGCATGAGGCGTGGCATCAGGCGTGGCATCAGGCGTGGCATTAGACGATACGTCAGGCATGGCACGTAATCCACGTAGCAGGCGTGACCTCAGGCGTGACGTCAGGCGTGGCATTCGGGCGTGACGTCAGGCGTGGCGTGAGGCGTAGCTTCAGGCGTGATGTGACATCAGGCGTGGCATGAGGCGTGGCACGTAGTCGTGGCTCAGGCGTGGCATTAGCCCTGGCATGAGGCGTGGCATCAGGCGTGACCTCAGGCGTGGCACGTAGGCGTGGCGTCAAGCATGGCATTCAGACGATACGTCAGGCATGGCATGTAGGCGTGGCATCAGACGTGGCATTAGCCCTGGCATGAGGCGTGACATCAGACGTGGCATTAGCCCTGGCATGAGGCGTGGCATCAGGCGTGGCATTTAGGCGTGATGTCAGGCGTGGCACGTAGGCGTGGCTTCAGGCGTGATGTGTCATCAGGCGTGGCACGCAAACGTGGCGTCAAGCATGGCATTCAGACGATACGTCAGGCGAAGGCTCAGGCGTGGCATCTAGGCGTGGCGTCAGGCGTGACGTCAGGCGTAGCGTCAGGCGTAGCGTCGGGCGTAGGCTCAGGCATGGCATCCAGGCGTGGCGTCAGGCGTAGCATCAGGCGTGACCTCAGGCGTGGCTTCAGACGTGGCATTCAGGCGTGACGTCAGGCGTGGCGTGAGGCAGCTTCAAGCATGATGTGACATCAGGCGTGGCATCAGGCGTGGGCGTGGAGTGCAGCTGATCCGGCCCGAAGGACCACTTGTAACGGACGTGTCGTCGTCCTTACAAGACTGTAAATTTATGAGGGCACCGGTGGCTGTGCACTCCTTCCCTTTTGTGTGCCAATGATGATTATTGAAGCTGGCCTCCCTACATCCAGTGGGTGGTGGCCCTGGATGCGCCTAGTTTCTGCCTGGGCCTGGTTGCCTTGGGAGTACCCAGAGTTAGGGCCGGCTGTAGCGGCAGGCACCAGGCACTCGTCCAGGCAGAACTTCAGCAGGAGGCAGCAGGTCGTAGGACTTCCAGAGGTAGGAAGTAGTAAAACAAGAAGAGTAGAATTGAACTTTGAACTGAACGAACATATTTATTTGGAAATTTTCATAACATTTAAGGGGTACTTGTACCCGACAGCGTTCGGGCAGTATTTTTATAAAAAAGTGGAGGGGTTTTCGTCCTCAGACCAAATGGTATAAATAGGGCGGTCATTATGTGGGCACCCTATTTTGCCGGTGTCACCGTTGAAGGCGGTCGCTTAAAATGTGTATTTTATATTAATTCTACAGAGTTAATTGTGTACATATGTGTTCGTTATTATACAGTAATCATGAAATAAACCAATTGTCTATTGCTAGATTTTTAGTTAGAGACGTATAGCTCATTTTTGAGCTAAATCGCATAAAATATAAATTGATTTGCCGTTTGGCTGAATATCTGGTTATTTACAGTTACAATGTTATTTTTACGAGGTCCCCGTAAGATGTGTTAATGAAACCTGTTTGTTTCACCATCTTACGGGGCACCTGGATTTTTAAAATCGGAAAAACGTATTTTTACCGAAATTTTTCTAAGTGTTTTTTGAGGGTCATTTATTGCCCTAGTTTGAGTAATTTAAGGGCTAGAGACTCAGGCTCTCTTTCCCTCGATGCCTTGTAGGACTGCGGAATGAAATTTCTTAGTTTCATTATCCTACAAGGATCGTAAGTTAAATTATTTAACAATATGTCAAAAAAAAAGGAAACATAAAAAATACGTTTGAAATTATAAATTGAAAAATGTCCCTGGTGGCAACCTGAGCATGATAGCGTTTATTTGTTGCACCGGGGGCATTGTACATAGAAAAATGAAAGTATTTTATTAATACAATATTGCAATTAGAATAACTTTAAATTCTAATTGGAAAACAAACATAAAAATATTTTCAACGAAAAAGATCGCTGGCGGTACGGTACTAACGAGCTCAGTGGGCAAGCGAATTTTTGGATTTCGAGCGAAATCTCAAAAAATGACCACTGAACTGTAGAGGATACCGCCAAGGATGTTTTTCGTTGAAAGAACATTTGAGGGTACGTAACACGTCGGTTACAGTAATAAAATATACATAAGAGGATGGCAAAAAAAACAGACCAATTATTAATGTTCACAGATAGGTATTTAGAAACATAAAAGTAACTGAATGTAAACTAGAAAATTTAAGAAAAACAGAAAAAATAAAAACAGAACTAAGCAGCAATTTAAAAAAAAATAATAATACAGATGTTAAGTCAACAAGTGATAAACATGTTATAAACAATAATAAAATAATTAAAACAATAATAATAATAATATTTGGCTGATTTATAAAGCGCCGTTTTCATGAAAAATCATCTCAAGGGCGCTGATAATACTTAAATAGACTGCGAAATAGGTATTTGGGTTGGGACGGGTAAGGGGAGGAGAGGGATAAGGGAAAGTTGCCACGCAAGTAATATAATAATATTAGGTACAATGAATTTAGTCATGAATATGTGTTATTCGCACCTGCATAGAATGTAATAAAGAAATTCTGTAACGACAGTAACTAGCAGTGAATATGTCAGCAAGTGTGTCTATATGTGCAAGTTTATTATTATAGTATTTACATGCCCTTTGTATAAATTCATTTTGGTTGGAATTAGTGTTGCATCTATCAATGTAGAAAAGGGTATTTTGTCTGCTGTATCGAGTCGGCGTGTGGAAATTTATTTTATTTAGCAGCTCCGGGCAGTCAACTTTTGAGTTAATAATTTTGTACAGGAGCATCTGATCAGCGACAAGCCTCCTATTGAGCAGTTTCGAGATTCGAAAATGTTTCTCGATTTCGTCGTAAGAATTGTATATGTTGAATGATTTAAAATTGAGAAATTTGAGAAATCGCTCCTGAACTCTTTCTAACCTGTTAACATAAACAATATAGCGCGGGTTCCAAACCTGTGAACAGTATTCCAGGTGAGGACGAACATGTGAATTGTACAGAATCAGATAAGTCTTAGTATTTTTGAAAAATTTGCATGTTCTCAGTACAAAGCCTAGACTCTTTGTTGCTTTGGTGACAATATTATCAATGTGTTTATCAAAAGTAAGTTTAGAGTCCAAAATAACCCCGAGGTCACGTATATAATCTTTATTTGTTAACAGAGATCCAGAAATGGTGTATTCATGCAGTATTTTTTTATGGTTACGTGTGAATGTGACTTTGCAACATTTGGAAATATTGATAAAAAGCTTATTTCTGAGACAGTAATCCGTCAGTCGGTCAAGATCTTCTTGTAAACGCACAGAACAGTCATGGGAGCTTATAGGAAGGTATATTTTCATATCGTCGGCAAATAGTAAAATTTGAGCGTTGTGAAAACATGTAGTAATATCATTTATATAGATAGAGAAAAGCAAAGGACCCAAAATGGACCCCTGAGGCACACCAGAAGTAATGATTTTCCAGATGGAAGAAAATCCACCTACTGTCACAGCCTGGGACCTGTTTGTTATGTATGAAGATAACCAACGAAGGAGATCTCCATGAATACCATGATTAGCAAGTTTTCTAAGCAGGATCCTGTGGTTGATCTTGTCAAAGGCTTTGCTATAATCAGTATAAATTGTATCAACTTGCACACGTTTATCCATAGAGGCAGACAAGAAATTTAAAAATGTTATAAGATTTGTAGCAACAGAGCGACCTGCAAAGAATCCATGCTGAAATTCGTTGATCGAATTCTTTACCACAGGGAATAACTGGTCATAGACTATGTTTTCGAACACCTTTGAAAAAATGCAGAGCTTGGAAATGGGTCTATAATTATCTGCTTCGCACTTAGTTCCCGATTTATGAATTGGTGTGATGTAGGCTCTTTTCCATATATCTGGAAATGTACCAGTCTTAAGCGATATATTATACAGTATTGATAGCGGAATTGACAAATGATTTGCACACTCCGTAATGAACAGTGGTGGGATACCATCTGGCCCAGCACCCTTGCTGGAATCGAGCCGTTTTAAATATTTAGATACAAGATCAGCATCGATAAAAACTGATCCTATCTCACAAACCTGATTAACAACGGAGTCGTGGCAGGAAGTCCCCAGAGGGTCAGCCGGTTCATAGACGGAATGAAAATATTCAGCAAATAAATCACAGACTGCCTGGCCACCCTCGGCTGTTAAATTCTCAAGATTTAATACGCTAGGAATAGATGCTGATAGTTTTTTTGATTTAACATATGACCAGAATGCCTTGGGATCTTTGGCGATATTCTCTTCAGCATTATTAATAAAATCTTCATGACACTTCTTAGCCATTTTTTTCTGTCTGGTGCGTAGCCTAGAAAAAGTAATGTAATCGGAAGGGTTCTTATAAGTAGTATATAATCTGTGAAATTTCTGCTTTTCGCGAATAAGTTTTATTAATGATGAGCTATACCACGGGGGATAGGAATGTTTACCAGAACGCCTCAATGGAACCTTATCAGAGATCAAATTATTAATAATATTATAAAAATGTGATAGTGCAGGATTGACGGAATCGGTTAAGTTAAGTGTGTTCCAATCTACTTGCGCCAGGCTGTCTCTTATGTCATCGTAGTTAGCTTTGTGGAATGAAGGCCTTTTAATTGAGTTTTCCTTTATGACCGGGGGTTCAACAAACTCAGCAGTGATAATGATAGATTTATGGTGAGTATCCTCAGGAACCAACGGGTCGTTCGCGGGAGCAACGCGTACCGAGAAATTACAGAGAACGAGATCAAGAATTCTTCCTAACGTATTTTGAACACCATTATATTGGTGGAGGTTAAAGTAATTAATATTATCGATAAATGTTGAACTTATTGTAGAAGTATAGTTGCAAGGAATCATGTTTACCTCATCCACAGGAAGAGACCAGGTAATATCAGAAAGGTTAAAATCTCCCATAATAAGAAACTTGTCGTTAGGTTGATTCAAAAGCTTAAAACCTAGATCATTCGAAAAGGCGGAGATTCGAGCATTGAAATTGAAGCTTTTGGACAGGTAGATACAACAAAGATGAAGGCTAGTAAATACATTGGCACGTGGGATGCGAAGAGTCACCCAAATGTCTTCATCCGTAGAACACCACATTTTTAAAGAAGTGATCTTTTTTTAAATATTTCCATTACAAAGTACCCTTGCCCGTGAGGTTATTTTTCAGAAAAGTGTTTAAAAAATTAATGCTGATTGTTAAACCGACCAAAATGGAGGAGAGCTATCCAAACTGTTGACAACTTTACACAAATATTAGTTTGTATTATGTAAAGAAGAAGGTTGCTAACCTGCGCAATCCCTGTCACGGAGATGGGCACTCCCTGGCTGGTGTAGACGGTGGGGCTCTCCACTTGCAGCGTCATGGTGTTCAGCGATATCCTCTGAACCTGCTGCACGCACGGCCACACAAAGGCCCTTCCTCCTGGCACCAGGAGCGGCTTGGAGTAACAGCATCCTGAAAACAAAGGCATAACACTGAAGGCTATCCTGCTTAGAAGTAGTCCTGGGTCGATGGTCAACCTGATCATTTTGACCCAATCACGAACCATTAACGATCGATCGGCTCATATTATCAAAAAAGATTCTATCATTTAATTGATGCTCAGTAATCACCTGTGATGGGCGTGGTAAGCGACCATAGATGCATAAATTTTGTAGTGTAACTGTCATTGCGATTTCATTTACCGGAGACGGATATGGAACCGCTTGTTTTTCTGGTTACTTTTGGAACAGTTTCCCGATGGTGGGAAGATTTTCAGTATTATAAAAAATTCGAACATATTCATACTATGATTATGAATTTTTGATTTTCCATCGATCAATCAAAGATTGGGTCCTTTTAAACTGATTACTTCGCCAGTGGGTCGTGATTGACCCAGGTTGTGTAAAATAATTGAGCGACTCAGGACTACCTGCCAACCTGTTTGGACAGCATTTCAAAATATGTGACTCCGATAATCGCTCAATATTCGCAAAACAATAACAAACTTATAACAATACTGCAGTAACATATAATTTATGCAATAACTTATAACAATACTGCAGTTGCAGTATTGTTATTCATGGTAAAAAGAAATAGTTTACAGAAATAATTAACTTGCGTAAATTAGGAAGTAAAAGCTTACGTATCTTTGAATCTTTTCCAAAAGTCTGAGAAGAATTTTTTTAAATTTAAATTATATTATTATAGTAAGAACAAATTTATTATATAAATATAACTCTAGTAAAAAGAGAAGTTTAAAAGAAGAATTCAAAGTTTATTGGAGCCTTTTGAAGATCTGGGCAAATACTCAAAAGAAAATGGAAACAAAGCTACTTAGCAAATATTTTTTTAAGTTGTTAATGTTACCCAGTTCCTTATTGGAACATAAAAAATAAACTATGCATTCGCTTTTCTCAGTTTATATATTCGCAGTTAAGCAATGGATGTCGCATTACAGGATCCTACCGCTGCAAACATTGAGGGATTAAGTACTGTACAATTACAGATAATTGTCAAAAGTTGAAGAAGACATGCTGCTGTTGTAATACACATTAAAATAATCACATATTAGAGTTTTCAGACAACTTGCATAAATTTAAAAAATTCGCTGTGTAAACAAAGCAACATATTTCCATAATCTTAACGATAATTGCAACAAGAATAACGCAGGAATATCTTTATCTGCTAAATTCAGACAAAGTGTAGTTTTTAAAACTAGTATGTAGTTAAATACTTCTTCATTCCCAATAACCGCACCGACTCAACGGTCGATTAAAGAAGAATCGCAGGTATTGACAATATTACTCAGTTTCTTACCATGGTGTAAATTTTTGTTTTCGCTTTTACTGGCTGAGTTTACAATATAACTGACACATTAATCAGTTTATTTTAATAATAAATATAAAATTCATCTTTTCGCATGTATTTTAGGTATATCGCAATTACATTTTGGTGTATTTTATATACGCATATACATATTTTCTTCAAATTATTAGACAGGAAACAATAGGGGTATGTATGGATCATAAGTAGGTTCCTGAATAAATAACAATAGAAAAATTTCAGCGCTCAATCAGATTACTCTATCGCAAATACCAAATTCAATGCAAAATGTAACAATCAAAATAGACGTAAAAAAAATCTCCCAAACAATGTGATTATTTTTCTAATTTAATTTTCGTAATCAGTATCACATTAATGTTATGACAGATGCTAAAAGATAAGATAAAGTGTTCAAATACTTCACATTTTTAAACATACAGTTTCACTTTATCATTATAAAGATAAGCACAATTCTTAGAGTCATCATTTTGATGAAGAGTATAAAATAGAGGTCAACTTTAAGACCAATTAAAAACGCTCTCTACATGCTTCAATAATATAAAATGTAACAATTTTAAACCGCCAAATGCAGATAATCTGACAAAAATAACATCAATTTAACATAATTGCTATTAGCAAAACAAACAACACAGGAGTGTGAATAAAAAGAATGAGAAAATAAATGTAACCGTAGACTATAATATTATAGTTATGTCCATAAAACACAGTTCCAAAAGGATGTGAATAATAGGACTAGAAAACAACCATAACGTTATGGTATTACTAGATCTTTTGTAGTCATAACCACAAATGTCTACAAAATGCAGTTCCACGAGGATGTTGATAACAAAGGTACATAATATAAACATACCTTATACCTGTAGAACGCAAGTTTCACAAGAATGTGGAAAATAAGTGAGTAAAAGTAAACACAATGCAGTTATGTCTGACGCAGTTCCATAAGAATGTGAAATATACCGCATAGAAATAAAAAATTGTTTATTTAATTAATTCATTATCACCCTTTTTAATATATAGTTCTTTTTTTCATACTTTTATGCTTAACTGAACTGTCCCGGTAACATTATTTATTTAGTGATAAATTAAAGATGTCCACTGACTCATCATTATTATAACCATCGATTTGCATTCTGGGCAATGAGGAGTACATAATGAAGATATTGGCCATGTGGCTACAGAACGCAGCTCCAAAAGGAGTGGAATACGAAGGTAGTAAATCGGGTCGCAAACGATACTATCCTAACAACTAACTCAATTAAATAAAGATAAGTGAACATAGTATAAGTACCGTAGCATAAGCAGTTGATTTCCAATATAATTCGAATGGAGCCTAAAAAAGGCCTTGACCTGCCGTTAGTTGAGTCAAACGAATGAATGCAAATAAAAGGGGCACCATTCGAAATTGCTGTGGCGCCGAATATTACAACTTGCATTACAATGAAATACTTAGTGGTGGTGTGTGCTTTGCATCTCCTATTATGTATGCCTATCTATACAAGACCAGGTTTTCAATTTCGCAATTTCCTATGTGGTAAAGTACTTATCACTCAAGCTGCTTGATTGTGATGTAATTCTTAGTTAGTGTTTGACGGTTTATGATATTTATTTTTAAGAGTCGTGAACTAATGATTGATGAACATTCTATTCATAAATACAAAAACAATTATTATACCAAATGGTTTTGACATGACAGTATGTTTATTATAGAAATAGTGTCGCTATGTTCAATTAATACATTTATGGGTATGACTTTTAAAGAACATTCTGAATATTTTCTAGCTTGCCATGGAACATTGGTATCATCTACATTAAAAAAAGGCATTATTCATCAAGCATTTTCTTTCCTCTATGTTTCTTCAATATTGTTACACTTCGTCGCCTTAGTTCGCATTTGTCCAACAGACCATATGAGTTTTTGTTCAATCTTCACTTTAAAATTAAAAATAAAGTATAAGAAAGGATAGTTATTCACTAAATTAATTATTATTTAAACTCATCATAGTGTTTTATTAAGATAATGGAAGAAAACCTTCTCCTCCTGAAAAATTTTCTAATGGTCTGTTGGACAAATACGAACTAAAGCGACGACTTGTAGGTAATAATTTAATACTTAAAATTTCGAATTTGTTTACGAAAAGCATGTAAAACAAAAATTTATCAGTTGTGTAAAATAAAACTTTCTAAGATTTGGGTAATAAACAAAAATAAATAGCCCGCTTCTTTCAAAATAATCTAATGTAACTTTATTCTTAGCATTCAGAGTTTTGTTGAGCAGAGGTTAGTATCACATTATGTTGGCAATTTGCCTATTACATCTCCAGTATATGTACATTATCTAATATTGGGCTAACAGATGGGGACCAAAATTAACTGTTCATCACAATATTTTTTAAACTATTTACCTATCAATTATTTTTTAAATTTGTTTATGAAACTATCAGTGAATAACACACCACCAAAACCAGGCAGCGCCCATATATCGATCGTCCGGTTGATTAGTCAGACATACTCAAATTACTCGTAAACATCACCAAATCAATTATAATGCAGAAAAACTTATAGAGAATTAAACCAAGTGTTGATGTTAATTTCTGCGTCACCAATAGGATATTTTTAATGTCATACTAATGTACTGGACCATTATGCCTCCCAGTGTTATTTTATAGCACACTTGTATACGTAAATCACAGATATATGCAAATAGTATTTGGTTTACGGTGAGCATTCGAATTTTGCCTTCTTCATTATCTCAAAACTTAGTATTTGGAGAAATCTGACTATCATATATTTTATGAAAAATTCTAATTTACTCTTTTTTGCTGATCACGAGAATCGAACCTGATAATTTCAGACACTAAGTATAATGCGTATACCACCACGTTACGGCGAGTCATCAATAATTCACACCATCAAAAACAACTAGCAAGTGTGCCAGGTTTTTTTTTGTGAGTGGAAACGGTTTACTTATAGTTCCCGTGAGCACTTAAGCCCGCAATACACGACATCTTTTTTCAGCCCGATTCCAATTAGAGACAAAAGTCAACATTTTACGCTTTACGCGATCGCTATTTTCATCTCTATTTTCATATCTACGATTTCAGTTGGCATCACAACAAACAGTTAGGTTCATGTGTTGTTTGCAGTGATGACAATTGAAATCCTAGATATGAAAATAGAGGTGAAAATAGCGATCGCGCAAATCGAAAAATGTTGACTTTTGTCTCCAATTGGAAACGGGCTGAAAATCGGGCTCGTGTATTACGCTCTTTAGGCCATAGGCCTATTGCGCTATCTCCTATTTTACCTCAATCCTAGTAACCTAGTCCCTTTTATAAAGTTCACCAGAGTTGTCATTGGAAATTAAGCTATATCTTCTGGTTCCACAATATGCCCGGGTTCACGAGGTAATATATGTTTAGGTCTTGGCGGAGGAATCGTCTGCCCAACTACTGCGTGGCGGACCGGATCGGTGAGACTGGTTAATCACCTTTTGACCTATCGTCTTGCTCCATAGTGGGAGGGATAGATTCATACGTCTCGACACTCCTGGACACATTGACCGCTAGATTTCTACCCAACCCTCATACCTTTTTCCTTCCCAAAACTTCCTCTCCTTATAGCACTTTTGTAAAAAAAAATCTTATAGCACTTACAAAAAATATATATATTATTATAAAACTTTGCTACAGTAGTATTAACCACATTAGACCAGACCCGGCTAAAAAAGTGGTGCAAAGTTATAAAATATATGAATCTTTAATATTTCAATGGAATTTTAACACAAATGAAGTGCTTAAAAAACAGACATGTTCACATTTTAATTTGTTGATGGGTATGATGAATAGCCTTAGCAAAAATAAAAATGTGTGTCACAAAATGTTTTCATGATTAGTATTGTTTTTAAAGCAAAATGATTTTTTTTACATGAATATCTAGACTTCCTTGTAACAAAACATAACAACACAACATAGTGACAACAACAACCCAATCAACTCAATAGAGCTATTTATAACTAGGTACCTAGACGTGTACAAATTAGGTTCTCATTAATGACGCGATCTCTCGATCTCGACAGGGAACACGAATTAGCCATCAAAAAAAATACAAGAATATTTCGGTCTCGAGTGTGAGCAATCGAGATAAACCACATTTGTCTATTTTTATACATTGGTCGGTAAAATTATTATCGATTGCCTGCGCATAATTTTACATGGGCCTCTTGAACCAGCATAACATAAATACGAAACTATTTAACAATTAATGCGCAGACCAACCCAGTGATACATATTTTAAAATATGTTCGTCTGTATACGGGCGATTGATGCGTAATCATATTAAAACTCAATCATTTTTCATTATTATTTTATTCCTGAAGCGATAATATGCTACGCTTTTTTAATGGGTTAAAGATCTATTTATAAAACAAAACACCGCCTTTACAGCATATTAATGAACATGTCCCAATTTATTTTGCTATACACGAGGAAAAAATCAATAATGCGAACATACATATTTAACGCACACAAACAAGACGCGCCCAAAAACAGCAAAGTTGTCAGTGGACCTGTTTTGTATAAGTTCGAGCGGTCTTACCTGAAACTACAAGGGCTTCGTTAGGTCCACAAGTAACAAATCCCCAGGTCATAATAAAATACTATTTAGAATAAAGTTGTTAAATATAAAACGAAAACACTGCCGAACGCACAGCCAACTCCCACTCTAGACAAGAGCACAGACCATAGATTTACTCGATTTTCCACTCATCAACAGACATAGACAAAGATGCGTTTTTTTAGTGATACAGTCAGTGATGCCATGTCCCAAACGTAATAAAAAACATGTAAAAATACATATTCTTCGATTTATTGAGAAAATTTAAAAAATAACTATAATTGAAGTAAAACTTCTTTACGCATGATCGACACTTGGGTGTAAAATGACGAATACGTTATGAAACGTTACGAAAAAATATGAAACGCTTATCAATGTGAAACGCTAATCAATGATATGAGTTGAGTTGAGTTGAGTTGAATTGAGTTGAGTTGAGTTGAGTTTAGTTGAATTGAGTTGAGTTGAGTTGAGTTTAGTTGAGTTTAGTTGAGTTGAGTTGAGTTGAGTTGAGTTGAGTTGAGTTGAGTTGAGTTGAGTTGAGTTGAGTTGAGTTGAGTTGAGTTGAGTTGAGTTGAGTTGAGTTGAGTTGAGTTGAGTTGAGTTGAGTTGAGAGTTGAGAGTTGAGAGCTGAGAGCTGAGAGCTGAGGGCTGAGAGCTGAGAGCTGAGAGCTGAGAGCTGAGAGCTGAGAGCTGAGAGCTGAGAGTTGAGAGTTGAGAGTTGAGAGTTGAGAGTTGAGAGTTGAGAGTTGAGAGTTGAGAGTTGAGAGTTGAGAGTTGAGAGTTGAGAGTTGAGAGTTGAGAGTTGAGAGTTGAGAGTTGAGAGTCGAGAGTTGAGAGTTGAGAGTTGAGAGTTGAGAGTTGAGAGTTGAGTTGATGGGGATGTTGAGGGGATGAGAATATTTTTATTCCTGTTATTTGTTATATTGTTAATGGACGGCATAAGTTAGTAAATTTTTACTTTTCCTAATTCGAGCGACATCATTTTATACTATGTAAAGATATATTTCAACCAATTTATACAAAACCTTTACAAATTGTATACCTAAACCTTCCTCATAAATCACTCTATTAGTGAATTGAGTTTATCGCAAACAGACTGACAGACAGACGCGGCAGAGGACTTTAATTAATTTATAATATGTAGAGATAATTTATAGATTTTCTTTGAATAAAAGAAAAATATATTGTTTTTGTAAAATATAAGGTAAACACAGAACTTCAGTTTCTTAGACTTTTTACCGAACGATCCACGAGATGAGAAAAAAGTTCTCCCATAACTAATAAATTATCAATCTCTTTTTATATACTTTTTACAATTATTAATATATAGTGGCACACTACCTTATTTGTTATTTGATAGGGTTATTTAATTCAATACATAGATATATTATTGACTAGCTGGGTTACCTGGCTTCGCTCAGGACAACATTGGAGGGTGTTCTAGAATGTTCCACAATGATGTTTCCGATTCCTTATTCCAGAACATTCCACAACATACTCCGCCACTCCTTCCAGAACTTACTAGAGCTCAATGGAAACTTATAGAACTTTCCGGCAGACTGATCTAGAAATTTCGGCGAAATTTCCATCCCTTATATCTCCAAAAGTACGCCCTTTAGGTAAAAACTGGAACCGCCATCCTGGAGGGGGGATAGAGATCTACCTCACCATATAACTCCCGAGATCTCAACTGATCGTACCGAGACTAGTTTCTGAGTTTTTGCGGAACGCACGTTTTTTTGGACTTTCGTTTATAATATTTTGTATTGATTATTGATGAAGATAAAATTAGTGAAGTTCGACTGTATTTTGTGCGTTTAGTGTTATTATTTGTGAAGCGAAATATACCTAATTACGACTAGACCTGAAAGTTCTTTGCGTGAGATAAACCAAAAGGACTCATTTTCCGAAATTCCAGGCTTTTTTTATTATTCTGACAACATTAAGTGTGAGTGTTGCTACCGTCAAAATACTGAGTAGCGGGGTTTTCAAGAAGGCTTCTACCTCAGGGGTCTGTTGTTCCACTTTATTTACCCAAATAAAACATTATTGTAATTTGCATACGGAAAAGGCTGTTGGGCTCTTCCGATCTGTTTTTATTACCTTGTTGAGTAATGGTTTTCCAAATTTAAGGTTTTGGTAAAAAGTTATGTGCACGAAAATTATGTATTTAAATAAAAAAAAATAATTCTAAAAGTGGAATTCACTTCTTTATTTTTTTTCCCTGAACCAAGAATTTTTTTATTCTGTGGTGTATTTCTTGTTTCTAGAGGAAGTGTTTTTTATTTGAAAGAGGGTCTAGGTATCATCATTGTCATCATAAGGGACAATGAGACAAAAACCAAATTTTTATTTATATATTAATTTAATTATTTATTTAATTGTATGAGCATGTAAGTATCAATTCGACCTCCCCCTCCCACCGTATTTTGTTGAAAAAAAAATCAAAATAATATTGTAATATTTAATTAAATGAAGACAAGCGAAACTCAATCGAAAATTTGGAGACAGTTAAATCAGAAATGACTGAATCGCATAGGGACACCTTAGCTCAGTGGTTAGAGCTGTGATATTTTTCTGATTTTTCTGTCTCCAGATTTTCGATTGCGTTTCACTAATATCGTCTTCATTTAATTAAATACTACAAAATGAGAAATGAGGTTTTACTCATAAAGTTAAAAATAAAAATAAATAAAAATGTATTTTTTGCACCTATCTCTTTACCAATAATATTGAAGTGAAAACTTCTTTGGCACCGTTGTGATTTGAAACTCGACAAAACAAAAAATAGCTAGACTAAAAATAGACAAACACATACATACAAATAGGATTCAGCCTGCGAGAGAATGATATAGTAAAATCGGTCCCCTCTTTGTGCGGTGCTTCGTAGCCTCCCCGCTCTTGTCTCACGTGTGAATTGCACACATTTTTTTAATCCCTCCAGGAAAATATGTCGTCTTTGGGGATGTTGTGTGGAGGATATTTTAAGGAAAGAGGGGAGAGTAAGTTCTGGGAAAGAAAAGTTCAGGGACAAATTTTTAATAAACTCCACACAGGATGCTCCGATAGAAAAAAAGTATCTCAGTCCATAAAATGTCATCTATGGGGATGCTGTGATGGTAAACTGGATGGGAGTCCGATGCAATTTCACTCGGTTACAAGCCTATTAAGCTAAATATTTTAAAGGTTTCCCAAAGTTTTCCAATTAAGAAAATGCTAAAGGATTTCCGTCTTATGTATTAGATATATTTCCGGAGGTCACCAGGCAACCTAACAATGTGCAACTTCATCACTCCCTTGAAAAATCATTAAGTGACAAAAAATCTATGTTTCTTTAAGGCTCCGCAACCTGGCTCTAAAAGAAGAAGATGGAGAGATACGAAATTACGAATGTTAGCGGAACGCGCTGACATTTTTAGCGACAAAATCGATGCGAAAATTGCGAAAACGTATAATAAAACACGACTAGTTTAAAATAGAGCAAAAATCTCGTTGGGAGCATCTTAAGTATGATTTAAAGAAACATTGTGAATTTTTTCAAAAATATAATTTATAAGATAACTAGCTGGTACCCGGCATGCGTTGCTATGCCATTTAATAAAGAAATTGTTTCTACCTGCGCGTCCTTTCCCATTCGTTCCGTTCACCTTCCTCCTCCCCTTCCTCCTCCGCGTCCCCTTCCCCTCTCGCTATCTGACACCTTCTCCTCCACCTTCCCTCTCCTCACTCTACTCCCCCCCTTCCCCCGTCCCGCGATCTCTCCTCCCGAGTTCCCCTCCCCCCTCCCGCGTATTCCCCTCCCGAGTTCCCCTACCGCCTCCCAAGTTCCCCTCCGCCCTTCTGGGTTCCCCTCCGCCCTCGTGTATTACGTACATTCATTCATTTTTAGAGAAAGGTATTAACTACGACGCCAACAAAGCACTCTTTTTAGGGTGAATAGCCTAATTTAAAAAAAAAAAAACATCCTTTCCAAGTCAACAATTTGTTTTCTTTCTTCTTAAGTTTGAAATATTCTGAACAGTTTATATGGGAAAATGAAATTGTTGTTTTTACCATCTTCCTCGCAATTTTTACATATTTTCTCACCTTTTAAAGCTTCCCTGGACTAAAATGAGCGTAATACACGAGCCCGATTTTCAGCCCGATTCCAATTAGAGACAAAAGTCAACATTTTTCGCTTTACGTGATCGCTGTTTTCAACTCTATTTTCATACCTACGATTTCAGTAGGCATCACAACAAACAGTATGGTTCATGTGTTGTTTGCAGTGATGCGACAATTGAAATCCTAGATATGAAAAAAGAGGTGAAAATAGCGATCGCGCAAATCGAAAAATGTTGACTTTTGTGTCTAATTGGAATCGGGCTGAAAATCGGGCTCGTGTATTACGCTCATAAGACAAACATTTCAAAACCAAAATCAGCTAAATCGGCCCAGCCTTTCTCGAGTTTTAGCGAGACAAACGAACACCAATTGATTTTTATTTATATAGATAGATAGATAGAAAAAGGCCTGTTTTTAATAATAGTTTTTAATAGGAGCATACTTTGCGACTTTTTTCTATCGAGGGAATTTCATATAATCTGCGTTTCGGCTTGCGCAGCATTTACTTCAAATGTTTAAGGGAGATATGTAAGAAATCGGTAGAAATTCGGGTTGCCGAGGCTTAAGTCAGATTCGGTGCTATTTTTTTTTAAATTTGTTTCATCTATATTTTAAAGGGGTGTTGAAATGCCACTTTGTTGAGTGTTTGAACTATTTTTGGGATACTGACTTTCCGAAAAATAAAAATCGAAAGTATATTCGTTTATCCTCAGACCTAGATTTTTTTCCTTATCTTTGTAAATGTAATAATTCATATTTCATTATCTTCACTCATGCTACATACATAGGTTCTCCAATAGGGGATACCATGGAAAATTTTTATTATCTATAATTTATTAATTTTCCAATCCTTTCGTTCTCGTCGTTTATCCAGTTGGGGATGCCATGGTTCCGCATGCTCCGAAATTATTGAGGAATTGGGACTAACGTGCTGTATTCGCAATCTTAAATTATTTTTCATATCTACAAATACATAAGTAATTAGCTATACGCAAAAAAAATCATTTAAATACATTTAATTTTTATTTTCAAACTTGCGTTGTGTAATTCACAAATCAATCATTTGAATAGCGTTATTTTAAGTTTTTATAATTATTTTAAACTTTTAAATGCTCATAAATGTATCTCAAAATCACTATTAGGTGGCTTAGCACAGTTTTGCACGAACTCCTTCAATACAATTATTTAATAATTATTGTGTTTGTTCATATAAAGGAGTTATTTTGTGATGTGACATTATAATTTAAAATAAGTAGAGATTGTACTGCCCTGAAGAAGCTACGGTTATAGCGAAACCAGGTCGGCATAAAGTATAAAAAATTAAAGTGGTGTTTACAAAGTTATTGTTTTATTTTTAATTATTGTGTTGTTTGTTTGGCTCCTTCACGACTTAAGACGGCCCTGCGCATCCATCGTCAAGACCTGACCAAACCTCATGAACCCGGATACCCCTGCTAAGTCACCTAACGTAGCGAACAACTTGGTGATACAACTATGAGAGAGGTGTTCGTTATCCAATAAATGGTTCCTATGCCATCTTTGCGGATGCTGTGTGGAGTCTTTTAAGGGAAAGGAAAGTGAGAAGGTTCTAAGAAGTAAAAAGGTGTGAGGGATGGGTAGGAATCTGGGGTCAATGTGTCTAGGAGATATGAACACATGAATTCATCCCTTCCATTGCGGTGCAAGGCAATGGGTCGAGAGAGTCCGGTTGGAGATGTCAAAAGGTCTCCTTAACTAGTCTCTCCCGATCTGGTCTCCACTTAGGGCAAATTTATCCGCCGCCAAGACTTTGGCACATCTTACTCCATGTACCCCTTGCTCTCCTTCCAAGGGGTTGGTTATCAAATGGTTCCCGGGGCGGCTCCTCCCTTGTAAGGACGAGTGAGATGAGTAGAGGTCCTAAAAAACTTTCTAAAAAATGTTCCCCCTCCACTCCACCCCCCCACCAAAGGGAGGAAACCCACCCCCCCACTTATGAGTGCTCTAGCTATGCCCTCGGTAAGTACTAACTTATTTGTGCAGTCGGGGCCGTTACAACTGTCCACAGAAATAAGTTCGTTCCAGAGTTACTATTTTTATTGTCTCATTCGTTCGTTTGTTAGTTTCTCCTTTAGACATCAGGCCAGTATGGATATAAGTTTGATATATCTGTCCAAAAACTGATTTTAGAGAAGTGGAATATCTTTGACAATTAGTAAATAGGAAAGGAATTCAATAAATTCAAAACATTTTATTATTATTTGTTTAATTTTTGCTTCAAGCAACTAAACTTTAACTTAATCGTGTACAATTTAGTACTTCGCAATTTTCTACAGTACAGGAGAAGAAATATTTATAAAGATGTTACTTATTCTACTTTCTACTACCTACCTTATAATTTATGAACTGATGAATATTTTCATTGACTGAATATTCGTTTCTAAGTAATTATGTAGGTAATATGGCAAGTAAAATATATCTACAGGATAGTAGCAATAACTGAAAAAACCATCCGTAAGACTGGTCTTATTACTTTCTAAGAAACAAAATCTCAAATGCTAGTGATTTTCAAAGACATAAATAGTTGCAGGTGCCAGTAAAAAATTGGATGATACGTTTTTGAGAGACTTCTTAATTATACAGGGAGTCGTCGGCAAGATTAAATGGATGAAATTAGTCTAGAATCGAATGAGCATTATATAAGTTGAGTACCTTGCATTCCGCCCAGAAAATGAAAATGCCTTTATATAGGTACATAATTATCAAAGATGGCATTTAAAATTAAGTTTAAATAGAGGTTATATTTTAATATAATAATATCGTAATCTTAAATAATATCTTTGATACTGCATCATTTTCAAAGATTTGGTTTAAACATTAATTAATCAATCTTTGGTAAAATAATTGGTAAATAATAATATGTATTCTTACAGCTAGTAATAATGTTGTATTTGGTATGTCGAATATAATAGAGTAATAATTTAGTTGGTACATTCGTCCTTGGTGCGCAGGGTGATGCGGCTAGCGGCGATGGCAATCCACTCGTTGTGGTCGCCGTCGAACCAGCTCAAGCCGAGCACGTACTTGCCGTTCAGATTGGCGTGCTGGCAGTGCGAGAACCACCAACCGCCTTCGTAGTCAGCCGCGCAGTTGGAGATAGAGATGTCGCGGTCACGGTCGATGGCGGAGAACTCCATGTTGTTCTGATAAGACAATGCGTCACTGGCGTTGCCCGTGAACCCCTGCACCACCAGGCGGTAACCGCTGCTGGCCGGGCCAACGCGAAAGTCCTCGTAGTTGGCTTCCCACGCATTGCCGTAGATATCCACCATCTGGATGCGAGCGGAGGAACAGTTATCACGGGTCAGTCGGTACAGGGCTTCATTTCCGATCCAGAACTCTCCATCGGGGTTTCCGAATCCATCAATATAGGTTTGGTAGTTTTGGTTGAAGTCCACCGATCCATTGTAACGGCTCTGCACGAGGGTCCATCCGGCGTCGCAGAATGTCTCCACGGCTTTTCCGGGTCCTGGGGCAATAAGGGCATTTCCAGTAGAGGTCTTGATTGCTCCACAGCTTTCAGGCAGGCGGTCGACGATATTCTGATAAGTTTCTTCGACTCCCTTCAATTCTTTCAGCTCCCCGATAAGTTCCGGCATGTCATCAATGTCCATGGTTTCGTTTACAGCCTGTTGAGCTTCCGTCTGAAATAATATTGTTTTATTAACAAAGATCAACAAATTTTCATTAAAATATACATGTAGGTAGGCCAATTGTTAATATTTGATGTAAGAAAAATGTAGCATTGAGTTAATCAGTTAATGAATTAATTAAATAATATTCAGTTTTGTACCTTCGATATGTGATCAGCGAGTCGAGTGAAGTGCATCTTAGACTGGTGCTGCAAGTGGTTGATGGTTTGGTTGTGTTCTTGCAGGAGAGCGTGGTCAGCGTCGACCTTGTCCATGAGGTTAGACACGCTCACGGCGATAGCCTTCACCGACTGACGTATATTGTCCTGATTATTTTTTATATAACTGTGATGCGAGTTAAGTTGCGCCATATCGACGTCGAGCTTCGATATCTCTTTTTGGAATTCTGGTAGAGTAGTGTCAACAGTTTGCTCCAAGCTCTCCATGTTTTCAAGAAGTTCCAGCATTGAAGTATGGAGTTTGTTGAAGTTGCCAACATCTGTGGTGATGTTTTGGATCATCTGCTTTTGGATGCTTTGATTTTTCTTGAGTAGTTCGACTTGAGGGCTAGGGCCCGACTCGGAGTTTTCCCCGGACATGGATTCTAACTTTGCCTGTAAGTGGATCAGCTGGTCCGTCATGTTGTCGTGCATGGAGTTTAGCTTCCAGTGAGAGCGCTTGAGCTCGTGCATCTGTTTTCTTAGAAGACGGAGGTGCCTGAACTTGTGGGATGCGACGCTTTGAGAGGGGTCGCGGTCGGCGGAAACCATGTTCCTATTGGCCCAGCTCCTGGAGAGGGCGTTGAACGACTTGAAGCTCAGGCGCAGCTCTATCTGAATTACTCGAATCTAAAACAAATAAATAATATTTTAGATAAGTTTATACAAAACTGTGTTACTCTTTTCCAAACATTATCAAATGTAAAGTTGAAAATAATGATGTATAATCCTCTTAGAGTTAACTCGTACAGCCTACTTTGTGAGTGCCGCTATTGAAATTGCGACCTCAAAAAATAACCGTATTATTCAAATCGCTCTATATAATATTTGTACTCTTTCACCAGGGCCATACAGAAATTATTTTACTCCATGGAATGAGCCGCAACAATTCCAATATTTTTTTTAATTAATGTTAAATAACACTAATTATGAAAATCAAATTTACTTATGCAACCGGGAATGAACAATGCTCCGGATTTGTTACCTATCGCTATTTATTTACAATTGCTATCAAAACAGAGGGCGAATTTGGCGGTAGTTGTGGTAGGTGCCCAATGCTCTCTTTTTGAAAATATTTTACGTCCACTCTCATGCTGTCGGTCGATTTTAGCGGAGCATTAATATTTTTTAAACCTCCTAACGTCGCAGAAAGTAAAAAAAAAATAGCACATCCCTCCATTTTAACAACGTTAACTTCATGCCGTTTTTCACCGGTACCCGTCTATTTATTTTACCTCGTGCTTCGTGTTTTTTTCCTTGAACCATTTATGAATTCTGATACTCGGGAGCAAATTCCATGAAATAATGAACTAACTCGATCAGCGCGGAATCAGCAGGGCATGTCGTGGGATGTACACAAACATTGTGCTATGCATGTATGCGTTTTAAACGAGTACGTACCTAGATCAAAATAATTTAAAACGCGAGAACAGGTAAACTTTCAGCAGCTAGGCATTTAAGTAGAAACACCTATGAAGAGAAAACTTCTTTAGCATCGTTGGGATTTGAAACTCGATGAAACAAAAAATTATGACACTAAAAAGAGACAAACACAGGATAGGATTCAGCTTACAAGAAAATGAGATAATATAATCGGTCTCCTCTTTGTTAGGTACTTCGTAGCCTCCCCACTCTTGTATACTTTAGTTTTCTGAACTTCTACCGCCTGTGAATTGCACACTCTGTTTTTTTTTATTAAAGACTTAAATGCATAATAGGTATAGTAGTTTTTCACAGTCCTCCTCACTAGGGATTCCTTACCCAAGGCGAATCATGATTTCCTGATCTTTGGGTTTTTTGATTTCTTAATCTTCTCTTCTGTTAATTTTCTCATCTTCATGTTAGTTGACCGTAGGTTGTGTTGATGGTACATCATAATTTTTATGATTTCCTAACCTTCATATTTATTAGTCGTATTTAGATGTTTTTGAAGTGAAACTTCTATCGCTCCACTGCGATTTGGATTTCGGATGAAACGGAAATGACGATTACTGCACCTGCGACGCATCAACTGCGCTCATTGGCCGCTTTGATTATGATATCACTTTTAAAGGCTCCTATTGGTTGATATATGAAACGGGAATTACGCTAGGTCTGTGCTCATTGGTAGCTTTGATTTTGACCTCACTTTTCAAGATAGGTTGAGATTGTTTTGGTAAAGCTGCCCTTCTACCGCGTGTAAACTGCGCTCGATTTTTTTTTATTTGTTCATCCACGTGGTATTTTTAATTTCATTTAGAAGGGCATTATATAATTTGGTAGCACGTAGATAATTTATGAATTTTCTGGTTCTTATATAATGTTTTAAGTTCTGATAGGTCCGGTTACCATATACCTATCGATCGTCCATTTGTCAAACATTTCCGAAAAATTGAAAATTGAGTTGAGTATGCAGTTAAATGAAAAGTGTTACCGTCTTATCTGGTAGAATACTGAAATTACTCATGAACACTACCAAATATTGCAGAAAAACTTGTAGTGAAATAAACAAAAAAATGTTTTCTTTGTCACAAGTGGGATATTTCAAAATATGATACTAATTAACGGACCGTTATGTCTCCCGGTGTTATTTTATAGCACATTTAACATGTAAAAATCCTCTTAAGTTTTCCTTTGATATGAATGGTGTTAATCTTCTTCGTGTATCACAGGTTCGTGATCTTGGTATTATATTCCATGAGAGTCTACACTTCAATGTTCACATCGATGAAATAACTAGCGATGCAATGAGAATTCTAGGTTTTATTATAAGAATGGGTGCAAATTTTAAAAGTGTATCAACATAAAAAAAATCTGTATTGCTCGTTAGTACGAAGCAACTTGGAGTACAATTAAACCATATGGTCACCGTATTGCAAATTCCATTCCCAATTATTGGAAAAGGTACAAAACAAATTCCTTCGGTACATTATTTATTAAATGAAAATTCCAATCGAACTTATAAATTATAATAACTTACGCGCAGAAACCAGACTCCTTAAATTATCAGATAGAAGAGAGATAATTGATTTGTTATTTTTATTCAAAATTATCAAATCTTTAGTTTACTGCCCTAATTTGTTAGAACTAATTTGTATTAATATACCTGCTAGACAAACTCGAAATAAAGATATTTTCAAATTTGACAATACCCTCAATACTAACTATTCTATTAATTCACCAATCTCTAGAATGCATAGCCTTGCGAATAAATATTGAGAATTTATAAATATATTTGGTGTTGACAGTTTTGCAATTTTCAAGAGACAACTTATCTCTATTTTATCTGCTAATAATTAGCTTTTATTATTTTTGTTCTTTTCATAAAACCTCCTCTCATTTAAAATCTTAGCAGTAATTTATAACCTTATTTTTTTTTATTTTGCTGTTCTACTTTGCTGTTTATAAACCTACATTATTATACACATACAATTGTTAATTTATACCTACTAACTAATTCTTACACAATTCATTTCAGGTCTTTTTACTGATTTTTTCTTATTACTCATACCATTTCATTTCTTTTACGATGTTTAATTTCTTTTATGTTTTTAATTTCTGTTATGATGTTCTGTACCTTGTGATGATGATTGCTTTCTTATTTATTCAGTTTTATTGGTTTAGTAACATATGATTACATAATTATTATTGTTAGTATACTTTTCCTGTAAAAGCGCACTAGGGCGTAAATAAATATAAAGAAATAAATAAAACACAGACACGTACAATAATATTTCATTTATATTTAGCATTCGAATTTTGCTTTCCTCATTATCCCAAAACTTGGAGATGTATGCATAATCATCTGGACGATCGCTATATTATTGTTCAAATTTCATCGTCCTAAAACGCATAGTATTAAATAACGGTTTTTCGGCGTCCGCGTTGATTTAATCTGTCCGAAATAATAAATTCACCTTGCGAGTATTCTCGAGTGTGGCAATTAAAGCTGGGAGCTTCGGGATTTTTTTTTACATGTTATCGTTTGATTCATCGCCGAATTGGTCGGAAAAAAGATAGAGCCGCGGTTGTCGACCGGGTGCGACAGGTGCACTCGTGAAGCCGGTCGCCCCTCGCAGAATGTAATTAATAAAGCAGGTAAACACCTCTCCGACCAGCCAGCGGCAGAGTCCGCTGCCGTCCTGTTCCGTGCACTGCCGGACTGCCGGCTAATAACGGCCGCTCGAATGTGTTCACTCGACCCGGTCAAGCTCCGAATCTATCGAATTACTTTATAACCTGCACGAGGAGCGTAATAGAAATTGTTCAGTTGTATATATATAAATATACCCACGATCCGATTTGCAGAACCCAACATCTGGGGATCATGCGTTATTAAAGTGGTTATACGAAGTGATTTATTTAAATTTATTTATTCATTTTTATTTTTAACTTTACGAGTAAAACCTCAAATTGTAATAAATATACATTATAAAAGAAAGTCTAAAAAACGTGCGTCCCGCAAAAACTAAGAAACGAGTCCCGATACGATCAAGGGAATTATATGGTGTGGTAGATCTCTATTCCCCCTCCAGGATGACGGTTCCCGTTTTTACCTAAAGGGAGTGCTTTTGGAGATATAATGGCTGGAAGTTTCGCCCTCTTGAAATTTCTAGAACAGTTTTCCGGAAAGTTCTAGAAGGTTCGATAGAGCTCTAGAAAATTCTGGAAGGAGTGGCGGAGTAGGTTGTGGAATGTTCGGGTATAGGGAATCGGGAATATCGTTGTGGAACATTCCAGAACACTCTCAAATGTTGTCCTGAGCGAAGCCGGGTAACCCAGCTAGTGTTTAATTAAATGAAGACATATTATATTGACACCGATATCTTTTTCTGATTTTTCTGTTTCCAGATTTTCGATTGAGTTTCTCTAATATTGTCTTTATTTAATTAAATATTTTAATTCACTTAAGGAATAATAATTTCGTCCAGCAAATCTGCAAATCGGTTCGTTAATAGGGCCTACAACCTAGCATAATCTTACCTACAGGAATAGACTTCCAGATGATATTAAAAATTAAAAAAGTTTTGGTAGATTTAAAAAAAATACATGTGTGCTGTTCACACGCGGTAGAAGTGAAACCTTCAGAAAACTTAAGTTGACAAGTGGGGAGGCTACGAAGCACCGAACAAAGAGGAGACCGATTATACTATCTCATTCTTTCGCAGACTAAATCCTAAAGATGTGTGTTTTTTTCTCTTTTTGGTGTGGCTATTTTTCGTTTCATCGAGTTTCAAATCACAACGGTGCTAAAGAAGTTTTCACTTAAATAAATAAGAAGTTATTTTCGTGATAATGAAGACCATCGTTTAAGACAATTTTTTTCGAAATAAAACTAATAGATTGCCGTGTCACCTTTTGACTCTGAAAGTCAATATTAATCATCGGAACTCAACGAACCAGTTAAAACATAAAATAATATTACTGAAATTGTAAAGTTCAATATGTGGATTGATTCTGAGTGCACCATGAGCTATGTACCTAAATGTTTTTTTTAATTGAATTCGTAAAAACTTCACGACTGGCATAAATCGAACCATTGAAGGATAAAATTGTTTCGATGTCAACATATTTTATGTATCGATTCCACGCCTTTATTGTGATCGCGAAGTGAAGTACGCCATGAAAAATAAGCACGACTTAAATTTAAGTTTGGCTGAATAAGTTTTACTTTACGCGCTCGAATGTCAAAAGCACTGCAATAAAATACATAGTCCGAAACTTAACTTTGAATCGAATTTTATTGTACAGTTTGACATATTTAACTTTACAGGCGGCCAAACGAATAAGCATATTATTTTAAAAATATATATTTACACTTGCAAACCAAAAATCCTGTCAACTTATAGATCAATCAATAATTTTATTCTGAAGGCACCAAATGAAAATTATGCACATTCGTACTATGCGGTTAATTTTTAGCATTGTAAGTACAGGGTGTTAAGAGACGCACTTAACTTACTTTATGCTGAGATTCCTGACATTATTTGGCGTAAAAAACGTAATTGATTTTTTTTTGTTTCCGGTGTCATTTTTGATGTTTAATATTTTTTGATTTTACAATTTTTTTTTTCAAAAACAATTTTTTTGAGCGTCGTCACTGTTCACTCCGCCGAGTAACCGACCCAAACATTCCATTACCTACTGATTTAAAAAAAAGTAATGTCACGAATCACTTGTTCAAGTCAAGTGTGTATGTCCCATGCATACGAGTATATTCAACAGGCATCAAAGTACTATTAAATAAGTTTTTCAAACAGAGCATGCATTTTTTGAAGTAAAACTTCTTTACGCACGCTTCACTTGGGGACTAAGCTGGCGAATGCTTGACGAGAGCGTTACGAAAAGCTAGGCGAGCGCTTCGTATATCACTGTAGGAGCAAGAGAGAGCAGTGCGGGCGCACATTTTCTTTCTCTCTTCCTATCATATAGATGGAGCAGAAGTTTTATTTCAGTTGTGTGGTCTAAAAACACTCGTTTTTTAAAAAATTGTTAGTATTTTCCGCTCATTCGTAAAGATGCTTAGCCAATCATTCGTTAGTGGTAGGCGGTAAAACTTAACCATAAGTTATCAATAAGTATCAGTTACAAAAACCTTTATTTACAGAAATGATGTAGCAATTTTGTGTCTAGGTATTGGTGACATAAATATTTTTTTTCTTAGATTTTCATGAATAATCACCCCCTGGAGTTTTGCGGTTCCACCCTGAAACTCGAGGTATATTAATATTATGTACCTAATATGAAGATCACCTAGCATACGAGGGGTGGTTGTGGTGCCTTTAATACCTACGTTAACATATCGATCATTATCCGAACGTTGTATAATATCCATTTACATTGAAAGTTCAAAGTCTACGTCTACAGTTTGCTGTTGAAACTACAAACTATGAAAACGCCTCTCACATCATTTAAGTAAGTTATATTTACTAGTGAATAAACGCCAGGTGGTTATTGAATATTAAAAATGAGATTAAAGTAATTTTTTATGAATTCGTTAATGGAATTTTATTGTTGCGAAAATATATTCGACAATACAAGTTGAAAATTATGTGCAATTTGCACAATTGAAGTTGAACAAATATTATAATCAATAATTATCAGCCTGAAACACTCATCTACATTGAAAAAATCTTCCGAGAAAAGATGCTGGCCGCCAACGGAAATTGAACCCGTGACCATCTGATTGCCGGTCAGCAGCTCTGACCACTGAGCTATGGCGGCTTATCTAATACCCGCCAAATAATTGAATATATACTAGTGTTTCATTCGACAATTACTTATTTTTACATTTTTCCAACTGAAAACAACCAACTTTATTTTGGTGAGAGAGGTATTTTTAATACTAAATCTCCCGCTAGGTGGCGTCGAGACTAATTATGTCTGCATTTTTTGCTGAAATACTTTAACTTGTCAAATATTAATTATTATTTTTAATTGATAAACTAACGTTTTTAAACAAGATTTTTATGCATAGCACAAAGGGTAGATAACAAATATTATAATCAATAATTATCAGCCTGAAACACTCATCTACATTGAAAAAATCTTCCGAGAAAAGATACTGGCCGCCAACGGGAATTGAACCCGTGAAGTTGAACAAGTTTCGTAATTATGTTATTGAAAAACACAATAGACGCAAAATGCGGTTTTTATAAAAGTTATTTTTACTATTTGCGTATAAGTGTTGTATATAGGCATAATTTTCAGGGTTCGAATAACCTAACAAATTTGAAAACCTATACTATTATTATTATAAGTTGAAAGTTGCTTGACGGAGAACATATATAACAAAAGATCGAACTAGCAACGCCAGGGTGGGAAATGGGAACTCGACGCATTTGCGCATGTATATACGTATATTTATATGAAAATAACCGTGATACAGCGATGAGAACGATAGATAACTACAGTATCCCATGTAATTCGTTTCAGATTGCAATAGTCTTGCATTATCGCATTTTTTACTATTATTTTTCAAAATTCGTTTAAAAACGCAAATGTATTGTAACAATATCTGAATGGCTAGATATTACCCATCCCGCTATGCAGTCCCCCTCTTCTTCCTCTAATTGAAGGGTTAATTTGAATGATGATTTTTCGGCTGATGTGAAACCACTGAAATAAGAAATTCCCACCAGAAATTCGGAGGGTTCCCGTGCGAATCCTTTGTTCGGAGCAGATCGCGATCCTTGAGAACTGTAGTAAAAATCTTATTACCCGTATGTGGGCACGGAGATAAATCAATTCCGGTTAACTGATTCCAGCTTTTTTATAAAACAATTTCAATTAATAAAGTAGGTAACTATAGTTTTTTAATATTGAAGCAATAAATGAAAACCAAACAATGTTTATTAGAAAATCATATAGAAAAGAAAAAAAAATTGTTCGTTCGACTCACAGTCGAACTCATTTCCTTCAGTAAACTTCATTGCCCAGTGAATGTGTTACCATGTTACCGAACTGATTTTCCATCATTATTTTAGTATTATTATTTCAGTTTTACTGATTTGTCAAAAGTCGTAGCCTTTAAAATTAGGGTATGTTGTGAGTATGGAGGAAATAGGGGGGAGAAGGTTAAGAGGGTATGAAATAAAAGGATATCCTGCCCATTAAATTTGTTCACTAAACATGGCTAAAGCAATTTCAAGCAGCGATTCGGTTCTGAATGATGGTCAATCAACAGTGCTGTTTTGAGAATATCTACCACTCTGGATTTTTTTTAAACCGGAGTAAACCGGAAACCTTCAGAAAACTACAGTATACGAAAGTGCGGGGAGACTACGAAGCACCGCACAAAAAAGAGGCCAATAGGCTGCGAACCACAACACAAAAAAATACCGATTATAGTATCTCATTCTTTCGAAAGCTAAATCCCATAGATGTTTGTGTTTGTCTCTGTTTAGTGACGCTATTTTTCGTTTCATTGAGTTTCAAATGACAACGGTGCTAAAGAAAAAATAGAGTGCGCAATTAACATGCGCTAAAAGTAAAATTAGACTAGAGTGGGGAGACCGATTTAAACACCTCATTCTCTCGCATTCTAAATCCTATACATAGATGTATGTGTTTGTCTCCTTTTAGTATCGATTTTTTCGTTTCATGGAGTTTCAAATCACAACGGTGCAAAAGAAGTTTTCACTTCAAATAAAAAAAAACGTCTATAAAGTTATTCGCAATCCCATATTACTAGACTCCATGAGATTAGTGAAAGCATCCTAGCTTGAAAAAATTGTCAAATCTATTAATGAACATGTTGTGTGTTGTGCAGGTTGCACGTATTGAACCAAAAGCTGCGCCATTAGTGCGGTGAATTCGGATCTCGCTGAGCCGCAGTTTCAAAACCCTACTAATTGAGTTTCAAAGTAAAGGGGCTGTTGCGCAACTGCTTTTAATTGGCCGTCACACGATAGCTTGAGATAATACTGGGAACAGCCAGATCTACCGTAGGTGCGGATGAAATGTGTACCCACAGCTAGTCTCACTAAGCTTTGCAGACGGCCGAAGGATGAATCAACGAATACTTAACTAATCTGTTTCATAATTTTTTTCAAAGATAAAAGTTTTCACGAAATCTATACCAGCAACGCTATAGATTGCAAAGATCAGCCGAGCTATTCCCTATTTTTTGTGAGATCGATAACGTCCGAGATCTCCTGTCAAATGAGTGTCAGATTGTAGAGTTGGCAACGCTGGCTGTCATAGCTGTCACATATTTTATGAATGCGTGATAATTTATTTTATGTTTTTAATTGCATACTGTGGTAATTTGCACGACAAAGTTATAAAATAAAAAAAGCAACGGGTGGAGATGTCGAATATTCGAATTTCATACTGACGTTTGGCTGTCATCTAGTTTACTGACATACGTTCAAGTAATACAAGTTTGAAGTTCTAAAGTCACTATTGCGACGATTGTACTTCGCCTGTGGTTAGATTTCTTCTAAATAAAGTGTTTTTCCGGCATTATCTGCCACTAACAATTATACATTCAGCAACTAAAGAGAATAAACAAACTTGATTCTCTCAAACAAATACGAGTGAAATATAATTTGATTAATTTTGATAAACTAAGTAATTCATGCGAATTTGGGTTGAAACGAAATTTCGCAAATGTCAAATCCACGGTATACAACTTTAAACATACTTTAAGTGGGTAAATAATCATGTATATTTACAGTATTTCGTTTTTAAAAAACTATTTAAAAACGGCGAAGCTGGCTGATATCCATAGAAAAAGCAAATAACAGCCATAGAAAATCACCCATATCTAAGTTTATGACAGGCAGCGTTGCCAACTCTACCACCCAAATCTGACACTCATTTGACAGGAGATCTCGCACGTTATCTTAAGATCTCACAAAAATTAGGGAATAGCTCGGCAGGATGTCAATGGGCGGAGAATCGTAAATGCGCTTGGAATCACTTATATTTCCAAAATTTGCATAAAGTCACTTCACTTACGATAGCTACGAGTATCTGTATACAAAAGCGCCATACACATTTAGACATTGGCTTTAATTATTGCGCCCTAAAGGCTGATTTTACAGGGTGTTAAGAATACCTGACTTACTAACGGTGATTCCTGAGCATTTTTGGAGTAAAATAATAATGTAGGTACTTAGAACTTTGGTTACGTTTTTGGTCGATTTACGAATTTTAAAAGAAATCGAGTTCAGTTTACACGCGGTTGAAGCGAAACTTTACCAAAACAATCTCAACCAATACTTGAAAAGTGAGGTCATAATTAAAACGGCCAATGAGCGCAGTTGATGCGTTGCAGGTGCATCGTCATTTCCGTTTCATCCGAAATCTAAATCGCAGTGGGGCAATAGAAGTTTTACTTAAAAAAATAAACGAAATACCGAAATACATAGTGTGTCTAACCTAATCCGTTAGAACCTTCATAAATATCTATTTTGGTCGTAAATATGATATTGGTAAATATGTCAGTATATTGGTATAAATGTCAGTTTCAAATTTTCAAACGTGATCCTGTGGCTAACCGCTAGAAATAAACCAATTTTCGATGAAATCATTTCTGTTGATTTCCACAAATTATAAATTACAAGAGTATAATTCGGTCCAAAAAGAAAAAGAAAATTACAGAAAATGTTCTGAAACTGAGATATTACATAAATACGAATGTTAGAGGGAGCGCGCTAATATTAAAAACGACAATTAAACAGGCCTTAGCGAAAATATTTATGACATGACTTATTTTTTAAAATAGATCATACATAGCATACATTTTTTACACGGTGGAAATTTTATGTAATTTCATTTTAATAGATAATAATATTTAATAATATTTGGCTAATTTATATAGCGCCGTTTTCGTGAAAAATCACCTCAAGGGCGCTGATAAATATTTTAGTTTTATTTTATAAGTATGTAACTAGTATGATTTGAGATTTTCACGGTCAAAATATTATATCGTGATTTATTTTTGGGGTAATGTGCCGTGTTGCGCTACCTCCTTTAATTATTGTTTCGGACACCGATATAGTTTCCAGTGCCTAACATAATGTACACGGTTGACATTTGTCACATGCGAAAGGGTCGCTTCTACGACTCCTTCTTGAGTTCAACAGCTCGAATGTGGAATGATTTTCCGGCCTCTCCTTCCTACTTCCTGCATCACGAGTCTCTTCAAGACCCATGTTCATTCCTTCCTCTCATAAATACCCTCCATAAAACATATTCAAAGATGACAAGCATAGATGTGTGGATTTAATGTTAAAAAAATCAGAGTGTTACAATTCACACGCAATAGTGAAACCTTCAAAAAACTAAAATAGACAAGAGTGTGGAGCCTAGGAAGCACCGCACAAAGAGGAGACAGATTATTCTATCTCAATCTCTCGCAGGCTAAATCCTATAGATATATGTGTTTGTCTCTTTTTAGTGTCGCTATTTTTCGTTTCATCGAGTTTTTTTGGAACAATGCTAAAGAAGATTTCACATAAAAAAAAATAATACTATCATAATCAGATGATGCATAATTTCGTCTAACGAAGGAGGTAGCACAACACAGCTTAATACCCAAAAAGAAATCACGATTTTGTGGAACAATCTTACAAAAGGTGAAACAGTAAATTTCACCAGAGTGATGGCCAAGTACTATAATAATTATGGTTGATATTTTGAATAAAATTCATATACAAAGAAAAAAAGGGGCTTATCTAACAAACATTTATAGTGTAAATAGAATATAAAGTCTGCTGAGTTTAAATACAAATCCAGGATATGTTACTGACATCGATACTTAGTCGATGGTTAGAACTACAATGAACAATCTGATCCGTGCAACTAAGTAAATAAGTAAAATGTTCGGCTCCCACCGACATCAATATCCAGCCAATTTATGCTTGTGCAGTGCATCTGCCGGGTGAAAGCTTTTCGTATTTGCGAACTAGCGCCTTATTACAACCTGGTACGGTGAAATGTTCTCGTTAACACCACCTACTTTACTCACAATAAATAGTTTTAAAAAAATCGTCATGTTTGTAAGTAGGTATCTACTAATATCGTATACATTTACCAAGGTAAATTTTACAAATAAAATCAGAATGTGCATATTACGCGCGATAGAAGTGACACCTTCAGAGTAGACAAGTGTAGAGAGGCTACGAAGCATTGCACAAAGAGGAGACCGATTGTACTATCTCATTCTCTCGCAGGCTAAATCCTATAGATGTATGTGTTTGTCTCTTTTTAGCGTAGCTATTTTTCATTTCATCGAGTTTCAAATTGTGTTATGGTGTTGGGTTTTTGAAGTAAAAACTTCTTTAGCACCGTAGTGAATTGAAACTCGATGAAACGAAAAAAACACTAAAAAGAGACACTTGCAACTTCAGGATTTAGCCTGCGAGAGAATGAGGTGAACTAATCGGTCTCCTCTTTGTTCGGTGCTTCGTAGCCTCTCCACTCTTGTCTACTTAAGTTTTCTGAAGATTTCACTTCTACCACGTGTGAACTGTATACATGTTTTTATTTTGTTTGTTTTAATTTTCCGTGATTTTTCATGGTTCTGCGCAATTGTCAAAATAAAATGAGGGTAACCTAACTCAGAATGAAATCAATTCAACACCTCCTTTATCAAGAGCAAAGCCATTAAAAGTGATAGTAGCAAAAGCAAAGCCATTAAAAGTGATATAAGTTAAATAGGTTAGGCTAGGTTAGGTTATGGGCTATTTTGAAAAAAAAATCGTAGCTTTTAAAATACTTTCCGATGAGTTTGAGTTGTTATGGAACCTAAAATGGGTGTACATGTATAATTCAAAAGTTGTGGAAGCCTACCTGCTTCTTCATGTTGTCGATCTCCTCCGCGTTGTACTTGGCGGCGTCCTTGGTGTTCTCGATCTGGTGCAGCGCCTCGGCTAGCTGCGCCTCAAGCTCCGCGGCCTTGGATGCGTTCTGCGCGGCGCGCGCCACGCCCAGCTCCACGCGCACCTCTGCCATCTCGCTGCGCAGGGAGCCGAGCTCGGCGCGGATCGAGTCCATGGAGTCGTGCGCCCACTCCAGCGAGGACATGTCCAGCGGGGAGGAGTCGTCCTTGTCAGTGGGCAGCTTGTTGGGGCGCAAGGCGAACCGAATCTCCTGTCTGCAACAAGGAAGGCATTTTTGAGATCGTGCAGCGCAACCCACTAAGTTTTATGCGCTCCGGGTGTAAACGGATCCGAATTGGCGAACCTTTAATTAAATGATTTAACTTCATCCGATTGCGAAATAGGTAATTAGCAAAAAATTTTAAAGATTGGAGAAATGTGGACTTCACGGCTTAATGCAATATTCTTTGTTGACAGATATCTATTTAATAAAACTCAACTTTGAAATGCTTTTGCAATCAGTCCGTGGAAGAGGGGTAAGGCTCTTGACTTGCAAACCGAAGTTCGCGGTATCGATCCCGGCGTGTGCAAACAATTTTATTTGATTAATTTGTGTAAATTAGTAGTATGTTTGCAGATATTTATATTATTTACATTCAAAATAATGTAGAATATTTGCAGCACGTTCTAGAGTGAAAGACACTCTCAGTATCGCCCTGGTGTAAGACCACCATTCAGAATTGAAACGTTGCTTGAAATGGATTTAGCCGTGTTTGGTGGATAGCCAGGTACTTCCCCACCTCCCTCTTCCCCATCTTCTTCCTCTCCTCTCTACCTTCAGCAGTGGCGTAGCGTGCCTTGAAGGGGCCCTGTATCAAAATTAGTTGGGGCCCTTATTATTGCTCGGTACAATATGCGATCAGTTATTTTCACGTATTGACGGTTTCTATTGTTCTTTCAAAAAACTAAATTCACACTTCGCTACAGGTAGATAAATAGGTAGTACTTACCATTGCAATCTAAATCACTCACAGAAGCTGATTGCCGAAAAAATGATGGCATTTTTTTTATAACCTCGTTCCTTTTCTGTTTACTTTTTCTTTTCATAGCTCCACTGGGATAATCTCTTTTCCTTTCACTCATTTTTTTTACAAATCAAACTAATTAACTAATAAATAATCAGAAGAACAAGATTTTATTGTATTACAATGTAATAAATAACGTTTGAACCGGAATGAAATAAAAGTGTAAATTTTGCTCTCCGTGGTTTGTCATTGATTCCCCTGTTTAAGTCATTCACTAGGATGTTTCCAACTTTTGGGCGCACGCTTAACCCGGGAAAAAAGAGTGCTTTTTTGACTTTTGTCATTTCAAAGCACGAGATTAAGTGACATTATGGATCACATTTTACTAATTTTTGCTTAAACACGTTAGGGGCCTCTGTAGCCCGGGGGCCCCGTATACGCCCCTGTCCTTCAGCCTTACAACATACTCCAATTGGAGATGCCATAGTTTGCCATAACTCCAGACGGGAGCAGCTGTAACTCTTGTGAGGCATACATAAGTATAAAATAAATAAAAAAATCTCTAACTGCAATTTGTATTTTTGAGGGTTAAATCAATTTTCCCAAAGATTTTAGAGAGGTTTTAGTATTGTTTGTAACAATCAAACCGTTTTGTAGATACAATTGCAAGTTACAAACATCCATACGGACACACACTCATTGTTTCATGTATATTCATACATCTTCTCTCTTATTCACTTCTATTAATATGACTCTTATCATAATAAAAAATGTCAGATTAATGCACTTCATTTATATATTCCATTGAAACTTCATTGTTCATTCATTGCTTGACTACATACATCAGTAAGAAACCAATAAAAAAATGAATACGTACCAAATCTACTGCCAAAAAATAATCATTTTAAAAGGACAGGTCTTGTAGTAAAAGAATCTCACGAATTTTCTTGCGGTTTAAAAAAAAATGCTGTCCGAGGTTACTCTTCCATTGATAACGTTTTTTTTTGTCATAACACAATACTCCTAATAAGTCGTAACATAATACCTGCTTTAATGATTATAATTATAATTTTTATTATTAGTTTTGGTTATCCAACATTTAAAAACTTATTTATAAAAAAAAATTTATCGTACAAATTATAAAAGAAAAAGACAAATACTCATTCATAACCGAAAATCGTACTAGACTTAAACATGTATTTGTATGCCCCAAATTAAACACTTCATTTGCCCAACACCATTATACTCACCAAGGAAAATTCTTTTTCAATAACCTACCAATAGAAATCAGAAGCATAAGAAACAAAGTTCAATTGTTGAACTCCATCAAAAAGTATTTTAGAGAATGTCACACTAAAAATCACACTTATTTTTCTTCTTACTGAATACATCTATGTTTGTATCTTTTAGTTTACGGGTCTGATTGCCATGTGTCTGTATTAAGTTATTAAGTGCACCTATATATTGAAATACATGACTATAGTAAATAGTAATTGTACATATATGAAATGTATTAACTGTATTAACTGTACACGTGACTGTATTTGTACATATATGAAATGTAAACTCTTCTTCCATCCACAAGCTAATGCTTTTAATGGAAGACCAGTAATATTATAATATGTAGCAATTTTAAGATAAACAAATAAAATAAAAAAATAAAATAAAATTTCTGATTAATGGTTAAAATCACGTGAATGTGCGCTTTAGTAGTGGAAGCTTATTGCATCGTTATTTAAAATTCTTTATCTTCCCCGATTGACTCGAACGTCAGTAATTTGAAGGAAAATGCATAATTTTGCATAATTGTGGATTAATTAAACGCTACGTCAACATCATTTTGACTGGTGACACGTAATTACGAATATAAAAAGAGTACCTTAAGAACATAAATATGTTAACAAAGTAATCCTTGCAATGTTGCAGAGTACATACGGTAAGGCACTTGGTTGTTATTGCGTTTTAACTCCATTTAACTTTTAAAGTTTAATTTCAATTAAATTTAATAATATTATTATAAGTTCTGCAACTGTTTTAGTTTTTATTTTTGGAACAGCAGTTTCTGCTTACAATGCCATTTTAAAACTGTGGTTAAACCACTTTGAGAGGACTTATTTGTACGATTTTAAATGTCATATATGCATATACCTGTTCTACGGATCTTACGCGATTAAACAGGTTATTTAATTCCAATTTTAAGTGGAGTATTTTTTTTATATTAGCTCCAAACAGAAGGCCTAGAGGAAAAAAAATCCCTGGTCTGTGTATTCGGGGATGTTGTGTGTGGAGTCTTTTGAAGAAAAGGAGGGAGAGGACGTTCTGGGAAGGAAAAAGGTATGAGAAGTGTGTAGGAATCTGTGAGTCAATGTTTCCAGGAGTGAATCCATCCCTCCTACCGAAGTGCAAGGCGATGGGTCGAGAGAGTTCGGCTGCAGAGATTTGCCGACCCCGTCACCCAGTAGGTGGGAAACGCATCCGCCGCCAAAACTTAGACAAACCTCGCCCCCTGAATCCGGATACCCCTGCTAAGTTAACAAACGTTGTGAACCACTTAGAGTGACCTATGACGCTCTTGGTTATCCAATGAATGGTGACCACACCCCACCCCTCTCCCAAAGTTATGTTAAAATCAAAATAATATCACCCATTTTGATTGTGGCTGATGCATTTTACTTAAATTGATATGCCCAAGAATTTAATCAACAGAATATAAAAGGTTATTATATTCTAAAATGATTTCCATTTTTAATCAAATTAACACCCGCTTCAATTGAATTGTAATTGCATTCGACTACTCTTATGTACTTCATTGAGGGAAAAAAATACACTTATACAATAGCAATAATATTAGGCACAGCTTGGCATAATATTATAGAATATATGTATTATGTATAATTTAGTTACTCACTTTGAATTTGAAGTTTGTTCTTCACGTTTAAATTTTTTCACCTTCGAATATGATAGTTCGTTACCAACAAGGGAAAACAAGGTAATTCGATTTTTTATCGTTTTTTTAAATTAAATAATTGTAATGTGTGAATTAGATTGTGTAATTTTGATGTAACGTTAAATAAAAGGATATTTTCTTATATTAATTTCAAAAATTAATTAAAAACTTTTTTCACGTAATCTTCTTTGCAAAGCGTGAAATAATAAAAAAAGTTTTAGCAATAAATTTTCATGGAATATGATGTAGAATAGTTTTTTTTTTCGGAACGCCGTTTGAGTAAAGTAAAAAAAATGCGATTTTTAAACTTACATGCTTTTTCCTACGTGCCTTCACGGTGTAGCCATTAAAAACCTTTTTGACGACCGCAGCGCCATAAATTTTTGTCTACTATTTAATATTCCTGAAAAATTAAAGATTTATTATGAACCCAATTTTTTTGAGAAAATTTTTGCATTAGATACCCAAAGATGTAAGTATGCTTCACTTTAAAGTAAAATAAATTTTAAAATGGGAACCTACGCACGAAAATACTGAATATTATTTTTTCAATAAAAAATGAACAAAAAATTAAAGTTATATGAACGTTCTGTAGTTATTTATTAATAAATGATTCATTCCTTCAACCATATTGTGATTGAAATCTCTCACGTTCAGAAGGCATCTCTTAAATACTATATAGTATTGTTTGGTTTTTTGAAAAACTCACTTTTTCTGGCACGCTAAAATCGACCGCACCGCCCCTTAAGTTTCACCAATCTCGAGGTTCACATTCGGGTAAAGTCGATTAAGACTTTTGATGGATCCGAAAGTGACCTCTCCGCTCCTCGAGTTTCAAATACCGCAGAGACCATTATCGGACTCAGGGTAGCGTGCTCAAATCGTGTCCCGATTTAGGACAATTTTTCATACAAAAAACCCGTGCACGGTTTACAGCGCACCAAACGGCGAAAACTATAATTAAATCTCTCGCCTACGAAGAAATTCGGCCTTAGTTCTATTTCCTGCCGCTAGGTTCACCCGTTAAAAACGTCGCATTTTTCACGGAATGTAATTAAGTTTTTTTTCCATACAAAACTGATTTTGCCAGGAATTTATACTAAATAATTAAACGGCTTCGAGAAAATTCTTGAGAAAAATTGACATTTTACAGGGGCATTACGGAATTAAAGATTACGTTAAAAAAACACCTTCCGGCGGACATGTTTTTGATTAAACATAAGCAATACAAGTTTTATCAACTTTTAAAATCACGACATGTACCGCATTTTATAAAAAATGTTTCACAATTTTGCGTCAAAGATTGAAATAATTCTGACATTTGTTGAAATTAATCTGTCCTCGACAATGAACAATTTTGCGGCCAGTTAAAATGAATTCTTGGTAGGTACCTACCGGCGTTGAAAGGCGAATAATTTACATGCAGAAAATAAATAGTTCCAAGGTATATGAAACCAAATCGTACTACTACGAAGGTATTCAATTCCATAGAAAACTAAATAAAACGATAAAGATTTTATAATGCTGCATTCACATTTAATTCGCCAGTACGTACTTATCAGTGGGAACTGATTTATCGCAAAAAAATGAATAAAACGCGTGGCCATAGAACATTCTGAAGTGGAAATTTTTACTTAAGGCAGCATCACAATAGGTTTTACTTAAGGCAAATTCACAATAGGTTTAAATGCAATACTGAGGTTGTGTTGTTTCCACGACACTAAATAATTCAACAACATTTTTTTAAAGTTCATTTTCACGATCTGTGTAAGTTCTATTCAAGTTCTGTTATTTTATCTGTACATGCCAGTTGTAACATAAAGCTGAAATAATTATAGAACTTGACTAGAATTTGAACAGAACTTTTACAGAACGTTAAAATTGAAGGATTTATTTTTTTTAAAATTTTTTTTTTTGCCAAAATGAGTAGGTACTTATGCAAATTATGGGTTCTTATGGGTTGTTATGGCTTCTTATGGCTTCTTATGGGTTCTTATAAGTTCTTATGGGTTCTTATGAGTTCTTATGGATTCTTATGGGTTCTTTTCGGTTCTTATGGGTTCTTAAAAGTTCTTATGGGGTCTTATCGGTTCTTATGGGTACTTATAGGTTCTTATAAGGTCTTATGGGTTCTTATAAGTTCTAATGAGTTCTTATGGGTTCTTATAGGTTCTTATCGGTTCTTATGGGTTCTTATGGGTTCCTATGGTTTCTTATGGAAACTTATCGGTTCTTATGGGTTTTTATAAGTTCTTATGGGTTTTTATGGGTTCTTTTGGGTTCTTATGGGTTCTTATGTGTTCTTATGAGTTCTTATGAGTTCTTATGTGTAATGGGTTCCTATGGGAACTTATGGGTTCTTATGGGTTCTTATGAGTTCTTATGAGTTCTTATGAGTTCTTATGAGTTCTTGGGAGTTCTTATGAGTTGTAATGAGTTTTTGTGAATTGTTATGAAATACTATGAATAATAATTTTTTTCTGTAATTTTTTTAACTGCAGTAAATCAAAGTTTCTTGGAAATTCTGATTTACACATTTTTATAATGTTTTTTGTAAAAAAATACAATAAGGGCAGTAGGTACCTACCCGCTTACTATGAAGTATATATTTTTTCTATAATTATTGAACTCCGATAAATTAAATTTTATTTTGTAAGAAATTAAAAACAATACCTACTACACACGTACCCGCTTACTATAAAATAATATTTATTCTGTAATGTTTTTCGTCCCGATAAATCAAAGTTTTAGTTTTTATGAAATTCTGAATAATACATTTTTATAGCGTCGATTTTGTGGAAAAGCACAATAAGGGCAGTAGGTACCTAGCCGCTTACTATGAAATAATATTTTATCTGTTAGTTAATAAGTAAAGTTAGTTTTAACCCGTTAGTTGTTTTGCAACGGGCAAAAGCTGTCTCAAAATAAATTGATGTACTCAGTGAGTATGTACTGAAAGTAGGAACTATTTTTTGATTTATCCACATTCAAACATAGTTTTTATCTTTATATATTTAATATAACACCCGCTCCTCGCTTTATGTTATAACCCGTTAGTTGCCTGCAACGGGCAAAAGCTGTCTCAAAATAAATTGGTGCAGTCAGTGAGTAGGTACTGAAAGTAGGAACTAATTTTTCGCCTTATCCACATTCAAACATCCGTTTTTTTCTTCATATATTTAATTAAACACCCGCTCTTCGCTTCATCCACGTTCACACATCAAATCGCATAGTGTTTTAACCCGTTAGTTGCATTTGCAATGGGCATAAGCTAGTCGGAACGATTGTGCAGTTTCTCGGATCTTCTTGGCAATGAAAGAATTCTGCGAATACATTCACGGCTCCAAAAGGACACACGTTTAAGTTCGAGAAAGTATCAGATACATGCGCATGAAAAAAGTGATGCCTTAACAAGGCCCCTATTATGGCTTGGCGTGCGGAAGGGGCTAAACCCGGCCCGTTGCCCTAGTGCTAGTTTAGTACCCGCCCGCTACACCCGCTATACCCGCAGGGTACACTGCACAATACGTTATATCGGTTAGTCGTTGATGTAAGAAGGTTTTTTGTTGTTTCTACCTATGTTACATCGTTCTTTCAGGGGTATCAAAGGTTGCGTGTGCGTATAACCCTTTTTTTTATTTCTTCGGCATTCTATACCTTATGCAATATATTTTTTCTTCGGCATTCTATATCTATATTAAAGGTAAGATAATATTCATAATTCATAATTTTAAGTAGTAGAATTAGTAATTAGGTTTCAATATGTGCTGACAGCTGGTTATAATATATTATGAATTATTTATTTTCTTTTATTTAACCTTTTTAAAAACTTGCAACCAACAAAACTAATATTCCTTTAACCAAAAGTAAAAGTCCCAATTAATTGCTTTTTAAATAGCTAGTAGTTTGACAAAGGGTTAATTTTATAGAAAAACATGCCCACTACATAGGCACAATATTGAGTGTGTTATGGAAAAACCCTTCAAGCCACATTTTTTTGGATGGGTTTCATCTAGAATACATTTCAAAGTACAATATGGAAAAATATTTTTTGCTGAAAGGTTTTTTAAAAATACTGATGTAAAATGATGTGAAATTTTGCAAATGGAAAAAAAACTTTAACGTATAAAATTCTAGAAATTTTCGTCTTTATGGTCTCCTGTAAAGTTTTCATTTGGTCGATTTAAAGGTCTTATTATTTCATATATTCACACGTTCATCCATACTAGCAGTTACAAACCCGCTCCGCAGGTTTTTGCTGCTAGGCCCTGCGGACGGCTTTTGGTTCGGCTTCGCCCCGTTAGTGTTGGTGACTATTTCACAAATCCAATGGGAACTGGTTCCAAAAATAGCCCATTCCTCGGATCCACTGTCAAACAGTGATAGCTAGTCACTGGGATAAAGTCACCGGGAGAGGCCATGGTGTCATATGTAATGTATATCGTCAATCTTTCCATATCCGAAGAGGTACTCAAATTAACAAATTCGTAGTACTTATACCTGCCAGGGGCACGTCCCTGCTAACTTACTAACGGAAGTGGCGGCATTTTTTGACGAATCCTTGAATTCGAAACCGAATTACGATGGTAGCTTTGGTTGAAATTTCAAGTACACAAGATGTTTATATGGTACGACGTGGCGGCAGACATGCATTCGAAGCCGGGTTCTTAAATTCAACTAAGAGCTAAAAAGCTCTAAGCCTATTAATACGGTTTGATATTTAAATGCATATACGCACATATTACAATATAAAGTATATTGTGTTGCAATAGTAGCAATTGAATACATTTCTAGTAAATTATGCCAAGCTGAACATGTTCCTATAAAGTCGGTACCTACTTACCTGGCTCAGGTAAGCAGCTGAAACCGCACCGTGCACCCTAATGGTGGCCTACAAGCTACAAGCTGGCATAACCAATCTGTCAAACTTTCGGTCAGCCGTATTGATTATTATAGGTTGATTTTTTTTAAACTTGACTAACAGTGCAGCAGCAGCTGTTGCTTGTTGTAAGGCAGCGCCTCTCGCAGTAGTATCTGAGCCCCTTCGGATTTGATAAGGAAAACTCATCGCTTCAAATTGGATTTGGTCGAGCGTTGCTACCATTGTAACTCTATCGGCCTGTTTTTAGGAATCATCTAAGAATAATTCTCTTGTTCCTGCTTTAGTAATTCAATTCTGAGAGCCACGCGCCATAATTATCACGCAGGAATTAATTTAATCAAAGTTTCGGAAGGAGAAACGTGTTTTTTAAATACTATTGAAATCTTAATTGTGAAGAAGCTTTTTGTGTGAAGCAAAAACTCACAAACGGTGAGCTCTGGAATTATGAAATTAGTCCAATATTTTTGAAGTGAAATAGTCTTTTTTAACTCGACAATAAAAAGAAACAAACACATACATCTATAGGATGTAGCCTGGGAGAGAATGAGATAGAATGAAACCTTACCTACGTGCAGTACCTACGAAGCGTTGCGCTCTGTAAAGGTGGGCGCATTGGCCGCTTTGATTATGAGCTCACTTTTCAAGTCTCCCATTGGTAGAGATTGTGTGGGTAAAGGTTTCATTTCTACCGCGTTTGAACTGCACTCGAATTTTTCAAGCATTTTGAGTTCGATAGTATTTTCTACTCTCTGTTGTGCAATATTAAACAAAAACTTTTGGAAAAAAGCCCAAACAGTGCATTGTTTTATTTTTTATTTTTTCATTTTTTCATTTTAGTTTAAAAAGCTTTCTACATCTAAAAATCTTAAAAACCGAGGTTGCTAATGTATTGTTGTACAAAATAAATACTTTCTACGCAGTATAATTTATATTACTTTAATGATCGATTTTTGAAAACTGCGGGGACTAATGATTTCAAAAAAACAAGGGTGAGGCAAAACCAATGTTAATTTACAGCGCTAAAGAAACAAAGCCGCGAGAAGAAATGGGGGAGCCGCTCGGAAGGTGCGTTTCCACGACAGCCGTCTAAGTTGAATAGCTAAGCAACAGCCTGGGCTTGTCAACAATGTGGTTGGGTTTAGAAGCAGATTGTGTTGTGTTGCAGACGAGTGGTAAGCGGCAGATGTGGGAGCAGATGTTTTCGGATCGTGCCTGAAGGAGTACTATCCACGCCATACAAATGTTACCTCCTAATACAGGTATCGCCAACAGGTAAATTGCTAAGAAATTTGTAGTCGATCGGAATCAAATAAACAATATATTTTTTTATCTCAGAAATTCAACCTCAGAGAAACTTATATTAAAATTATTATGATTCTTAATCATTGAAAATAATGTTAAACACTTTCAATGAAAATATGAAAATAAATTTATAAATAAAAAGATAACGCCTACAACTAAGTGTCGGAATCCAGACATTTCTTGACATGATTTCAAATTTCAATTGAGATTTATTAATATTATTTTCAACGATTACAATTTTATTAGATTTTTAGCATAAAAGACCCCAATAATAATTATTATTATTTACTTGATCCATCCATTCTTACAATATTAAACGAAAACATTAGATATCCTAAGCAAATCTCAATATAGACAATTATCATGATAATTTTAAATGAATATTGGATCACAGACACTTTTACACGAGTACATAAAAAAAATACTCTTCACAACGCTGATAATATGATTTTTTTTAACATGACGGAGCTGTCATACACATTCAATAGTCTTATGATCTCTGTTCGGAAATTTCTATTTAATTTCAAACTAATTCACACTTCTTCCAGAAATATGATTTTTTGCACTATAATGCACAATGAAGGTCGTTGTCCTATCTGGACATTACACCTTTAATTTATTCTCTTGATACACTGTAACAAACCTCCTTCAAAAGTATTCTGGCAGGTGGTTTTAATTTTGATATTATACGTAACGACCACCCCCATATTCTTGAATGTCAAATGCTGGTGTTGCTACATGATATTATCATTACCATCAAATACCCTTACAAGGGTCTCTACAAACACAGTCATGTATAGGACTGGCTAAAGCAAATAATAAAAAACATAATCTTTGATTCCACCATGGTCGACCACTATGTTAGGCTTCATATTTAACAAAAATAAAACATTCTCGACAAACTTATAATACAAAGAAACTAAAATATTTAATATACGTAAATTATTTATATTACAAACTTTGAAATATGTATTTAAAAACAAATATAATTTCGAAATAAATGAAAACAGAACGAGCAAAAGAATAAATAATATATTTTACACCCCACAAACCAATACTAAATTATTACAGACACAAAGCAGTTTCATTGGTCCTCGTACATTTAACCTTCTACCACTACAAACTCAAATGATAAATAAAATGATAAAATATATAAAAGAGGTAAAATTATGGTTGAATAATGTAGATATTGAAACGCTTTTTCTATAAATTTATCCATCTTCATACAACTCACTTTCTGTAATTTTCTAAACTGTAGTAGAATATGTTTTCTGTTTATTTTTTTTTTTAATAACTAAAAAAAATATATATTTAAAAAACGTTTAAAATCAGTATGTTTTTATCCATATTTTTATTTTACTTATATAATAGTCGAAAAAAACCTTTTTCACTTATTCTACCTATGAAATACTAACTTTATATTTTATATGTTTTTTTTTTTTAAGTCTATTTTATACTTTGTGTACTTAGAAATATAGTATTTTGTTCTAATACAGGCAGTGCCTTAGTGGGTTTTCATTTCTTGTTTATACTATATGTTATTATGTTTTATATTATAATATGCTATTATACATTATATGTACAAAGAAATGAGAATAAATAAAGTAAAAAAAAAAATAAAAAAATTTTTACTCCTAAGTTAATTGTACAAAAATTCTTCTCAGCTATAGACATTGCGTATGATAATTTAAAATGCGCTTGGGTAAACAATCGTTGGAACTCCTGGATAGTATAACTACAACGAACGATGTTTGGCATAATTTTATTCATCAGCTTATTTATAGCATCAGCTTATTTACAAACACTCTTAACACAAAATGTAAAATTTCTGATATTATGTAAATCTTAAATTGCAAAAATTCTATCTAGCATCTTAAATTGCATCAGTAAAAGAGACACATTACACAAAAATTACTAAACCATAATCTTAATGACATTACGCTTCTTACGTTTTATAAAAGGTAGACACAGACATATCTGCAATCAAACCAATCGTAAAACTTAAGAAATAAATTGATAGCATCTATTCACGACCTTCAAAGTATATGGTTAATTTTGAAGCATTAACATTGGTATTAGCATTGATAGTAACATGCACATCCAAAGTCCAAAGAAGATAAAATAATCAATTTAATTAATAATGGTGATGAGATTCACTTCAACAAAAATCCTATACTAGTTGGGAATTACAAATCAACCGTGCACAACTTGGTAAGTAATACCACACAATTAATTTCAACATTAAAGATTATCTCTACTAAATAAATAAACGGTGTATGGAAATATTGTCAATACACCGTCAATTTATGTCGGTGTATTGATAAATTTAATTGCAAAATAAATTGACATTTCGATGTTTGTCTTGAAAGTGTGTGTTAGAAGTCGTTGACCCTTAAGTATGATATGGCATGACCAAGTGAATCAAATATCTATAGTCGAGAGTCATGTAATAGAAGAAAATTATGTATGTAAGAAATTATGTAAGAAAGGAGACAATATTATCTTTGTATCTGATAAAACATATGGGATAGAAATCTTACTCTAAGGTCAGCAGGTTTAATCTTTTAATCGAACTTTCTAGGTCAAATCGAGCCGTTCACTTTGAATGATTTTTTCGTGTAACTGGCCCGCTCATTTGGAATAAACTTCCCTCAGCTCTCACTAATATCCAGAAGTAGGCTGAATTTAAACTCGCTTTAAAAACAAACTTATTTAAAAAATCATAGATTTCATGTTTTTTAACTCCTTTTCAATATACTCTAATAAACCATGTTTTCTCAAGTTACCGGTAATTGTTTGGTTGTTTCCTCCTTACTGTACTTTTAATTCCTATTTCTAAACGTAAACTGCCTCCTTTTCTATATCATATTTTAGGTTTAATGATTCTTGTTTAATGGCAGCGTTATTGTTTATCATTATCTATTGTCTTGTGCCAAAAAACACTGTTATTGTTAATTTTGTTCTCTTGGCATTGCTTTAATAATAATAATAACGTAATATTTGTATAGCGCAGTTTTGTGTCATTTCACTTCAAGTGCGCTTAACTATAATAAATTTAAAAATAATCCTACAGTGTTCCTTACGAGATCATTACAAAATATTTTGTACTGTATGTTCTTTGTTTCATATTATTTTATCAATATTTTGTAAGGATTCGTAAGGAACACTACAGGATTACTTTTAAGTTTATTATAGTTAAGCGCAATTGAAGTAAAATAACACTAAACTGCGCTATATAAATATTACGTTAATATTATTATCATTAAAAGATGGCTACCCCTTTCATACTACATAGTTTCTCCAAGCCAAACAAATGCCCTCAAGGTGTAGCACATTTTCCACCTTGATTCCCGATTACTTAATAGAATGTCGAAAATTTATTAAAAAAAACTTCAACCCAAAGCAAAAAGCTAATTGCATCAATAGCGCCAATCCATTAAACGCGCCGAGGGAGAAGGTGCTATCGAGTTTCACGTTTGTTAAAAAAATGGTGCTGCAATTTCGAGAGTTAATGAAAATATTCTGATTACAGTCGAACCCGTAAAACAGCACAGAACCAATACGGAAAATGGATATTTACGACTCGATGAAAATACAATATGCTTTTATCATAAAAATTCAAAAAGTGACCTAATGAAGAGTGGCAAAGCTCACTAAAACCAATACCCTTTTAGGGGGATTCATTGCAGAGAAGCATAAGAAAACAGAAGGTAATAAAAAAATATTATTTTTAAAAAGGCACACATATATTACTTTTGTGAAATGCTGAATGCATTTTAATGTTTTATTATTCCTTATGAACACACGACGCCACGCCGAGAGTACCTGGACGACCTGCTGGTAGACGTGCGCTGCCCATCATATGCAGAATTCAAAAGAGCCGCACAAGACAGGGAAGAATGGAAGAGAAAATTAGAGGAAATTGCTGCAAACCAATCCCAGGATTGAAACCAGAGAGAGAGATGAACACACAGACTGCTAGCAAACTTATATGAATTGAAAAAAAAAGATTTTTTTATAAAATTTATTAACAAGCTCCGTTTTTAGAAAGGTAACGGATCCAAAACCAAAAGTGCAGAAAAATTCATCAATAAAACTAAAAGATAATACATTCATATATTTGGGATGGTCCGATGATCTGTAGGGAACCCACATACACAGCGCGGGTTTAAACTGTGCCCTTTAGAGTTTAAGTTAAACTTACGAAATTCGATACTTCGTTTGTGTGAAAATACCGTGAAACAATCTAATTAAGGGCGTTAAATAAACAGATTTTTAAGTGAATACTTCTTTAGCATTGTTGTGATTTGAAACTTGATGAAACGAAAAAGCGACACTGAAAAAAGAGACACAACACATATATCAATAGGATTTAGCCTGCGAGAGAATGAGATAGAATAATCGGTCTCCTCTTGGTTCGGTGCTTCGTAGCCTCCCCTCTCTTGTCTACTTTAGTTTTCTGAAGGGTTCACTTCTACCGCGTTTGAACTGCACACTTGTAATTTTTTTATATGATTATGAAATAGTGACAATCGAACTCGCATCTTCACAATTCAAAGTATAATAAATATATCTTTGTGCTACGGAGCCCATCATTTTATTGTGCACATATTTTATGCTTGAAGCCATAATACGACGTGCTAATAATAATATTATCCCAATATTGGCTGGGCTGGATATCTGATGCACTGGAGCGTCAGGGAGTAGAGCGTTAAATACAAACCCGATGAAGCAGAAAATTGTCAATAAGCCATCAAAATAGAATTAAATTTCACGGAAATCTAATACCTCTGCTTTAGTACCCCTTAAGCGATATTTTAAAATCAATTTACAGGACACTTTAATAATACATTGTCCATAAAATTAAAATGTTTTGAATTTGCCTCTCTATTCGTAAAAAAACGAGTGTGCTTTAGAACACACAACTGAAGTAAAACTTCTGCTCCATCTATATGATAGGAAGAGAGAAAGAAAATGTGCGCGCGCACTGCTCTCTCTTGCTCCTACAGTAATATACGATGGGTTCGCCTCGCTTTTTGTAACGCTCTCGTCACACATTCGCAAGCTTACCCCCAAGGCGAGCGTGCGAAAAGAAGTTTTACTTCAATAAGTATTGCTAATTTATACGTTAGTTTATATATATACTATCAAGTCTTACTTCGTATCATTTTCTTTCTTGAAGCTCGAGCGAGGGAATTTTTTATTATAACTGGGAACTTTCAGTCTCGCTTTAATATCGTATTCGATTAGCCTTGTGCCTTTTGTAATGATTTACTCGGGATTCTGCGCCGCTGGAACTTATCATTTGCAGTTTTCCAAGGGGATTTTTGTTATATATTCCCGGGATACGAATTTAATTATATTACAAGCAAACTCGAAATAATATTCAGCATTTTTTTGCAAAATTTTAGTCACGCAATTTAAACCTTGCATTTATCCATGATTAAATGTGGCAAGTGGAAAAAGACATATTCTTTTCGAAATTTTGCGAAAAGGTTACGTATTACACGATCCTGAAGAACAGTGCTTCGAGAAAAGTGGACGTTCACCACTTCTGTATAGTTTGTTGGCTATAATTGGACGTAATATTTATTTCAAAATATTATGCATGCCAAAAGGTGGTTAGTAAACGAGTTGCATTTTTTTCAATGTAACGGATGCTTTAAACTTGCGTGACAGACCGCGTGAGTTCTTTGTTATAAAATAATAATCTATATTTCTATTACGCATATCCAATAAAATACATATTTTAAAGCACAAATCTACATACCTAAATATTTTGTATGAGTGGGTAAAATACCAATGTGAGCACTGCTTTTGTTGCATCTTATTAAGGTTAAAAAAATTCACTAAATACGGGAATGTTGAAAAATGTGTTGGTAGTTTTACCATAACCATCTGGTTGAAAGTATATTTCGCAAATGATTACAAAAGAATAACATTGTAGTTTGTAGTACATTGTTCATTTATGTAAAAGTAACAGCTAACACCATCCCAATTTTAAAAAAAATTGTTAAAAGAGAGGATTCGTTAAAATTTTAAAAATTAACTTTCTCATGTACATAGAGCTTTTACAATGTAAGTACTATTACTGGAATTCGAAGTTTGTCTAAAACAAGTTTTCCATGTAAACAAGGTTGGTTTGCATTTAAAGTGGGTTATGCTGGAACCCTTGAATTTTAAGAAAAATACTCTTCAACAGAACGCTTTTGTGCGTGAAGTATGAATGTTGGTTGATGATTAAATCGGTTTACACTGGAATTCTCGAATGTTGTAATTTTAATAATGCAAAGTTATAAAATATGCCACCTTCTTTAGAATCTTGTGAAGAAATTCTATTGTAAGTTATTTTGCCATAAAAAATAGGATGATCTGAAATTCTTGAATATTGCAAGTTTAAGAAAGACTAAGATATGCATTTCCACATTAAGCCGCTTCATTCCATTCATTCATTTAAAACATTTCTCACGAGATTTTTGCTCTATTTTGAATGAGTAATTTCAGTATTATCGCTTAAATATTATGGTTTTTAATATTAGCGTTCCCATTCTAACATTCGTATTTACATGTTTCCCCTTCTTCTTTTCTTTGAGCGCTTACTACGGGGCCTTAAGCCTCCGCTACCCGAATTTCTATTGATTTCTTACATAGGTATCTCCCTTGTACATTTGAAGTTTTGAAGGTCTTAAAAAATATATGTTATTTTTTAAGATAATATCTAGACGCGTTCTACGCCGAAACGCAAATTATATAAAATTCCCTCGATAGAAAAAAATAGCAAAGTAAGCTGCGAAAATTATTATTAACACGTTTGATTCAGTTATTTTACAAGTTATGGTTGTGAAAAAATTCACAATGTTTCTTTAAATGATACTTAAGATACGTTCCCCGAGATTTTTGCTCTATTCTAAACGAGTCGTGTTTTATTAAACATTTTCGCATCGATTTTATCGCTTCAAATATTAGCGCTCTCCTCTAACATTCGTAATTTCATCTCTCCATCTTCTTCTTTTTGAGCTCGGATGCGGAGCCTTAGTTAAATTGTATTTAATAAGATAGCTACAAGTGTCATTTAAACATAAATTATATATTGTATATTCTAGAAACAGTAATTTAAAATAATATTCTTCATGGGAAAAGACAGCTCTTAAAAAAATACATGTTTTTCTTGAAAATAATATCTATACATTCCCCACGCCGAAACGCAAATTATATGAAATTCCATCGATAGAAAAAAATCGTAAAGTATGCTCCGAAAATGGTTATAAACAAGTTTGTTTCAGTTATTTTACAAGTTATATGTATGAAAAAATTCATAGTTTTTCTTTAAATGCTGTTTTAGACAATCATTGCGAGATTTTTACTCTATTTTCGCTTAAATATTATCGATATTAACGTTACCGCCTCTCTAACATTCGAATTTACACATCTCTTCATCTTCTTCTTTTTGAGCGGGTATACCGCGCCTTAAGTAGTACTTTGGAATTCTTGAATTTTGTAAGTTGAAGAAACACATTTCCAAAGGACACAAACAAGTTAGGGAGGTGGCGTTTTCCCTGCGTGACTGAGCGTCCTGAGCGTATTCCAGTAATACTGGAGCGGCACGGGCGAAGGATAACCCTCTGAGAGCAACCGGTGGCCCATTGACCGTGTCGGCTAACCGTCTTCTGCATAACATAGTGGGAACATGTACTTAATAAGCTGGGAACTTGAGCTTTTCCACCTTTTACATGTCATTTTATTTAACGGCTTTTGACTTTCAACTTTTGACCTATGAACTTTTAAGTTTTTCTTTTGACTTTAGAATTTAAAGTTTATAAATTGTAGGTACAAATTAAAAGCGGAAGTAATTTAAAAGGATTGTATATTTGTAAAAAAACATTATAAAATTAAAAGATTAATTAATTAACACCGATTTTTTTATCAAATAAATTAGATTAGATTAATGAAAAAGAAAATTTCAGTAAAGATTATCATTTTTCATTATAGCGCATTTAAAAAAATAGTATGCCAAACGAATGTAAAACTATGTAAAAGGTTTAGGTGACTCGGAATGCGCACGTTTTGGGCTAATTAATTTGGATCTCTCAAATACTGACGTAGCTGTTAAGATTTTGATATCGCGTCTTTTATAAATTCAAAGCCCTATTAAAAATAATATTATGTACTGTTTTGAGCTCTAAAAAATTGTGCATTCTGACAATTTAGCGAATTCGATCCGTTATCTCAGTTTCATAAATATTTAGACTTATATGACAATACCTACGCAGTTGAGGGAGTGCTGTATAATATAACAATAATTAGTCCAAAGCAAAGAAGGATCAAAAGCCTTACTTAGGTTCCCCTTACGTAACCCTTGAGTTCCGGCCACCGGTCATAACCGCTTTTGAATATAGATCTTGAATTTTTATTTGACCGAGTAATGTTTTCGACAAAAGGTTCAAACAAGTTGCCCTGTAGATTATTGGGGCTTCGAGGGGGTTTGTTCCTTTTGCTTTGGGTCGGCCACCGGTCTGTTAAAAAGCCGGCGTCTAATAATATCAACAACAATGGCCGCCGTGCAATCGCTCTGAATGGAAATGAGCATGTTTGTGAGTTATCCGGTGAACCGATTCTGAATGGTGGCCACGGCCACCCCGCAGGAAGCGCGCGCCCGCGGCGGAAGCGGCCAGAGGCGGTCGGAACGGAACAGCAAACACCAGGTCCGACGCGACGCGACGCACGGTGCAGTCAGGGCCGGATTAACCATGTCGGGGCTCCTAGGCAATGCACGTCTCGGGGCCCCTTTACCAATGGTGGACTAACGAGGAATGCGGGGGGGGGGGGAGGGGTGTCCCGCCCCGGGCCTCTGTTCCTGGGGCCTCCAATCGCCCTCTTGTTCTTTTGATCAAATCCTAAACACGGCACCAGGACACGATAAAAAAAATGTTTTTTTTTTATTTTCTGAAAGATGCATTTGTTAAAAATGCTCTCACCAAATGTTTTAAAGAAATTCGAAATATCGACGGAGGTAAATTATTTAAGTGAAACCGTTTGAAACAGTTTGTATGTTGAATTAACCTTCGGCAAAAGTATGAATGCGTTTTTCTCGAAACTTTTTTTAACACGTTTTTCAACCTGATTGACGACACATGCACCAAGTCTTAAACGGTTCGAAAATCTAGTGTCTATGGCACCACGTAGGGGATTTTTGATATCTAAAAAAAACAAAAATTGCGGACCATCGAATTTTATTTTCGATTTTTTATGGAAAATTTTCATTTCATAAAACAAAAATAGAGGGGGACCCTTTATAAAAAAATCCCTAAGTGGTTCCATAGTGCCTGGATTTTCTAAAAGTTTAAGACTTAGTGCGTGCAAAGCGGGTGTATGGTTTTTCTAATATCTTGTCAACCAGGTTGAAAAACGTAATTTCGAGAAAAATGCGTTCAAAGTTTTGCTGAAGGATAATTCAACATACAAACTGTTTAAAACTGTTTCATATAAAATAATGTGTCTCCGTCAATTTTGCGAATTTTCTTAAAACACATTTGGTGAGAGCCAAATGCATCTATCAGAAAATGAATTTAAATTTTTTTTTTTTTACAGTGTCCTGGTGCCTTAAAGCATTGTTTTGGTTTTGATCAGGGGAACATGGAAGCCTTTGGAGGCCCCCCAGACCCAGAGGCCCGTGTGAACTGAATAAAAAGCGTGTAAAATTACATCAACTTTTTAAACTGGGGGGGGGGGTGGGGCTCATTCTGCTTTGCCGCCCCGGACCTTTGACGGGCTTAGTCCGTTTCTGCACTTTATCGTTTTCTAACTTCCAATTTTTTTTCTACCGCTACGTAATTTTATTCATAATTAATCTGTTTTTTTATCTACATCACGAAGGTATGCCATCACCCCTTTCAATAAAAAAAATTAAACGAATAAAATACAATACAATAACTCTTTATTGCACATAAAAGGACACATATATAAAAACAAAAATATGTAAAAAAAAAAAAAAAAAAAAAACAGTACAATTAGCGGTCTTATCACTAAAGTGATCTTTTCCAGACAACCTCGGTACGAAGAGAAACAAAGAATTTTAACAAGCCGATAGATAGTGCACACTAAAGCTTGTACAACATTTATATTTTAAACATATAATTAGAAATAAAAGCAAAAAAAAAACTCAAACAAAACAAATGCCAAAACCAAGCACACACGGCATCTACAATTGATACTAAGTAATGAATAGAAGGATAGTAAATTAAAATACAATTACGTTGAAATAAATATTTATTCAAGTATTGACTTTTTTTATTATTTGTGCATTATGTGAACATTAGTTATTGGGTAATAACCTAATATTATAATTTGTTGTTTACTTTGATGCGTATAATGTTATTAACCTGTCGCGTAAATGTTCCTAGTAAAAAAAAAAAACATCTTGAAAGCTGAGTTTTTCAAAAATCGGTGTCGGAGTTGCATTTTTTCTCGGGGCGCGGGGCCCTCAGCCGATGCGGGGCCCCTATGCAGTTGCCTACTCTGCCTAAAGGATAATCTGGTACTGGGTGCGGTGTACTGAAATGAACAATCACTCTGCTCGCCAATCGTCCTGCCGAATTAAACGCTTCAGACTCCAACCCGTCAATACTGTTCGACGCGTCATAGACAATGCCAAATGAGAAATGACAGAAATGGCGAATTCTCCACATTCATTGCCGTTACTGAGCAATAGAGCCGCTATCCAATAATAATTGATCTGTACGTTCCGAAAATTTATTTATTACTCACTTTCACGAGAAATTCCACTAAATTAATTTACATTACGGGTTTTTAAAAGAGATGCCACGAATAGTGATTTTGCCGAATACCGAATACCGAATATTCGGCTAAGCTCTCGGCCGAATACCGAATATTCGGCCGCCGAATATTCGGTGACACTTAATACATCTTAGCACTCAGTTTTCATGAATAAAAATCTTGAATTTAATATATTAAAAACGTTTTCATAAATTTAAATTAATTGAACTCATGAATTAAAAATCGTTTTCATAAATTTATAAAAATCAATTAGGTACATTTCGCAAATAAATTTATTTTTACATGAAAACTGTTCGCCTAGATCGGACGGCAGAGCCTTACAATTACGAGTGGTGGTCAGCAAAAGCAAAACAGTATCCAAGCCTAGCAGAATTTTTAACATTTTATTTATCGTCTCCTGGTAGCAATGTATAGTGAGCGGCTATTTTCGGAAGCAGGTTTAATTTATGAAGAAAAGATCAATCGTTTGCTATCAACAAATGCTGAAAAAATTGTTTACATTCGTCATAACTTACCACTGACATATGTTAAGTATTAAATATTCAGTTTTTTTGTTAAAATAGATTTTTTTGTTAGTAATATATTTTTTAATTTTTTTTTTTCATGTTGTTTTTTACGGCCGAATATTGCGAACTATTCGGCCGAATACCGAATAGTAAAAAAACTAGCCGAATAGGCCGAATACCGAATAGTAGCCGAATATTCGTTGCATCTCTAGTTTTTAACCTTATTATATGGGCGACCTAATCAAGCGAATGAAAAATAAATAACAGTGTGCAATTCACACGTGGTAGAAGTAAAAATTTCAAAAAACTAAAATAGATAAGAGTAGGGAGGCTACGAAGCACCGCACAAAGAGGAGATCGATAGACTACGAAGCACAGTTCAAAGAGGTGACCGATTATACTCATTCCCTCGCAGGCTAAATCCCATAGATGTATGTGCACTAAATCAACTTTTTTTTAATTAATTGCATCTTCTTAACGAAGTTCTTGTTGTTTTCAAAGCATAGGAACATCAAACTCACGAAAAAAATGCATTGAAAGTTAAAAACGATTGTATTGACCTATTAAATCGGTACAGCGTGTTCCACTTCAGACTTTAAAAAAAAACTCTTATAGATGTATGTGCACTAAATCAACTTTTTTTTAATTAATTGCATCTTCTTAACGAAGTTCTTGTTGTTTTCAAAGCATAGGAACATCAAACTCACGAAAAAAATGCATTGAAAGTTAAAAACGATTGTATTGACCTATTAAATCGGTACAGCGTGTTCCACTTCAGACTTTAAAAAAAAACTCTTATAATAATAATATCGTGCCCATCTTGTCTATCTTATATCTGCTTATTACAAGTATAATGTATTTCCTCAAATTAAAACACAGTAAAACGAATTAGGATGCAAATTTTATGATGGTTCTAATATTCAATTGTTATTGTACAGTGGGTTGCCATATTAATAGGGACATCTTTGAAAAATGTGTTTTCTCACTTTTGTATTCGTAAAACACTTTCGAAAATTTTCTTGGAGACGTGTCTGAAGACCTGGCCATAATGAAAAAATCCAATATTGGATTTAACACGGCAGAACTATTAATTGAAATAAGAAATGAACACAAACTTTACAAAAGTGATATATAATGAATAATTACTTAAGTTTTTATACAGTTGAACTGTTAAAACTCGTTAAAATAATTATTACGCATATTTATTTGCAAGACCTACGATCATGCGATTTCACAAAAATGCTGGCCACGTGGATACAATCTTAAATTTTTGAGAGATGTGATACCATTGCTAGTATTTTCACCTCTTAAAATAGTCAGTAATGATACCAGCAGCAAAAATAACAAAAGAATGGCTATCATATCTAGGTAATTTAAAAGTAGAGACAATGTAAACACAAAAATTGCAAAATTTTGGAACTGTCCCTATTAATATGGCAACCCACTGTATATTAAACCCACATATAAAACAAATACAAAATTCAGAATCTGCCTTTTTAGCTGGCTGAGGTATTTCATACCGATTACTGAAATGTTAAAATGTTGTAAATGTAAAAGATAAAATTAATTAAATTAATTGTTCAGGAGAGCGAAAAGAATGTTTTTCTTTTTTATTCCAAAAATCATACCTCCGGTTTTTGTAAACCTATAATTATAAATTTTTAATGTAAAATAAGTAATATTGAATTTACCTATAAGAACACTATTTATTATTTATTATGTACTTTTTAATTTATTTTTTAATAACGGCGTTTAATTTATTTTAATTTTTCACTTTTTTAATTTTTTACTGTTTTGTAAAAGACGCACCAGAAATATTTCAACGACGCAGAATAAAAAGTAAAAAAAAAACGGAGAAAAATTACGTATTTAACATATTTTTCCCAGCTCACATAGGTCGCATGGAAATCGGTATGTCTCCCTTACTATCATACCAAGAAGTATGATCTAAACGGTATTGAAAAGAAAAAAAACAACACGCTTTATATTAAAATCTAAAAGTTAACCACAAAATAATTAAAAGTACAACTTTATGTAACCAAAGTTTCCGACCACAATTTGAAAAAAAAAAGAATCTTTGTGAATTATTTTACATGAAATTACAAAAAGTGAGGTGAACATAATAAAATGTTTATGTGTTTTTATTTTTTTCGTTATCAGTTATTTTAGTTAGAAAAAACGTAAGGTGAACCATATTTAAAGTTTGTATACAAAAATTTTATTTAAAAAAAAATTGTACTAATTATAAATTTGAAAGCGTATTTCATCACCTTTCGAAAACAGTTTTTAGTTTTAGGAAACGTTCATAAATATTCCATTTATGCGGTTTCCGTATTCCAAATACGCGCGAATTTTGAAGAGTTAACTGTTTTTTTGGATTTATTGTCCTTTATCGATAAAATACATCCGAATATAATTAGTCCGATTACTTACCGCTAATGCAAGCAGAGTTGGCGAATAAAAGCACCCCGCCTCGCTTATTTCTTCTAGATTCTAGATTATCTCGTTCATTAAACATGAGGCCATTGGCATTCTCGGCGTCTGACGGAAACGCGCACCTGGCCGTACGAATTGATTTCGGTTTGTAGCAGAGCAGCCCTCCTTTCTGTGAAATATTGAATAGCCATTGAAATATCCCTCAGGCCGCTGCACAATGCCTCGCGCACTTGCCGTTTGCCGCCCGCCGCCCGCCGAAGGCTCCCACAAAAGAAAACAACAAAATGGGAACGGGAATTCCATGGAGAACCACGCACGTTAAATGCCACGCCGTAATAATGGCAATACACTTTTACAGGTAAAAGAATAATAAACTCTGCAATATGTAATGCAGATTACACTTTCATTTGAACAGATCTTTTTCTGTTAAGGAATACATACATGACCAATGATAACCTTAAATATAATATTTTGTAAAATATGTAAGCATAAATAAGATTACATTTCCGGCCTACCGAATGAACCATCGGACAATAATTTAACTCCTATCCTTGATGGCCTACGTGGTCGAGGGATGATTCGGAGAACACGGGTTCGTAATTTTATTGATTTAAAATAATATATTGCATATTTTAGGCAAGTTCTAGCGTGGAAGATACTCTCAGAATCACCCTGGTGTAAAACCATCATTCAGCATTTACTTCCCACCTTTCTCCCCGTCTCCATTTCTTTCCCGCTACTTTCAGCCCCAAAACGTACCCCAATCGGGAATACCGTGGTTTCATTGGCTCTTGATTGGCTATAATTTTTTTCAAGTAATACTGAAAAATCTGGTTTAATTTAAATTCGAGAAAGTGAATGGTCGGGGACCCCTGAGGAAGACAAGGCACAATCAAGTGAATTAAATGGGCCAAGTCAAGAGCATACTGGAGAGAAACAGAATAGAGAACTAGAATAAAATAAGGACTATCCGTACAAAATTGTATGGTTGTCTGTCCTCTCTGATTCTACTTCATCCATAATTATTAGCGGTTAAAACTGTTTGTGCAATTGTGGAGGATTTATCCGGCAGAGGATTGAATTGACGTGGGAAACCGACGCATTTGTCCACTAAGCTACAACTTCAACTTTTTGAAAGTAAACTAGTTAAATAATATATAATATTTCAGAGAGACCTTGAATTCTTTGAATTCTTTTCACAAGAAAATAATACAATGACATAGGCAGAATCATCAATCAGCAAAAATAGTAAAAAAATTACATATCAGCTCAATAGCTCATGATGGAAATGATGAAGGTTTCGTTAAATGGGCGTTCTTTGGCTAAAACGATGTTAGTATTATCTAAACTAACTAACTAAGCATCACGCCGTTTCCCCGCAGGGGTAGGTAAAGAGGCGGACCGCCAAACAACTCGGTCTTGGCACACACTCTTTGCCTCACTCACATTCATACATTCTCTTCTATTATTCTGAATTTTGACATGGCCCCACTCAAGTATCTGATTCACTTGATCGTGCCATGTTTTCTTAGGACGTCCCCGACTTCTTCTACCATTAACTTTTTCGTCATATATTCTTCTTACACTACTTTCTTCGTTCATTCGCTCTACATGCCCAAACCATCTGAGGGTCCCTTTCTTAATCTTACTCATTATGCTTACATCAGCCTTACATTCTTTGCGGATATCCACATTTCTCACAGGATCATACATTGTTTTACCAAACATACGCGTCAGGGATCTCATTTCAACAGCATTCAGTTTACTTTCATCCTTACTTTGCCAGTTCCATGCCTCACTGCCATACATCAGGGTAGGTATCAGGACTCCATTATGGACGGCTAATTTTGCGTCTTTGGACAGTTTTTTTATTAGCGCCAACGGCATTCAGCCCTCCAATAATGGAGTTACCGTCATTCACCCTTCTTTCAATATCTCTATCAGCCTTCCCATCTCTCGTAAACATACTACCCAGATACACAAACTCATCCACCTGCTCCAAGTATTCATCATTCACAACTATATTGCATACTGTTTTCATACTCTCTCTTTCAAACACCATGACTTAAGACTTACTAACGTTCATCATTAACTCATTCTTCATACATACTTCGTTCATCCTTGATACGAGAGACTCTAGATCTTCCGTAGTGTTAGAAATCAGCACCGCATCATCAGCAAACAACAGGCAACATGGATTATCTAAGGTAGATAATAATATTAATGTATGAAATATAATGTCCTCCAAGTGCAAAGTCGTATCTTCTCCAAGCATAAACTTTCAAATAAAGTGTTTTTATTGGAAGAGACCTGCCAGGTAAGTAGTTTTCTGTATCTATTCGTAAATAATAAAGTTAGATATAGCTAAAGAATCATTCTTCTTTTATAAATATACAAATCTAAAAATGTTTGTATGTCCTCTATGCGTTGCTAAACCATTCATCCGATTGCGATGAAACTTTGGGGATTTCGTGTGTGCATGCCCGCGATGGTTTTTGTATACAATAGTGAGCTCTGGCATCATGAAATTATACGCATTGATAAACCGTTCATCCGATTGCGATGAAACTTTGGGGATTTGATTTGTGCAAGTTTGCATGCCCGCGATGGTTTCTCTATACAATAGTGAGCTCTGGCATCATGAAATTACGAAAAATGAATCAATTAAATAAAAATGAATCGAAATGTACCTATGTGTAACTTCCGAACGACTGCATCAAATTGGATAATTCTTTTTTTGTGTTCGTTATTGTCAGGACAAGCTTTGTATAAAATTACTGGTGAGCTCTGCCATTATGAAATTTGTATAAAAAAATTGCGATAGGTGGCACGCGAGCTGTTTGAAGACTGAATGTATGGAATGCGGGAGGGGGGAGGGGAACTAGAGATCGGGAAGGTTAACCTGGGAGGGGAACTCGGGAGGGGGGTTCGCGGGACGGGGGAAGGGGGGAGGAGTGGGATTTTTCATAAAAACGGCGCTCTACAAATTATCCAACTATTATTATTAGTTTAGATCATGTTAGACTAGGATTCATTCGACTAGGTTGGGTTGCGTAACATGGCTTTACAGCTGCGGTGAGGACAATGGTACGTAATTAAATCTAAATGTAATAGGTAGCCGGAGGTTCGGATGACCAGATAACCTAATGCACCTGCTACTAAATAATGTAATCACTTACTCGGAGGCATCTCGCCGCCACTGGCAGGTGCTGCTATTCTGGTCGCGCAAGACAAGTTGGCCAAACAGATTCCCGGAGCACTTAAAGCCTTGCCGCGCGAACCTTAAACGTATGCAGATTGAATGCCTTTGTGGCTATCGAAAAACTTTAAATCAGGCATGCCCGATTGAAGATTATTTACGCCAAAATGAAGTTTTCAATTTTGTTTTTGATTTTGATATTCAAAATATAATACAAAAAATACATGTGTGCAGTTCACACGCGGTAGAATTGAAACCTTCAGAAAATAAAGTAGACAAGAGTGAGGAGGCTACGAAGCACCGCACAGAGAAGAGACCGATAATTCTATCTGATTCTTTCGCAGGCTAAATCCTATAGATGTTTCATCGTGTTTCAAATCACAACGGTGCTAAAAAAATTTACAGTTCAAAAACCGTTTTAAATCTATCACATTTATGTTAAATTTTGCGAAATTAGAACTGTCTTGTTATATTAGACCTTGGAATCTCAATTATTGGGGTGTTGATTTATTGCTTGAAAAGTGACTGACGCATGGCCGCATTCGAAATTTATTTTCGCAATCAATTTCAACCAGTACATTTCTTGGAAGATCGAATGCAAGTAACCTGATTTTAATAAGTAGAGGGTGAGTGCAAAGGACGCACATAGGCGCATGTATAGTCTGTTTATGGTTTTTCGTATTGAAGGTCGCGGTTTCACAATAATAGCATTTTTGGATCCCCACCTAAGCTCAGCAATATTTTTTTGGCCAACAAAATTATTGGGTTGGGTACCCCTGCTTTTCATAATATGTTATGTAGTGACTAGATCTGAATATCTTTTTGCCTTCATAAAACAAAATTAGAGGCACCTACAAAAAAATAACTACATATATTACGTGGCGCAAAAAACTACTTCCCAAAGTACTAGTAAGAATGAAGATTTTTTCAGAATAGTTAAATTTAAAAAAATACCGTCGAATTAAATAACCTCCTCCTTTTCGAAGTCGTTTAAAAAAAGATTGTTTTCTTATGAAAAATGGTACAGATCAAAATAAATCGGTCATATTTTTTTTAACTTAAAGTACTCAACTGAAGTAGATACTGAGGAGTGGCGAGATACAATAACAGTTAAATGCTACCTCGTCTACCGCAGAAGAAAATAATCGGTCCTTTTATTTAATTCACCTTCGAAATGTCCTCGCATTTTACAAATGGGAAACTCAAACGTAAATTATTATTACCCTGTTCGCATACTTTAAGACATCAGGACGGGCAGAGTATCCAGTTAGGATCACATTATCATAATCATGTTTGGAGAAACATAATATTAATAATATATATTAATAAAAAAAAACTCAAAGTCATGAAAAATTTTTTTTTATCATTGTTTTTTTTTTGTAGTGGGACGTTGTTTTTTTTAGAGATATCAACGTACTAAAAATGTGTGATTCTTCGTAATTACAGTAATTCCATACAAGTTTTAGAACATTTCTACCTTCCACGTACTTTCAAACGAATTGCAATCGAACAAAGCACGTCTGTCACTAAATCACTGTTATGGTTTGTATGGTACGGGACATAAATATATAGGTATCGTTAAGTTATAAAAGGTCTTGGGAGAAACCACGTTCATTTCTTTAAAATGCCATACATAGAAATTCTTTTATGCAAAATCATTCAAAAGATTTATACACAATTTTAATGCTTCCTGAATTTTCCATTCAATCGACAAACTAGCAAAGAACCACGTCTTTTAGCTCGAAAAAATGCAACCTGAATGCTTTAACGATAAAAAGGAATGAATTAAAACAAAATTTTCAAATAATTCCTGAAAATGTATGCTTCTTAACCTTAGCAATGGTTCTGAAAATGCATATGTACAAGTTTTGGTAGTTTCAGAAGATTTCACAATTCTATGAGGCAGGTGGAAATGTTTCTCAGATTACGGATGAATACATTTCAACTACATAACCAACTTGTCACAAAATTGTATACATGCCTGGAACGTAATAATTGTCGTTCAATGTAATAATAATATGTTATTATATAGTCAGGAATGCATTCAGAGTTTTAATATGTTTATACAGTCACCCTATTCAGGATTTTATATGGATTTTGAGACAAAACGCATAGAGAAATCGCTTACATGTATTCTACGCATTGAACAACAAAAACAGATTTTTACGTGTAAGCATACATTCGATTCATCATTAGCAAAAAATTTAAACAAAACAGTCGCAATTGCAATCCTCCGAAATAACAAGCCTTTTTTAAAAACTTCGCCAGTCAGCCAATCTGGAATTCCCCTAAAACCAGATAGATCGACAGGAACCGAATAAAAAGCTATGGAATATTTTTCATGAATTGAAAAAAGAACGAATCGCAACATTTTAAAGGTAAGCAAAAATGCATTACTTTTAAAATAAACATTCAAATTACACATATAAAATTATACTAAAGTAAGATCAAACATTTTGAATCAATACATATTCCGCTTGCGTAAAGTAATCGCTTCCTAGAAATTAATGAACACAAACATTAAAATAACATCCTTTTGCAGTTTTCAATAACATTTCGAACTTTTGAATAAATTAAAAGTTGTACAACGTGGAAGCTGCTGAAGTCAAATAAAAGCGTGCAATAAATTTAAAAAAAATAATTAGATTGTTTTTGTCATCCTACCTTAGCAGTTCGATGTCTTTCTTCACAGCGGTCATCTCCAGAACATGCCGGGCTGATAGCGCGTTCTGCTTGATGGATAGTAGCTTCATGGTCTCCTCCATGGCCGCGGCATCGCTGTCCCGAATGCCAGCTGCCACCACAAACACAATTAGTCCTAAACTTAATAAGAGCACCGCGAAGATATCCATTGTAACACTTCGAATTCAAATATCACGGAAAGGAAAGGCTGAGGGAACCGGGCTCCGACACAGTTGATGCTCCGCCGGGAGTTCGGAAACTAATAATGAAGCGGGGTAGGTGCCGGCCCTTATATAGGCAGCCAGGCGGTGCGGGGTGGTGGGTGTACGAACGACCAATTGTAGTGCGGGACGACAAATCAACGCATTAAAGTGCATTTTGCACCGGGTGAATTTTCCTGTGCAAAATTGATTTGCCCGCTGAATGTTCGCAGAATTTTGCAATTTTTCACCTTCTTTATGAGATTGCGGCAATTAAAATTCAATCGGGTGAACTAAATCAAGAGGAACGGCTGCGCCGCCTTTGCAGACAAAATTTAATTTTGGACTTTAGGTTTTTTTCAAGCGATAAATTCTTTTGCACCGTTGTGATTGGAAACTTTCTGAAGGTTTCATTTCTTCCGCGTGTAAAGTGCACACTTTGATATTTTTTAAAGTGATAACGTCCAGCTACTTAAAGAATTCAATTTTGCTTCATTTTCTAGGTAAATTTGGAAATTTTGTGAGTTAAATATAATTATTAAAAAATATATCTTACTTTATTTACTGTGCTAATATAATGAAAAATAAAATAAAACATCATATATACTATGTAAAAACACACTGTAGTAATTTTAATTTCTATTTTTTTTATTATTTTTAAGGTCTCTCACAAAAATAAAGTTGGTTGTTTTCAGTTGGAAAAATGTAATAATGAGTAATTGTCAAATGAAACACTAGTGTATATTGAATTATTTGGCGGGTATTAGATAAGCCGCCATAGCTCAGTGGTCAGAGCAGCCGACCGGCAATCAGAGGGAAACGGGTTCAATTCCCTTTGGCGGCCAGTATCTTTTCTCGGAAATTTTTTTCAATGTAGATGAGTGTTTCAGGCTGATAATTATTGATTATAATTTTTGTTATTTTAATTTCTGTTTGACAAATATCTTCCGACTTAAATAAGTAATTTAAAACTTAAATTTACGCCCCTTAAAATGCTTCTCTTAAACATTTTTATTTTCGAAGTCAAAACTTCATTAGCACTGTTGTGATTTGAAACCCTACAATTATCCTACTCCTGAAACTCTGCATCAAACATATGAAATGAATGAAGGAGAAACGTGAAGTAAGAAGTGCTCCTTTAGAAAATAAGTAATTTAATGTCAGGTTTTTTTATAGAGTAAAACTCAGTAGTTGTATGAAATATGTCAATAAAAATGAATTTATGATATTTCTAAATACATCTATATGAATTTCACTTGTGTTTGTTTGAGGCGAAATCTTGGAAGTGGAAATTAACCCACTTCCTGATCGAGCTGGAAATTGGAATTAGTTGATGATCATTATATGGTAAATCACGCAACACAGGGAAAAATACGCATATTTTAAGGATAATAAGAAATTAATATCTTTAACACGATATAAAAGTCGGTTTTAAAAATAAGAATTTGGCAATGGTTTAGTAGCGCGGTTGATTCCGATAACTGGGAAGGAAGGTTCAAACCTCAGCCGAACCAGGTTTTAAAAGACACTTTAAGGCTCCGTTACCGGCTCCACAAAGAAGAAGATGGAGAGATACGAAACTGCGAATTTTAGAGGAGAGCGCTAACATTTACAGCGCCAAAATCGATGCAAAAACTGCGAAAATTTTTAATAAAACACGACTCGTTTAAAATAGAGCAAAAATCTCTTAAGGGCTGTCTAAAACAGTATTTAATGAAACACTGTGAATTTTTTCATACATATAACTTGTAAAATAACGGAAACAGACTAGAAAATAAAAAAAATTTGGAGCACACTTTGCGATTTTTTTCTATCGAGGGAATTTCATATAATTTGCGTTTCGGCGTGGGGAATGTAAAGATATTATCTTAAAAAATAACATATATTTTTTTAAGAGCTTAAAAACTTCAAATGTTTAAGGGAGGTTTGCAAGAAATCGGTAGAATTTCGGAGAGCGGCCTCTTAAAATAGATGTATTACCTATATTAAAAACACTTTTTGACGGTTCATTTTTTTTTAAACATCTATTGGAATTTCGAATTTGTTTTCGTGAATGAATGAATACATGCATATAATGTAAGTGGAAGTAACCCACTTTCTATCCGATCTAGCTGAAACTCGGCAGCTAGAACCATTTACGAAGACAATGTATTATAATATCATTATTATCCGTAGCAAATAGTTTAACTTTGTTTGTTAATAACTTTACTTTTTTTCTTTATTACGTTTTATGTTTTTCTTTTTTATGTTTTTCCTTATTATGTTTATTTTTTGTCACATAAGTTGAATAGGTAAAAATACTATATCAAAATTTTATCTTAATGGAACTTAATTGGTCTACAACACATGAATGTTCTTTGTTATATTATCATTTTGTATGACTGTTTGTTTCCTAAATAAAAAAAAAATAAAAAAATAAATATCAACTTTTGCTTGCAGTCTTGCACACAAACGCGCAAATACACGCATTTTTCTGAAATTAGATGAAGGGATAGCGCAACTAGATCATGCCGTTCGACGCGTAGATCCGTGGCGAAAAGTCGAAACTGTTTGAGTATATAATAAAAATAGGTGTATTATAGTTTAAAAAAAACCATACTGCGCAATTCATACGCGGTAGAAGTAAAACCTTCAGAAAACTAAAGTAGACAAGAGAGGAGAAGACCGCGAAGCACTGTTTTTATCGATGTGAAGGATGATTTTTTCCATATTTTTGTCGACAATTGTCAGTACACCTTTTCTTGTACATTTGGTCATCTTATTAGTATTTGGGTTTTATATTTCGGAGTCGCTAGATGTCCTTTTCTTTTGCCTGATCATTTGGTTTGAAGATTGGATATATATATTTTTTTTTTTTCGATTTCGTAGTATTCGACCCCTGGTCGGCTGAATGTCTGTAAAGATTTTTCAGGCGCTTTATACCACTGCAATAAAGGGGTCTTGCGCGGGACCGTGGATTTATCGCATTATATTGGAGCCGAGTACCCGTGAAGAAAATAAAAATGTATTTCTATCAAATCTCTCGCAGGCTAAATCCTGTAGATAATAATAATATTTAGATGACTTGTATAGCGCCGTTTTTGTGAAAAATCACCTCAAGGGCGCTGTACAAATTTATAAAACGTTTATACAATCTTATTTTAACTATAGACAACAACAACTTATGGCTAAAAATTGCATCCACCGGTTCATCGATCACCGATACGAAACTATATGTGCAATGATTTGATCAATGAACGCGATGCTGCTGTAAAAATGCACTGTACAGGCAGACAATATATACAAGACCATAATTACCTGGAGGGTCACTAGAGATTAATACTGTTATTGTTTATTTTGAGCAATTAAGACACAGTTCGCACGCAGAGGACATAATTGGGAACTATAATTACAATATATAAAATGTTCTGTAATGAGCGTATTTTGAAAACAAAATCAAAATTTTATGATACTCTCCGATAGATATTTTTGTTTAAGGGTATGAGAGCCCAAAATGGTACGTTTTTAATTTGGACCTAAATTCTGTTGTGCTTGTTATGCATCTAAGTTCCGGGGGGAGTTTATTCCAAGCCTTAGGTCCAGACACTCCGAAAGCGCGATCTCCAAATTTCGTATTTGGCTTGCGTTTAGGTTCCATTAGTCTGCCTATAGCTGATGATGTTGCTGATCTAAGGGTTGACTGCCTCGGACCAGTATTTTCTGGGACACATAGTTCAGAGATGTAAGATGGGGCCATTTCATTAATTGATTTAAACACCATCCAGCACAATTTGTACTGGATTCTTTGAGGGCACTTGTGTACGTAGATGTATGTGTTGGTCTCTTTTTAGTGTCGCTCCTAAATCCTTCAAAAAACTTTGTTTTTACGGCTTGATTTCTTCAACACTTCTTTACAGTGGACATCCCCTCTCCGTCCTGAATAAAAAATGTGTTTCACAACTTCTGATTTTTAATTTCCGAATATCTGTTTTGTAAAATGCAACCAAAGCGCATAAATGTTAGTTGTTTCATGTTCATTATTGAGGGATATTTAATAATATATTTTCTTAGAAAGAAAAAGTTGCGGAAGAGGGAAATGGCAGGTCGTGTTTCAAAATTTGATGAATAACCTCGAAAGCATCTTTAGAGTCCTTTAACCAGATATGGAAGACAAGTAAATGAAAAGATTCTGATTATCTGGACGAAGTGTTGTATAATGTCCTTTTATAATAATAATTGTGGTTCATGCACAACATGCGTAAGTACTTAATTGTGCCACAAGGTTGGAACTCGCGCACTGCAATTATTAAAATTTGATGGATAACCCCGGAAGCAACTGGAAAGTACCCTAATCAGAAATGGCCCACTGGAAAATAAAAGAAGATTCTAATTATCTGGATTAAGTGTTCAATAATAATGTCCTTATCACAATAATAATTGTGGTTCATACACATCACCACAAATGCCACAAAGTACACAAGCCATAAGACAAGCAAATTAATTAGGAAAATTTGATGGATAACCCCGACCTCTAACCAGAAATGGCAGACTTGCAAATAAGAAGAAGTTTCCAAAATTTGATGGATAACCCAGGAAACAACTGGAGAGTACTATAACCAGAAATGGCCGACTGGTAAATAAAAGAAGACTCTAATTATCTAAACGAAGAGTTATAGAATGTCCTTATTACAATAATAGTTGAGGTTCATACATGACATGCATTAGTACTTAATCATGCCACAAAGTACCCGCTCATACCAATTATTAAAATTTTCGCCAAAGTGTAAGTTAAGGAGGCACCTATTAAGTACAGTGTCTCGCATTCCTTTGACAGATTTGCGGGTCCGGTTTTTTGCAACCTGCCGTAAGCCGGGGAGGGGGAGTCTGTTAGGCGGGGGGAGGGGAGGAGGGGGGAGGGGTACCTACCGGAGCACCCCACTACAGGTGGTCCACCAGGTGAATCGGGCAATAAAAAATCCTGCTCTCCTTTAGTTCTTGAGATTGTTGCTAGGCCTAAAGGCGCTGTAGTGTGGCGTTAATTAAGTTTTATTACAATAATTATTATTTTTAATATACATAGAACATTGCTAATGTACACTCACATTTATTGAGATTAAAGTTTTTAGAAACAAGTGTATCTTCAACGGAGCAGTTCAGGAAAAAAAATACCCAAACTTTATTTAGAAATTCTTTTAAATTTTTAAAGAGAAAACTTCGTTAGCACTGTTGTGATTTGAAAACAAAAAATAGCGGCACTAAAAAGAGATAAACACTTACATATGTAAGATTTGGCTTGTGAGAGAATGAGAGAGTATAATCTGTCTCCTCTTTGTGCGGAGCTTCGTAGCCTACCCACACTTGTCTTCTTTAGTTTTCTGAATGTTTCAGTTCACGTGTGAATTGCACACACTGATTTTTTTGTAGGTGTAGTTACTGATGCTATGATGCTTTATTTTGTTCACGTATTGATCAAAAGCCGAGGCCGAGAATCAGCCTGTAACGGCGGTCTACAAATTATTAATTTTAAATAACATAACTAGAAACTCTATATTTGCCTGGTTCTCATCCCGGTTTCAACTCTCTTTTTAAAAAGGTGAAATAAAAAAAATAAAAAATGTGTAACAAATATTCTTCGGTCTTCATTTTTTTTCTCAATAAACATGATAATCTTACTAATCTTACTTATAATAATATTATAAATGCGAAAGTTTGTATAGATGGTTGGTTGGTTGGATGGTTGGTTGGAAGGTCCTTATTCTCTCACGCAATAAATATCGAATGGAATTTAAAAATTCTTTCACTAATCGAAAGCTACATTATTTGCGAGTAACAACGGCTTTATATATTGGTAAGCTCTAGCGTTATGAATGAGCTGTGGCGTTATGAAATTATGTATCATACGTTTTCTGTCCCTAACAAAATCGAGTTATTGCAAACGTCGAATAAATTGTTACCTTGGAAACAATGTTTTTTTTTTAAATTTTAGCCTCAAAAGGAGTGCTTTGTTGTGATTAAAAAGAGTACTTTTTTGGCGTCGTAGTTAATATCTACATATCTCTAAAAATGTTTATTCTCCAAACAAAAAGCATAACATTGCTATAAAGCATAGCGTTTGAAGTGGACTGTCATTTTCTTATTTTTTTAGGTTACTCTGGATTCAAATATGAATAAAATACTAATAAAGGGAGTAGGTACTTAAAATAAATTTAAATATTTTCTAAAATAGAATTTTTATTTGTGAAATATCATTCTCAAATTTTGAAATTTTCTATTAAACAATAATTATTTTCTATTAGACAAAATAGCAAGAATAATAACAATTATGCCAATAATTATGCCAGTAATTTCCCACTAATATTATGCGAGCGAAGCCGTGGGTAAAAGCTAGTTTCAATATATTTCATATACCATTCGAATGTTTTTACTGTTTCTGACAAAAATATATTAATGGTTAAAATTAGACAAGAATATTTTAATAAAAAATCTTTAACAGGTAATCTGAAATGCAGGCTCAATACATTTTCAGTTGCCACTTTTTCGAAATGTGAATAATGGATATAATTGGTTTAATCGGTAACCAATTTTATACATCGTTAGTTCAGAAATAGGATAAGCATATGTGATGCGATATTAGTGCTGCCGTCGCGAGGCGCACATCATCATAATCTTTCTTTGCAAAATCGCTCTTTTACTCGTACTATGCCGGATATTTTATAATGGGGTCTGGAGTTTCATAAAGCCTGGAGCTCGTTTTATGGTCATTTTCTTTTCTTTTCTCAAAGGTGCTGAATCTTGTTAAAATTATACATAATGGATTGATACATGTTATGTTTGCAGTGCTAGACTAGTACGTTTCCGCTGAGTTGAAAACAGCTGGGTAAAGTTTGCCTCTTTGACAGTTGAGGGCACAAAAATAAGAAGTATAAAAATAAGTACGTGGCGTATGTTTTAATAAATCAATTAATATTACTTGGTTATGAATTTTTATCTTTTAACCCCCGACATGTTCTTGAATTTTTTTTAAATTCCAACTGCGTGAAAGAGATTTATTTTTATTGAAGTAAAAATTCTTTACGCACGCTTGACTTGGGGAGTAAGCTGGTGAATGCGTGACGAGAGCATTATGTAAAGTGCAATCGGGCGAGGCGAACGGAAGTTGATAGGGAGACATAAATTAGTGAAGATAGAAAGAGAGAGAGTTACGTTTCGTATATTACTGTAGGGGTAAGAGAGAGAGGTGCGAGCACACATTTTCTTTCGCTCTTTTTCTCATAGCCATTTACGTTTCGTATATCTAAGACACATTGCAGGCCTATTGTCTGTATCACACTGTAGGAGCAAGAAAACCTCTGTTCTTTTATAAGTTAGTGAAGTTTTACTTCAGTCGTGTGGTCTAAAGCACACTCTTTTTTTATGAATACCTCGCAAGAGAGCCAGCTGCTCCCGTATAGAGTCATTGAGACTGTGTCATCCCCAATTATAGTGTGTTTTGAGGATGGAGGTAGTGGAGAGGGGAAAAAGAAGAGGAGAGGAAGGTGGGAAGTACCTGACTATTCAGGTCTGGTCACCAAACACGGCTAAAGTCATTTCAAGCAACGTTTCAATTCTGAATGGTGGTCTTACACCAGTGCAATACTGAGATTATCTTCCATTCTGGAATGTGCCGCAAATAAACTATACATTATTTTTAAATGAATTAATTGTGAAATAACCACAAATAAAATTTATTTGTCCACGCCGGGATTCAATCCCGCGAACTTCAAATTGAGAGTCAAGAGTCTTACCCCTCGACCATGGTGGTTGTCAAACCTTCGACTGAGCTTTTTGTAGTGTCAACTGTCCAATGATATCCAATTAATCCAGTCAGTGGGGGATAAAAAAGGCCTTTAGCTTGCAAAAGGTCATGTAGTAGCGATTTTTATATATGTTGCTTAGATTGGGACCCTAAAGAAGAAAAAAAAAGTTTTCGACCTTAGGGGGGGGGGGTCGAGCTCTTTACAACAAAAATGTCTATCGCAAATTTGAAGAAGACTAAATGTCGTACTAATATATAATGACTTATAGCGATAGAAAGAAGAAAAATTTGACAAAAAATCGTAAGACTCATGTTTTCTTGATTCATTTTGTACGAAAATATAACACAATATCATTTTAACGTATTTCTAACTACAGCGTTGCCAACTCAGCGCCTATATTGCTACAGGCTAGGAACCCACTATGACAAACCATGCGTCATCGAGTGCATGGATGAAACTACTTTGTATTGATAATAAATGTTTAGTAATCCTTAAAAAAGCTGGTCTGCCAGTGCGTCTTCATCGAGTACACGAATGAAAACAACATGATGCAAAACCAGAAAACGTAGCAGACGCAATAAGATGCTTTTTTGTTGCTTTGTACGGGGGGTAACATGGATGAGGAAACCTTGGAAGAAGTCCGCCACCAAAGTTTCGCAAAGTCAACAACAAAAAGCAAATTCAATCTTGCCACTTTGCCACTAACGAATGGTGTTGCATGGTACCATGCATTTACGACATACCATCAAGACCAAAAATTGTATGAAAACTGGGACTGGAAACGTGGCACCAATGGGCTTGTTCCAATAAGAATGACAAAGAAACCAGCACCCGAGACTATTAAAATTTATTTCATGCAATTGAATATCAAATGATTTTGTCAATGGAAGCCCAGAATCTCAGATGTCAATATCAACCAACCGGGATCAACAAAAAAATATTATTTCACAATAGCGAATATGTAACATAATTACGAATACTAGTCGAACTCTGTGCGGCTCAAGCGCCATTTCGAAATCTACCATCGCTGAAATATATGTGGAATATACTTACTGACCTTAACATTGTCGGAAGATCCCTACAGGCTGTAAGAGAGGTGTTTGGAGATTGCGGCAAGATCAGTCAATGATAATAAAACTAAATGCATGATGTAAACCAGAACCCCACACTGCAGAATAAAAGATAAAGTGAAATTTAAAGACACTAGTAATTTCGTAATTTCGAAGTGGTCGATGAGATTACATACCTGGGCTCCATCATCACGCAGGACAAAGAAGACCCATTAGGAGTAAGAAAGCGCCCAGCCGCTAACAACACTTACTTCGCGTTGTTACGTATTGCGTAAAATAAAATAAATAAAAATCATTAGAACAGTCTTGGCCTATGGACGTGAGGCAGGAACACTGACAGCAAAGTCTACGGAACAGCTGGACACCTTCAAAAGAAAGGTACTTCGAAAAATCTTAGGAGCGGTGCGAGAGGGAGAGGCATGGATAATATGCCACAATAAAGCTCTATGATATTTTCCAAGTTCCCAGAATCTCTATCCCTCTAAGGTTCCAAAGATAAGATTGGCCGGACATGTGCATGTAATGCCAAGCACACGAGTACCCAATGAAGATTCTAACAGGACGCCCGGGAAGAAAACGAAAGGCGGGCAGACCTAGGCTGAGATGGGAGGATGATGTCAGGAAGGATGCAAGAGGACTACTCCATGTTGCAGATTGGAAGACGACGGCCGAGAGCAGAGGGCGGTGGAGGCTTATGTTGAAGAGGCCTAGACTCGAAATGGATCGTAGCGCCATTGAAGAGAAAGAAGACCTAATGGGAATATAACAATAAAAAATGCGCCCTTTTCTCTACCTCGTGGTGGTGTAAAATTGTGTTTACAAAATTAATATAATTATAAAATATAAAAAAAATTGGGAATATCCCCATTTTTAAACGACTTCGAAAAGGAGGAGGTTATCAATTCGACGGTATTTTTTTATTTTATTTCTTTATGTTTGTTACCTTAGAACTTTCGATTGGGTGAACCGATATTGATGATTCTTTTTTATTAGAAAGCTAGAGCTCCCCGTGTGGTCCCATTTTAATTTGGTTTATTTCTGACTTTGGGATCCATGAGAAAGCCATATATGTCTTAAATTTGCAATAAGTATGTGCGCGACAAATGGACGAATAACTCAATATTACGCGAACAGATTTTGATGATTCTTTTTTTGAAGTAAAACTTCTTTACGCACGCTCGTCACTAAAAATCAAAAAATAAACCAAAATTTTAACAAAACAAAAAACGACTTCAAAAAATGCACTAAAGAGTAAAAAAAAAATCGTACGATTTTTATTTTTGGAGTCGGTGTCAGCCAAGATCTCCACATCTCACCTATAACAACCTATGTATGTAGTTACCTTGGCCGACACTGACTCCAAAAATAACAATCGTACGAAATTTTTATTTTATTTTTTAGTGCATTTTTTTAAGTCGTTTTTGTTTTGTTAAAATTTTGGTTTATTTAGAAAAATATTCACATTTCCGCTACTGTAACTCGTTACCTATTAGACTTGAAATTAAAAATATTAGAAAATTTATCTTCTTTAAGGTTGTCTGTCACAATTTGGTTGTAAGATCAACCATTGCACAATCATTTTGAAAAAAACAAATTTTGGCAGCTTCAATCCAAGTTGGCGGCTCGAGTTCGAACCCCCCAAGGTCGAAAACTTTTTTTTCTTCTTTATAGTACCAATCTAAACAACATATATCAAAATCGCTTCTACGTGACCATTTTAAGGTAAAACTCCCCACTAACTGAACTAAATCACAAAAAGAAATTATGCACCAACCTGACCAACTCATATTTATTATAACTAGATATTTTTATTTTGTTTTGTCTTCACATGAATTAATTTTTTTAGACTTTGGAGTACAATAAATGTATTCCATTTTAGGCATATGCATTAAATAAACATTTTTTTAATACCACACAATATTCCCATTTGCTCCCAACCGTCTGGAGCCGGTGAGACTATGAGGAATGTCAGCGAAGGCAAGGGCTATTAGACCGGCCGCGGCACCTAGATTTTAAAATTATTTTATTTTATATTAGAATAAGTTAACAATAATAATCTAAACGAAGATGTGGAAGAGAACAAGACACAGAAAAACAGAAAAAAGACAATGGTCGCAACTGGGACACGAACCCAGACCTCTCCGTCTAATGGGAATAACCTTCAAAAAAGTATAAAAATAAGGTTTTTCTTATAAAAAATTATTTTATTTTGTTTGTTCGTTTTTTTTTATATCTAAACCAGCAACAGCGTGGACTGATGTTAGTAAAAATATCTAGTGCGGTTCACACGCGGTAGAAGCGAAACTTTACCAAAAACAATATCAACCAATAGGAGCGTTTAAAAGTGTGATCATAATCAAGCAGCCAATGAGCACAGGCCTAGCATCATTTCCGTTTCATTTTTCAACCAATATAATCAAAGCGGTCAATGCGAGCAGTTTGATGCTTCGCATGTGCTGTGATGCGTCATTTCCAATTCATCCGAATTCCAAATCACAACGAGGCTAAAGAAGTTTCACTTCAAAAATCGGGCGTTTCAAATTTTTCTACTTTTAAAAAACACTTCGATTTCAATAATTTTCTTTCATTTTAAATGTAAATACCGCCGCTCCCAACCAACCGCCCAGAGCCAGTAAGGCTACGATATCCCTGAATGGGATATGCGAGGGGTTGAAGGTAATGGGGAGAGAAAGTAGTTGAGGTAGAGGAAAGTGGAGAAGTTCCTAGCAATTCAGATCTGTTCACCAAATCCGCTTCGAGCCGTTTCAATTCTGGATGGTGGGTGGTGAAATATACCTTGTATTGCTCGAACCCGGAACGTGCCGTGTACTTATCACCAAAGGGAAATCATGGGGCAATGAGTAAAGCGAATATCAATATAAACCTAATCAAAACATGGTTTGACCTAAATTGTCTCCCAACATTTTTTTTTTTAGCTGTCATCACTAAATACCGAGAAAACATATTTTATATATGTATTATGGTATCATAGTGGACATAAACTTAAAATTGAACGAATAAGTCCAAAATACGGTACCCAGGGTAAGGAAACCTATTTACATATTCATTAGATTGAGAAAAATCCTACCATCTAGTACGATTAAAACTAATTATTTTTCTCTTGCCCAATCTATTCTACAATATGGTATAATTGGGTGGGGAGGAACTTTTAAAACTAATGTCCTATCTGTAGAAAGTGTAAACAGGTTGATTCTTAAAGTCATCCTACGAAAACCATCTGCATTTCCAACAAGTCTAAATACAATCTTCAACAATAACTCATTGTTGCAAACTCACAAAGATCATTTCAATAAACCAATAACATTAGCAAACATTAGTAACCGGTCAAGATCACGTGGCAATTTATAAATCTCAACACCATTATGCTTATCAAGGTATATAAACAAAAAATTTAACAAAACAAAAAACGACTTCAAAAAATGCACTAAAAAGTGAAAAAATAATTTCGTACGATTGTTATTTTTGGAGTCGGTGTCAGCCAAGGTAGCTACATACATAGGTAGTTATATGTGAGATGTGGAGATCTTGGCTGACACCTACTCCAAAAATAACAATCGAACGAAATTATTTTTTTACTTTTTAGTGCATTTTTTTAAGTCGTTTTTTGTTTTGTTAAAATTTTTGTTTATTTTTTTGATTTTTAATGACGAGCGTGCGTAAAGAAGTTTTACTTCAAAAAAAGAATCATCGAAATCTGTTGGCGTAATATTGAGTTATTCGTCCATTTTTCGCGCACATACTTATTGCAAATTTAAGACATATATGGTTTTCTCATGGATCCCATTGTCAGAACTGGACCAAATTAAAATGGGACCACACGGGAAGCAACAGCTTTCAAACAAAAAAGAATCATCAATATCGGTTCACCCAATCGAAAGTTCTGAGGTAACAACTACGTCAATGGGTAACAAATAAAAAAATTTAAAAAATCCGTCGAATTGATACCCTCCTCCTTTTCTAAGTCGTTTAAAAATGTTTTAATGTCATATAAAATCAATCTGAAAAAAATTATAAAGATTTTAAACCCCAAATCGAACAACTACTAGACCAATCCAACGCTAATTATAAGTTTTGATTCCACGGAAAGAATTTTATATATCTTACTAGATAAAACTTATCCATCTTACTAGCTGGTTCCCGGCATGCGTTGCTAAGCCATTTAAAGAAATAAATTGTTTCTCGCTACATGTGTAGCGTTAATAAATAAATGTCCCTATTATGCGGAGGAAACTCCCTTTTATCTCCTGCATTCCCCTTCCATCTTTCCATCTTTCCCGCCTTCCCCCTCCCTCGTAACCCTTTCCGCGAACCCCACCTCCTTCTTTACCCTCCCCCTCCTTGCTTACCTCTCTGCCGCTAAAATATATGAAACACACACATTTTCAAACCATTCGCGCACCACCTGTAGTATTTTTTTTGTACAAATTTCATATCGCCAGAGCTTACCATTATATATAGACACACTCTTATGCTAAAATGCAATGTTCTGTAAAAAAATTGAGTCAATCCATCGATTCCTTTCCGAGATTTGCGGACCCAAACCTACAGAACATAATTTTTTTTAATACAAATTCATAACGCCAGAGCTTGCCATTATATATAGAAACACTTTTCTGCTAAAATGCAATTGTATGTAAAATTTTTGAGACAATCCATCGATTCCTTTCCGAGATTTGCGGACCCAAACCAACGGAACATAATTTTTTAAATACAAATTTGTGCTAAAACGCAATGTTGTGTAAAAAAATTGAGTTAATCCATTCATTACTTTCCGAGATTTGCGAACGCAAACACACGGAAACAATTTTTTTTATATACATAGATAGATGGTTGCATGTACTTAATAGTAGAAATTGATCTATTGGAAATTATAATAAGTAATTGATAATTCAATTTCTTCATTAATTTATAATAATAAAACATCTATTTTTCTTGAACATATCCTTCAGAAATATTATATCAGCTTTTGAACTCAAAAATGTTTGTATGCACTAATTGTTGCTTCTTTATTATTATGTACCTACTCTATCAATATTGTCAGCTCTCCCATTTCAAATATCAATGTTTGAACCAAATTTACCACCCACTACATACCTGTTAAGCAAATGTTGTAATATTATTTTTATTTCTACTAGATCTATTTCTTAATTGATTTATCTATGCTGTATATCTACTTTTAGGAACAGACCACGGATTGCTTTGCTGCCAATTTTGGCACATATTCCCTCGAATTCTTAATTTTTAAAAAAAATCCGAAAATTCCAGCGATCTGCATTTGACGTTTTAGGAAAGCTGAATATCCAGCTTCTTCTTCTACTAATAATTAATAGGTGTCAATTTTTTGTTTGTTTTTTTTTTCAGGAAGCTACAGGTTTACAAAAACTGTATTTAACAAAAATAACTCAAACGGTCGCTGTCAAAATGCGCGTGTATAAAATGTTTTAGTGGATTTTTCTAACGTATTTGTGTATCAATGTAATATTGATTTAATTATCAATGTATTCAACGTGTATAAATACCGTGAGACTTAAAAATACAGTGAATAATTGCAATGCAAAAATTTTCAAAATTTCGCGTTCATAAGTTACTGAGTAATAGATTTGCCGAATCGACTGTGTTTGAGAGCGGAATATTTTCAATAAATAAAGCAATAATCCAGTAAATTGGTATTGTGGATAAAATATCGTAAATGTATCTGTCTGACGTGTTGCAATTATTTTTAGTCAGTAAATTAAAAATTGCATTTTAGTGTAATGAAATATTGGCATTTCTCAAACAAAATTTGTGTCCAAAAGTTTTTTTAAAAGAAACATCAAAACACTTATAACGTATCAAAATTCAGTTATTTGTGTATGTGATCATTGATCATGAATTATACCATTTAAAAGAAACTTCATAGAAAATATTTAGTATTGACGCAAAATTCAACTTCCTATTTTTAATACTAGCTTTTGCCCCCGGCTTCGTTCGTATATTCGCCCCCTCACTCCCCTCTCTTCCAACCCCCCACCTACTCTCCCCGAATTACCCCCCCTCTACCCTTTCCCCAATTAATCTCAAATATTAGTATAGCTGTTGGCTTAGGTCAAAATGTAGATTAGTACCTATTTTATATTTGTACACTAAATATTCATATTAGAATACACATATTTGAGTTTTTACTACCAAAGAAATCTCCATAGTAACCTAAACAATAAACAAAATGACAGCCCTCGTCAAACATCTACTTAGCAACACGCTTTGCCAATAAACGTATAATAAATAATTTCATAACGCCACAGCTTATTCATAACGCCAGAGCTTACCAATATATATAGCCTATATTACTCGCAAATAATGTAGCTTTTGATTAGTGAAAGAATTTTTAGAATTCCATTCGGTATTTATTGCGTGAAAGAGTAACAAACATCCATCCATCACTACAAACATTCGCATTTATAATATTAGTAAGATAAGATATAGCTAGAAAACCAAGAAAATATTTCCGTTTTTATGTTTATTTTTTTATAATTCTTAAAAAAAGGGATAATTATTTATATTTAGGTGAATTCATACTATATTAAATACTCCGAATTAATTTTTTTAGGTATAATTTTGATAATGTGAACATAAAATTTAAAAAATGATCACCTTAAAATCTTGAGCAATCCAAGAAAAAAGTTTTAAATTAGTCTGTTGCTCTATTAGAAATATTTAACATTTTTTTAGTAAAGACAAATATTTTAGTATTCAATAATTATTTGCTATTTTTATAAAATTTATGATTTGAAAATGCCAAATTCAACTGTGTCAAATTATGAAAAAGAAGCGTCTATAAAAAAATCAACTCATTCAATAAATTCAAACGATTTTTTTTTATGTGAAAGGAAAGTATATATCTTTGAAATATATCTTTGAATAGAGCGTAATGGAATTATTGATTGTTATTGAAGGAGTTGATTTTTTAATAGATGTTTTTTTTTCATCATTTGACGCAGTTGAATTTGGCATTTTTGAATCAAAAAATTGATAAAATAATGATTGAATACCAAAACATTTCTAAAAAATATTCAAAAAAATTGGAAAATATTTCAGAAAAATTCGGTTACCAATCAATTGTTACTATTGAGATTTTTTTGTTAGTCTTGTTTGGTTTTTTGTCATTAGCTCCACAGAGAGAAAAATAATTTCCCTTAGGGTCTATGCCATCTTTGGGTATGCTGTGTGGAGGTTTTTTTTTAGGAAAGTAAGGAGATGGAGTTCTGGGAAGCAAAAAGTTAAGAGCGGGGGGGATGGAATATAAGGTTCAGTGTGTCCAAATCATCCGCCACCAGACCCAGACAAACCTCACCCTATGAACCCGGGCACTCCTGCTAAGTCAGCAAAGGTAGCGAACCACTTGGGGTGACCTATGTCAGATGTGTTGGTAATCCAATGAATGCTTCCCGGGGCAGCGGTATCCATTTTCGCCTCCCAAATTAGAAATCAATATTTTCATTCACGAAGAAAAACGTTTCTTTATTTAATGCTTTTGTGAGTCCATTCATTTTGATAATTTATCAATAGTTCAAACCAGCGAAGTTTTAACTATATTGCTAACAAGAAGATATATTTAAATGCCAACCTACCCATCCTTCAAATGAACTATTTGCTAAAATCAAGGTCTTAGATATTCGACAGTTATTTACTATGATAAGCATATATTCTATATGGCAAAAAAACCTACTGGTGGCACCACAACATCAAGCACACACCTGCTTCTCGTCAAACCTGGGTTGCGTGGTCCCTAAAACTAAAACCTCAGTCGCTCAACGACAATTCTGGTATATCGCTCCTAAATATATAATGCTTTGAGTGCCGATATACAATCTCTTTTTAAAGCCCGTGTAAAACATTGGAAATTTGAAAAGGGAAGAGATTTCTTCAAACGAGATTTCTTCAATTTCTTCATAAGAGCTTAATATTAAAAAAAAATTATTTACTTTTTTCCAATTTCTTTCCAAGAACGAACTTCTACAATGGCTAGGAATATTGGCACCATTCATATACTTTTTAGACTTTGATTTTTCAAAAATTGATAATTAATGATAGATTGTTCAATCCGTTATTGTGACATAACAGCCATAGTTCCGCTCCTTATTCAAAAAGTTTGAAGTCTTAAAATAAATTAATGGATTGAATTTTAGCAAAAGCCGACAAATGTCCGAATCTACCCCACTCACGGGGTACATTCGTACAAGGGTATGGGAACATTCATCGTGACTCTTCTTCAGTAGAAAATATTTTGTAACTTGTGAATTCATACTGATATATACTGCCGCTCGTGCCATCATCATCAGGTTTATCTTTTATTTTCTTTACCCGACTCTCCAAGAGACTCCCTTTTTGTAAGATAATTTTCCTTTCAAAACATCTTTTATTGCCGCAGACATATTTTCTTCGTTTATTATTATGCACAAAGATATTGTGCACCTATTTCTTATAATTCCGAACCATTTGTTATTTTTTTTTTAAATGAAAAGAAATTCGTTAATACGAATGTGCCCCTGGAGAAGGCGTAGTTAAAAAAATGGCTAAACTGTAACATGTAAAAATTTATGAAATAATAAAAAAAAAAATATATTATATCAGATAGTACATTATAAATGAGACCGTCGTGCCAGACCTTGTCAAATGCTTTGCAGATGTTATTATCAAAAAATGATGTGTATTTTGTAAAGGGAAATAGATAATGAAAATGCATTTTATAATAATGATGAAAATAATCTCTCTGGAGCGTGCTGTAGCTGCACGAACAGTTCATAATTTCTCAGAAAGTGAAAAGAAGATATTTTTAAACAAGTTTCTGAAGGAATCGCTTAGGTTCCTGCTCACGCACTCTACACTTCCTTCCTTGACTGGACTAAAGAGAGAAATTCATGTAATTGTCTTCCAGACGATATAAAAAATGAAGTAAGCGTCGGTGTAGATTTAAAAAAAAAAATATTATTCTAAACCAACAAAATAATGTAATTGAAAAATATTTTTTTTATGTTATGTAACGTAAACCATATTTAGTTCAGGTATTTCTAGTTAAATAAGTGAAATAATTTTATATTTTCTAGAAAAAAAATAACAATATTAAATAAAAACTGTGTAGCGTGACGACTATAAGGCACCTACCTGAATATTTTAGAACCCAATGCAATCGAAACAAATTTGAATAGATAGAACAAAACGAAAACAAATTGTAGTTTTTCCAGCAATGTTTTGCATATCTTTAGAAAAGACAGAGATGTTTTTAAATTTGTGATTTTAAAATGCCAAATTTAACATGTCGTTCGATGAAAAAGAAATATCTCCACGTACAAAAAATTCAACGCACTCAATACTTCCAACAAGTTCCATTCAAGCATCTTTGGAAGATATAGGCTCTACTTCCATTTCAAAAAAATCGGATAATGATATTAACTCATCGTCCGAACGTGAAGAAATAAGGTTTTCGTCTCTAACAGTAGCACAATCGTCTGAACCCATGGATGAACCAAACCCAGAAGATGGGGCAAATGTGCAACCCGAACAAATTAATGAAACAACTATCCCTCCAGACGGTAGAACATCTTCCACTCTAAATGATTTGACAAGACCTTCAGAGAGTCAAGGACAAACAACTGCAGCTAATCTTTCAAGAATTTTGCAGGAAAGACAGGAGAGATGTGAATGCAGGCCACAAAAATGTAGGCGACACGTGAGTGAAGGCCGTCCGCAACATCCTTCACAATTTATGGAAATGAGGCACGTGCGAAGGAATGCAGACATCAAGAAATCCAGAAAGAAGAGCAGGAAACGAAAGGCCAAATCTACAACAAAATGCGAATCCTCAATGTGCAAAACATGCCTGGCTAATAGCAGGAAACAAACAATAAGCCCAAATCGAACAGGCAACATTGGAACTACCAGAAATCCAACAACTCAAGCTACGACTTCAGAAGCGAGACAACCAACAGAACAGCCGAGTCTTCAGTGCACTTGTTCTCCATCTGAATTGCTATTGCACGAGGCGTTCAACCGAAAAAGAAGGCGACAAGAGTCAAACTTCAAGAAAAAGTGATTTATTATAAGTATGCTGGGTGGTAAGACACGTACTTGACTTAATTTAACCAGTGATTCCTCACGTTACTTGGAGTAAAAAAAATAGATGAAAATTTGGTCTCAGGTGACATTCCAACATAAAAAAGTAGGTATTGGACAAATAGGGCTGAGGTGAGGGGTTGGGCGGTTACTCGGCTGAGTGACCAGTATTAACTTGTGAAAGATTTTTTTTTTTTTCATGAAAAAAAAATCAAAAATTAAAGACATCAAAAAAGCCACCGGAGAACTAAACTTCATTCGTATTTTTACTACAAATAATGTCAGGAATCGCTGGTTTGATTAAGTCAAGTACGGAGTGCCTTAACACCTTGTATAAACACTCCAAATCATTCCTGTCTTCGTTTTTTTCCCTTTATTTCCTGGTGATATTTCGTCTTTGTATCTGAATAAATTTTTTGTCGACGTTGATATAAATACTTGATAGAATAATTTATTATAATATATGTACGGTTGCGTTTCTCATTACTTTGTATTCTGTGTTTTTGTAACAAATAAATTTTTATAAATTTCTACCAATATTTTTAAAACTGCATTAAACGAATACACTGCTTTTTCCATAACTCATTAACCATACAAATCCTTCTGATGATCGATTTTTATGATCTTTGATTTGTTTGATTTGTCTCAGCCTCAAATGGCAGAATAACTATTAAAACATCGGAAAAATAATAAAATTATAGAGAAAATTCATTTTCTCATATATTTTGTATTGAACGGCTTTTTTGATATCTCTAGAACGGATTGGCTGATTTCGATAAAATTTTTTATGTAAAACTTCTTTACGCACGCTTGACTTTGGGAGTAAGCTGGTGAATAGGCGAGGCGAATGGAAGTTGAGAGGGAGATATAAGTTATTGAAGATAGAAATAGAGTAGAGTTACGTTTCGTGTATTACTGTCGTGGCAAGAGAGAGAGGTGCGAGCAGACATTTTCTTTCGGTCTTTCTCTCATAGCCAGTTGCGTTTCGTATATCTAAGACACAGTGCAGGCCTATTTTCTGTATCACGCTGTAGGAGCAAGAGAGAGCAGCGCACGCGCACATTTTCTTTCTCTCTTCTTTTATAATTTAGTTAATTTTTACTTCATTCATATGGTCTAATTTTTTATTAGTCTCTGCCTTGAGAAGTTTCCTCGCGCATTGGAAAAGTAAGAAAATATTAATCGATATACAACGGCATCTCTGATACATGCCGGTTCCGTTAATGCCAGTATTCATTATCCTTTGACATTTATTTGCACTGTATTTTCATCGCCTACCATTGAGCGGTTCCATGACATTTCATCCTGCGACAATTCATCCGGCGACAGTTCATCCTGCGACATTTCATCCGGCTGACATTTCATCCTGCCGACATTTCATCCTACCGACAGTTCATCCGGCCGAAAACTCATCCGACGACAATTCATCCGGCCTGATCATTTAGAAGATTTTTTCTTCAAGTAAGTATGCAAAGAGGATACACGGCCGTACAACCAAAATCGATATACTTATATCTGAAGGCATCTTGAGCGGAAATCCGCTATAACCTAACCTAACCTAACCTAAACTAACAAATTAGCCAATTCACCCTAAAAAGATAGTGTTAATTTCAGATAAAAATATTATATTATATGCAAGTAGGAATCTTTCCGTTTTTTTTTGCTAAACCGACTGCACGTATAATTATTTCGTATTTTGTTATTCACACATGCTTCTTCGGAGAATCGAAATTATTGTTAGTAAAAATATTTTTACAGCGGATTTCCACTCAAGATGCCTTCAGATATAAGTATATCGATTTTGGTTGTACGGCCGTATATCCTCATTGCATACTTACTTGAAGAAAAAATCTTCTAAATGATCAGGCCGGATGAATTGTCGCCGGATGAATTATCGGCCGGATAAACTGTCGGCAGGATGAACTGTCGCCGGATGAACTGTCGCCGGATGAATTGTCGGCCGGATAAACTGTCGGCAGGATGAACTGTCGCCGGATGAACTGTCGCCGGATGAATTGTCGCCGGACGAATTGTCGGGTCACCCATTGAGCATAAATAAACTAAACCTCGCACCCATTGAGCTAGCTGTGCAGACAAGCTCCACGATTTATCATATTTTTTTCGAGTTTTCACCAATTTTCATTCAGTTTTCGCCCGTTTTTTAATTCCATTAAATTAATTCTCTTCAAACGATTTTGTTTTAATGCTAAAATTATCAGCCAAAAGTGATATCAAAGAGGTGAGTTCAGTTTGATGAAGTGCACATTGTGAAAGGTTATGTCGTTTGTTTCATTTCACACATTCGTATTCGAAAGAATTCTACCAGACCAAACAGATGACATTATATGTGCTGAGATTCCTGATCCCGAAACCGATCCAAAACTGAATGATTTTGCAATTACGAACTTGATTCAAGGAACGTGTGGCGCCATCAACCCCCAATCACCGTGCATGGTCGATGGCAAGTGTTCCAAGCATAATCCACGAAATTTGACGGTGGAGACCATCTCTGCCTTTGGCGTTCAAACTCTCAATACCAATGATGAAATCATGCACTATCAAATTGGTCGATATGTGAGCTGCAATGAGGTGATTTGGCGTATATTTTCATTCCCCATTAATGAAAATCATCCCATTGTTGAAAAAATTGGCAGTACATCCGGAGAATGATCAACGAGTTTATTTCAAAGGATCGAAGGTTGTTGTTCAACGTGATGAAATACCTCCAGCGACAACATTAACCAGTTTTTTCTCGATTTGCCAAAGCAATCCGTTTGCAGAACGTTGCTCTACTCTGAGATGCCAAGTTATTACACTTGGAAGGCTCCATCGAAGAAATGTCAACGTGGAAAGCAAGGCGATGTGGTTTACACAGTTCGTTGAGGAGTGACGAATGCTTCTACTTACGGTTATTGCTGCTGAATGTTCGTGGGATGACTTCATTTAAACTTCAATTCAAACTATCAATGGCGTAGTATGCCTAAAATTTCGTGCTGCATGTCAACAGCTCAATCTGATTGAATACGGTAAAACATGTGACATGAAAATCGCTGAAGCAATTTTTTCTGCCTCTCTAAGTCTGATACGCATATTAAATCATTTTGACATGCTTTCCATCGAATCCACGTGAACTGTGGAACGAGTAAAATGATGACATGTTAGAAGACATTTTATATTACGCTTTTACGCATTTTATAGACGCTTTAGTGATCATCAATTTGACGCTATCGCCTTATATATACGCAGAAAATATTGCATTTCGTTGCCCCAAACAAAATACCAGATCGAACGACTTATTTAGAATATCACACAGTAAACCCAAATACGCGCAAAACTCTGTGATAATACGTATCTGTGAAACTTACAATGCCTTACGAGATGTAGACATTTTCAACCATGACTTGAAATCATATAAAATGCAGCTTAATATATTAATAACTTAAAATACTTTTGTTTTTCTTTTTTGTGAAAATTTGTAATATTATTATCCGTAGTAAATAGTATAACTATGTTTGTTAATAACTTTACTTTTTTTCTTTATTACGTTTTATGTTTTTCTTTTTTATGTTTTTATGTTTTTCTTTTTTATTTTTTTATTTTTTTATGTTTTTACGTTTTTCTTTTTTATGTTTTTCTTTTTTATGTTTTTCCTTTTTATGTTTATTTATTTGTCACATAAGTGGAATAGGTAAAAAAACTATATCAAAATTTTAACTTAATGGAACTTAATTGGTCTACAACATATGAATGTTCTTTGTTATTTTATCATTTTGTATGACTGTTTGTTTCCTAAATAAATAAAAAAATAAAAATATCGAATTCGTGTCAGTTTGGAGAATTCTGATCTCGAGGTCAATGAGGAGATACATAAATGGCTTTGCTTTTGATTGAAGACAGGTCTAAACTCATGTGCGGCAGTTCGTCAGTCAAGATAGCAATGCTAACGCTAGATCGTGGAATGAACGACGCTTTCAATCGAGAATTGGAACTTGAACATGAATATGATCGAGATGCATTGAACCTTAAATCAGTTCGAACGAATGTACCACCTTTGAACCACCAACAGAAGGAAGTGTACAATACGTTAATGAAGGCAATTGATAATGAAAATGGTGGTTTATTTTTCCTCGATGCACCTAGTAATTAGGAACAGGGAAGACATTCCTCATGTCATTGATTTTGGTCACTGTTCGTGCGAGATCCAAAATTAGTTAAATTGCTGTAGCAGTTGCGTCTTCTAGGATACCGGTCACGTTGCTAGAAGGATGTCGAATGGCTTATTCAGCGTTGAGGTTGCCGTTAAACTTTCAAATAACTGATAAACCGACATGCAACATTGCGAAATACTCAGCAATGGCCAAAGTTTTGGTAGCAAATAAAATCATCATCTGGGATAAATGCGCAATGGCGCACAAGCGCGCATTGGAAGCACTCAATTGAATTATGAAAGATCTGCGGAATGACTCAAGATGTTTTGGAGGCGCAATGATTCTACTGCCAGCCAAACACTACCAGTCATTCCAAGATCGACCGCTGCCGGTGAAATAAACGCTTGCCTCAAATCATTGACTCTGTGGCGCTACGTGAAGCTCATCTGACGAGAACATATGTGAATTTGCTGACTATCGGTAATGGCCGTGTTCCCGTCGACGAATCGAACGGATTGATTTTGTTTACGTCGAACTTTTAAAATTTCATCTCAACGAAAGACGAGCTCAACAAAAAAGTGTTCACGAATATCATTGCTAACCACAAAAATCACAATTGATTGATTGATGAGGCGGTACGAAGTTTTCCGGGTCAGCTAGTATATATATCACCCTTCAGCCTCACAACCCCAACGGGGGTGCCACAGTCTCACTGGCTCGATGCGGTTGGTACTCAAGATCCTCCACATGGCAAGCCCAAATTAATATTTGCCAAATTAATATAAATATATATATTAATTTGGGCTTGCCATGTGGAGGATCTTGAGTACCAACCGCATCGAGCCAGTGAGACTGTGGCACCCCCGTTGGGGTTGTGAGGCTGAAGGGTGGGGAGGGATGAGGATGGGAAGGCGTAGGTACTGAAGTATCTTGGCTATTGAGATCTCGTCACCAAACACGACTAAAGCCATTTCAAGCATTCAATTATTAATAGTGGTCTTACAATACGGGGAGTTTTACTTACGATATGGAGAGTTTTACTTACGATACGGAGAGTTTTTTCCACCCTGATTTGGAGGGGAAGGATTGAACATGGTCATGTTGCAGGAGGGAAGAAACACAGAGGCCGAATAAGCCTGGCTGTTGAACTCAAGAACGAGTCATAGAAAATAACCATTCTCATATGTGTCAAATATAATCTGTGGGGCGCGCGTTTACTATTTTTAAAAGTATGTTTATTTTATTTTATGTATATATTTTTATGACTTGTTTCCCGACAACGCACTGATGCCGAAAAGATCAACAACGACCATCTCTCGTTGAAATACACTGACCGCCCGTATCTGCACAGAGTTGGGGATTTTTCAAGTATTTTAGGGGCTCCAGACCAGAGGTAACTGCCGAATTCAACCATGGGGTGCCCTTTTTTTACACTCCACACAGCCTTGACGGCTTTTGTGGTCGAAGGGTACGGCTCACCACCAGCAAAGCGGAAGTCACGGGTTCAAATCCCGGAGAGCGCAAGAAATTTTTATTTGTTTAATTAGTGTTATTTCACAACGTATTCATTGGTCGGTGGCTGAGTTGGCATCGCGACTGAGTCCCGCCCGGGCGTCGCTTGTTCGATTCCTCGGCTGGCTAAGTTTTCCAATACAACACAAGCAACATTTTCCGCTTACTCTGGTGGTAATATATAGAAAATTTTCAAATGTTGTCAATATTCGTCTTTCTAAAAAAAAGAAAAAACGAAAAAAGAGTAAAATTTTCATGTAAAAGCGGTAAATACTTTCAATCTCGCCGTGGTGAAAGACCAATCAGGATAAAAAAAGTTGCTTGAAATGGCTTTAGCCGTGTTTGGTAACGAGATCTGAACAACCACCTTCCTCTTCCCCAAATCCTTCCCCTCCCCACTACCTTCAGCCTCAGAATATGGGAATCCCGTATTCTCACTGGCTCCAGTCGATTGGGAGCAACTGGGGCTCTTGTATATTTGTACTCTTGTTTATCTTCGGTATTCACAAAAAAAACTACTGTGTCCATCAAGAAAATAATTGGCAATATACCGAGAGAATCCTGCTAGTCTCTCCCGATCCGGCCCGCCGCGCAAAGTTCCGCATGATCTGTAGCTATTCGAAAACGTAAAAATAAATTAAATTGGGGTTCACTTATTGGCTTGCTAAAATGGCCGGAAGTTTTGAAAAAAATTGATTTCGTGATTTGGGGATCCATATTTTATATTTTGTGGCAAACAATTTTTTTTTTCCATAACTGCAACACAAAGAACGCAATTTTTTTTTTTAAAACATATGTTAAAAATATGAAAGGGGAAAATAACATTTTTTTCTGGATAAAATCCGACTCCATAAACTTGATTTTTTTCCTTTGTTTCGGCTGTACGCAGTTTTTAATAACAATCTAACGTTGAAATGCTAAATTATATTAAAAAAAAATTACCATTATTTAAAAACACATGTTTTAGGTTTTTTTTATGATTTTCAATGGATTTTAGCAAGCTAATAATCATTTTTAATTTTTTTTAATTCAGTTCCCATTTTCTTTGTAAGACGCAAGTTTTGAGATATCAGGCGTTTCTGAATTCAAAAGTTGAAATAATTGACACACCCATGAACCCGGCTGAGTCACCAGTAGTGCGTCTCTTGGGGTGACTTACCATATCCACCTTCCAAATTGCAAATTTGTAGAGAATCAACATTAAAGTGTCTACTATTAAAATATCTGCGGGCTTTGTACAGAATACAGTACACACGTGTTCCGCACGTCCAGCTTCCGAGAGGCTAACTTGACTCTGGCTTCGTTGGAGCCTCCGTGCCTGAGCTGGTCACTTAGAGTTACACCAAGCATTTCAATAGAAAACAAGTTGACTGTTAAGAACAATGGATTCTATATACTGTACTGCGTGTAGCTGTTCATGTATTTCTTGCCTAAGGAATATCGATAAATATTATGATAACTCAGTTAATATTGCTCAGTCATTTCATTCGGCCTCTGTGTTTCCTCCTTCCTCCTGTAACATGGGTCTTAAGACTCAAGTTCAATCCTTCTTCTCAAAATCAGAGTGGAAAATACCGTATCGCCCTGGTGTAAGACAACCATTTAGAATTGAAACATTGCTTGAAATGGTTTTAGTCATATTTGGTCACTAGATCTAAATAGCCAATACTTCCCCACCTACGGCTTCCCATCTTCATCCCCTCCCCTCTTACCTTCAGCCTCACAAAATACCCGAACGGGTATCCCACAGTCTCACTGACTCCATGCGGTTGGGAGCACAGCATCCTTCATACGGCAAAGCAAAATTTATTGATACAGGCTTTGAGGAAAATTATTTTCCTCAGGGCCTCCTCTGCATGGTTAATTAGTTAATGTAAAAAAGGCAGTGTGTTCGTTTAATGCAGTTTTAAAAACAATTTTATTTGCTACGAAATCACAGAATATCACAGTAAAGAAATACGCAACCGTACATATAATACATAAATTATTATGTCAATTATTTAACATCGACAAAAAAATTATTCAGATACAAAGAAGAAATATCACCAGAAAATAAGTTGAAAACAAAGTTGACAGAAATTATTTAGAGTGTTTATACAACGTGTTAAGGTAATTCGTACTTGACTTACTCTAATCAGCGATTCCTGATAGTATTTGGAGTAACAAAAGTAATGAATCTTTTTTTAAATTTTTCTAATTTTTTTCTTCATATAAAAAAGAAGTCTTTCACAACAACCCAACCCCTCATCTCGACCCTATCTGGCCAATTCCCGATGCATCATTTACATTTTTTACTTCAAATAACGTGAGGAATCACTGGTTAAAGTAAGTCAAGTAATTCGGTTACAAAGATATTATCTGTGGTCGGTTACCACCCAGTCAGCATACTTAATATACTCATAAATCCTTTTTTCTTGGAGTTTGACTTTTGTAGCTCTCTTTTTCGGTTGAAAGCCTCGTGCAATAGCAATTCAGATGGAGAACAAGTGCACTGAAGAATTGGCTGTTCTGTAGAAGGTCTCGCTCCTGTCGTCTTATTTTGAGTTGTTGGTTTTCTGGTTGTTACAATGTTGCCACTTCGATTTGAGCTTATTGTTTGTTTTGTGTTATTAGCCAGGCATATTTCGCACACTGAGTATTGGCGTTTTGTTGCAGATTTGACGCTTCGTGTGGTGCTCTTCTTTCTGGATTTCCTTATGTGTGCATTCCTTCGCACGTGCCTCATTTCCATAAATTGTGGACGGTGTTGTGGACTGCCTTCACTCACGTGTCGCCTAGATCTTTGTGACCTGCATTCACATCTCTTCAGTCTTTCCTGCGAAATTCTTAAATGATTAGCTGAAGTTGTTTGTCCTTGACTGTTTGAAGGTCCTGACAAATCATTTAAAGTGGAAAAAGTCCTAACGTCTTGATGGATAGTTGTTTTATTAATTGGTTCGGGTGGCACATCCGCCCCGTCTACTTGGTATGGTCGAGATTCTTTGTCCATGGGTTCAGGAGATTGTGCTACTACTGTACACGAATATTTCGTTCGGATGATGCTTTTATATTACTATCTGATTTTTTTGAAATGGAAGTATAGCCTATATATTCCAAAGACGCTTGAAAGGAACTTGTGCGTTGAATTTTTTGGATGTACTTCTTTTTCATCGAATGACGTTGTTGAATTTGACATTATAAAACCAGAAATTTAAAAACGTTTCTGTCTATTCCAAAAGTATGCAAAACATTACTGGAAAAGCTACAATTTGTTTTCGTTTTGTTCTATCTATTCAAATTTGTTTCGATCGCGTTGGATTCTAAAATGTTTAGATAGGTGCCTTATAGTCGTTAGGTAGGTTACGGTACTTAGTTTTGTTATAACATTGCAATTTTTTTATAAAAAAATTTATTCTAAAAAAAATAAAATTTTATTCTCATTTATTTAACTAAAAATAACTGAACTAAATATGTTTTTAATTACATGACATCAAATCACAATATTCACATACATTATTAAGTTGTCGATTATGAATAAAAACTTAGACTTTTTGTTGTTGTAAAACTTATAAATTGGGATGAAAAGGAAATGACGCATACAGCACTTGCGAAGCATAAAACTCCTAGCAAGGCTCCTATTGGTTGAGATAAAAAACGGAAATGGCGCCAGTTCTTCGGTCATTGGCTGCTTTGATTATGCCTCATTTTACAAGGCTCCTTGGTTGAGATTGTTTTGGTAAAGTTTTTTTTCATTTTTAATGTGGTCTGGAAGGCAATCAACAAAATATAATTTACAGTCAAAATTATAATGAACGTTTTTAGTTCCAATTCAAGGTTCGTAGAAAATGTATAAAATAAGGTTAGCTAGTATAGTTTGGCAAGAAAGTGTAAAAATTTATTAATTTGGAACTAATTTTTTTCTTTACTATGGTAACACCAAAATACTCGCTTTGTCAAATATTGTCAATGAGTTTTCGTATGGCTCTTGGCTTTACTGACTTAAATCGTGTAGAACACACTGAAGGTCGCTCTTTTAATAATTATTTTTTCATGGTTTGCCTGTGCATTGTTTAAATTGAATAAAAATGAACACACCAATACGTAGTGGTGCAAGAGAAGTTATATATTGCGTTTTTCAACGCTGCCTAGAAGATTATCGCGCGAAGAAGCTCCTATGTAATTTGGAAGATGTTTACAAACGAACTACTGACATTACTGGTACGTACGTACGTACGTATAGTTTTTTAATGAATTTCATTAGTATTACAAGATTTATGCCAATTTTCGAGGGATTATAACCATTACAACCTGCTTTGAGGTTATGCTTAAAAATCCGAATTTGACACTTCTATTTGACAGTTCATACAAGGCCACAAGAAAAAGGGAATAACTCAATTAACAAAAAAAATAATAATAATATGCTACTTCCTTAAACTCATAGAAAAGTTACCTTTTTCTTAATTTTCTCTTTGTTTCTTTCTAAATGAATATTATCTAGTGTTTTTTTTAACTCCCTTCTATAGAATAATAATTTTAATGATGTTTTCCACACACAGGTAAATCTGAATAAACGATAAGATGAATCGTAAAGAAAGGGGAAAAGACAGATCGAAAATTTGAAACTCCGGGAAAACGGAAAATAGCATAATAATATGTAATAGCATAAAAGTACTGATGATTGGAAAAATTGTTGCAAACACGTGATGAAAATTGAGGCAGAATATTATGCACGAGGCAGTACTATATATGTTGATATCGATGAACTGATAATAAGTTTAGATGAAGATGAATTATACGGAAGAAGAAGAATCACATGAGGACGAAGACAATAATGTCGGGTGTTGAATTAATAGACTCAAAATTTTAAGTAGATAGCTCAGTAATATAGATGTTTTCAATTAAACACACACGTCACTAAACTCGTAGGTAAATAACAGAAATGATCTACACACGATTATCACTTGTTGAAATTTGTAACTGCACTGAATTTTATGATATATTTTTTGGTCAAAGGTTGTGGGTAGGAACAGGGAGAGATAATCCCTAACATATCATGTACCTACTTATGCATTGGCTCTATAATAAGTCTATATGTGCATGTGTGTGTGTATAGTGTTCACACGTATGCATATAAAATGTATGTAAAATGTGTATATACATCTTGTATTATTTGAAATGATTAACTTGTGAAATAACGCAAATCAATCAAATAAAAAAATTCTTGCGCATGCCGAAATTTGAACCAGTGACCTTCGGACTGCTTGTCGAGAGCATCACCACTTGACCATTGAGGTGGTCGATTTTTTTATTCATGTTTACATGTCCATTGATACACGGTAGGTACATCTTTATAGTATTTACCTATTTTTTACCTTTTTCTTTTAATAAATTTTTCCCCCTTTTCCGTATTTTTACCTAGAAAAGAAGGCTTTATGTAAAATATCTAATTTTTATTAACAATTTTAAATTTTAGAAAATAAGTTTTTAAAAAAAAATAACAATACCCACTCGCGGGCTTTGCCTGTATGAGATGTTTTTGCACTAACTTAAGTTTTCTTATATTTTTGTTTGTTCATTTTATATACTAGCGAGTTCCCGGCAGGCGTTGAAATTCCAGTTAAATATTTTTCCATGCGGCCCTCCCACCTGCTCCCCCTCGAATCCTTTCTTCCCGAATTTTTCTGCCCCTTCCTTCCTTCCCTGCCGTTAAAACTACATGAAATACACTCATTTTTAAACAACCCGCAAAATTTGGGTAAAAAAAATCATAACGCCAGATCTCACCAGTATATACTATATAGAAACCTTCGAGGGCATTCAACAATTCACCAAAGTTTCATTGCGGTCGGATGAATAGTATGCGAAATAACTTCATAACGCCGGAACTTACTATTATTTATAGAAACAAATTGCGGGCATGCGCACATAAAATCATCAATTTTTTATCGTATTCGGATGAATGGTTTAGGAAAGCATTAGGGACAAACAAAGAAACATTAATTTTTATTTATTAAGAAGATTACATTGTATTTTATAACTACACCAATATAACGAAAATTTTCTATAAATAAAATAAAACTAGTAAAGATGCACAGCCAGAAAACTTTATTATCTCAGAGTAAAAAGTAATAAATAATTTTATGGGAAAATAGTTTTATTAAATACATAGGTAAGTCTATATCTAATTTGAAACCAATTTTGTTTTAAATTATCGATCCATTGAATGATATTTTTCGCTTAGAATGCTAATACAACAAGCGTACAAGTCATCAAACGTCAAGAAAATTGCCAGGAAATGAGTCTCCAATAGATGGGAAATTACTTCCAAAGAAATAGCGAATACTTGTTAAGCACCAAGGAGCAACTAAAAATAATGTTATATTTTTGGAAGTCACATTATTATGAAAATGTATCAAATTACTATGTCAAGTATAATAATGAATGTTTGGCTTTTCCGGAAACCATAGAACATATTATATCGGGATTTTCTGTATTAGCGCCGTCAGAGTATACATTTAGGCACAATCAGGTTTTAAAAATAATTCACCAAAAGTTTAGTAATTTAACATAACTTGATTGACTGCCGTAATATAGTACCATATTATGATTACAAACCAAATTCATTTTTAGAAAATGAATTTTTAAAAATATATTATGATAAACTATACTAACAGACAGAACAATTAGTCATAATAGACCTGATATAGTTTTACATGACGATATTAAAAAAAAACCTATTTCATTGATGTCGCTACTCCAAATTCCTGTAGATAATATTCGAAAAAATAAGAAAGTATACAGACTTAAGAAATGAGATTAAAAGAATTTGGCATTCTCAGACTATAAAAATATTACCATTTGTTATTTGGGCTACTGGCATTATACCTAGCTCTCTCATTTAAAGTTTAGGCTTATTAGATTTGTCAAGGAATTTATATACGTTACGTTAACAGCCCTTGCAGTCGAAGTAGTGATGATGAACAATTTCTTCCAGAGGCCCGACAAGGTGTCCTCAACAGCATCTCTCTTATAGCTCCCGCTCTTAACGAGTCCGTCGCTATCCGCAAACTTCCAGCCAGGTGCCAGGAAAAGATGAAGCTCTCAAAAATCAGCAGCAGCAGGGTCCTGATGTGGGTGGGTAGAAAAACAGCCCTTTATAAAAACGTGCGCGTATACCGGTCGCATAGGAAAAGTTCCGTTTTTCGAAACGGCTCAACAGCCTCCACATGCCGACAATCACAGCGGCAGCCACAGTCAATCCGACATGGTTGGAGTTAGGACCACAACAATTTACAGGCCTCCAAGCCCGAAACGACCGGATGAATTCATCATTTCACTGCCACTTTATTTCTAAAAACAACACCCGCGACTTATCACCGGTCTTTCCTCGCCAACTCCAGAAAACTTCGAGCAACCCGCTCTGTAAAATTACGTCTCCCGCCATCTTGCTTTCTTCCCCCCTCCTTTTTTTTCCTGCCCGCTCGAGTTGGCCACCTACCGACACTCAAGTGTCAAACTTAAGGGAAATAAAAAAATAAAAAGAAAAAACAGTACCTACTCGCCTTGGTTTAAAACGTTATAAATTAATACGTTACATTGTGTTTATTTAATTTTCTAATTTTTTTAATTTTCTCTTCAAATCTCTTGTTTGTTACGCTTAAAAACAATACAATCGCAAACCAACACGCAAAAAAGTATAACCATCGGATAAAGAGTCCGCGAATTACTCTGTGAGAATGTTATTCGTCTAAAACTTGGTAATTTAGATTATTTAATTTGATTTCTGACAGCAGCGACAGCAAAGTGAGTTTGGAAATAAATACATCGGCCTAGCGGACCGTTATAGCGGACCGAATAAAATAAGTGTATGTTTTAAATCCTTGTAAAGTGACAATAGACCAATTGCATAAAAATTTTTTTTTTAAATTTCCGGTGTAGGTAAATATTCTAAGACATTCTGTATTTTTTTTTATGGTATTTTTGAAACCCTGGCGATTTTTTGAAAATTTCAATCCGAAAAATCAGACCATTTTTTATAAACCGGAAAGACGGGACGTAATTTTATGGGTGCGAAAAAACGATAATTACATAGCCGAAAATCATTTTTAAAAAAATAACGTTTTTCACACGAATAGCAAAAAATTGTTCGGGTTCTCTTCGTAACATCTGTAAAAACACCGCCATCTTTATCAAAAAATCAAACTTAAGGATAAGTTCGAATAGAACAAACAATAAATCTAGTGAACGTTAAACGCAGATTCAAAAATTCGCCGGAAATAAAAAAGTGTTGCAGCAATTTTATAAAACACAAACAAAATGGACATAAAAATGGAATTATTTTTATTCAAACTTGACGAGAAATTAGAGAAACAAGCCGAAATAATAACTCGTTCGGTAACCAAAAATGTGATGGAAGCGCTATACGAGAAGATGAAAACAATTATTGAGGAAAACAATATCCTTAAAAATAAAGTATCAGAACTAGAACAAAAACTTAGAGTAGTAGACAGAGAAAAACGTAAAAATAACCTAGTGTTCTTTGGAATAGAAGAGAAAGGCAAATCTGAAGGAGACGTATATAGTAGACTGTATTTAAGACCTCATATTAGACGTGGGAGTACACTTGGACAGCCAAGAAATTAGCAACGTGAATAGAATAGGTAAACAAAACGAAATTAAGAATCGTCCGGTTGTAGCCTCTATCACGACCCAATGGAAAAAACACCTTATACTCAAGATCAAGACAAACCTCCCGCCAGGTATTAATGTGAAAGAAGATTACTCGAAGGAAATCCTGGAAAAACAGAAACAGCTCCCACCTCAACTAGAAAATGAAAAAAAGAAGGGAAACATTGCTCATATAAGATATGACAAACTGATAGTGTTAAAACCGAAGGACAACATTAGCGAAAAAAAAGAGGAACTTCGGATTCTCCGAAGTCATCAGCACAAAAGAAAGCAAATAAAAACAAAAAATTGAGCTATCCCTCCCAATCTCTACCCAAAACTTGCACGAAAGATATCACCAGACCTAACATACTGAGCTATCTCAACCAAATACATGCTTTACAAAAATTAATAATTTCCTCGGAAAGTCAGAAACGAACAATACTAATTACCAACGAGAATTAACAATCAAAATCTATTAACAAAAAGTCTCCCAATTCGGCTGGTCCCCGCGGGAGATATAGACCACCACCCTCTAACAACAAGAAAAAACAAAACACTCAATATTGCAACCTTAAATACGAGAGCCCTTTGAACCGAAGAAAGAAAGAAAAAAGAATAAAGAAAAAACTACATGAGCTTCAAAAAGCTCTCGAAGAAATTATGTAAGAGGGAGGCCTATGCCCAGAGGCAAACTGAGCTTCGAAATATTATAAACAAGAACATGTCTAGATTGTCTAGTATTCATACATACTAGAAGTTCAAAATAAAAAGGCTTATTTTTATTATATAATTACACAAATTGAGAATTTTTCGTTAACCATACTCGGCACATGCCCATGTGTACAATGTAATGGATGTATTACGAATATGTTTCAGTGCAAAATCTTTTTTTTTTGTGATTTTGAAAAATATAATTAGTTGCATATATTTGGTAGATAGGGATGAACTAATATGGCTGGTTAAAGCACAATTTATTATATTTCCATCTTCCTGGAGGTTGTCGTGTTATTAAGTTATCTATTTTCGTTCTGACGCTGAATGCAATTAGCTGGAGCAGATGTTCCCTATTAGATTTTCATGAGTACCCCTTCGAGAAAGAACTCAAACTCGCATACCTCATGTAACCAAAATTATAGTTATATATTTTTTTATTATTTTTGCGACATATTAACTTTATAATCATTATTTATATATTAGTATTAATAGGCTTGCGTCTGCGTGGTTGAATTTTAGAACCCGGCTTCGAGTGCATATCTGGCGCCACGCCGTACGCGCCGCGCCACAAATAACATCTTTGTACGTGGAATTTCAAACAAAGCTACCGTTGCAATTCGATTTCGAGTTCAAGAATTCGTCACAAGATGCCGCCACGTCAGCAGGTCGGATTGGAACCTGTCCCCCATAACTGCTAAGAATTTGTGAATATGTAGTATCTCTTCGGATATGGAAAAATTGGCGGTAATACATAGCTGTATCAAGCGGCTATTTTATCCCGGTGATTAGCTATACTGGATGGCAGTGGATCCAAGGAACGTTCTTTTTTTAGAACCAGTTCCTATTGGTTTACAAAATCGTCACCGCAGCAAAAAGCACCCGCAGGGCTTAGCAGCAAAAACCTTCGTTGCTAATCATTATAAATGGCATAACAATTCTCATAGTAATGAAAATCACATATTTTTTCTTAAGTTTAACGACACGAATGTATATGACAATGTGTCTCTCTTAAAAATCAGGTTAGCGATTTAATTTTTTGCATGAGCATACGCATTCAAACAATCTCAAACCTGGTAGTACGCGGACCACTAATTGGGAACCATAGAGGAAGGAAAAGGAGATTGGAAAGGGAAAAGAGAATAGGTATTCGTCTATTCAGATCGTTGGCAATCTATCCGTGAGGATGTCGCGTCGGATATGAGTCGAAGCGTTTGAATGTGTTGTTTTTGAAGTGAAAACTTCTTTAGCACCGTTGCGATTTGAAAGTCGATGAAACGGAAGCGATAGATACTAAAAAAGACAAACAAAACCATCTATAGGATTTAGCCTGCGTGAGAATGAGATAGCAATAAAATATTTATTTATTTTTCAAGTACTCGGTTCCAATATAATACGATAAATCCACGGTCCCACGTAAGTCTCCTTTGGTGTTGTGGTATAAAACGCCTGACGAATTTTAGCGGTCAGACATTCAGCGGACCAAAGATCGAATCCTACGAAATACATACATATTTTTGTTAAATCAATATTTAATCTTCAAACCTCTCCCAGGCAAAGAAAACACAAAGGTAGCGATATCTAGCGATTCCGAAGAAGAAAACTCAAATACATACTAATAAGATGACCAAATATATAGGAAAAGGTGCTCTGGAAATCGACGAAAAAAAATATGGAAAAAAATCATCCTTCACATTGATCGAGTTAAAGTCGAGTGCAGTTCACACGCGGTAGAAATGAAACCTTCACCTAAACAATCTCAACCAATAGGAGCCTTGAAAAGTGAAGTCATAATCAAAGCGGCCAATGCGGTAAGGTTTTATTCTATCTCATTCGATCGCTGGCTAAATCCTATAGATGTATGAGTTTTCTCTTTTTAGTGTCGTTTCCGTTTCATCGTGTTTCAAATCACAACTATGCTAAAGAAGTTTCACTTCAAACGTGCTTCGTAGACTCCCCACTCTTGTCTACTTTATTTTTTTTAGGTTTCTCGTCTACCGCATGTAACGCTAAGTTTACACGAAGCCAGTGCTCTGCTGCCAGTCCTACAGACAAGCCAGTGCTGGCCCGGCCCGTGTTGTTTAGACGAGGCCAGCCATTTCTGGACTTTTCTTGTGGTGAGCACACGTTCGAAACAAAAATGAATTCGAGACAAATCCGGCTGTTGAAGAAAAAATGTTTAAAAAATATCTCTGCACTATTATTAGAAGAAATAATTAATATAATAGAGGAATAAAAGACAAAAAGACTTTGGACAAGAAAATGGATAATCGATAGAACCAGTACTGGAGACTCTGCTTTGTTGCTACAACAACTAACATTAGAAGATCCTTCTGAGTACAGGTTGGCCTTGCGAGTTACGACTGAAAACTTCGACGAGTTACTTTTACTTATAGAAGACTCAATTCAGCGTCAAGACACTCTGATGAGAGAAGTTTCATCTTCAGTAAATTTTCTCGTCATTTTAAAAGAAAGAAAATCTCAACAAACGAAAACGTCGAATACGCGCCAGTGACTGGCGCGATGCGTCTTCACGTGTTGCAACGCTGGCACGGGGGCTGCGGGGCACGCTGGCGGAGGTCACTTGAAAAATAGACGCGCGCTCTATTTTAGCCAGTGCTGGCAGCCAGCGCTGGCTTGGCTTGAAAAACTGTTTATACGAGGCCAATAACAAGCCAGCGCTGGCCTCGTGTAAACCATACATAAATTGCAATATAAAAAAAATATTATTTTTCAAATTTACAAAAATCCATTCATTTTTAATTTTTTTTTATTCCAGCTAAAAGAAAATTACATTTTCACTCATTTAACTAGAAATAATTATACACATTAAGATAAAATAAATATTTCAATTCAGCGCTATTCTATTTCATTTTTTTGATAAATTTGATAAGAATAAATATAAATATATATTCTTTTCAAATTTATCAAAAAAATTAAATAGAATAGCGCTGAATTGAAATATTTATTTTATCTTAATGTGTATAATTATTTCTAGTTAAATGGGTGAAAATGTACCATGTCGAATGAACCAGCTTCTTAATGATTTCTGTGTTTGTGTGTACGAGATTATTTTGTATTTTGTATATAAGGAGACATGTATTGTATTCATATAGCTTTCTTAATGTTAATGTTTTTTTTGTTTTTTTATGTTTTCATAAAACTAACAAAAAATCGACCCGTAAAAAAAAAGCTTGTTTTTACTATTGTCCTACACATAGAACGACACGACGCGACCTAGTGGAGCCATCATATCGTCAAATGTTCTTTTAATTGTGTCCGCGTGTGTTTCAACTCGGTTGGATGTCGGGAAGTTTTTACTTCCAAGGTTATATATTTTTTTGGTTTGACTAAGGATTGAACCTTCCTTCCCGGGACTGGCTCTTAACTGCAGTGAACTTATTTCTTTCATTTTTTTTGCTTTGACTGCTAATTAAATGCTGTAAATTTTTTAATATATTGTCATCCGATTTCAGAAAAATGAGTGTGTGCGTGCGTACCACCAAGTTAATAGAATTCATTATCAATGACAACTAGTCAATTTGCCGAGTTTAAGCTCCATCGAATGTCGGGAGGTGGGTTAATTTATACTTCCACATTTTGCTTTATTTATTCATGAAAACAAATTCGAAATTAAAAAAAGATGTGGGTATTTAACAATATTACGTGTTATATTGGATTTAGAATCAACGTAATGGTTTTCGAGAATATTTTAGAATACTACAAAGAATAATGGTTTGACTCGTATCTACACAAAAAAATACTTCTAATTTTTTTAAATGTTGTTAGTGAAACATCTCATAGAGGTTTTAATAAATACGAATGTTGGCGAGACACTTCTAGGAAGAATGAAGTGCACTTATCGTTTCGAAATGTGTTTCTGATCATTACTTAAACGTCTGCGGGAAATTCCTGGCAAACTCGATGATACGTGACATGCTGTGAGGTAGAAGGGGGTTGGAAGAGGGTGGATGTGGGGAGAGGAAGATGGGAAAGTTGGGATCTACTTAGAAGGGTTCCATGACAGTTGGTGCGGCGACAGTTGGTCCGGCGACACCTGTTGCGGCGACAGTTGGTCCGGCGACAGTTGGTGCGGCGAAAATTGGTCCGGCGACGGTTGGTGCGGCAACAGTTGGTCCGGTAACAGTTGTGCGGCGACAGTTGTTGCGGCGACAGTTAGTACGGCCGACTGTTTATCCGGCCGACAGTTGGTGCGGCCGACAATTGATCCTTCCGATAGTTGGTACGGCCGAAAGTTTAGAAGATGTTTTCTTCAAGTAAGTATGCAAAGAGGATATACGGCCGTACAACCAAAGTCGATATACTTATATCTGAAGGCATCTTAAGTAAAAATCCGCTGTAAAAATATTTTTACTAATAATTTCGACTCTCCGAAGAAGCGGCAATAACAAAATACGACATACTTATACGTGTAATCGGCTTAACAAAAAACATATAAAATAAATTTTTATTTGAATATAACACAAGAGCACCAACTGCTCCAAACCGTCTCGATCCAGTGAGACTATGGCAACCTCAATTTTGTTATGGTGTGATGCTGAAGGTAGTGGAGAGGGGAAGGAGATGTTGAAAATGTACCTGGCTATTCATATCTAGGCACAAAACATGGCTAAAGCCATTTCAAGTGACGTTTCAATTCTGAATGAATACTAACGAATAGCAAAATACGACATACTTATAGATATGTGTTATATCTACTTAATATTTAGGAGGAGGATATGCTTACCGCCGCCCAGGGAATCATTTATTGAATAACCAACACGATTGTATAGCCGTATATCCTTTGTGCATGCTTACTTGAAGAAAACATCTTCTTAACTTTTTGCCGGACCAACTGTCGGAAGGATCAATTCTCGGCCGGACCGACTGTCGCCGGATCAACTGTCGCCGGACAAATTGTCGGGTCGCCACTTGAGTGAATTTGTCCTAATTATCTGGAACACTGAAATATTTGGTGTCATTATTTTCTTGCTATGTATTTGATATTATTTGAAATGCGAAATTTAGTTATTTAATCACAGCAGCTTTTATGAAGCCTCAAGGTTGCCTGGCGTAGTTGGATGTGTATTTTAAGGAGCCACGGGAGCCACGTGCACTATCTTTGTTAGAAAGGCAAGAATAAACAATAACGGCGACAATACTATATTTCTCAAAGTGGTCAGCGTAGTTACCGGGTGTCGGAAAATGTACACCATTATTAAATTGTAATTTTTTTTCATGGTCGTAGCTTTGTTTTTATTTGAATATCGCACAAGAGTTCCAACTGCTCCCGTGAGAAGTTAGACTATGGCATCCCCAATTGAGGTATGTTGTGAGGCTGAGAGTGTTGCGAACGGAATGGAGTGGGGAAGAGGAAGGTGAGGAAGTACATGTCTAATCAAATCTGGTCATCAAACTTGACTAAAGCCATTTTAAGCAACGTTTCAATTCTAATTGGTGGTCAGTACTGAGAGAATCTTCCAGTCTGAAATGAATTACAACCCCGCAAGTATTATGATAAATGAAAAAATTTTAACAAAACAAAAAAAGATTTAAAAAAATGCACTAAAAAGTAAAAAAATAATTTCGAACGATTGTTATTTTTGGAGTCAGTGTCGCGCGCACTGATCTCTCTTGCTCCTACAGTGCGATACAGACAATAGGCCTGCACTGTGTCTTAGATATACGAAACGTAACTGACTATGAGTGAAAGAGAGAAAGAAAATGTGTGCTCGCACTTCTCTCTTGCCCCTGCAGTAATATACGAAGCGTTCGCCTCACTTTTTCTAAAGCTCTCGTCACGCATTCACCAGCTTACTCCCCAAGTCAAGCGTGCGTAAAGTAGTTTTACTTATAAAATAAGAAAAACACATTTTTAATCAATCTTTTTTTAATAAATGTGGTTATATTGTTTAACATGTTTGGCGTATGTTTTCGCACAACGTGTACAGAATGTCCCTGTGTTATCGGGGACCAAAATATACAATGTATAGTCTCAGGCGCAATTAGTTTTCATGCAAACTGAAGCCTTTAGTGAACTGTTACACGTGTACTCGAGAAACCCGTGTACAGATTGAATCATTTCATGTTGTCTATGTAAATATATGAGCTACTGATCGCTGCACTACCTTTTAATTGGCTTTAAAATAAAATGTTTAAAATAGATATTTCTACAGCGCGTTCGGAGATGCAACAGATGATTTATTAATTTATTTATATACTTGCTGACCCGGCGAACTTCGTTCCGCCTCAGAATCAATAACTGGTGTTTTAAATAATTAGCTGAATTAAATTCAGTTTCTTTATTAAGTTAAAAATTAGATAATGAAGCAATTATCGATGCAAACTGTCCGTGTTTTGTTTTTGTCAGTATCAGAGATGGCGTTGTGTACGGATTTGTATTTTTTGTGATTTTATTACTTTTTCACTTACTTACGGGAATAACGTTCCATTTTATTTATACGTGTGTTGGAAATTTATTATAATTATTGTATTTTTCCTTTGGAGGGGTGCAGATATACCTTCACCGTTTGTCTAATTTTCGACTATTGACATTTAGTATGCACGAAAGAGGGGCAGCATTACATGTTTAAGAACAAAAGCAAAACAATCATTGCCTTGGCATTAGACGTTTTTGAATTTATAGATTACACTCACTATTCCTGTAGCTCTTTCAATTGATAATTTGTTCTATACAAAATGTACGAGGAAAAGAATTTTCTTCATCATTTTTTTTCGTGCATTTTTCCGATGTTTTGAAAGATATTCTACTATTCGGGGCGGAGAAAAATCCAACAAATCAAAGTGCAAAAAATTGGTCCAGCCGTTCTTGAGTTATAAATGGTGTAACTAACTAACCCGACTTTGTTTTATATATTAAGATTGTTATCAAGTTTAATAATAAATTTAATATACAGGGTGTTAATGGACGTACTTGACATACTTAACCAGTGATTCTTGACATTATCGGGATTAAAAAATATACATGAAATTTCGGTCTCTGATGACTTTTATGATGTTTTTTAAAAAAAAAAATATTTCGACTTAACTAACTAACTAACTAACCATCACGCCGTTTCCCCGCAGGGGTAGGCAGAGAGGACGGACCGCCAAACAACTCGGTTTTGGCACACACTCCTTGCCTCGTTCACATTCACACACCGTCTCATACATGCTCTTCTATTATTCTGACTCTTGACATGGCCCGACTTAAGTATCTGATTCACTTGGTCGTGCCATGTCTTTCTCGGGCGTCCCCGACTTCTTCTATTCTTCATATATTCTCCTTACACTCCTTTCCTCGTTCATTCTCTCTACATGCCTGAACCATCGGAGCGTTCCTTTCTTGATCTTACTCATTACGCTTACATCAGCCTTGCATTCTTTGCGGATCTCCGCCTTTCTCACACTATCATACATGGTTTTACCACACATTCGCCTCAGGGATCTCATTTCTACAGCATTCAGTCTACTTTCATCCTTCCTCTGCCAGTTCCATGCCTCACTGCCATATATCAGGGTAGGTACCAGTACTCCATTATGGACGACTAGTTTCGCGTCTTTGGACAGTTTTTTGTTGGTACCAACGGCGTTCAGTCCTCCATTAATAGAGTTACCTGCATTCACCCTTCTTTCAATATCTCTTTCAGCCTTCCCATCTCTCGTAAACATACTTCCCAAATAAACAAACTCATTTCGACTTAATCATAACAAATCAGCATGTATTGGACAGTTGGGGTCGGGTTTACGCGGCTACTCGGCTAACCATTGATAACATGTTGAAGATTTTTTTTCTATAATTTTGAAAAAAAAAATTAAAAAAGAAAAGGTAATCGAAAATATGTATCACAGGAGGAAAAAATTTCATGTATATTTTTTTACACGGAATAAAGTCAGAAAGCACTGATAAGTAAGTCAAGTATGTACGGAATATAATATTGCATTTTTATAATTTTTTTTTGTTTACTTAAATACCTTTGTACCTAAAAATCCAAACAATTATTAATTATTATTCTATTGAATTTATAGATAAATCATAAAATGCCGCACTTGTCGTTATTTTTTTATTAAAAATTAATATAATAATATTTAAAATTAACTTTATCATCCACAAGACCACACGACTGAAGTAAAATTTCACTAACTTATAAAATAAGAGAGAAAGAAAATGTGCGCGCGCACTGCTCTCTCTTGCTCCTACAGTGTGATACAGACAATAGGCCTGCACTGTGTCTTAGATATACGAAACGTAACTGGCTATGAGAGAAGTAGAGAAAGAAAATGTGTGCTCGCACCTTTCTCTCTTGCCCCTACAGTAATATACGAAACGTAACTCTATCTCTTTCTATCTTCACTAACTTATATCTCCCTCTTAACTTCCGTTCGCCTCGCCCGATCACCCGTTTCGTAACGCTCTCGTCACGCATTCACCAGCTTACTCCCCAAGTCAAGCGTGCGTAAAGAAATTTTACTTCAAAAACTGATTTCATTGGTTTACGTAGGACCTTTTGAAGACAGTTCTCTGAAATTGACTACTATCATAATGCCTTAAAGTACACATGCTGACAGCAGTATCATATTTATGACTTGATGCACTGCTGAATCTCTGCAGCTATTAACTCTGAATAGACCAGAAAGTTTGATCTGATTTCATAAATAGTTTGATTCGATTTTATAAATAATTGGGTATCCGATTATACGAATTGGAGTATTCTGATACTCGGGGAGTATCCATCCATCCATAGTAGTAGGTAACTGTAATTATCAACATCAACACAAATAACACAAACCAAAACATAATACGTATTCATAACACAAACTGTGAAATGATTAATTGCCAATCATTGCACCAATGTACTGTTTTATCCTAGATGGGTTTCAAATAAGATCTGAAACTGCTTTTTGTCCCAATTTTTTTTGGAGTAAAAATTCTTTAGCACCGTCGTGATTTTAAACTCGATAAAACGAAAAAGCGACCCAAAAAGAGACAAACACATACGTCTACAGGATTTAGCCTGCGAGAGAATGAGACAGCAATAAAATATGTATTTGTTTCACGGGTACTCGGTTGCAATATAATACGATAAACCCTGTAGTCTAGTGGTATAAAGGGCAAGAATCTTTGCAGGCCTTCAACCGACCGGTGATCGAATCATACGAAATCCAAAAAAAAAAAAACGAGTGTGCTTTAGAGTCTTTAGACCACACGACTGAAGTAAAACTTCACTAACTTATAAAATAAGAGAGAAAGGAAATGTGCACGTGCACTGCTCTCTCTTGCTCCTACAGTGTGATACAGACAATAGGCCTGCACTGTGTCTTAGATATACGAAACGTAATTGGCTATGAGAGAAAGAGAGAAAGAAAATATGTGCTCGCACCTCTCTCTCTTGCCCCTACATTAATATACGAAACGTAACTCTCTCTCTTTCTATCTTCACTAACTTTCATCTCCCTCTTAACTTCCGTTCGCCTCGCCCGATAACACTTTTCGTAACGCTCTCGTCACGCATTCACCAGCTTACTCCTTAAGTCAAGCGTGCGTAATGAAGTTTAATTTCAAAAATATACATTTGTAAAATCAATATCCAACCTTAAAACCATTCCAAAATGAGCAGGCAAAAGAAAACCTAAAGGAAAGCGACATCCAATAAGATGATCAAATGTATCTGTAGGAAAAGGTGCACTGGAATTCGACGACAAAAATATGGAAAAAAATCATCTTTCACATTGATTAAAAAAAGTGCTTCGTAGTCTCCCCACTCTTGTCTACTTATGTTTTCAGAAGGTTTTACTTCTACCGCGTGTGAACTGCACACGTGTTGTTTTTTCTACTTCTGGTGAATTCTCCTATCGAAGGTTGGCTATTTTCATGATAATCTCTACCCCGTTTTAGTTACCAACAAAAATTTTGAGATCAGGGGTGATGCAATAAGATGATTTTTAGTCGAAACACGCGGCATTGCAAATCTGTACGGTAACAGCACGATTCTGGATGCTAGCGAATTAATTTGTGAGAATATGTTTTTCATCTTTTTTTCAATTTTATTATAAAACAGATGCATTTGGAAAATGCTAGCGGTATCTGTTGGAAAATGAGTCTAGGGTAGTAAACGCAAACCAATTCTTAATGAAGAGGTTGATTTAAACCAATTACTATTTTAATATATCGGAGGGAACACATATTTTGAACCTTTGAGGTTTGCATAATTATATTTTACTTTGATTCGGTAATATCAAAGTGCAATCAAAATTATCGTGACGTGTTCAATCATCGAGCACATTTTACACGTTTCTCGCATTTTCTATTGGATTATTTTATGCATTTCAATTATTTACCTACGGCGGGATATTTGTTTCCGTTAGAGAAATTTCAGGTAGGTGATAATATTACTATAGAAAATTAGAATTTTTTAAAAATACTATTTTAGTAAAATAGATACATACTATTGCATGTATCTATTTTATTTGAAATAACACTATCACTTTGTTTGTAACCACGATTTTAATAATTTATTTTTTTCAATACCGAGCGGTTTCGCTTAACACAAGCATCTTCAGGGTATAAAATTAAACTGATCAAAAACATACAATGTGTGAGCTTATATCAGTATACATGTAGAAAGGGACAAAACATAATATACAGGAACATTGAGAGGGTTAATTAACATCTTACATAGTGATAGAGAGAAAGAAACGGGTGATGACTAATGAATTACCATATTATGGTAACTAAGATTATTTTACGGGGCTGTGCTCCAGATTTTATGTCCGGGTTAAATCTTCCCCACAGGAAAAACTAAACCCATTTTCACACTTTTCCACAAATGTTTATCTAGCCAATCCACGCTATGTAAGTGCACTATATAAATATAATAAATACAAAATAATACAAGAACAATGCGTCAAACTACCAGAGACCAAATGGGAAAAAAATGTTAACCGACTCCAGATATTTTCATATCAGAGGGTTCGGCTCGATGGAACTCCTAACTGGACCGATAAATCTTACTGATCCCTAAATATGAATATTTAAAAAATCTTTCGTAATCCTACATGTATTTAAAATGACTGACTTTTGCATTTTTATATGTAAATTCTTTTTTTTTATTTTTTCATTATTTTATTTTTTTATTTTATTTTAGTAATTTGTGCATTTAAGGTTACAAATTTCTAATTAATTATAATATTTTATATTTCAGCTAATTAATTATAATATTTTAAATTCACTATAAATATTAGAGCTACATAAAACAAGAGAAAATTCTCTTGTTTTATGTAGCTCCTACATTACATCTTGAACTTTTCAATTGGTGAGGACTTTAGAGTTTCTGGTAGTGTGTTATATAACTTAATTCCTTTGTATAGCACTATTTTGCGTATTAGTTTTGTCCTTTTGTTTAATCTTATTTCCTTGCACGTCCTTATGTAATGTACATGAATGTCCTTTGACAAATGTAATACGCCTAAATTTTTAATGAGAGAGCTAGGTATAATGCCAGTAGCCGAAATGACAAATGGTAATATCTACTACACTATATAAAGAGGTAAGGTTTGTTTGTTTGTTTGTTTGCATCGAATAGGCTCTGAAACTACTGAACCGATTTGAAAAATTCTTTCGCTGTTGGGAAGCTACACTATCCCTGAGTGACATAGGCTATATAATATTTTCAAAATAATTAGGGATCATTACTAAAACTCCAATAATGCAACCCAAGGTGTAAAAAAATTACCTAAAATATTCTTTACATCGCGTGCGCTGCGAAAAATATTGATGATAGAATAAAATAATGTACTACGACTTTATAGAACACATCATTATTTACAAAAAAGGTCGCGACAGCATATGTCTAACTATTATGGTTATGCCACAATAAGTATTCTTTTATTTTAAAAATTTAATTAATATGTCGCCGCTTGAAAAGGCTTTTTATTTGTATCTTGGTGTTAATCCTTATCAAAATAAATAACTTCATATTCAAGACAGCTTCAATACCTTTATTTAACTTTTTGAATTTTTCAATTCGGATATTTAATTAGAAAGATATCACGAGTTTAATAATATCTAAAATTAATGTGTTTTGCATTGATGACAACAAATCTACAACAAATGTCGCCGTTTGAAAAGGCTTTTTATTTGTATCTTGGTGTTAATCCTTATCAAAATAAATTACTTCAAATTCAAGACAGCTTCAATACCTTTATTTAACTTTTTGAATTTTTCAATTCGGATATTTAATTAGAAAGATATCACGAGTTTAAAAATGTTAGTATTAGAAAAAAGTTTCTGCTACGGGCCGGGCGGGAGAGGAGTCAAGAAATGAAGTGCAAGGGGGGTTGGCGGGACGGGGGAGCGGGAGAGCGGTGGCGGGGAAGGTGGAAGTGGAACGCTGGAGGTTTACGCACGGGAATGTACGCACGGGAGTAACATTTTATTTATTTTAATATGGCATTGCAACGCATGCCGGGAAACAGCTAGTATATTTATATTCTGAAAATGCCAAATTCTTTTAACCTTATTTCCTAAATCTGTATATTTTCTTATTTTTTTAGAAACAGTTTTCTCAATGTAACAAGAATTTTGAATAGCGACATCAATTATATAAGTAACTGTTTATTTTATTACTGTTTATTTTATTATTTTACATAGAAATGGCCATGGTACCACACTAAATAATTTAGAAGCACTCGAAATAAAGAAAGCTGTTAGAACAAAAACCTAAATCCTTAATAATCAGCTAAATGTGTCCATTAGCCCGATATTAGGGATAATTCCCATAAACTAGTAAAAACTCTTTATCACTTTATCCCTTAATCACCTGTTCAGTTGACGTTTTGCCCATGTACAATGTACATATAATATGGTAATTCATTAGTCATCACCCGTCTGTCTCTTTCTCTCTATCACTATGTAAGATGTTAATTAACCCTCTCAATGTTCCTGTATATTATGTTCTATCCCTTTCTACATGTATACCGATATAAGCTCACACATTGTATGTTTTTCATCAGTTTAATTTTATACCCTGACGATGCTTGTGTTAAACGAAACCGTTAAGTATTTAATAAAAATTTATTAAAATCGTGGTTACAAACAAAGTGATTGTTTTATTTCAATTAATGTGTCAAGCCACTTGCTTTCTACCAAAATATCTATATTATTTACTCAACCCCAACTTGGGTAAATAAATAGTTGCATACAAAAGCAATAAAGCACACAGCAAAGTGTACATTAAAATAAAAACAAGTGCTCCATCTATATGATAGGAAGAGAGAAAGAAAATGTGCACGCGCACTGGTCTGGCGCACTCTCTTGGTCCTACAGTGTGATACAGACAATAGACCTGCACTGTGTAACGTAACTGGTTATAAGAGAAAGGGAGAAAGAAAATGTGTGCTCGCACCTCTCTCTTGCTCCTACGAAGCGTTCGCCTCGTTTTTCATAACGCCCTCATCATGCATTCGCCAGCTTACCCCCAATTCAAGCGTACGTAAAGAAGTTTTACTTAAAAAAATCATCAATTCAAATACAAAAACCATATGGTTATATTTTAAATAAATGAAAAACGGTTAAATTGCGAATGCGTTTTAGCTAACCCGTTGAGTATGGCGAACCTATTAAGTCCCCCCCCCCCCTTATCCTCGATTGAAAGCTCATAAATATTGACCGTTGAGTTTGAAAACGTTGGTACAAGTGGTTTACATTAGCGATGGGCGAGTCGAGGTATCCATTTCGAAATGGTATACTATTTACATAGTTGAAACAATCCCATTGAAACGAAAATTGCGCACAGATTATTTCACACATGGATAATTCTGTACACAAATTTTCTCACTCGTACAAAACCTCGTGAAGCAGAATTTAAAACAGAATCGGATGCTTAATTATTAAAAGAATTAATTAAAATAGGTAAATAAACCAACATTAAAAGGTCGTAGTTCATGGTTTCGAAATCTAAGTGACTGGCTCGACTGTAGTTCCGTTGAGTTGCTCCGGGCTGCAGTCTGCAGGGTGAAGGTTGCCCCATGATATTAACGAACTTAAAAAAAAAATCAGAAAAAAGTAATGTATTCAAATAAAGAATGTCAAAGATATTTTGTATTTAATACCGAATTTAAAAAAAATAATAAATATTTTTTAATCAAGTCCTCATTTTATTTTAAGAGCTACTAATATATCAGTTACCAATATGAACAATAAAAACGAAAGTACTGAAGTAAACAAGACCGATCAGTGGCTGGGTTGGCATAGCGTTTGGGCCCCACCCAGGCTTCGCGTGTTCGATTCCTTGGTTGTCTAAGACCACCATCACGACATAAGCAACATTTTCAGCTCACCGTGGGTTGGAGTAAGAGATTTTCAAATATTGTCAAGTTATTCGTAAACCGGGAAAGTTTGTCTTTCGTAAAAAACTAAAATAATAAATAAAAAATGGAATATACATCATACCATTTCTCCTTCGGTGGCACTGAGAAATGTTTTCTTTAGAATAATTGAATGTTCATCACAGTTACTTGGTTTGATGGGTGGACAATATCAGCTGTTTGTTATATTATTTATTCTATGAGTTGTATATTATAATTTATCATCTTGGATATAGTTACATGACATAATTGGGCATCTATTTGTCTTAATTAATCCCTTCTGAATTGCGCTGTATCATCAACCAATAACAAACAAGAGCTAATTTGTACTATTCAGTCAAAAAAACCATCGTATGTAATTCACACGCGGTAGAAGTGAAACTAGAAAGTCGCCAAATGTCGCTTTCTTTTCTTTTGCTTGTTTTTTAAAAGTGGTTTGTAGATTGGATATTGATTTCACAAAATAAAAATATTTTTTTTTGGATTTCGTAAGATTCGAACCCCTGGTTGCTTGATGTCTGTCTCTCTGGCCGCTGAGACTTGTCAGGCACCTTGCGCACTACGCTATGGAAGGCACGCGCCGTGGTGCGAATTTACCGCATTGTATTAGAACCGAGTATTTATGTAGAACTGAGTTGTGACGCATTTCCGTTTCACCCGAATTTCAAGTCAATAAAGGCGCTAAAGAATTTTCACTTCAAAACATTAACAATATCTTGAGATCATAAGGACCATTTACTTTTTATAACTAGAAAAATGTATAAGTACGAGTGTCATATCAAAAAATATTTCGAAATATTGATTAATTTTACAAAATAATGTTAAGAGGTCGGTATTCGAATTTCTACCGATTTCTTGCAAACCTCCCTTAAATATTTTAAGTTTTTAAGCTCTTAAAAAAATATATGTTATTCTTGAAGATAATATCTAGACATTAGTTGCGCCCAAACGCAAATTATATAAAATTCCCTCGATAGAAAAAAAATCGCAAAGTATACTCCAAAAATTATTATAAACACGTTTGTTTCAGTTATTTTACAAGTTTTACGTATGAAAAAATTCACAGCGTTTCTTTAAATGCTGTTTAAGACAATTATAGCGAGATTTTTGCTCTATTTTTAACGAGTAGTGTTTTATTAAAGATTTTCATGCTTTTTGCATCGATTTTGTCGCGCTCTTCTAACATTCGTAATTTCATATCTTTCCGTCTTCTTCTTTTTGGGGCCGGGAACGGAGCCTTAAGTTGTACACTCTAACAATAATGCGATGTCAAGCAATAGGTACAACATTGATACAGCCCTTACACTATCTGTAGACGTTTCACGCACTTCACTGCGGCTACATCATACCTTCCTAATTTAGCTTCCTATAGCCTTCCCAATTTCTTTTGAAATGAAAACTTTTTTAGCACCGGTGTGATTTGAAACTCAATGAAACAAAAAATAGTGACACTACAAAGAGACAAACACGTAGATCTACAGGATTTAGCCAGCGAGAGAATGAGATAGTATAATCGGTCTCCTCTTTGTGCGATGCTTCGTAGCGTAGCCTCCTCACTGTTATCTACTTAGTTTTCTAAAGGTTTCACTGCAATTCATGATTTTTTTATTAGCAAAAGTGGTTATTAATTACATACCTAACTTCATTTAAAAAATAATACGTGAAATGAATGAATTAAAACACTGCATGTTTCAGCAGCTATTCACTTAGTAGGTAATTCAAGAACTGTTTTGCCTGATTCTGGCAATTTCTTCCAGGAAGTCGCTTTTGTCTAGGAAAAGCAGAGCGAAGCGAGCGTTTTTAATATTCTCGACATCGTATTAATTTACTCTGCTTCAATTGCAAATGTTTTAATTCTAAATTTACATTCATTAAAAGGATGCCTAAGAAATCTTGAATGGGTGACGTTCGCATAATATTATAACTGCATAGTAAGGCTGAATGGCCAAATAGCCCGAAAACTTAAGAGCGTATAACCAGAGAACACCAGAAATATGTCATTTTTAAATCAGTGTTTAGACGTATTGACTCTTTTCCACAAAAAAATTATAAATTGATTTCGAAAGATTGTTCTTTTATCTAGTAAACGAATGTTTTAAATTTTCAGAAAAAATGATAATTTTTAGTATAATAAAGTTATACCATAGGTCGTTGGCGGATTTGTTAAATTTTCAAAAAAGTACATTTATTATACAACACCCATTTCAAATCATATTATGATGGAGTAAAATAAATCAATACGTTATCTGGTAAACATATGTAATAGAATTTTTAATTTTAGTTTAAATAAAATCTATAAAAAATATATAAGTACATGTGTTTCTTGGCAAAAATTGGTCCGTTTGTGTATTTATTTGCGCACTTACAGACTTATATATTTCATTTTTTTTTACATTCTTATTTTGCTGAGATAGTATTGAAAAATGATAAATACTTATGATCGAAAGATAATTACAAAAAGTACATAGTTTTATGAACACGCTTTTCAGCATTTTTGGATGTAGGTATAAATTAAAGCAAATTTGGAATGAAATAAAATCGATATAATTTTAAAAAGCTGGTACAAAGAGTAATTAATCTTTCTCATTGGAACCGCCCTGTACAATCGTAAGAACCTCTATCGACGAAATGTGGATTTTCGGCCGCTGGCTGGTTATACGCTCTCAATTCTTGGCATTTTATCTGTAAGGAATGAAGTTGGACGTATCTATATTCGTTCTGAAGAAGAAAAATAAGATTACGGTGAGGTAGGCATCATGAAATTTGGATTGTTTTTGGAGTAAAACTTCTTTACGCACGCTTGACTTGGGGAGTAAGCTGGTGAGTTCGTGACGAGAGCGTTACGAAAAGTGTGATCTGGCGAGGCGAACGGAAGATGGAGAGTGAGATATAAGTTAGTGAAGATAAAAATAGAGAGAGTTACGTTTCGTATATTACTATAGGGGCAAGAGAGAAAGGTGTGAGCACACATTTTCTTTATCTCTTTCTCTCATAGCCAGTGCAGGCCTATTGTCTGTATCACACTGAAGGAGCAAGAGAGAGCAGTGCGCGCGCACATTTTCTTTCTCTCTTATTTTATAAGTTAGTGAAGTTTTACTTCAGTCGTGTGGTCTAAATACTCTAAAGCACACTCGTTTTTTTTTCTCGCTTAATGTTGATGCAACTAAATTCCGTTATGAATGTTTAATTTTTTTAGACTGACAGAAAATGAAACATTCTTACAAGACTCCAACCAGCTCCCGTCTGGAGCCAGTAAGACTATGACATCCCTAATTGGAGTATGTTGTGAGGCTGAAGGTAGAAGGGTGGGAAGGAGATGGGGAAGAGGATGGTGGGAAAATACCTGGCTATTCAGATCTGGTCACCAAACACGGCTAACGCCATTTCAAACAACGTTTCAATTCAGAATGGTGGTCTTACACCAGGGCGATACTGAAAGTATCTATCATTACATTATTTTAAATGAATTAATTGTGAAATAACTCAGATTATAAAAATACATTTTATTTTTGCACTTCGGGATTTGGTACCTCGACCTTCGGATTGCGAGTCACGAACCTTACCCCTCGACCACGGAGGCCGTCGCTTTTGAAAAAAATATTTCGAAGATATGATTGGTTTTAAAAATAAAAATTACATAGTTATATTATTCTAGTACGCCTTCACCTGTAGATGCTTTGGAAGAAAGGGGGGTTATTAAAAACGACCCATATTACAAATCTGAGCTTTTGGTTACGATGCTACTCTACGAAATAAATTCAACTTGCAAATTGAGGAAATTCAATAAAACAACAGTCCGACGGTTGAAAACTGAACTAAATAAATGTTGAACTAAAGAAATGAAATTGAAATAAATGTTGAAAAGTAGATGGCGCTAGGAGAGTAGCTTAATCAGAAATTATGGTTCAAAAGTAAAACGATGTAACTTTAAAAAGCACTATGATCCAGGTGCATATTTTTCACAGTATGTATCATTAACGGTACATTTCAAATAAGTGACGATGGTTCTTCATCACATTCTATTGTTCGAACTTGATATTTTTAACTCTTTGTAAGTGAAATATTTGGAAGGTATAGTGTTTTTATGACCGGTCAGTGGTTGAGTGGGCATAGCGCTGGAGTCCCACCCGGGCGTCGCATGTTCGATTCCTCGGCTGGCTAAGTCCTCCATCACAACACAAGCAACATTCTCGGCTTTCTGTGATGGTAGTAGGAGATTTTCAAACATTGTTGGGTTATTCATAACACGGGAATGTTTGTCTTTCTTTAAAAAAAAACTATGTGGAATAAAAGTATAAAACAAGTGTTATACTTTTTTTACATGAGCATCACCCAAGAGGCCCCGAGGAAAATAATTTCCCTCAGGGACTGTGTCATCTTTGGGATGCTTTGTGGAGGGTTTTTTAAAGGAAAGGAAGGATAGGAGAAAGGAAAAAGGTTTGAGGGGCGGTAGAATACTGGGATTCAGGGTGTCTAACCTCATCCCATGAACCCGGGCACCCCTGCTAAATCACCAAACGTAGCGAACATATGCAGAGTGTTATGATATGATTTGTGATAACATATGCAGAGGTGTTGGTTATCCAATAAGTGGTTCCCGGGGCGGCGGTACCCATTCCCGCTTCCCAAATTAAGTACCTATACTGTTTTCACTGTTAAATTCAGAAGTTAAGCATAATCTCATTATAATGTAGGTAGGTAGTAAAGTTGTTAAAAAAAATCGACGTTGCTTTAAATATAAATTTGATCCGCTTTACATAATTTGTTCACTTTATTATCACATTTTTAATCAACCGAGATTTCTAAAAGACCGCCACAAAATGAAACCCCTTCAAAGCAGCAAGTTTCAGGAATAGTCATAGACATATGAATATTAATAGACCAGAACATAAAGGTGAGGGGTAGAAACCAACTACAGCGGGACGAAGAGCAAGAAGACGGCTTTGGTGATACGTGATTCGTCAAAACTCAATCTGACAGTATACAGGCATCTCGCACTATAAAATCATCATTTAGTTCAAAATACTAAGTATTCACAGTATACACGCATCTTAATCGCTCCGAACAAACATTTAAAAATATATGGTTAATAACTCATGAAACACAAAGTAAAAAGTTTTAGCAGTATTTACAGTATTTACAGTGAAGGATTTCAATTTTAAACTAACGTTTATACTAAGAAATATTAATAAACATTTGTGAATTAATAATAAAGTGAAGTGACAGTTGAACAACTGTGAAGTGATCATTCACCATTAACACCAATCAGTAAACACAACAATAAAATAAGCAATTATTTTTATTTCTTTGGTGCTCAGTTCCTATTATAGTCCGGTATATTCACGGATCACCTCAAGGTCTTCGTGGGTCAGTGGTGTAAACAACTGACTAAGTTTGCGCAGACATTTTCTGGCGACCTCGGTTCGAATCCTACTCTAGCCGACAGGAAAAAATTATTTTTAATTTTTATTTATAAATTAAATATATATCCAATCCTCGAACCATTTTTCAAAATGAATAAACAGAAGAAACCCCAAAAAAAGGCGCCATCTAGCGACTCGGAAGAAGAAAACACAATGACTAATAAAATGATTAAATGCATTGAAAAAAAATTTAATGAATTAACCAATCAACTTATGAAATCTTTTAATGAACAGATAAAAGAACTTAAGAAGTCCGTCGAATTTTGCTGTGAGAAATTAGACGAATATGAAGAAAAAAACAAAAATAAAGAAATACTGATAAAACAACTTCAAGCAGAAAATAAAGAAATAAAACTACACATTAATAGAATGGAGCAAAATGAAAAACAAAACAATATTGAAATACAGGGTGTTCCTTTTAAGGAAAATGAAAATATCACAAATGTATTTAATAATATATTGGACATCCTCAAATGTGATAAAGAAACGATTAACGTGTCAAATATTTTCAGAAGCAAAAATAAAAACCCGATGAATAAAAATACTGCCATAGTAGTATCCCTACAAAACAAAGAAAGTAAAGACGTAATTATAGCACATAAAAAAAAATATGGTATTTTATACGCAAAAAACATGAATTTTGAAGAAAACAACACTATATATATTAACGAACAACTGACCCAATTTAATAAACACCTACTATACCTAGCTAAATCGTCAAGACTTGGGTACAAATTTATATGGGCAAAAAATGGAAAAATATGGATGAGAAAAAATGAAACATCTCCAATCTTTCTCATAAGAACGCCAGAAGACATCCCCTCCGAATAAAGGATAATAAAACCACATAGCAAACTACTATTAACCTTTCAAAATGTCTGAAGAAAACTATACATACGAAAATTATATATGTAATAACCCATGTGGACTAAATCACCTATTTAAAAATGTTAATTTCTCGATCTTAAACATGAATATTAGGAGTATAAGGAAAAACTTCGATGAGCTCTGTGTACTTATTAATAACCTAGATTTTTCTCCAAGCGTAATTGTTTTAACTGAAACTCAAATGAAACAAGTAATTCCATATAAGTTACCAGAATATACAACAATTTCATCTGCCTGTAAGCATACTGGTCATGATGGAGTTACTGTCTTCTGTCATAATACTCTGAAAAATGTTGCCGCTGAATTTATTGAATTTAAAACAGCCAATGCAATAAAAGTAACCTTTTGTCAAAACAACTATAAATATCATATACTAGCCATATATAGATCCCCTTCATTAAATGATTTTCTATTTGTAAAAGAACTAAAATCTTTTGTTAGTAAACTTGACAGAAACAATTTCACTTTTTCCATTGTGACAGGAGACATTAATATAAATATTAATGATAATAATCCAAATGTGAACTGTAAAAATGAGTATCTTGATTGTTTATCAAGCTCTGGACATATGTCATATATTAACTCACCAACAAGAGTAACTTTAAGTCACTCGGCATGTTTAGACCACATATTTGTCAAGTCGCACAAGGC